>CM055272.1:53329522-53938647 GCA_029237695.1 Conchocele bisecta | reverse complement strand
TTAAATACCCAATTAAAATTGCCAAAAACCCAATTAAGAAATCAGAAGTAGCGAGTATCAAAAAGCAATGGAAAAATAAATAAACAGAAAACAATGAAAAACAGACCACAAATATAGCATATTTTTCTTATTTTTTCCATGGAAACACATCTGGTATTTCATTAGAATTGTCTCCAAGGAGACAATTCTAATGAAATGCCAAGACATGTTTTCTTTTAGAAGCAAACTATTAAATAATTGACGTCTGCTGATGTGTAAGCAGTAGTGTGATTTGCTTTTACCCAATTGAAATTATTGAAATACCCAATTGCTTCAGAAATGAGAGCGACAATACTCAATTTCTAATTCCTTATCTGGAGCCCTGCACATGTTGTACAGCTGTGTGATGAATCAAACAACGTGTGTTTGACCAATACCACACAGCTGTACAGTTGATGTACCATGTAATAGTTTTCACACCGGTACCAGACACCTGTGCAAGGGTAAGCAACATGGAACTCATTCTCACTGCAAGTCACATATCCTCATTGAATGATGTAAAAGCTAAATTTGCACTGATCTATTGACGTTTATAGACAAGTGAAATAGTTCTGTGTTGTATAATAACAAAGTTGAGGACACATAAAAGTTGAAAGTGCTACTACACTGCTGCAACCAACATGAATGTGATGGCAACTAGAAAATGTGGTCTGCTGACGCACTAAGGGCCCCAAAAGGCGATTTGAGAAACTGTTACAAAAACTTCCAAAAAATAAACGACAGACAGATGGGCCGAAACCTATAGGGCACCGCCGAATCTCGGAGGGGGTCCTAATAATGAGCTCAGTATTGATTTCAACATCGTTCCATGGACAGAACATTATCTGAGACGAAAAATAGATACATCATTGCTCAGAATTATCTACACTATGGAAGTAGCAGATAGACAAGTGACCTTCGGACATTTTAGACTGGAGTACATCCAGATCATCTTGCACATCAACATCAGGATCTATTTTGCTCCAAGCAAATATATGGCTGTCACTGGAGAAATGGGGCTAATGGGTTTTGTGACCAGTATAGATCCAGATCAGCCTGTGCATCCGCAGTCTGATCAGGATCTGCACCATTCGCCATTCCATCAATGAGACAGCAGTCATGCTTCTAACAAGCAATATAAATCACTATCAGGTTACAGTGTGCTATTTAATCAGGAGCTACACTGGTAACAAATCCCATAAGCCCCATTTCTCCAGTCACAGCCACATATGACCTTGATATCAAAAGACACTGGCATGGATAGAGAATAATAGTAGGTTAGTGCCGTGAATGGGAAAAAATATCTGGCAAGGCTTAGGAAAAAGGATGGACGAGGCTCTGCCGAGCACATCCAGTTTCCGTGCCGCGCCAGATATTTGTTCCCATTCACGACACTAACCTACTATTCTATTTATCCCGTCAACACCTACAAATAGTTTGAAAATGCCAAAAAAATAACCCCAGCCGCATCCTAAAAATCGGAGAATCGAATAGTATGACAACAGCACATATTCATACGCAGTGATTAGGTTGTGTTGACAGGATATCAAAAACGTTTCACGGCACCGTGTTTCATGGCACATACGCACTGTTATCAGTCTGCATATATTCAGCCAACAAGAAGCTTGTTACCTCATAAACTTCAGTGATTGAATGACGATAGCATTAACAACATTTCGCTCCCATAAATCAAAGAAAGTGATTGGGTCCGGCTGAGGTCATTTAGGGACAGGACGTCGGTTTCAAGTCTCATCCGAAAGACCAATGAATCAAAGAAATCAAATTCATAACGGCAGAGACAACCTATGAAGGTTCACCGAAATTAGCTCAGTTAATTATATCAACACAGTTCCCATTGAAAGAAACTTATACTGATGACGAAAAATTGAAACATCATCGCAAGTTGCAGGTGAACATCACAAGATTGACAGCATTAACCCGTCAATGCAGGAAACAATAATTGACATGCAGAGCTCCAGATAAGCTGCGTATTTGCTTAAATACCCAATTAAAATTGCCAAAAACCCAATTGAAATCAGAAGTAGCGAGTATCAAAAAGCAATGGAAAAATAAATAAACAGAAAACAATGAAAAACAGACCACAAATATAGCATAATTTTCTTATTTTTTCCATGGAAACACATCTGGTATTTCATTAGAATTGTCTCCAAGGAGACAATTCTAATGAAATGCCAAGACATGTTTTCATTTAGAAGCAAACTATTCAATAAGTGCGGTCTGCTGATGTGTAAACAGTAGTGTCATTCTATTTTACCCAATTGAAATTATTGAAATACCCAATTGCTTCAGAAATGATGGAGTGACAATACTCAATTTCTAATTCCTTATCTGGAGCCCTGCACATGTTGTACAGCTGTGTGATGAATCAAACAACGTGTGTTTGACCAATACCACACAGCTGTACAGTTGATGTACCATGTAATAGTTTTCACACCGGTACCAGACACCTGTGCAAGGGTAAGCAACATGGAACTCATTCTCACTGCAAGTCACATATCCTCATTGAATGATGTAAAAGCTAAATTTGCACTGATCTATTGACGTTTATAGGCAAGTGAAATAGTTCTGTGTGTTATAATAACAGAGTTGAGGACACATTAAAAGTTGAAAGTGTTACTACACTGCTGCAACCAACACGAATGTGATGGCAACTAGAAAATGTGGTCTGCTGACGCACTAAGGCGATTTGAGAAACTCTTACAAAACTTACAAAAAATAAACGACAGACAGATGGGCCGAAACCATATAGGGCACCACCGAATCTTTGGAGGGGGTCCTAATAATGAGCTCAGTATTGATTTCAACATCGTTCCATGGACAGAACATCATCTGAGACGAAAAATAGATACATCATTGCTCAGAATTATCTACACTATGGAAGTAGCAGATAGACAAGTGACCTTCAGACATTTTAGACATACATCATGATCTATGTGCTGTGACAAGAGAAATCGGGCTTACGGGTTTTGTGACCAGTGTAGATCCAGATCAGCCTGTGCATCCGCACTGTCTGATCAGGATCTGCACCATTCGCCATTTCATCAATGAAACAGCAGTCATGCTTCTAACAAGCAATATAGATCACTATCAGGTTACAGTGTGCTATTTGATCAGGAGCTATACTGGTCACAAAACCCATAAGCCCAATAATTCCAGCACAAAAATATTTACACAATTCCCTAACTTTTGATTGGTCCGTTGCAAGTCTCCGTCCAAAATTTATATCCCAGTAAACTCTATGCCGAACTACTTTCCGTAACCGTGAGGCGCAGTTAAAATAATTCTTAAGAAAACGGAAAATAAACACATTTTCTTGATGAATTTATTTCAAAATGCTGGAATTATAAGGAATGAATGGCCTTTTTGTGGAATTTATCGGGGATATAAACTTGGAAAAGTCGCGGGAATACTGGACGAGGCCTTAAAAAAATTACAATTTTCGAAAAAAAAGAAAAAAAAAATTGTTTTTTTTATCACTTCGTCCAGTATCACGCGACTTTTCCAAGTTTATACCCCGATAAATTCCACAAAAAGGCCATTCATTCCTATGATCTCTCCAGTCACAACCACATATGACCTTGATATCAAAAGACACTGAATATAGAGAATACTGTACTGGAAGGTTAGTGCCATGAATGTGAAAAAATATCGGGCAAGGCATAGGAAACGGGACGGGCGAGGCTCTGCCCGCGCCAGATATTTGTTCCCATTCACGACACTAACCTACTATTCTATTTATCCCGTCAACATCTACAAATAGCTTTAAAATGCAAAAAAAATAACCCCAGCCGCATCCTAAATATTGGAGAATCGAATAGTATGACAACCGCACATATTCATACGCAGTGATTAGGTTACTCGTATCGACATGATATCAAAAAAGTTTCATGGCACATACGCATTTTTTTTTTTTTTTTTTTTGTCGAAAGTTGCGTTGACCGGATACTATTTACCGGTATCGGGTTTCATGATGAGTTTCATGAGTTTCGCGAGTTTCGCGAGTTTCGCGAGTTTCACGAGTTTCATGCGTCAGGGGCGAGCCCCATGTAGTGGCGCGAGTACGCTAGGCGTACTCGCGCCACTACATGGGGCTTGCCCCCGACGCATGCTACAGGATGAGAAAATATACAAGGTTGTTTTTGCTGAAATTAATGCAAAATTTATGTTATTGGGGAACATCATGTGACATCGTTTGACCAACGAAATGTCAGCGAAAGTAGTCTTCTCGAATCCATTGCAAGCAGGATATGCGTATCAATTTGTTATCAGTCTGCATATTCAGCCAACAAGAAGCTTGTTACCTCATAAACTTCAGTGATTGAATGACGATAGCATTAACAACAAAATTTCGCTCCCATGAATCAAAGGAAGCGATTGGGTCCGTCAAGGTCATTTAGGGACAGGACGTCGGTTTCAAGTCTCACCCGAAAGACCAATGAAGTGTTTGATTTATTAGTGTTTAACGGTCCTATCAACAGCTAAGGTCATGTAATGCCAGGCAAACGGGTTCGATCCCGTTTTAACCTGCTGTATCGGGGGGAAAATCCACCCAAAATCAGAACGGAATATTTACATGGAGAAAAAAATATATTCAGTGCAGAAATTAGAATCCGACCTGATGCCAGGTCCATACCACACTAGTCACTTGGCCCCTCCCCTCAAACAGGATTACAAATTATTAGGTTTGAGGCGGCTTTCGGCTGCGCCGAAAACCTATTGTATTTGTTGGTTTTTTTTTTTTTTTTTTTTTTTTTTTTTATTCAGCCGTTCAGGCTACAGCCCAAACCGCTGGTCGGATCGACTTCAAATTTTGCATGCCGATTCGGATCAAGTGTGCGCAGAGACTCAGAGATTTTCAGAAATATCTTAATGCCACTTTCCACGAAACCGGAAGTGACGTCATATTTTCTATAACTTTCTATAACTTCCTTATTTTCCAACCGTTTATTTCAAAAATTATTTTTGCATTGGAAAGCTGACAACATTCTCTATCTCGGCCTCGCTGACAGTTCTCGGCTATCTGGTCAAATAAGAGAGCTATAGGGATTTGAAGTTGAAATATGTACATACTTTTCAACGATTTTGCGAATTTTTGCAGAATTTCGGCTGATAACGGGTGGTCTTTGCAAACGTTTTCCAATTTGTACAGTAATGTCAGCAACATAATTTCTTGCCAGTGTGATAGGGGAGTGTCAGGCGCATAAAAGATGATAATTTTCAGAGCTCTATCTTGACTACTTCCGGTTCTATTGGATGTCAAAGATGAACGTCTTTTTTTCAAGTTTTCAAAATAGAGCAAACGGATGTGACGTCAGCTTCTTAGTATTTATCAATAGATTTCAAAATTTCTTGCTTCGGTCGATATTTCAGTCATTTAGCTAAAACTTTCCGCTTTGTGCCCGGACCTATGGTGAAAAACAAACGAAAACTTCACTGGCGGAATATTGCACATATGTAATTTCCGTTTTATTAGGTGTATTTACAAATGGCGTAAACTGCAATTTAGGGGCGATAACTATCGAAAAATAATCATCCGCTGACTTACGGGCTCCCTCCATCTACACCAAACCGCTGGTCGGATCGACTTCAAATTTTGCATGCCGATTCGGATCAAGTGTGAGCAGAGACTCAGAGATTTTCAGATATCTGTTAATGCTACTTCCCACGAAAACGGAAGTGACTCATACTTCCTATAACTTCCTTATTTTCCAACCGATTTCAAGAATTCTTTTTGCATCGGAAAGCTGACAAAATTCTCTATCTCAGATTCGCTGACAGTTTTCGGCTGTCTGCTCAAATAAAAGAGCTATATGCATTTGAAGTTGAAAAATGTACATACTTTTCAACGATTTTGCCGAATTTCGACTGATAACGGGTGGTCTTTACAAACGTTTTCCAATTTGTACAGTACTGTCAGCAACATAATTTCTTGCCAGGGTGATAGGGGAGTGTCAGCCGCATGAAAGATGATAATTTTCAGAGCTATATCTTGACTACTTACGGCTCTATTCGATGTCAAAGATGAACGTATTTTTTCAAGTTTTCAAAATAGAGCAAACGGATGTGACGTCAGCTTCGTTATTTATCATTCGATTTCAATTGTTTTTGCTGTAGTCGATATTTCTGTCCTTTAGCTAAATCTTTGGCTGAGGATCGAACCCGGTATCCCTCGCTCCGAGCCCATCGCTCTACCTCTAAGCTAACCGGCCCCACATCGGTGTGATGATGCGAACACAATAATGTTGGACTGTTCATTCTAAAACTTCAGAAATTCTTTTTGCAACCGATAGTTTACACCTTGGGCTAAAGCTTAGTTACACATGAAATCAATGTTTGAGGCTCAAACCGTTGATGCAGCTCAAGCTGCTCTAGTTAATCTTAATACTCACATAAGGGAATCAGACGTATGTGAGGGCCAAACCACGTCTCCCGTCGGAATTGCGGTAAGGATGAACCCCGATCGTTAAAGTACCCATCACATACTCCCACCTGCCACCCACCATAACCAATGAATCGAAGATTCAACTTCAGCATAGACAACCTATGAAGGTTCACCAAAACAAATTTACCCATGTTAAATCCCCATAGACATTTTCACTGTCTATGGGGATTTAACATGGGGACTGTGCTCAGTTAATTATATCAACACAGCTTCCATTGAAAGAAACTTATACTGATGACGAAAAATTGAAACATCATCGCAAGTAGCAGGTGAACATCACAAGGTTGACAGCATGAAATAAGATCTACCGCCATCACTTACTATTGGGGGGCCTGCATTTTACATCATACCATAAGAATACATCATATCATAACAAAAACTCACTGTACCAAGAATGTGACCCGAGTTATCAGTAAGTTTGACTAAGAGTTTGAGGTAACGAATGAAGACTTTATAAAGTTTCAAGCCAATCTAGTGTTACATGATGCAACTGTGCTCAGATAAGTTTGTCAACATAGTTCCTGTATGAGAAACATACTGATGACGAAAAATTGAAACATCATAGCACGTTCCATCACTTGAGATAATGTTTGTCAATATCAAGCAAGTTTGATGTTGAATTGTGTCCGAGCTCAGTATTGCAGGGATTCCGCTGGCGATCGCCACTTTCACAATTGGCGATAAAAAAAATACAATTTTCGAACTTTTTCTCTCTCGAAAATTGTAATTTTTTATCGCCAATTGTTAATTTTTATCCTATTGGTTATTCTTTTTATTTTTTTTGTTTTGAAATGCCCATTTTTTTACTTTCCCCAAAACGGAATCCCTGGTATTGGCTTCAACATGGTTCTGTTAGATTATAGATAGAAACACAATCCGAGATGAAAAAATAGATGCATCATTGCTCAGAATTGTCTACCTTGCATGAGATGGGGTCTTTACAGCAGGGCTCCAGATAAGGAATTTGTAATTGAAACTCCATCATTTCTGAAGCAATTGAGTATTTCAACATTTTAATTGGGTAAAATAAAATCACACTATTGTTTACACATCAACACAATTATTGAATGGTTTGCTTCGGAATGAAAACATATCTTCGCATTTCATTAGAATTGTCTCCTTGAAATACCAAGATGTGTTTTCCTGGAAAAATATGCTATATTTGTGGTCTGTTTATTGTTTTCTGCAGCATGATAAAAGGTACCACAAATATTGTATTGCTTTTTGATACTCGCTACTTCTGATTTCAATTGGGTTTTTGGCAATTGTAATTGGGTATTTAAGCAAATACGCAGCTTATCTGCAGCTCTGTTACAGGTTGGAAAACATTATTCCGATAAATTGAGGTGGGATGTGCTTTATTTCAAGGACAAAAGAAGAGTTGGTGGTGGAGCTGAATGAAAGAACATTACTTGGAAACAAAACCGTAATTATTTGGCGACTAAACTACTAAAGCAAGTGTACCATAACGGGAAACAAATGTACATACATTATTCTAGATCTACAATGTGACGCAACAACCATTTATGTTGGGAAACATAAATTTATGGTTTCCCACAACAAAGCGTCAGAATATTTAGGGTTAGTATGGTATACTGGGGCCCCGTTTCACGAAACTTCATACGACTAAAATGTTCGAAAGTGCAAAATTAGGATAGTCTGTAAATTTCACATTAACAATGTTTTCTTGTAAATAAGTATTGGATTTACATTTATTGAGCATATGCAGCCTATCCTCAATAAATGTAAATCCATCAATTGACATTTCCAGACGATCCGAAATTTGCACTTACGAACATTTTAGTCGTACGAAGTTTAGTGAAACGGGCCTCAGGTTCATAACAATAACAGTGCAGAGGAGCCTCTCAAAACTGGACACAGAGACAAGTTATTTGTTCTTAATATTGATATATTTCATTGCTATTTATCTCCCTCGACAATGTATGCTTGTGGTTACGAAGCATCCACGCGTGTCTCGAGGTAGTTATATGCCCGTTTTACAGTGGAACTTCTCTAAACTGGACACCATGGCGACCTCCCAGGGTGTCCAGTTTAGAGAGGTTCCACTGTATTTGGAAAATCCCCATCTATAGTGGTTTTCCAAAACATATGGTGTCCGAATATTGAGGGTTGTTACGGTACTACGAAGAAGCATTCTGAGCTCAGAGTTTTATTTCAACATGGTCCCTTTTTGGGAAACACTATCTGAGACGAAAAATAGACACATCATTGCTCAGGATTACTACTTCGAGTCAGCTGACAAACAATTGTTCTTTGAAGGATTGACATCTATAGTCGGTTTCACGAAAGCTGCCCAAATTTTACGGCCATATAAACAATTCAAAAACAATATTTTTTTTCGATAGTATTAAATTAAAGGAAAATTTAAGAATGAGCCTTCTTTTTATTTCGTGAAATTTGGTCAAATATTGATTTTATTGCGAAAACAAAATTTCCCCATGTTAAATCCCCATAGACATCTTCACGGAGTGAAGATGTCTATGGGGATTTAACTTGGGGAATTTTTTTTGAATTTTAGAAATACTGGACCGATTTTTAAAATTTAACTTTTGTTTTCTTAGCTATCTAGTCAGGTATCGGAGTCAATTTCCAAATTTTTCGTTTTTTGACTCCTCCCACACTTCCTTACCACTTTTTCTTTTTCCCCCCATGTTAAATTACCAGACAAATCAATTTTTCGTAATAAATTTCACGAAATAAAAAGAAGGCTCATTCTTAAATTTTCCTTTAATTTAATACTATCGAAAACAATATTGTTTTTTAATTGTTTACATGGCCGTAAAATTTGGCAGCTTTCGTGAAACAGACAATAGTGTTTTTTGTTATCAAATTTATCAGATAAGGCCAGGAAATGCGTAGGAATTTCACTTCTGAGCCGAGCGAAAGCATGGACAAACATATCAATGACTGACCTTCCTCTTTACGTCCTCGGCAGCGTATTTCTCGGCATTCTGTACCATCTGTTCTATGTCGTCCTTGCTCAATCCGCCGATGATTGGATCACAACTGGAACATACAGCAACGGTACCATACATACCTACAAGGCTAGCTAATGTGTGTTGATACATTACAAGGCTCAATTAATATGAATGAAAATATAGGTGATGACAGACAAGCATTTAAAGTTAATCTTAAGTACATCGGATGATTAACTTTAATCAGAGCTCCAGATAAGGTGTGTATTTGCGTATTTTAGGCAATTATCTAAGCTGAAAACGCATTATTATTCAGTCAAAGTTGGAGTACAAAATACGCAGAGTAATGTGAAAATACGCATTGATTTTCAAATTGAGTAGTGAAAATACTGTCATAAATTGAAAATTGAAAAAATTCACTTATTTCAGCTGCAAAAAGTGTTTGCTTTTTGCAGCTCAAATAAGTGAATGTTTAAATTTGTTATAATTTTTATCATTTCTTCCCTAATTAGTAATGAAGAAAATCAATAACCCATGTGTAAAAGTAAAATATGCAATTCTTTTGAAATAAGGGGGTATATTACGCTATAGACACAAAGCTTATCTGGAGTTTCTGCTTTAATGCAGGCATTTGACAGACAGATGGGTACCTGAATGTCGTTAAGAGGATGATGGCAAAAGATTACTAGTTAAGTTTCAACCCCAGGCCATCCATAATTATATCTCTGTTTCCTGTAACCCGACCGACCCGCTAAAAACGGTGCGACCCGATTTTTTTCATTGCAATTTCGTTTACCATTTTTTTTTTACATTTTTTTTTTACAATTTCTTATTATTATTTTTATTTTGTTTCAATTTAGTGCTACAGTGGGTTAAAAGGGTTAATATAATCTCTGGCCCTAAATGGCATACATGTTCATACAACAACATATACAGCAATTGACATACTTTTATTGCAAGACTTGCAATATTGAATTTAAAAGTTATTAATATTAAAAAGGTACAATATTTTAACACTTGCAATGCAAGTGTAAAATATTTGTACCTTTTAATATTAATAATTTTTAAATTCAACAGGTCATGTGACAGAAAAAAAAAGAAATTGCCTACCGACTGACCCACTTCTAAAAATTCTGGGTCGGGTTACAGGAAACAAACAATTTTTTAAGGACGGCCCCATCTCAATCAGTCATCAGTAAAATGGAGTAACCTCAGAACTTCATCAAAAGCCCGGATTATGGACCAGACTTACTTTGCTGTTCCTTGCGGTGCCCTTGTCCTTGGCGGAGACGTTGACAATACCATTGGCATCGATATCAAACGTCACCTCCACCTGGGGCACTCCACGGGGCGCCGTGGGATTCCCACCTGCCAACACATGTTCAGTGGTTACAACTACTCTATTTTGATAAAATGAATTTGAAAATTTCTAGTGATCATAGTGATTGAATTTGGTAACAGCCAGGTCACATACATAGAGAATAACCAGCTAGTGATTTTTATCAGGTAACCTGCCCTGTATTGACTGATAACATTGTTGTATCAGGCATTGACCCGATACAAAAATCAGCGGTACAATAAAATGAAAACTTCCGTTCCATTGGTCAGTCATGTCACGTTAGCAAATGAAGTCGGTGTAATGACGCAACGCCATCTGTGTTCATTTTTTAGCATAAAACGTTACCTGATAAATAGAATACCAGGCTAGTGTCTTTTGATATCAAGTTTATCCGGCTCGGCTTGGAAACGGTAGAAATAACTCGGAAAGCCTGAGAATTCCTACGCATTTCCTAGCCTTGCCTGATAAACTTGATATCAAAAAAAAAACACTAGCCTGGTATTCTCTATCATCAGGTGAGGCTAGGAAACAGGAATTACGAGGCTCGCCAATGAAATTCTACCATTCTCAATGTGAGCCTGATAAAAGTAGACCAAGACATTAAACTGTTATTTCATATATCAGACGAGTGCGACAGAATTTAGCACCAAACTTATACTCTTTGCCGGCTGACATTATGATGTTGATTACCAAACAAAGAGTGCATGGTTACATTAATAATGTTTGAATCCAATAACCTCAGCAGGTGTATATAATGAAATCTGCTCAGCTCTCGGGACTCCATTTACTCTTGCCATGTTGTGCAATACATGTTCGTATTATGACCAACATGTGTTGTGCTGTATGGCTTTTCCGGTAGGCGTTTAACAATAGGATTAATCTGTTTAATAAGACCAACATTTTGCTGCGCCGCAAGGATTTTCCAGTAACTTCCTAACAATACAATTCTGTGTGATTTTTCCAACTAATCCAGCCATCGGAAAAGAGGCAATTTTGTTTAAACTAAAAGTATGTCCATAGGACACGGATCCACCCACATGCACGCTACATCAAACAAGAAATGGAAGGTGTTACAAATGTACACACGTACGCGTATATGGACCAAGGCGTTATCCTATCTTGCCTATCGGAGAGGGGATAATGAAATTAAGTACAAATGCACGGGCAATATTAGAGAAGTTGTTGTCTTGTATCAAAAATCCCTATTTCACGTGAAACATTGGGGTAACAAATGAAATTGAAAAAAAAATATTGCGGAATATAAAATACCCAATGTCAAAATCCTCATCTAGAGACCTGCAAACACATCTTGATGGTAACAAAAAAGTCCTGTGGAGATTGTTCGACCCAAATAACCTTGACAGACAACCAAATTGACATCTGCCAAGCTCTCGCGAATCGGACTTACTCTGCCATGCTTTGTGCATTACTTTGCCGCTAGACAGCCAGCAAGTAAAAATGCTGCATGGACACGAACGTTTATAAAAAAAAGCAATTTTGTTTCATTACACACATCTCCAAATGAAGGTAAT
Organism: Conchocele bisecta; assembly: GCA_029237695.1. NCBI lineage: Eukaryota > Metazoa > Mollusca > Bivalvia > Lucinida > Thyasiridae > Conchocele > Conchocele bisecta. The sequence goes on along the minus strand of CM055272.1, from coordinate 53,926,359 downwards.
GATAATTTACATCCAGTGACATGCAATACTATTATATAAATAAAGTTTTTCTGTCCGCCGCCCGCCCCCGCCCGCGGTAAAAACATAATATGTACCTTTCTTTTTAAAACGGCAGTATAAAAACACTAGCCTGGTATTCTCTATCATCAGTAGCCTATTTCATTAACATGGCAAAGTGTACTTCGCTAGCAAAGTATACTTTGAGAGAGAAATTTTAAATTTAAGGATAAATTTATTCATTTTTATTACACTGAATTTATTACATTATCACAGCCATTTTGGTTGTGATAATGTAATAAATTCAGTATAATAATTCTGCATACTTTTAATCATCAATATATGCAGTTGTTAGTTCTATATGACTAATGCATTTCGGGAAAAATAAATGATTTCTCCCTCAAGTATACTTTGCTAGATAAGTATACTTTGCAATTTTGATGAAATCGGCTACAGGTGAGGCTAGGAAACAGGAATTACGAGGCTCACCAATGAAATTCTACCATTTTCAATGCGAGCCTGATAAAACTAGACCAAGACATTAAACTGTTATTCCATAGATCAAGACTAGTGCGACACAATTCAGCACCAAACTTATACTCTTTGCCGGCTGACATTATGATGTTGATTACCAAACAAAGAGTGCATGGTTACATTAATAATGTTTGAATCCAATAACCTCAGCAGGTGTATATAATGAAACCTGCTCAGCTCTCGGGACTCCATTTACTCTTGCCATGTTGTGCAATACATGTTCGTATTATGACCAACATGCGTTGTGCTGTATGGCTTTTCCGGTAGGCGTTTAACAATAGGATTAATCTGTTTAATAACACCAACATGTTGCTGCGCCGCAAGGATTTTCCGGTAAGTTCCTAAATATACATTTTGTGTTATTTTTCCAACTAATCCAGCCATCGGAATAGGGGCAATTTTGTTTAAACTAAAAGTATGTCCATAGGACACGGATCCACCCACATGCACGCTACATTAAACAAGAAATGGAAGGTGTTACAAATGTACAAATGTACACACGTACGCGTATATGGACCAAGGCGTTATCCTATCTTGCCTATCGGAGAGGGGATAATGAAATTAAGTACAAATGCACGGGCAATATTAGAGAAGTTGTTGTCTTGTATCAAAAATCCCTATTTCACGTGAAACATTGGGGTAACAAATGAAATTGAAAAAAAAAATATTGCGGAATATAAAATACCCAATGTCAAAATCCTCATCTAGAGACCTGCAAACACATCTTGATGGTAACAAAAAAGTCCTGTGGAGATTGTTCGACCCAAATAACCTTGACAGACAACCAAATTGACATCTGCCAAGCTCTCGCGAATCGGACTTACTCTGCCATGCTTTGTGCATTACTGTGCCACTAGACAGCCAGCAAGTAAAAATGCTGCATGGACACAAACATTTATATAAAAAGCAATTTTGTTTCATTACACACATCTCCAAATGAAGGTAATGATAATTTACATCCAGTGACAGGCAATAAAGTTTTTCTGTCTGCCGCCCGCCCCGCAGTAAAAACATGATATGTATCGTTTTGTTTAAAACGGCCGTATAAAAACACTAGCCTGGTATTCTCTATTATCTGTAGCCTATTTCATTAACATGGCAAAGTGTACTTATCTAGCAAAGTATACTTTGAGGAAGAAACTTTCAATTTAAGGATAAATATATTAATTTTTATTATACTGAATTTATTACATTATCACAGCCATTTTGGCTGTGATAATGTAATAAATTCAGTATAATAATTATGCATACTATTAATCATCAAATATGGTTACATTAATAATGTTTGAATCCAATAACCTCAGCAGGTGTATATAATGAAACCTGCTCAGCTCTCGGGACTCCATTTACTCTTGCCGTGTTGTGCAATACATGTTCGTATTATGACCAACATGTGTTGTGCTGTATGGCTTTTCCGGTAGGCGTTTAACAATAGGATTAATCTGTTTAATAACACCAACATTTAATAAGACCAACATTCACGTGAAACATTTGGGTAACAAATGAAATCACCCAATTGAAAAAAATACATTGTGGAATATAAAATACCCAATGTCAAAATCCTTATCTAGAGACCTGCAACATATCTGTAGAGATTGTTCGACCCAAATAACCTTGACAGACAACCAAATTGACATCTGCCAAGCTCTCGCGAATCAGACTTACTCTGCCATGCTTTGTGCATTACTGTGCCACTAGACAGCCAGCAAGTAAAAATGCTGCATGGACACAAACGTTTATAACAAAAAGCAATTTTGTTTCATTACACACATCTCCAAATGAGGTAATGATAATTTACATCCAGTGACAGGCAATACTATTATGTCAAAACACACTCAGCAGTACAACAAACGGTGGCACCAACAAACACCTCTGGGGCCCGCTTCACTAAACTTTGTACGACTAAAATGTTTGCAAGTGCAAAATTATGATAGTCTGTAAATTTCACATTAACAACGTTTTCTTGTAAACAATTATTGGATTTGCATTTATTGAGCATAGGCTGCATATGCAGCCTATGCTCAATAAATGCAAATCCATCAATTGAAATTTACAGACGATCCTAAATTGGCACTTACGAACAATTTGGTCGTACGAATATGCAGCCTATGCTCAATAAATGCAAATCCATTGATTGAAATTTACAGACGATCCTAAATTGGCACTTACAAACACTTTGCTTGTACGAAGTTTAGTGAAATGGGCCCCTGATGAATATCATTTCAAGATAACCATTCAGTCATACCAATCTAATACAGGATGTGAAATTACCCGTATCCCTTTATACAGATGAAATAAATTTTGTAGTCGGCTGTTTATTTTCCATTATCCATTTTTTCCATCCAAAACATGGTTTGACAGCACATTAGAATCATTTCCAATGGAAATGATTCTAAAGTTCTGTCCAACCATGTTTTTATTGAGAGTGAAAGCAAAATAAAAAGCAACAGCACACAATTTCATGAGTAGCATTCCAAGGGTTAATAACACTCGCCCCACAAATCGATGTTGAAATGAAGTTGAGGGAGTCTAAAACAGAGTTGACTACATTTGTTGTATGCTCATCATTTTCCCACAGTGGCCCAACTTTGTTGATTCGGACAAGTGCTATTAAATTTATGTCAACTGCTGATGTTATCAAATAATATATACAAGCCTCACTTTGAAGAAACATGAAACCGACGATTGTTCGACTCTAATAACCTTGACAGACAACAGAGTTGATATCTGCCAAGCTCTCGTGAATCAGATTAATTTACCAGGCTGCATTACTTGTTGGTATATAAGCCAACAAGTGAAAATGCTGCTGGATACACCAGTTTAACCCTTTCAACACCAAGTAACTTAATAGAATTTTCCATGCCAATGTTTCACGCTATTTCATTAATTTTGTTCATTCAAATTATCCCATTCTTCTAAAAAGGTAATCTGTACGACGTTTAAAATTATTAACAAACAGTGGAGATCCTGATGAGACGGCTCGTTACGAGCCGGCTCATCTGGATCTGCACTGTTTGCAAACATTGTCTCTATAGAGGTCTCTGGTGTTGAAAGGGTTAATGTGTGGCCGTTGCTGGCGAAATGGGGTTTATGGGATTTGTGACAAGTGTAGTCACGATCAAATAGCACAATACTGTAGCCTGAAAACTATCAATATTGCTTGTTATAAGCATGACGGGCGTTCCATTGATGGAATGGAAAATTGCACAGATATTGACCTACACTAGTAACAAAAGCCGTAACCCGTTAAAACCAAAAAGCCCGCAATAGCGTTTATGCAAACATAAGAGCCGTCTCATCAGGATCTGCACTTTTTTTAAAGTAATTTTCATATTTTTCAGAACAAAAATACCCATTTTCATAAATGGACTACTCTGAAAATATTTTGTGACGATTGGATTGGTCGGAAAATTAGTATATCACATTCCATTCCAGTTACTCGAGTTGAGACCCATTTCTGCAGAAAAAGCCACATATAGGCTGAATGGACGGAATGAGAATCTAAGCCAGTTCAACATGGTCAAATTGTGTTGTCAGCTGACCATAAAAGTTGAACATTACAATCGACTGATTGCGGGTTATTTCCAATACAAAATTTGCCTTCAGCGTAGCCACAGAACACATGCTTTATCAAAACATTCCCAGTCAGTATTTACAGCATTCTGTTTGAATTAGACAGTTTAAACTGACAGACCAAACTGCTGATTTTGAGCACAAGATTAGAGTAAACACTCAGACTGAGACAGCCGACACACATCACAACAACGTACCAGCATAAACTGTCCCATGAGTTTGTTGTCCGATGCCATTTCTCTCTCGCCTGAAAGACCTTGATGTCTACCGACGTCTGGCCATCAGCTGCCGTGGAAAACACCTGCAACACAATTATATGTCTATATTTAAAGCCAACTACAGTCCAACCTCTCTACAACAGCAGCAGCCGGCACGGACTAAAAGTGGCTGTTGTAGAGAGGTGGCTGTTGTGGAGAGGGTCACCAACGAACAGCCATCAATGAACAGCCATCAATGAACAGCCATCAATGAACAGCCATCAACTTCTCAGTTGCTTATACTGATATATGAACATAGAAACAACTAGGATTGTATATGTTTTATACTATTATATTTTATTTACTATAGAACATATACATTTGTCATTGTTAGTATGTTATTGAAGAAGACAAAATAGTAATCATGGTTATTATTTTGAAGAAATAACAATTTATTAAACATGTTAAATGTTCAAATTGACCAATAACAATTATGCATTCATAATGACAAACTGGGCTTATTCAGTTTTTGACTGTGTAGCTCCTGATCAGAATAACTTGCAGTCTGGATTCGGATCTGCATTTGTGTGACAAAGTTATAATCATGCTAATGTTAATCCAATTTTGTGTAAAAAAATGTAGTGAACACACTGAGCAGACTAATTTACAGCTACACTGGTCACAAACCCAATAAGCCCACTTTTCTTGCAGTGTCACATGGTGTCATATTCAGTCAGCAGACCGTGTTGAGTATCCTAATCCTAGAATGGCTTGTTTAATCCACTTCAAACGGTGACAAACTTGTCGGCAATTCCATTGTCAGATGCCAGACAGGTGATAAATCCGAATACAGAACTTGGACATGTGTTTACACACAACTTTTATCGACCGATTACCACCGAAGGTATCCGATAGATACGGCACACTCGATTAGATCTGCCGGTAGGCTACATAGGAATATTGATTTTACGCGATTCACGGTAACGTTTGCATACGAAAATGTACATTAAAAAAAATATGCTGCCCGTTTACAGGCCGTTTTTGTCGTGGTTTATGCCGTTTGTCAATAATAAATATGTTGGCCGCTCAGAGAGGTGGTTTGTGTCATGTTTTAATTGACGTGGCCGTTTGGCGAGATTAATTATATTGACCGTTCAGAATAAAAACGACCTGTAAAAATATGTTGGCCGGTCAGAGAAGCTTATGACTCTTTGCTATGAAAAAATCAACTGGCCATTAGCAAAAATATGTTGGCCGTTCGAGAGGTCTTTTGACGATTTCGTTGTGTTTTTTTGTGGCCGTTGGCTGGAGAAGAGAGGTGACCGTTGGACAGAGGTAAAATAACGTTAAATTCTAACGGGGGGAGTTTAAACTGGCCGTTGAAGAGAGGTGGCCGTTGCTGGGAGGTGGCCGTTAGGGGAGGTGGGACTGTATGTGCACTACAACATTGATTAAATATAATTTAACAACAAGATAATGTGGCCTGTCAGCACATAAATGACCGCGGTGGCAGATTGGAGATACTCCGGCAACTTCTTAACCGGTATGATTGTTATCCTATGGTAATACATTAGTTACCTAGTATACCTGGGCCCGGTTGTTCAAAACATCCGTTAACTTAACGGACTGTTAAATCCTTAACTGAATGGTTAAAATCTCTGTTTAACAGAGATTTTAACCATTCAGTTAAGGATTTAACAGTCCGTTAAGCTAACTGGTGTTTTGAACAACCGGGCCCTGGATGACGGTGGAAACTCTGCCAAGCCGGACACCCGGGGACCTCACAAGGTGTCCGGTTTAGAGAGGTTCCACTGTATTGGAAAGCCCAGGCAGATACCTACATGGCTCCTCTATGTGAGAATGGTTGTATTTCTCGGTAAGATTTTGGTCATCACTCGGTATTCAATTTGATGGGTTTCACCATATTTTTCTACTGGATTGACTAAATCACAGTGGAAACGCTCTAAATAGGACACTCCGGCTCCTCTTGGTGATGATGGTATTGAAGACCAATGCTAGAACCTCTATTCGACAACCCATGCCTCTGGTTTAGAGAGGTTCTACTGTATTGACAAGCCCCCTGCGGCACATACCTGGCTTCTCTTGGTGGGTATGGTGGTGTTTTCTGTATAAGCTTGGTCATCACTCCGCCAAGCGTCTCTATACCGAGGGACAGGGGTGTCACGTCCAGAAGTAGTACGTCCGTCACGTCGCCCGCCAGCACACCACCCTGCAATGCGGATAAAATGGGTTAATGTAGACACTTCACCACTGAATGAATACCTCAGCCTCTGTTCAGAGTGGGCTAACAAACATGCCAATCTGAAGACACATCGGTCTCCAATGTATTATGAAACCTTTTGTTCGCCTGGTCAAATGAGGTCTTATAAAAAACTGAATTATTTTCTTATAAATTAAGTTGTTACCACTCATGTGAACCATCTCAATGAGACGATTATAACATATATACATGTACATAAAGGATAGAAAATCTGATATTTATGTACCGATATTGGTGAAAATTGAAACAACCCAGCAGTCCTAGTATCTTCATATATCTTCAAATAAATTACTTTACACAGGGAAATGATGACAAGTTTTTATTTTTATAGTATAATTCCAGCACAAATATATTTACACAATTTCCTAACATTTGATTGGCCAGTAGCAAGTCTCTGTCAAAAATGTATATCCCAGTAAACTCCCACGCCAAACTACTTTCCGTAACCGTGAGGCACAGTTAAAATAATTCTTAAGAAAACGGAAAATAAACGCATTTTATTGATGAATTTATTTCAAATGCTGGAATTATAAGGAATGAATGGCCTTTTTGTTGAATTTATCGGGGATATAAACTTGGAAAAGTCGCGGGAATACTGGACGAGGCCTTCCGGCCTTCGTCCAGTATTCCCGCGACTTTTCCAAGTTTATACCCCGATAAATTCCACAAAAAGGCCATTCATTCCTATATTTTTTTTAAAAATCTTGATGTGCCCCTTTAAGGTAATTTTAGACGAGGCCAACGTGTCTTGTGGTCATCTCCCAATGGTGTTACCTGAATGGCGGCTCCCACTGCCACAGCCTCGTCTGGGTTCACCGACTTACTGGGCTGCTTACCGAACAGATCTTGGACTGTTTGTTGAACCTGCCAATCAATAACATAAAAATGTATCGTCTGCTGTTTATTTTTATCTGTCCAGTTTTTTTCTCATCAAAAAACCATGTTTTGACAACACTTTAGCATCTATCCTTTCTAGAGTGTTGTCAAACCATGTTTTTATTAAGAGAAAAAACAAACAGACAAAACATAAATTGCAGCAGACGAAAATTTAAGTGTCCCGCATGCTAATGGTTAACATTTTCAATGGCAAGTTACTGGCATAGACCCTTCCATGCTAACAGATTGCCTTTTACCATTATTTAGAGTATTTACCCAACACTTTCAACACCAAGTAACTTAATAGGATGTTCCATGCCAATGTTTCACGCTATTTCATTAATTTTGTTCATTCAAATTATCCCATTCTTCTAAAAGGGTAATCTGTACGACGTTTAAAGTTATTAACAAACAGTGGAGATCCTGATGAGACGGCTCGTTTACGAGCCGGCTCATCTGGATCTGCACTGTTTGCAAACATTATCTCTATAGAGGTCTGTTGAAATGGGTTAAACAAGTCAACAGTGCAGATCCTGAGTTAACCTTAGTAATGCGGGAAACTGAAACAGTCTTCTGCTGTTCTGTTATATTTGTCTTCTTTCTGAATAAAAGCATGTTTTGACAGCACTTTAGAATCATTTCCATTGGAAATGATTCTAAAGTGTTGTCAAGGCATGTTTTTGATGAGGAAAATGGAAGATAAAAAATAAACAGCAGACGATAAAATTTAATTCAGCATTGAAAGGGTTAATGGTTGGTTTGCTGTCAGTCAGCTGTTAATTTGGTATCTACGGAGTTTGCAAACAAGGACCTGGATATGCAGCCAGTCATTGAAGTGTTCAATATTTGGTGTTCACTGAACATACAGAGCTTTACTGTCAAAATTCGGAATCGTATTCAAGCTAAATGAGTATCGTAGGCTGAATATCACGTCCAGACTATCGTATCAGGACAAAGATAGCGCCGACATTACTGTACCAAAACATTAGCCTGAATGCTAGTATGGTATTCAGGAATTTGACTGCCTTGGATACAAAGTTACACAATTTCATCGCTCTCTGTAGTCATTTTAACCTGGCTCTGGGCAAACGTCTGTCAAAAACCTGATACGCCAATTCTGTCATGGCCGACCACATGTACTCTACTAAATACGACATCCTTCATTACCTTTTTCTAGAAAAAGTGATGTGAATAATGGGCTTAAATTCCCAGCAATAGCTACGGTCATATAGAGACGGGACCACAGTTTAAAGTCTCATCCGACTCACCAGTGCGATGGAAATACTAAAAAAGTATTTTTGATGTCGAAGACGAGGTTTGAACTCACAACCTCCAGATTGGAAGTCAGATGTTCTAACCCAAGGCCACAACACATCCCTACTTTTGTCTAAAAGCCTCATCAAAGGTCTGAATTTATTCATTCCTTGATTTTTTAGCTCAAGCTTAGTACAGTCTGATCTTTGGTTAAAACAATAGAATATACCCAGAAAGAGATTGAGAATATACATGTAAACCCAATTAGATAGGATAAGTTTTTCCTCTTGCCCAATCACATGGAAGGCTGAACAATAAAATCCCTTTAACCGCTACACACAACAATTGTCGTCTGCTGTTGCTTTTATATTTTGCCTTTTTTCTCAATAAAAACATGTTTTGACAACACTTCAGAATCATTTCCAACGGAAATGATTCTGAAGTGCTGTCAAAGCATGTTGTAAATTATTCTAAAGTGCTGTCAAAGCATGTTTTTGATGATAAAAAAATGGAAATAGAAAATAAACGGCAGAAGTCAAAAAATTAAAGATAGCGGTGTAAGAGTTGCATACATCAGTGTCAGTTAATTGTCGTTGGCTTCACATCGTGTCCAGACAATGGAGTCTGGACAAAGGTCGTGCCAACGTTACTTTACCAAAACATTAGCCCTGAATGTGAATATGGCATTCAGGAATTTGACTGCCTTGGATGCTGGATATACATGTATACAATAAATTTACAACATTATGAAACTCGAATCCAAGATGGGCTACACTAATTTCCGTTTCCAGACATTCGTTGTTGCTGTTCCAGTGATATAATTTCATATTTGATTGGGATTTTACTTCCGTTCAACAACAACACCATACATATACAGATGGAAATGCACTGAACATGCTGAACAAAAATCACAATAAAACTTTCAGCATTGAATGACAGTGTCCTGAATACTTTGAGGGAGTAATCATTTATTTTTCCTGAAATGCATTATTTCAAATAGAACTAACAAATGCATGTATTTCAGGTCAGATTAAAAGTATGCAGAATTATTATACTGAATTTATTACATTATCACAGCCATAATGGCTGTGATAATGTAATAAATTCAGTATAATAAAAATTAATAAATTTATCCTAAAATTGAAAATTTCTCCCTCAAAGTATACTTTGCTAAAAGAAAAGTATGCTTTGCAATGTTGGTGAAATAGGCTACTGATGTAGTTAGTGCCAAACACCCCATTACACAGGATCAGTTCAGTAGCCTATTTCACCAACATTGCAAAGTATACTTATCTAGCAAAGTATACTTTGAGCGAGAGATTTTTCAATTCAAGGATGATGCATTAATTTTTATTATACTGAATTTATTACATTATCACAGCCATTTTGGCTGTGATAATGTAATAAATTCAGTATAATAATTCTGCATACTTTTAATCATCAAATATATGCAGTGATTAGTTCTATATGAAATAATGCAATGTTGGTGAAATAGGCTACTGATGTAGTTAGTGCCAAACATCCCTATTACACAGGATCAGTTCAGTAGCCTATTTCATCACCATTGCAAAGTATACTGTAGTAGCAAAGTATACTTTGAGGGAGAAATTTTCAATTTTTTGAAACATTTATTAATTTTTATTATACTGAATTTATTACATTATCACAGCCATTTAATTTAATTTAATCACAGTTCACCGAACAAGACCAATTTTAGTTCTTACCTTTGGCATTCTGGTCATTCCACCGACTAGAATTACTTCACCAATATCAGACTTTTTCACCTCGGCGTCTTGTAAAGCTTTCTGGCACGGTCCGACTGTCCGTTTTATTAATCCTTCCACTAAACCTTCAAACTTTGCACGACTAAGTTTCAAGTTCATGTGTTTTGGCCCACTGGAGTCTACTGTAAGGTATGGGAGGTTGACATCCGTCTGAAATTTGGCAGCGGGATAAATAGAATGATTAGTACAATTGGGATTTTTAATTTGTTCAATAACAAGGTCATATATGAACGTGACTGGAGCAATGGGGCTGTTGGAATTCATGACCAGTGTAGCTCCTGATCAACTAGCACACTCCTATAGCCTGATAATTATCTATATTGCATGTTAGGAGGGTGGCTAATGTTTCATTGATGGAATGGCGAACAGTGCAGATCCTGATCAGACTGCGGATGCACAGTCTGATCTGGATCTACACTGGTCGCAACACCCATAAGCCCCATTTCTCCAATCAAATCCTCAGATGTCCTTGTTATTTTTCAAACTAATCCAGTCATCAGAAAAGGCCACATATGTGATGGAAAATTGTAGAGAAATAAACAAAAGATATTTTCTAATTTATCCTACAAAGCATTGTTACTGCAGTGGAACATGCAAACTGGACACATTAGGTAAGTTAAGAGTGTAACTTCGACGGGTTTTACTGTAATTCATCTCTCGATGATGTCCGATGATTGCAAGACAAACAAACACGTGTTGGACGCCTCGTATGCCTGAATTACAGTGTAACCTCTCTAAATCGGACACTCTGGATCCCAGTTTAGAGATGTTCCCATATATTTACCAACAGAACTTGTTAATCCAATATTTTACCAAAACAGTGAAAGTTCATTCATCACCAAAGAAAGTACAAGTCTCATCGAGTTCATATTTGAAGGCAAAAGGACACACTTTCAAGAAAATGTCGGTACACAAATACTAGTACCCCCAGTGGCAGGACAGTCCAAACACTATTTTTAAACCGAGGATTTTAAAAAACAAGAGGGCCATGATGGCCCTAATTCGCTCACCTGACTCCATGAACACCAGAGGAGAATGTGACGTTGAGTTAATCTGTTTAAAAAAAATTGTGCTATTTTTAGATGGCGGTCATCTTGGATTAAGCGATGACTCATTTTACCAAATCTGAAAAGGCTTCACCCAAGGATCATAACTTACTATTAAGTTTGGCCAGCATCGGCCATGTGTTTCCTGAGAAAAAGATGTTTATCTCGAATAAATGGACCTTTTGGAGGCCATCATGGATGACATAATCATCCGATTCCGACAAATATTGCATCAGAGCAATCGCCTCATCGATACCTTCAATTTTGGTCAAAAATAAAATTTGACCCCACGGGCCACGCCCATTTTTGACCCCCGAGGTCACCATTTTAACAACTTTGAAAGAGCATTGTACATCGATCATTCCTACCAAGTTTTGTTGAAATCCGGTTGGCGGTTCTTGAGAAGAAGATTTTTGAAGAATTTGTGCTATTTTTAGACGGCGGCCATCTTGGATTGCGTGATGACGTCATTTTAACAATTTTGTAATCCCCCTACCTAAGGACCATGACCATGAAGTTTGGTGACTATAGGCCTAATGGTTACCGAGGAGAAGACGTTTAAAAATGTTCACGGACGACTACAGACACATTGCGGTAACAATAGCTCACATGAGCTTCACTCAGGTGAGCTTCACTCAGGTGAGCTAAAAAACACAAAGAAAACCTTGATAATAAAGCCCGCCACAAGACAGAATTTTCAAATCTCTTGCCAACATACCTACCTGTAATGATGATGATAATTCAATCTTTGCCTTCTCGGCTGCTTCTCGTAATCTCTGCATGGCCATGTTGTCTTTAGATACATCAAGGCCTTGCTGTTGTAATAGAAGACACGGTCCAATAGTTATTAACCCTTTCACCCATAAGTAACTGGAATGCATTTTTATGTTAATTGACGGACCTATCCAATCATCACACAATGATTTTCGGACTAGTCCATCTATGAAAAGGGGGCGTTTTTGTTCTCAAAAATATACTTGCAAAAAGTGCAGATCCTGATGAGACGGCTCGTCACGAGCCGGCTCATCTGGATCTACACTGTTTGCCAATACCACTATACAGGTATGTGGTGTTGAAAGGGTTAATATCTGTTTAAGCCCGTACAATGCTGAATTAAGTTTTGTCGTCTTTCAACAAAGACATTTTCGGCTTCACAGCTTTTAAGGGTCATGTGATCCATTCCAGCTCTCGGAATAGTATGAAAAGCTACTTACATCACGCTTAAATTCCGCACCAAGTAGCTGACTAGTGTGTTGTCGAAATCTTCTCCACCGAGGAAAGTGTCGCCATTGGTCGATTTCACTTCAAACACACCCTTCTGTATCTCCAGTATAGAGATATCGAACGTGCCACCGCCCAAGTCGTACACCGCTATACTGGAAACAGAGAACACGGTTTCAGATACTTCATATGCCATAATAATATATTGCATGTGGTGTTAATTTTTATTTTAATGAAATTTGATCACCGTCCAGAACAAACTATTAGCACAGACTCGGGGATTCCGCTGGGGAAAATAAAACAATTGCCACTTCAAAAAAATAAAACAATTGGCGATAAAAATATTACAATTTTCGAGAGAAAAAAATTTGATGATTTTTTTTCCGAAAATTGTAATTTTTTATCGCCAATTGCGAAAGTGGCGATCGCCAGCGGAATCCCTGCAAACTATAGTTCACGCTCTCATAAATAACTAGAAATTGTGGCCCGTTGGCACACAAATGCCACCGGTTGCAGATTGGAGAAATTCTAGCAAACTTCTTAACCGGACCCACCGACGAATATACAGTCCAAAAACAATATGTCCATCATTTCTGAAACAATTGGGTATTTCAAAATTTTAATTGGGTAAAACCTAATCACACTACTATTCAACAGACAGCAATTATTGAATATGTAATTCTAGTGAAATACCAAGATGAAAAATATGCTATATTTGTGGTCTTTTTATTGTTTTCTGCAGCATGATAAAGGTACCACACAATATTTTTATTGCTTTTTGATATTCGCTACTTCTGATTTCAATTGGGTTTTTGGCAATTTTAATCGGGTATTTAAGCAAATACACAGCTTATCTGGAGCCCTGAGATACCATAAGAATTATTCACGAAACACCGAATCCGCAAGCAGGGGTTATTATAGGAATGAATGGCCTTTTTGTGGAATTTATTGGGGAATAAACTTGGAAAAGTCGCGGGAATACAGTATTCCCGCGACTTTTCCAAGTTTATATCCCCGATAAATTCAACAAAAAGGCCATTCATTCCTTATAATTCCAACATTTGAAATAAATTCATCAAGAAAATGTGTTTATTTTCTGTTTTCTTAAGAATTATTTTAACTGCGCCTGACGGTTACGGAAAGTAGTTTGGCATGGGAGTTTACTGGGATATAAATTTTGGACAGAGACTTGCTACGGACCAATCAAATGTTAGGGAATTGTGTAAATATTTTTGTGCTGGAATTATAGGCATATATGTTATGTGGCTGTAACTGTGGCTTGTGGGTTTTGCGACCAGTGTAGATCCAGATCAGTCTGTGCATCAGGATTTGCACTGTTTGCACTTATCAGGCTATAGGAGTGTGCTATTTAATAATCGGGAGCTAGCAGGTCACAAACCCCATTTCTCCAGTCACAGATCACCAGGTCATAATCACGATAAACTGGGTCAAATTGGGCAGTTGTGATCAGAACAATGTAGTTTCCACACAGAAGCAGATACAAAATTCTCGGACTTTTCTAAAACCTCGATTTTCTCCAAGTCTTACGGACACAATCATGAAAAGCGAAACAAGAATTCAGCGGAATCAAATGTCCCGCCTTGTTCCGCCTTGACCTTGACCCTGGGGTCAGAGAAAACAATATTTAACAGTCGTATATTCATCTACATATCATAGTAAAGGCAGGGCTGTACAAATTGATTTTTTAGCCACTTGTCCCGGACAAGTGACTTGACAAAAGTGACTTGCCCGGACTTGTCCAGGAAAATATAATTTTCAGGGCAAGTAATTTTGAAAAAGTGACTTGTCCTCGTAAGATTTCTATACGAAACTGTCCCAAAACAAAAACTATTATCATAGTTGTTAAATATAATACAATTGAGCACTTGGCACATATACATATTATTATTAAATATCTATAATAATACACATTGTATAGTACATATTTATTCTTGTGGTCTTTTGTCACTGTGCCACCGCGGACATAACGTTGCGACAAGTGCATACTCAAAACACATTTATCGACAATAATAAAACATAAAAATCGTTTCCTAAAATAGTGAGAATCATCTCGCGTTTTCGCGATCTCGCCTTTCGCTTTTGAAATATTCGGATTAGTTTTGCTCATGCATCATGTGGATGTGCGACGTGTTTGCAAAACGCGAGATTGATATGATAGAATTTCGCGTTTTCGTCTCCAAAGCTCGAAAACGCGAGGTTGCCACATGTCCCTAATAGGACACGTAAACATTGTCTTAGGAGACGATTCTCATGTGCTGCAAAACATTTTTACGTTTTATTAAGAAATAGAACACATGTGGACAAACATTTATATTTCTTGACAACAAAAACATAATTTGACAAAAAATATTACTCGTCTTAGGAGACGATTCTAATGTGCTGCCAATACACACGTTTATTGAGCAAAAAAACAACATATTTCGATACGTGTTATTGGTTAGGCTACTGTATCGCATCGTCGACCTATACACAAGATCGTGAAAACGCGAGACCAAATCGCGAGGCGAAAACGTGAGATTCTATTGTATTCATTCTCGCGTTTTCGCCCTGGCTATCTCGCGTTTTCGAGACTGCGATGTCGCGTTTTCGCCTCGGCCTTTTCACAATGTCGCCTTCCGCTTTTGGAAATACGTTTGTTCAAGTCATTATGCAGGCTCGTAGCCTGGGGGGGGGGGGGGGGGGTCGGACGACGCCCCCCCCCCACCCCCCCCCGCCAGCCTCGAGGTCCAATTTTTATTTTTCGGAGGAAAAAAAAAATCGGGTATGGAAGGTCACAGTTAGAAACTCGGCTGTTGCGGAGAATGCAGGAAATTGCATTTCAGACCACCCACCTATATTTCAAATTTCCCGGGGGGGGGGGGGCATGCCGCCAGACCCCCTAGATACCTCAGGCCCCTTGGGCCTTCGAAACGACCCCCCACCCTTCAAACAGGTCTGGCTACGGGCTGTAATATGTGTGTGTAGAATGCATGCGTGTTGAAATTGAGTTTTGCGCATACATTACAAGTACGTACGTACGTAGAATGCAATTCGAACTAGCATGCTTTAATATGCATGTACGTACGTAGAAACGCAAATCCAACACGCATGCTGTCTACACATGCATGGGCAAATCGTATTTCCAAAAGTGGAAGGCGAGATCGAGATCGCAAAAACGCGAGATTGTAACAAAAAAGAAATATGGCCGTACCCACCCATCCCCAATTAGCACATTTGCGACATATCATTTTCGGTCTAGCTGCACACCTGATGGTGTTTACAATCATCAGTCGCTAATCCAGTTTCACGTGCAAAGTGTGACTGACCTTTAGAATTCTGTGGAAAACAAACATACCAAAACCACGCTATGTAGTCGCTCACGTCATCGCATAGCCGATGAATTGATAATTACACATTAGCTTGTGGAATTTCACATTTGTTTGATTTTTTTATAAAACCAAGATTTGGCAGCACATGAGAATCGTTTCCTAAGACGATTCTCAAATGTTGTCAAAATATGTTTTTGTAAAGAAATATCAATTATTCGGGTTTTCTTGTCACATTTGTCCGATGTCTTAATAAAACATGTTTTGGCAACACATGAGAATTGTCTCCTTAGACGATTCTAATACTTTGTAAAAAGAATTGTCACATTTGTTTGATTTCTTAGACCGTACAAACAATTGACAAATTCAGAAATCCACAACTTAATTTGTGTTTCTCGAGTCGGGGGGTTTCATATGATGGCGAGGAAATACGATCGATTACACACCGTGAAAATCTTGTTGGAACGTAAATTGCAATTGTCACATAGGCCATTTCAGTTTACTGCGCGTTACATCAGCTGTTATTCTAAGTACGTATGGTCGCTCGTTAGGAGCATTTCTTTCCTTCGTTTATAAGGTATGGGTTGTGACCTAGGGCTTAGAACACCGACTTCCAATCTGGAGGTTGTGGGTTCAAACATCGCATTGGGAATCAAACATACCTTCATAGTATGTCCATCCCATTCAATTTCACTTTTTTTCTCTTGGCCTGTCGACGCAGTGAGACGAAAACGTTAACATACATAAAATAAATCAATAACCATCGATCGCCGCAGAATATTTTCGCTAATTCGCTAATTCGCTATTTACTTTCAAATTCGATTAAATTAATATAATCAGGGTCGCTGTAGATTGCTATATCACTTTATTGCGATACACAGGTACTGTGTAACACAATAGCTGCGAATCGCCAGGACGCCCGCAGCGTTATCGATCGATAAAGTGGTCAGTTTTGGGATTCAGTTTATGACAGTCCGGTTCCAAAAAACGGGCTTGTGGCGGGACGTTCTAACAGAAAATAGTGACTTGCCCGGGACTAAATTCCAGCATAGAGGCACTTGCCCGAGATTAAAACCGACTTGTCCCGGGCGTCGGGCGTGCCAATTTGTACAGCCCTGAAAGGTATAACAATCGTAACACGAAAACTGAACATTGAAAGTATTTATTTTAAAAAATAGTTTGTTTTGTTTGTTTATTAGTGTTTAACGGCCTATCAACAGCTAAGGTCATGTAAGGCCGGGCAAATGGGTTCGATCCCGTTTTAACCTGCTGCATTGGGGGGAAAATTCCAAAATCAGAACTGAATATTTACATCGAGAAACAATACATTCAGCTCTGAAATTAGAATAACCTGACCTGGTGGCAGGTCCATACCACACCAAAGTCACTTGGCCCCTTCCCCTAAAATAGGATTACGAATAATCGTAATACTCACATAAGGGGTATAACCAGATTCAACTGTCACATACAACATGCCAAAGACGTATGTGAGGGCCAAACCAGGTCTCCAATCGGAATTCCGGTAAGGATGAACCCCAATCGCTAAATTACCCATCGCTTGCACCCACCTTCCACCCACTCATTTTAAAAAATAGAGTTTGACCCTTGACCCTGAAGCCCGAGAATTTTGTATAAGTCCTATATTCGTCCACATATCATAGTAAAGGTATGTATAAAGTTTGATGACTGACGTTGATAAGATGTTGAAGTAATGAATTTTACACGAAAACTTAACATTGAAAGTATTAAAAAAAATAGAGTTTGACCCTTGACCCTGGCACCCCAGAATTTTTTATAATGTCGTATATTCATCTACATATCATAGTAAAGGTATGTATAAAGTTTGAAGACTGTAGTTGTTAAGATGTTGAAGTAATGATTGTAACACGTAAACAAAACATCGAATGATGCCGACGACTCCGGAAAAGCAGAACCTATGTTTCGCTTTCTGCTTAGACAACAAACCAGAACTTACACTTTATCACCCATTTTGTCAGCTCCGTATGCCAAGGCTGCGGCGGTGGGCTCATTGATCACACGTAATACATTCAGGCCAGAGATCTGTCCCGCATCCTTCGTCGCCTACCAACACAAGCAACAGGATGTAGTTCACAATTAGGCCGAAAGAGCCAGTTCCAGTAAATAAATACCAAGCTCAAACATCAATCACATTTTGTTAATGTATTAATACGTTTCCGCATTTAACGTCCCAGCAACATTTAGGGACCCCGATTTCAAGTCTCATCCAAAAGACCAGTGGGATCGAAATACCATGAAAGTATTTGTTTTTAGCCTAGGACGGGGATTGAACCGACAACCTTTGGTGTTGAAGTCCAGTCTCATAACCTCTAGGTCACAATGGACGACCTTTGGGATAAAAGAGCAACTGATTGAATGGGGTCCAACAATCTGTTCAACCAGGAAGTCATGTACATGTATTATGAAATTGCGAATTCAACACTGAATTTGAAATATCTGGTACCAGGAATCCAAAAACAAACAACCAAGGTATCACTTAACCCACATCTTCAAATAACCGGTTATAAGGACAGGACAACAAAGTCCAGAGCTCCAGATAAGATGTGTATTGGCATATTTTACGCACAGCAATGTGAAATATGCATTGATTTTTAAATCGAGGAGTGAAAATACTGTCATAAAGTGGAAATTTACTTATAAGTGATTTTTTTTATCATTTGTTCCCCATTTAATATTAAGAAAATAAATAATACATTTGTAAAAGAAATTATGCGTCGAATTTGAGGGTAACATACTCTTTAGATACATCTGGAGATGGAAAGTCTCAACTAAACAATTTTCTCCTAACGACGGTGGTATTCCAGTGACAATGGTCCAAATAGATAACTTACCTGTCTTTGAGAATCATTGAAGTAGGCAGGAACAGTAACCACGGCGTTCTTAACCGACTGTCCGATGTAGTTATCTGAAAACACAGCGTATGGGATCATATTTTGTAATTAAGCGATGTAATAAATGTAATTTTTACTGTATACATGTATTTTATTTACATTTTATCTAACAATACAACTTTTTATGATTTATTGCGCAACAAATTACATCGCTTAATTACGAGAATTTTGATTTGATTCACAAGCTAGAGAATTTACCGACATCAGCCGACTACTCAATTTGAGGTGTTTCACTGGTTACATGGCAAACAGATCCTGATCAGACTGCGAAGATGCACAGGCTGATCTGGATCTACACTGTTCGCGAAAACCATAAACGCCTTTATAAAGATAAAAGTAAAGAAAATGTGAAAGGGCATAAGGTGGCAGCAATAGCAGTCGTATAGAGGCGGGATTATCAGTGAGATGAGCTGACCACATGTAGAGACATGACCTCAGTTTCATTTCTCATCCTAGGATGGAAATACTTAACCCTTAGACCGCTACTCACAACAACTGTCGTCTGCTGTTGCTTTTATATATTGCCTTATTTCTCAATAAAAACATGGTCCATTGGAAATGATTCTGAAGTGCTGTCAAAGCATGTTTTTGATGATAACAAGAATTCTGCGGAATCAAATGTCTCGCCTTGTTCCGCCTCGACCTTGACCCTGGGGCCTTGACCTTGGGGCCTTGATCCTGGGGCCCCGAGAACAGTCCTATATTCATCTACATATCATAGTAAAGGTATGTATAAAGTTTGATGACTGTAGCCGACGACAACGACTCCGGAAAAGCAAAACCTTAGTCTCGCTTTAGCGGGCGAGACAAAAATGGAAAATAAACAGCAGACGACAAAAATATGAGATAGCGGTCTAAGGGTTAATAACTAGACGATCTAGTGCTAAACGCGACCCACCTGCTGTTTCCTTCATCTTCATGAGGACGAATGCTCCGACCTGACTGGGGGAGTATGACTTGCCATTCGTTTCCAACCAGGCGTCACCGTTGTTGGCACGCACTATCTTGTATGGCACGGTTTTCCTGGTAAACAGACGATATTACACAAGTGATTATGTAATATATGTATTAACCCTTTCAACACTACAGACCCGTTTAGTGGTATTGGCAAACAATGTAGATCCATAAGAGCAGACTCGTGACGAGCCGTCCCATCAGGATCCGTACTTTTTGTACATAATTTTCACATTTTTGAGAACAAAGGAAACCTTTTTTCGTACTAGATGGCCGCGGCCCGCATGTCGAGCCCGCAGAGGCTTAGATATTATACCGAAATACTTTAACCACAAACTTACCAAAACATTTAACCGGACGTCCTTACGTACGCCAATGTGCCGACTATATTGTGCTGTCCAACAAAAATGGACTAACTAGTGCGACAATCATTTTGTGACAATTGGATTGGCTGTAAAATGAACATATCAAAAGCAATTCCAGTTACTTAGGTGAAAGGGTTAAATGTGAGGGATGGACAAACTTTTCATGCCTAGGACAGGGACCGACGTCACGCTCTACCACAAAACCATCAACCCATCCCAATATAGTACCGTAATAACCCTAAATATTTGGACACAATTTACTTTGGGGAAACCCCTATATAAAATAGGGGTTTCCCAAAACAAATTGTATCCAAATACATTTGTTATTGTGATGAAACCAGTACAATAATACTAACCCTAAATATTGGCACGCTCACTGTTGTAGGGAAACCATAAATGTTTATGTGTTTCCCCAAATAAAGTGTGTCTGAATATTTAGGGTTATTACGGCATTATGGTACTGAAGTCCAATGCTCTACCACAAGACTATATCAACCCATCCAGGGATTCCGCTGGCGATCGCCACTTTCGCAATTGGCGATAAAAAAATTACAATTTTTGAAGAAAAAAAAATATATTTTTTGTTTTGATTTTTTCTCTCGAAAATTGTAATTTTTATTTTTTTTGAAGTGGCGATTTCTTTTTTCCCCAACGGAATCCCTGCCATCTCTGCGGATGCACAGGTTCATCTAGATCTACACTGGTTGCAAAACCAAATTTCTCCAGTCACAGCCACAATTAGCAACAATGTAGGTCAACTGGATACACATACTTACATGTCTTTCTTAACCTCAGCATCATCATATCTTCGCCCAATGAGACGTTTTGTGGCGTGAAATGTGTTCTCTGGGTTGGTAACGGCCTGTCGTTTGGCTGGCATGCCCGTCAACCGTTCACCGTCCTTCGTGAACGCCACCACGGAAGGTGTGGTTCTTGCTCCCTCTGAATTTTCCAGAACCTTCGCGGTCTTGCCTTCCATAATGGCAACACACGAGTTGGTCGTTCCAAGATCAATGCCGATAACATGACCCCTGACTTTGTCTGACCTGCAAGAACAATACGATACAACTGGATTAATGTAAAAAAACTGTAGTAAGTAATATACAAGTCTACAAATACCCTCACCAGTCTAGTTACACAAATTCTATTTTCCATTAAATGAAAAACAGCGAATGCAGTTAGCCGCCTCAAATTTCACGTCTTAGTAAGCAAACTAAAGACTTATCAGCACAGACTAAAGTTGCGAACAAACCAGCTGACAGCCATTGCAACCTCTGCTCAAATTACACTCCAAATCACCAGCTGGATTAGCTGAAATAGCTTTTATCAAGACTCGGTCAATCAAGCTGCTTGATTTGGAGTACAATTTTGAAAACATGAGAAAGAATACCATATATATCATTCGTTCTCCAGCGTCCTCAGACGTCGGATATAGGAGCCTGCACAAGACCACAGTTTTCGGCCCACCCAGGTGATTACAGCCGATTCTAGATGCACCAATACCTACCAACTGCAGCAACTTACTTGAATCGGGCCGGAATAAGGAACACGCTGTTGTTTGATTGGATATCACCAGCGAGAATCTGAAATCATAGACACAAATACGTAGTAGATCTGCACAAAACTTTGGGGAGCTTGTTGAGGAAAAGTGAAAGGGTTTAACATTCCCGGTTTCAGGTATTGGTTGGGGCTACTGGTTTTGTTTGTTTATTGGTGTTTAACAGCATATCAACAGCTAAGGTTAGAATAACCTGACCTGGTGCCAGGTCCATACCACACCAAGTCACTTGGCCCCTTCCCCTAAAATAGGATTACGAATAATCGTAATACTCACATAAGGGTATAACCAGTGTTTTCTCCAGAGCGCGTTTTCGGCGCAGTAAAATCGTCTGTGGACGCAACAAAATTTCTATATTGCGTTTTCCATGACGCAAGAACTTTTTTAGTAAGGGCTGGTTATTTAAAAAAAAAAAATCCAGCTAATTATATGCCTTTACTTTTAGAACATGAAATTGTTTGTTTACAAAAAATTGTCAGTGAAAATGGCTGTAAGCTGCTTCACTATTGGTGAGTAGCAATCCTAAAGTCAAATATCATTGGTCTGCATGCAAATAGCCAATCAAATATAGCATTTTATAAACTACACGCATCCGAATCATGAACCGATCACATTAGTTTGTTTCCGTGATGACCCGCAATATAACATGTAGCAGTTTTCCCACGCTAGCGACTCCTGTCGACTTTCATTGGATACTTCAGACATTTATAATTAATTTATTCACAAAGGTTACACTTATACATTTTCCTAATAAGGAAATAGAGTAATTTTGATTCTAGGAATAGAACCCACACTTCATTTTGCGAGAACGAAAATCGAAAGGCATCCAATTTTCTTGAAACCGATGATGTAATTTTGTGCAAACGATTTTAAAGGTTTTAATATTTCAGAAGTGGGTTCAGATATTCAAGTTAGTGAAATATCATCCGCAAATGACAACGAGACCTTCGATGACGACAACATCGGCAATTATGAGACATTGCGGTGCATTTTTTTAAAGGAAAATCCAACTTCCCAGTTATAGTTTTTCATATTTAGCGTCAAAGTCGATCTAAACTGGCAAGGAACACTGAATAATTCCATCACACAAATATTTACACAATTCCCTAACATTTGATTGGCCCATAGCAAGTCTCTGTCCAAAATTTATATCCCAGTAAACTCCCACGCCAAACTACTTTCCGTAACCGTGAGGCGCAGTTAAAATAATTCTTAAGAAAACGGAAAATAAACACATTTTCTTGATGAATTTATTTCAAATGCTGGAATTATAAGGAATGAATGGCCTTTTTGTGGAATTTATCGGGGATATAAACTTGGAAAAGTCGCGGGAATACTGGACGAGGCCTTAAAAAAAAAAGAGTTCCGAAAATTGTTACTTTTTATCGCTTTTTCCGGTATACCCGCGACTTTTCCAAGTTTATACCCCGATAAATTCCACAAAAAGGCCATTCATTCCTATAATATATTCAATTGAGAATGAGTTTCAACAAAAAATTGAAATTTACCGTATTTAGGATCAAGCGAGTTTTAAGCTGAAAAAAAAATATGGTCTTATCGATTGACACCCTAGCAAGTCGCCCCCACACCGTTTAGAACCTAGTAATAAATTTGTGAGAAATTATAAATTTCACTGTTTTTACGTCATTTTAAATATATTAATAGGTAATATACATTAATTATAATAGGTGATAGTGTCTGTTGACGGCCCTGCGCAATAAAACTGTTTTCAACAGTTTAATGAAATTATATAGTGTATTAATTCCATTTGCTAGAATCAAAGTACCATATATGGCAAAGTACAGCTTGTATAAATGACACGGAACATACGAATAAAAATAAATAAATATTATTTTTTTGTCTTCTATTCATTAAATTTCAGGTTTGGCCCCCATAACTTTGTACAAGGGGTCAACTATGACCCCCAAAATTTTAACTCTGGAAAAAAAACACTGGTATAAACAGATTTTAACTGTCACATACAAAATGCCAAAGACGACATGTGAGTGCCAAACCAGGGGACCGTTTCACTAAACTTTGCACGACTAAGATGTTTGTAACTGGAAAACTAAAATGTATAACAACGTTTACATTAGCAGCTGAGTTTGGTCCATCTTTGGTGGATCTGTTCAGATTTAATGAACCCTACATGTATGTGGAAAATGGTGGCATTAGTGAATTTAGAAATCTTCGTACGAACATCGTTATCTTATGAAGTTTAGTGAAACGGGCCACAGGTCTCCAGTCGGAATTCCGGTAAGGATGAACATTGATCATTAAATTACCTATCGCATGCTCCCACCTACCACCCCCCATTTTGTGACAAACTAGTGCAGGGTTCAACTTTGGGGGCGACGTGGGCGAAGTTGTCGTTTTTTTTCCGCCCAAGTAGCCTTTAATATGTCTTGCAAAATATCGGAAATTCTAAAAAAAAAAGCTGTAACCAAATTTGTTCAGGTAATCCCCATTTCCCACCCAGTGACCTATATCTCGCTAATTGCAGGCCTGCCAAACTGTTTACAATACCATTTGTTTTACGACACCTGATTGTTTGACCAAATTTTCATCACATCATTACGCGATTCACTAAAATCACGCCTACCCGCGGTGACAATAAAGTCACGGGTCGATAGTTTCAATAAATCCCCTAGCCAAACATTGCTTCTGGCTACTATAATTGTCAGTTCAAAACACGTGTTATTCTCGTGGCGAGGTTATTTATACAGTACAGCCAATCGCTGGTAAGTAAAGGCAGCCCTTAGTCGCATGATTGACAGGTTACTGTCGCGAAAGACATCGGCAATAGATCTATCAGCGATTGATCATGAACCCGGTATAGTTAACTCCCTCCGAATACTCTCAACCAGACAAACACATGCAAACACGCGTTTTAACGGGCACCAGATGCGAGTTGTTTCTGGGTCAGGGCTAGCAAAAATTATAAGCTGGGTCGCCCGGTGGTAAACAAATTTCGTAGTTGTCTACACACTTTTTTGTCAGCTTACGACACTTTGTGGGATACCATTTCCGAAATAAAAATAGCATCCAATCGTTAGCTACGATTGTGGGTATACCCACTCGAGGCGCCACCTGACAAACCTACACAGCGGATGCGGAAGGCCCATGATTGCAACTTTCTTTTTCGCCGAAAAGTGTGAAAGAATTAAATACGAAATTGATATATTCTAATGAAATCCTTTGATGTCGAAAACAAATACTGTTTATTACATTACTAACTATTTATTTCAACCAAATATGACTAACTCTATTGTCAGAAAACATGAAAAAGCCTGTAAATATCACAGACAATTTCGGCGATTTCGTACCTATGTAGTTTTGTCCTTTCAGGGGTTGAAAAAATCCATTTGTTCCACTCGCCCAGCTGGGCAAGTACAAAAAAAAAGTACTTGCCCAGGTCAAAAAGTTACTCGCCCAGTTTTTTTTCAAAAATAAAATGCTATTTCCAGTATTTGTAATGTTGCATCTTATTTAAAAAAAAGAAGCTTTTACATATACATGATCATTACCAAAACGTATGAGACATATTCACTATTATTGTTATTTATATTTTAAGTATTAAATGAACATAAACAAACAAATAAATATTATTTATCGGGAGATAAACTTCGTCGAGTTTTTTCTTCAACAACGTTTTTTAGCAGCGAATTTGCTCAGAGGCTTGCATGCTTCTTATTTTCTATAAGCGTTGAGTGACATAGATTTTGTTTAATTTATAGTGGCTATGTTTACATGCGCTGCGCGCTGCCTTAATTACTAAATCCAATGGTTTCGGACCCGGTGCCGACCGTTTCGTCCCAAGCCGTTATGTTCGGCGTCTGAAATGCGTGTTAACCCAACTGTATACGAGACAATATATGTGGCCGCGTATACACTAGTCTATACTCGCAGTCATATTATTTGTTAGCCCGGCCGCGTACAGCCGACAAATAATCTGTGAATTAAACTTGCCCGATATGGACTGTGTTCAAAATCGCTAGCGATTCTACCCGTAACCGTGTACATAGACACTGCTTGAATCTTACTTCCCGCAAATTGACGTAAACTGTAAACAACAAATGGTCGCTGAATTAATACCATTTGTTGGCCGTTATCGATGGAATTAATTGGCAATTTCTTCAAAAAAAAAATCCTGACCAAATCTTTCACTCGCCAAACTGGGCGAGTGCCTGTAGAAAGTACTCGACCGCCACAAAAAGCACTCGCCATGGCAAGCTGGGCGAGTGAAATTTCAACCCCTGCCTTTTGCAAATTTTTCCAATCGATGTTAACGTAACACAATATTTATGATAATTCAGTGTGGTATTAACTAAATATACAGGATTTATGCACATCCAAGTTCATAAATGATATTTTAAGTGAATTTAAACGGATTATTTGCTATTCGTCTAAAAGTATTTACATAAATGCTGTTTCATTACATACATGTACACTGTTAAAGAGGTTCAAATGGGTGCTAACAACAAATACTTTCGAGATGAAATAAAGAAAAGGTTTTTGTTTTTTCTTCTTCAAATATTCTACATACATTTTATCACCTAATAGTTAGGCAGTCGTGACTTCATGACTGTATTGATATACAATCATGATGGCTTACTCTTGTAAAGTGGCATTTTCAAAAACAGTGATAAAAGTATCAAATTTGCATATTTTTAAATTAAATAACTTGTGGGTTATTTCAATGCATGTAAATAGTAGTTTTCACTAATTTTTTTAGAATTTTTTTTTTTTCCCCAAAATTTCTGTTTTTTATAGTGAAAAACTTCTCCCTCAACTCAAAATACGGAAGTCAGACAATTTAGGGTGAAACTTTCGCCCACTGATCCCTGATTTTTAAATTAATTAACTTCTGGATTAATGAACTTCTGGATTATTTCAATATACATGTAAATAGTAGTTGTGAACTATTTTAAGCTTCATTGTTGAAAGAAATAAAAAGAAATAATTTTTATTGACAAAAGTAATGAATATCGGAGAAAAAAAAGCATTATTTTTTTGTATTGAAATCAATAGTATATGTTTGTATGTTTGTTGGGGTTTAATGGCCTATCAACAGCTAAGGTCATTTAAGGCCGGGTCAATGGATTTAGTACTAAATCCCATATATTACCTGTAATGTACATCTTCGTACATGTACAAAGAACGTTGCGACAGTTTGACGCGCATACATGCATCTATAAGTCCCCAACAGGGGTTCTAGATTAACGGAAGATAGATAGACATTTACTTGCAGACTTCTGCCCCGAGGTCCCAGCAAAATTGCCACAAGATGGTCAAAATTGTTTCCATGGCATTATGTAATTATTAATAATCATTCTGCAATAAAGTACATATAACGCAAGTCACATGACAAGTAATAAACGTGAACAATATTTGATACAACAGACTTTAAAATCTCCAATTGAATTGAAGTGGGTGGGGTAAATTTATGTTGGGAATTGCATAAGCCAACAATTTGAACAAAGGGAAGTATACAAATGGTTTATAGACATATTACGAGTTTATAACTGCAACAATAGCTAAGGTTTGTATAATGCTTCCATAAGAATATGCATGTTCACTGACATTTACATGACATGTAACGTGACTGCGAAAGCGACCGCCACGGTCATTCGCGAAAACCAATGACACGGATTCCCGATCGTGAGACGGGAACACGTGGGTATCGATAACAACGTATTTAGCGTCAATACCTTTCTGCATAACTTTGTAATAGTTCTCGCCTGCTGTGTCCCGAATGTTTTCTTTAAGAATTTGGTCGGCATTCTTGATGCTGATAACATTTTGCCGCTTGGATGTTTCGTCCTCTCCCTCACGTGTAAAACTGATTTTGGAAAAGAAGTGCGCTTGCGTCAGATTTGGCTGGTTGTACGAAAATTACCTTCACCTTCTAAAAATAGTCTGCGTCATTGACACCCGTCAATGGTAGGAATAAAATAGTTGCACGAACTTCGCAGATTTTTCCGACATAATACAAGTGAGTGATCTAATTGGTGAACTTTTACAAGAAGAGTGATGAAATATACTACAAGTGTGTCTACTTCGGCCTGAAGGCTTAGAAGATTGAAGATTGAAAACACTGCATGTGCATGAGACACGTCAGGATTCCACCGAAGAGGGTAGGGGCCCAGTCGAAATTATAACGACTAATGCTCATGCTCATGTGATAATTAAGGCACATTATGGTAAGCTAATATCTTCTGAATGGGCTGTTTATAATACCTGGACATTGATCTGATAAAATCACCCTTATTTGACTTAGACAGCTCTCATTTGCCAACAATATCGGGAATCCTGAAAGGGGGTCGACCCCCAGAGATTCTAACGTATATATAAGTAGGTTAAGTCGTGACATGCGTGGACATATCTTGATGTAACTTTGCTCAGGATGTTCGATCCGATTGACAATTAACCTGTAGCCGATTTCACCAACATTGCAAAGTATACTTTTCTAGCAAAGTATACTTTGAGGGAGTAATCATTTATTTTTCCTGAAATGCATTATTTCATATAGAACTATATAACGACTGCATTAATTAATACATTTATCCTAAAATTGAAAATTTGCTAGAAAAGTATACTTTGCTGCAATGCTGGTGAAGTAGGCTACATAAGTCGTCTGTGGAAAGAGGAAGCAGCTCTACACGTTGCATATAACGTTCAAAGTGGTAAATAGTATTATATATTATACGAGTTATTTAGCGTTGAAAAAGGCAGGTAGCGCTATGATGACAAAGTTATGCACCAATGTCCTTGAATCGTCAGTCGATATGATGTTATGTCGCCAGTGTCATATTATGCTATCCTTATGTCGTCATGCGCATGTTGGTAATACAAATGATACTATGCAATTATTAACAAATATCACAAACCAGATATACGTGATAGGAATATGTAGGCAACTCTAATATTAATATTAACGTTCGAAGTTCCATACCATTTGAGAGGCCATGAAAATGTTAAGTGTACCACCACCAAAATATATTTGCCTTAGACATGTTAGAAGTCCTGAACTAATATTCAAATACAACTGATTGTACCCTGATGCACAGGTTGAATTAAGTAACGGATCGAGGTCTATACAGTAATTCTATATTTTATGTACATCTGGGGCCCGTTTCACTAAACATATCGTACGACTAAAATGTTCGTAAGTGCAAAATTATGATAGTCTGTAAATTTCACATTAGCAATGTTTTCTTGTAAACAATTATTTGATTTACATTTATTGAGCATATGCTGCATATGCAGCCTATGCTCAATAAATGTAAATCCATCAATTGATATTTCCAGGCGATCCTAAATTTGCATTTACGAACATTATAGTCACAAGAAGTTTAGTGAAATGGCCCCCTGGTGTCCCGGTGTAATTTACTGACAAATCACACAATTTATAAGTAAAAAATAATATTTGTTTTCATTAAAGAAACTATGTATAATACCAATCCATTAAGAAAACAGTGTTTAGTTATTAGTTGCTGTTGTTGGCATACGTGTGGTGCACCATATGGGCATGTCCCGGTCATTAATCAGCACAGTTTACAAGCCCGTAATTCTCAAATCTTGTCCATTTGTACTTTACTATACATTGCATTTGAATTAAAATAGTTTAACATGTACATTAAACTTATTCTGCAATAAATTTGCCTTTTGTTGTCAAAAATACTGACGTTAATGTATCTGTCCCACGAAATCGAATCATTACCGTTACGCTGAACAAAAAATGTAAAATCAGAGTAACCTTCCTTTCCTACTCTCAGCTACTAATGCAATGAACACTGTTTATGGGCGTGCAATTTATAAATAAACACGGTGGTAACACAACTTAAGTTGCCGAGAACGAGGCCGTCTGTATTCGGAATTTTAAGGTTACACATTACATGCATCATTACCGTTCGGGCTTTATTCACGTCCATATGTATGTAGGTCGGCTGAAACCAACATGGGTGGATAGACACACTTACAACGTTGAATTTACATATTCTACCTTCATGATGCGTTGTATACAGAGGGGTGAAAAATTATCGTTTTTAAAGAAAAATCATTACCGTTACGGTCATTTCCGTTACAAAATTGTGTAACGGTAATGACGATCGTGTAACGGCAATTATATAAATTACCATACTAACCAGTCAGTTCGTGCGTCAATTAGATATACACCAGGTCCCATCAGTTGTCGGTCCGTAATGGCATATTTATTCAGACCTACAACATTTATATATCAGGATTTAATTAGTAAAAGCTCTGAAACAACAAAAAACAGACACAGCTTCGAGGAGTGTGTGTTTCTATCGACAATCACATTAAAAGTAAACATTAACTTGAAGTTATATTGTACAGCATATGCAAACTATAAATATATTTGTTATGTATGCTGTATCAGTATTTTAAATCAATGGAGAGTTATTACCGTTACATAAAGTCATTACCGTTACATAAATCATTTCCGTTATGCCCATATTTGGAGGCTGTGCTATTAATACAATGTAGCTTTATAATGTTGTTTGGCACATGTGGTTTTGTTTAACTTTACTGATTCATATTAAATACATGTTATTGGGTTACCATAAATGAGAAATTTCACGACTTGCTACTAAATTGCTCTGTTTCAAACTAATACAATTAGCTTACCATATTCTTGACACTTTTCTTAATAGATGCCCCTTCAGTTTTATGTGTTATGCCGTTGAAAAGAAAACAATGTAAATGTAAAGCTATATTTACGTCACGTAAATGTACGTAACGGAAATGACATTTCGGAGACCCCTGGTCCCATGAAATGGAAATAAATTATATAAAATGACGAGAACAATTGGCTATACTATTATAAATGTAACACCTGGACTGTCATCTTATGAAATAAACACAGTTTAATGAATGATTGGTTCTACCTCGAAACTAGAAAAACGGCACCAATATGTACATACAATATGGAATCACTGACTGTGTATACATTAAACATGCCTAAAAGCATCAATAAATGGGAAAACAAATAAGCTAAAAAACTTATATGGAGGGAGTAAACAAATTATTGTAGCTTTTTTTTTCTTCATTTATTGATGCTTTTAGGCATATTTAATGTATTTATATACCTCGGTCCGTTACTTCAACCTGTGCCCTGATGCACGTCGATGTCAATATGATCATTGGGAAACTCCACACCTAAATATGAGTGTTTAATTTGAATGTTTTGCTATAGTTTATCAGAATCACAAAAGTCCTATCTCATTGTATTTGAGAATGGAGAAAGGAAACGGGCACAGAGGGCACTATATACATGATAGTTATCAATAATCAGCACATGGTGTCGGATCATTGAGCGACGTACGTATCTCAACCAATTCGTAATTAAGCACCTGTCTATGCAACCTTCCACTCTACCAGTAGTGTCAGAAGCGAAACGTTGATGTACCCACGTATTGTACGGGGGAGTAGACTACTTGTGTGTCTCAAGTTATGGTAGTATACCATACCAACGAAATTTTCATAAAATGTACCGAACTGTGATAATGTAGTGTTCAATGTTTGTACTTTAAAATCCGATTGCTTATCAAATAGAGGAAACCGAAGAGCCAAGGTAAACAAAAGGGTAATCATTTAAGGTCATATAAAACAGACAAGCCTGCAGCGGCAATCATAGTCTTCAACAGGCACTGAGGTGCATTACAGGCGTAGAAATGTAATAAATATGTAACATACAATGAAAGCAACATCACAGAACACTAAAGCCAAATGAAGATCCCAATAAACAATCATCACAGGAGCTGATACTGATAGCTGATAAGGTGATACTTTTAATAAAACGTGGTGTCAAGGGTACTGTGGCAAAGTTCCCCACTGGTAGGTTAAACCAGTTTACATCCGTGCCGTCAAGTAGCTCCGAAGAATGTACATGCTATAATACATGGCACAAACATGACAAATGTAGTAAGCACACACATGCATATGTACCTCAATAAAAACGAGGGCGAACGCGTAGTAACAAACATAAACACAAACTACAAAAAAAACAAAGACGTGTTCGTGATAGAAATGAGAACCAGGAAAGAAGGAACGACCTACCCAAAACATGAACACTTGGTGTCGGACCTCAATCAGTCATGAATGTATAAATATAAAATTCCCATGATTACAGTATGTAAGTCACTAAGGCGAGACATTATGTAGCTGTGTAATGTTAGCTCATTAATGAGACTGATATTATGGTACACCAGGGGTCACGGGTCCTGTGACATTAGGCGCACCAAGTGGAACATTATATACAGATAGAGCAACGTCAGATGTTGTCTGACATTTGGGTTTCGCAAGAATTGCCAGTTGACCGTGCAACGAAGAAAGTAGGAGCAGTCACCGGTCAACGACTGTGCGTTATGAAATGGAGGCGTCATATCCTCCATCGATCGATATACTGTATCATATATTTCCTGATAATCACTTTATGTAGATCAAGAAAGACACGACACGAAGTTTGTAAATCATGTTGCCATAACTTTGGTGGGTGGGCAATACCGTTCTGTATTAATGTTTTCGAATCTGCTACTGTAGTTCTCAAAATTTGAAGAACAGTAAATCTGCTACATAAAAACTGTAGATGTTGCATAAACAAAACGTTGGTATGGGACGGACATAACTACCCTCCAATTACAATTTCGAGCTGGTAGGAAAACAAAGGCCGATGTAAAAACATGAGTTTAATTGTTACTGTTTGTATTGTGTTGAAACCCTTTACTATGTATAGTTTATATAACAATATACAGAGCGACTTCCGATGCGTGTGGATCAGACGAAGATAGAACTATATGGATTATCTGAAAGAAACAAGTTAACTTTAACAAACCTCAAGTCGTCAGTTTAATATTTACACTAACCTTAAGTGCGTCTGTCCAAAATAATGCTTATACATGTATATGAATATACCTTACAATTGTTCACTTCAGAAATAGTTTATTTTCCAAGATTGGGATCCCTAGAGTTACTTCCCTTCAGCAAACAACTGTGATACACGGTTTTTATATGTTATCTCCTTTGAGATAGCATACTACGTCACGCAAATTTCTACGGGGGCAGCCATATTGTCGTGCTACGCCTAAACTACGAGTACGACCAAGAAAATAGTGCCCGTGTTAACTTATCCTATGGCGTTTTGGTCCGTCTTGTTTGATATCTAAAACTCTACATATAGTCTGTTCTCTATACTTTTCAGTTTTGGGCTCAGTTTATCAGTTAAATTTTGGAAAATACGAATCAAGACATTTCGTGCGTATGAATACAGCAGCTATTATCTAGTTCTCACAGTTATATAGCAGTGACCAGTTAGCCTCCAATTTCGTACAATTTTTTCTGGGAGTTACAAACAGTAATTTATTATAGAGAAAACGTGTGGATGGGAATGGGTTTGCACCAGTACAGTACATTTGCCTCTTTGCATAGGACCTCAAACGTTTAACTGTTAACGCACTGACGCGCAGCTGCATATATCCCTCGCGACAAGTGCATGCAGTATGAAAAGATATATAGAACTGGCGGCGGGCTGAGTGGAACCGATCGAGATCTCTTTACTGACGAATCTCGATTCACACTCAGCCATGCAGATATGGTAGGCTAGGCGTCTACCTACGTAAACACGAGATATTCGCCGAGTGTTGTGTTATTGAGAGGGACAGGTTCGGGGGAGGTAGTGAAATGGTGCAGGATGTGATCATGGGGAACCGTACGAGTGAGCTGGTGATCATACAGGACAACCTCAATTCACAGAGTAGTATATAGGGTATCAGTACGTTACCGTTTTTGATATAACAAGATAATAGAGTGCAGCAAGCACACCACCCCTATAACAAACCCGTTAAAACAGTGATAAAACAGCAGCGTACTAATTGTGTATATCTAGCGTTTGGCACCTCTAGAGATGGAAAAAACCCGAGGTAAAATTTTTACCGTCTACAACAAATTAACGCAGTTTTAGATAGAAATATGTTTATGAAAACCCAAAATTATGTATATCAGTACGTTACCGGTTTTGATATAACAAGATAATAGAGCGCAGCAAGCACACCACATCACCCCTCATAAAATACTGTCGCACCATCATGAGAGATATTACTTATATCTAGCGTTTGACACCTCTAGAGATGGAAAAAAAATTTGACGTCTAACAAGTTAACGCGGTTTTAGATAGAAATATGTTTATGAAAACCAAAAATATGGAGAAAATTTGGTACGTTCGGTGGTTTTAAAATATAGGCGAGGTAGTGATAGAAAGTGGTAATAACGCAATAAAAAGTATTGATAAAATGAAGTAAAATTCTCATTTTCCAATTGAACATTAATTATCTATAATCATAAACAACAATAAACATGACACAAGCGAACTTGAGAAATCTGAGACGACAAAATCCTGCAGTATATCAACAACTTGTTGACGATATAGAAGGGCAACGCAACATTGATAACTTGCAGAGGGATTTAACAAAAATGGGGATACCTTTTAGCGGGAAGATGAAAGAGAAAAAAATTCAAGGGTTGATAAATGAGGGAAAGAATGATATACTATGGAGCAGAATGCGGAGAGCCGCAGCTAAGGGAGTGTTTAAGGGTATTGAAAATAAAGATGTAACAAAAATATCAGACAGAATAGCTTCAGAAGCGCAAGCTGTACTGTTATCTAAAGGCGTTGGACTTAATAAAAAACCGAAGCGTAAGATTAACACCTCACTAGTAAGGAAGCTAGTGAATGAGGGGCCCGAAATACTCGAAGATACAGACGGGTTTGGCGTTAATATAGAGAGAGGGCGACGAGTTGTAACGATCACAATAAAGAGAAACCTTAACCGTAACTCATCTAGAAGACTCATGAAGCAGCTCGATAATCAGATGATGACAGGTAGCTTTTATTTAAGATATTCATACGCGTATAAGCTACAACATATTGAGGAGGTAGATGAAGCGGGCAAGCCGAACACAATAACATATGGTAGAAACATTTCAGGAAGCCCCACTTTCGAAGGGTCCGCGGGTGTAAGACAATGGGTTAAAATGCAGGAAGAAAATAGATTGGATGTCGGTAGAATAGATAGACCCGGCCAATACAAAATGGGTGTTCGTAAGATGGTTAAGCACAATAATTAAGCTTATTTATACTACTCAAGTTACAGCTGGTGATACGCGAGTAAATGTACTAGGAGGTGGAAGGCTTCCTGACTGGCTGAGAAAATAAGAATGGAATAAAACCTCTAGATACTTTCAACGATAATTTATGTCCTGTTCAGATATCTCGCTTTATATAGATACATCATTGAGAGCGGATAGATCAATCGGAGAGATAAAATCTTTGAACAAAAAGTATCAAGATTTCATTGCGGGGAAGCGCAGGAAAGATAGTCCTATAAGTTTTGAGGAGCTTAAGCTGGTTGAAGAATGTTTTAAAGTTGGGATTGAAGCGTACGAGCCCGAAGAAAATGGCACTTGGTATATCAGACACACAGCCGCACATTATGATGAAGTTGGTGTTATGAAAATGAAGATAGGTATTTACAACAAGCACGCGTTTCTTATAACGGATATGAAGAGAGCCACAAAAAATTACTGTTGTCCTAATTGTCAACAACGATTCACTCAGTCTCACTGCATCGCGAGACACGCGCAAACTTGCAATCGCGGATTAACTAAAGTATCTTGTAAGGGTAAGGAAATAGACAGGCCACAATCCGCGTTCGAGAAAGCTTTCTATCCTAAGTCTCATTGTAGTAAGAAATCTATAGAGTGGATGAATACATTTACAGATAACCATATTCACACAGCAGTTTGCGGACACGGTGGAGAAAGAGTAATAAAGAAAGCGCCAGTTGATGGATATTGTTCCGAAACCAACACAGTTTATCAATTTCACGGCTGTTATTGGCACGCTTGCCCACGACTAGTAAGAAATAGACAAGATAAGTATGCAAACACGCTCGTACGAGATACAATAATTAGAGCTTCGTATAATTTAGTTACAATTTGGGAATGCGAGTACGATCGGCAGAGAAAGCGAGCGGTAACCGCACCGCTTCCAACACCTCCAACAGTAATTTACCCGTATAAGATAGTGTATGATTTTGAGGCTTTACTGGTTAAGAGCGATCCAGATAGGCCCGTAAAAAATCTAGATGTGATTGATACTCACGTTCCGGTAAGTGTAAGTGTGGGTGATACGCTAACTAGAGAAGTTGTGCACATTTGTGATACAGATCCAGAGAGCTTAGTTAAGATATTTATGGACGAAGTATCTAAGCGAGGAGATAAGATAAGAGAAGTTGGTAAGAATTCGGTCTACGGTTTTCCAACCGATTTCGATCTACTTCCAACTGTCCAGCAGAAAGAACTTACGAGATGGATTTCGCAGGTTCCTACATTAGGTTTCAACTGTGGATCATACGATTTGAATGTTATTAAGAGATAGTCTAGTAGGGATTCTATCAGATACTACAGAGAAAGTAATGGTTGGTAAGAAAACAAATACGACCGTTTATTTGATGACTCCAAAATTAAAGTTTTTAGATGTGAGAATGTATCTATCTCCAGGGGTGACCTACGATAAATGGGTACGCGCATACGGTTGCGAATGTAATAAATCATTCTTTCCGTACGAGTGGTTCGATAATTATGACAAGTTGAATTATGAGGGTTTACCACCTATCGAATGTTGGACTAATAGGCTAGCACCTAGTAATACGATTAAACCCGATGAGTTAGCCGCGTGTGTCGAAACTTATAAAGCGAGAGGGATGAAAAGTTTCAAAGATTGGTTGGAATATTACAACGATCTAGATGTCTCACCATTTCTAGAAGCTCTAGAGAAGATGTCTAACATTTATTCGCTCAAAGCTATACGGATGCGGTTACCCTACCGGGAGTCGCGTTGCAATATATATTGAGAGGAACGATTAAGGAGCACGTTAAAACTTACAAGACTAAGGAAAGCGCGGAAGTTCGCGAGATATGTCCACCACTGTTCGCGCCTGAAGCTGAAGAGTATGAAATGTTGAAAGGTGCACTAGTTGGAGGACCTTCTATAGTATTTACGAGACACGAAGAGGCAAATGTTACGAGATTAAGATCCACTCCAGATGGTAACGGAAAAAGATGTAAGTCTGTATTAGGATTGGATGCTAACGCTCTTTATCTATCAACGCTAGGTAAGGAAATGCCTTGCGGTAAGGGTGTTTTATACAGGGAAGAAAACCCCCACGATCGAACTAAAATAGATGATTTCACCAACAGAGTTAAGAGCGGTACTTGGTTCGGGTTTGCGGAGGTCGATATAGAAGTTCCACACAACTTGTACGACGTCTTTTCAGAAATGTCACCTATCTTTATAAATCGTGTGTAGGAGGTAGATGAAGTTCCGGATCATATGTTGAAATATCTCGATGATACGAACCGCAATCGAGGAGATGGTAAGAAGTTAGTTGGAGCTATGAGTGCGGAGAAAGTCTTGTTGTACGCGCCGCTATTGAAATGGTATCTAAAACATGGTTTAATCATCACAGGAGTGCATAGGATTATAAATTATAAAGCGGGCAAGCCGTTCGAATGGTTCGTGAAAGAAGTTACTGCAGCGCGTAGAGAAGGTGACGTAAACGTTGAAGCCGCCCCGATTGCGGATATTATGAAACTATTAGGAAAACTCGTGTTGCGGAAAAATGATAGAATCTCCCGAAAAACACCTGTGTACTACTTATACTAAAGATGAGACGTGTGTTAACAGAGCATTAAGATCCGCGTATTTCGATGATATCGAAGAGATAGGAGACTCGTACGAAATATCTAATAGGAAATCATCAGCTTCAATGACGAGACCCTTCCACTGCGGTATAGCCGTATATCATTACGCTAAGTTGAGAATGTTAGAGTTCTATTACGACTTTCTAGATAAGTATGTCGATAGAGCTGACTTTGAGTTAGTACAGATGGATACGGATAGTATGTATATGGGTATCAGTGGTCCGAATTCGTTGGAAGATGTGATCAAACCGCACCTTGTAGAGGATTTTAACGAACATAAAAAAGAATGGCTCGCTTGGGATAAGTGGAGTAACAGAGAGCCAGGACTTTTCAAGACCGAATTCAGAGGCGATCGTGCTATCGCATTAAGTAGTAAGTGTTACGTAGTTGAGAAAAAAGGTGGAGGTATCAAGCATTCAGCTAAGGGATTGAACGCCAGGCAGAACAAGTAGATTGGGATAGATATAAGGCAGCGCTTGATCTCACCCATAAAGATGTAGGTGCAATAGAGGTTTCCGCATGCTACACGGCTGTATGAGAACTTACACCCAGAAGAAGTTAGGGCTATCCGCCTACTATGATAAGAGAAGATTGGATGTAGATGGTATTCACACCACACCTTTATAAAGTTAAGCGCGATACATTTAGTTTCTATCGGAATATTTCAACTAGTCTCCATATGGAGTTAAACAGAGATTTTACTCCCCTTAGCTTTTCATTATTTCTACAAAGTTCACCATCATTTATAAATTTCTTTACCACGGTAGTAACAACTTTGTGTTCGAGTTAATAATAAGCAACAGTTTGCTATCCAAACGGCTCATCCCAACAACCAAACTTCCGCTCAGAATAACTTAGTAAACTAACATAGTGCATATAGTCTTCTCTAAGTATACTCCTTATTCCTAATATTTTATCAGGGTTTTCGGAAGCATATTTAAGTTGATGAAGTTTACCAGGCACATAATGCCACATTTTTTCTTCAGCTTCATTCATCTTTTGAGAATCTTTATCTTTTTTGTAAAAACTCATAATAAGTCAGTTAGATTTTGTATTACATTATACTGAGTAATGTTTAACAATTAATTTTTATAAAATTAGCAAATACTGAGCAATGATTAAAATTACTGAGCAATACTCAGCAATACTCAGCAATACGCAGCAATACTCAACAATACTGAGCAATACTCGGCAATACGCAGCAATACTCAGCAAAAACACGACAATCGTAGAAAATATGTTTCTCCTGGGAACGCCCCCAGGCGTCTCGCACATTCCAAGCACTTTGAGATTCCCTGTTGGACACATGTTCTCCTGTGTCTAGAAAGACGCAATGCCGAAAACCTATTTGTCTCCGAAAAACATGCGAGAAATTGTTTCCACCCGTGGAACGATCACAGCCCGCAACATCAAAAAGAAGTACGGAATTGGTAGCGCAAGACTCCAAAAAATTCTGGACGAAGAAGCTAGTAGTGCAACTCCCGAAACTAGCAGTACAACACCCCTAGAAGAACCTCCCATTGCGAATGTAGACCCACTGGTCCTCTAGAAGAACCTCCCCTTGCGAATGCCACCCCCTAGAAGGTGCCCGCCAGCCGGCGAATCTACGCGTTTTGCATTTCTGGGCCGGGAAAAATTCCGTTTTGGATCGCAAGCTACTGGATGTGGAACTTCGTTTGGAGCGTTTGCTGACGAATTTGGAGTCGTGTCTGTGGTTTCTAGAAGACCGTTTGGTGGAGGTCGGAACTAGCGCGTTTTCGGACACTGGTTCCGAGACTAGTGTATCCGAGGCTAGCGCTCCCAAGCCTAACGAACCGAAATGCGAAAAAGACTTGGAGGTGCACAACATTTGGCAAACGATGGAGAAAGCAAAGTGGTGTCTTGGAATTGCTTTCGCTGTGTATGCAGTTTGTAAACCATTGTTTCCATTCGTGTCTCAAGAGGCTTGTAGACTCTGGAAGAACAAACCAGATCCCGACGCCCAGTTCGTGCACTCCGCAAAACAGTCCGAAACGCCGAATGGGAAAAATGACGACTCCGTACACCCTCCCTCTGGAGGGCGCGGCCCTTTCTACATGCAGTAGCCCTTTGAAAAGAAAATGTTGCATAGTT
This sequence comes from Conchocele bisecta, assembly GCA_029237695.1. Classification (NCBI taxonomy): domain Eukaryota; kingdom Metazoa; phylum Mollusca; class Bivalvia; order Lucinida; family Thyasiridae; genus Conchocele; species Conchocele bisecta. Next base: position 53,886,571 of record CM055272.1, on the reverse strand, counting down.
TTTGGTGTCTACAGAGCTGACAGCATGGATACCCGCATTTCCTTGTGTTTTGCCTTTGTTGGTATTTCTTGCATGTTCTGTGTGGGAGTTCTACAAAGTTCATCGAGTACCTATTCTGTGTGGTAGCCGAAAGTAGTTGAAAACCTCATCAATTTGGGGACGGATTTTAAACCGCGTTAACTTGTTAGACGTCAAAAATTTTACCTTGGTTTTTTTCCATCTCTAGAGGTGTCAAACGCTAGATATAAGTAATATCTCTCATGATGGTGCGACAGTATTTATGAGGGGTGATGTGGTGTGCTTGCTGCGCTCTATTATCTTGTTATATCAAAACCGGTAACGTACTGATATACATAATTTTGGGTTTTCATAAACATATTTCTATCTAAAACTGCGTTAATTTGTTGTAGACGGTAACAATTTTACCTCGGGTTTTTTCCATCTCTACAGGTGTCAAACGCTAGATATACACAATTAGTACGTTGCTGTTTTATCACTGTTTTAACGGGTTTGTTATAGGGGTGGTGTGCTTGCTGCATTCTATTATCTTGTTATATCAAAAACGGTAACGTACTGATACCCTATATACTACTCACAGCGTTACATTGCTGATGTGCTAACTCCTCATTCGCCATGGCCCTGGTGTAACACTGGAGCAAACAATGCCCGCCAGCACACAGCCAGAATCACAACTCAACACCTGGCTCGAAACAACGTCGACGTCCTTCCATGGCCTGCGGTTTCCCCTGATCTCGAACCCGATAGAGCACATCTGGGATGAGCTCGGTCGTAAGGCGAGAGCTATTTATAAAATTGACAACATTCGAGATCCAACACGGGCTTTACAGCAAAAATGGAGGAATATGCATAACGCATTAATTCTGCGTTGCGTCACGTCCATGCGCCGTAGAATTATGTCGTGTATTCGTGGAAATGGCCGTCACACACGATAATAATTATACTGAATACAGCGGACTTTCTTTTTAGAAACGAGTAATCTCTAAAGATCTTTTTTCTATTTTTGCCGGAATGTAAATAATTAAAATAGTTTGAAAGCAGTGTAGTCGGAGGGAATGCATTATGCAATTAAAACAACGAACCAGGCCGCATGTGTGTGAGGCCAACACTCAACCATGTCTCTATAAAAGAACACACTAAGTACGACATGTGACATTGACCTTGGTATAACCGGATAAACTCGTGTGTAGCAAGAAAGTAAACAAGAGGGCCATGATGGCCCTAATTCGCCCACCTGACTCCATGAACACCAGAGGAGAATGTGACATTCAGTTCATGTGTTTTAAAAAAAATTGTGCTATTTTTAGATGGCGGTCATCTTGGATTAAGCGATGACTCTCATTTTACCAAATCTGAAAATGCTTCACCCAAGGATCTTAACTTCCTATGAAGTTTGGCCAGCATCGGCCACGTGGTTCCTGAGAAAAAGACGTTCAAAATCTCGAATAAATGGACCTTTTGGCGGCCATCATGGATGTTATAATCATCCGATTCCGACAAATATTGCACCAGAGAAATCGCCTCATCGATACCTTCAATTTGATATATGACATGAGCATATTCGGTCAAAAATAAAATTTGACCCCACGGGCCACGCCCATTTTTTACCCCGGGGTAGCGGTTCATGAGAAGAAGATTTTTTAAGAATTTATGCTATTTTTAGACGGCGGCCATCTTGGATTAGCGATGACCTCCATTTTAACAAATCTGAAAAGGCTTCACCCATGGACCATAACTGTGAAGTTTGGCTACCATGGGCCAAGCGGTTCATGTGAAGAAGAATTTTTAAATCTCTAATAAAAGAAAGACCTTTTAACATTTCGACGGCCATCTTGGATGACATAACAATACGATTTCGACAAAAAATGTACCAGAGTGATCGCCTCTTTGATAAATTCAATTTGATATATAACATGACCATATTCGGTCAAAAATAAAATTTGACCCCAATTTGACCCCACGGGTCACGCCCATTTTTGACCCTGTGGTCACCATTTTAACAACTTTGAAAGAGCATTGTACATCGATCATTCATACCAAGTTTCTTCGAAATCCGGCTAGCGGTTCATGAGAAGATTTTTTAAGAATTTATGTTATTTTTAGACAGCGGCCATCTTGGATTAGCGATGACCTCCATTTTAACAAATCTGAAAAGGCTTCATCCATGGACCATAACTTTTAAGTTTGGCTACCATGGGCCAAGCAGTTCATGTGAAGAAGAATTTTGAAATCTCTAACAAGAAACGAGGCAAAGCCACGAAGGCCAGGTTTTTTCCAAGCATAGACACTTGGATAACATAATTATACCCACTTGTAGACTAGATGGCCGTGGCCTGCATGTCGCGCCTTGGGGCGAGGCATGGACATTAAAAAAATAGATATATAATAGATGGAAAAACTTTAACCAAAAAACTTTAACCAGACACACGGACGTACGGACGGACGGGTATATGCCAAAATGCCGACGATATTGCGCTGACAATGATGATAAACACCCATGTGAAGTATCAAGGTAATGGGTGAAGCAGTTGCAGAGATATAGTACACGAAAAAAATTGAACAAAAAAATTCAAAGTAATTTGACCTTGACATTGGGCGGTAGAATGAAAATATGGATGATGATAAACACCCATGTGAAGTTTCAAGGTAATGGGCGAAGCAGTTGCAGAGATATAGTATAACGAAAAACTTTTAACCAACAAACTTTAACCAGACGTACGTTAAAAAGTTAACGTTGAAAATGGCTAAGTCAATTACGTAGAAATAATAGGTGAAGGTAAAAACAAGAGCTCCGCGGAGCAAAATGTCCCGCCTCGCGCAGTTTGATAGTATATATGGAGCTTGTAATAACCTTGGGGTTAGTGAGTAACATGGGCTTTCTGTAGAATGATGTGGGATGTTGTTACAAAGGCATGTGTGGAATATTAAAGCATAAACTGAGCGTTAATTTGTAAGTCAGTGACCTTGACCTTTGGGGTTAGCGGGCACCATGGGTTCTTTCCTGTAGGAATGATGCCACCAGGGCTGCTTTTGTAGAATGATGCGATTGTTACAAATGCATATATGGAATATTAAAGCATAAACTGAGCGTTGACTTTTCCAAACATGGAAATTTCTAATTCAGTGACCTTGACCTTTGAGGTTAGCGGGCACCATGGGCTTTCTGTAGAATGATGCGGGATGTTGTTACAAAAGCATGTATGGAATATTAAAGCATAAACTGAGCGTTAACTTCTGCAAACACGCAAATTTCTAATTCAGTGAACTTGACCTTTGGGGTTAGCAGCCACCATGGGATTTCTGTAGAATGATGCGGGATGTTGTTACAAATGCATGTATGGAATATTAAAGCATAAACTGAGCATTAACTTTTCCAAACATGGAAATTTCTAAGTCAGTGACCTTGACCTTTTGGGTTAGGCAAACATGGGCTTTCTGTAGAATTGATGCGGGATGTTGTTACAAAGCATGTATGGAAAATATTAAGCTACTAAATTGACGTTAACTCCAACACGGAAAATTTCTTCTAAGTCAGCGACCTTGACCTTTGGGGTTTGCGGGCACCATGGGCTTTCTGTAGAATGATGTCAGGATGTTGTTACAAATGCATGCATGTATGAATATTAGCATAAACTGAGCGTTAATTTTTCCAAACACGGAAATTTTCTAAGTCAGTGACCTTGACCTTTTGGGTTAGCGGGCAACATGGGCTTTCTGTAGAATGATGCGGGATGTTGTTACAAATGCATGTATGGAATATCAAAGCATAAACCGAGCGTTAACTTCTCCAAACAAATATTAAAGCATAAACTGAGCGTTAACTTTTCCAAACACGGAAATTTCTAAGTCAGTGACCTTGACCTTTGGCGTTAGCAGGCAACATGGGCTTTCTGTAGAATGATGCGGGATGTTGTTACAAATGTATGTATGGAATATTAAAGCATAAACTGAGCGTTAACGTTTCCAAACACGGAAATTTCTAAGTCAGTGACCTTGACCTTTGGGATTAGCGGGCACCATGGGCTTTCTGGAGAATGATGTGGGATGTTGTTACAAATGCATGTATGGAATATTAAAGCATTCCATTGAGGGAAACAGAAGTTACAATGAATTAACCTGAGCGTTAAGTTTTAGAAACAGAGCTAAACGCAAAAACTTAACGTTGAATGCATGTGAAAAGTAGGTCAATCAACCATGAAAACTAGGTCAAGGTCACATGGGCTCCCTCTGTGTGAGATGGTTACACCACAGTGTTGATGTATACCAAGTATGGAGGTCGTAGGTGTTATAGTTTTCTGGAAACTGACCTAAACGCAAAAACTTAACGTGAAATGTTGACGCCGCCGACGCCGACGGAAAAGCTATACCTATGTCCCGCTTCTGCTAAAGCAGGCGGGACAAAAATGGTCACATGTCGGATAGTTGTATGTGGTAGGCACTCCTTGGTTATGAAGCTGTGAAAGTTTGGTGGTCCTAGGTGGTACAGTACCAAAGAAATGGACTTAAACACGAAAATTTAACATTGTAAACGCGAAAACTTAACATTGAAAATGGCTAAGTCGTCTGCACAGAAAAAATGGGTCAAATTAAAAAAAAAGTAACATGTTGGATAGTGATATGTGGTGGGCACCCCTTGATTATGAAGCTGTGAAAGTTTGGTGGTCCTAGGTGGTACAGTAACAAAGAAATGGACTCAAACACGAAAACTTAACATTGTAAACGCGAAAACTTAACATTGAAAATAGCTAAGTCGACTGCGCGGAAAAAATGGGTCAAATTCCAAAAAAGGTAACATGTTGGATAGTGATAAGTGGTGGGCACCCCTTGATTATGAAGCTGTGAAAGTTTGGTGGTCCTAGGTGGTACAGTAACAAAGAAATGGACTCAAACACGAAAACTTAACATTGATTGTTGACGCCGCCCGCCCGCCCTTCGCCAATCCAATAGCCTGGATTTTTTTTCGGCAAAAAAAAAAAAAAAAAAAAAAAAAAAAAAAAAAAAAAAAAAAAAAAAAAAAAAAAAAAAAAAAAAAAAAAAAAAAAAAAAAAAAAAAAAAAAAAAAAAAAAAAAAAAAAAAAAAAAACCTGGCTAATAATAAAAGAACAACCTTTTGACCTTTCGGCGGCCATCTTGGATGACATAACAATCCAATTTCAACAAAAAAATGCACTAGAGTGATCGCCTCATTGATACCTTCAATTTGATATAGGACATGACCATATTCAGTCAAAAATAAAATTTGACCCCAATTTGACCCCACGGACCACGCCAATTTTTGACCCCGGGGTCACCATTTTAACAACTTTGAAAGAGCATTGTACATCGATCATTCCTACCAAGTTTTATCGAAATACGGTTAGTGGTTCTTGAGAAGAAGATTTTTGAAGAATTTGTGCTATTTTTAGACGACGGCCATCCTGGATTACGTAATGACGTCATTTTAACAATTTTGTAATCCCCCTACCTAAGGACCATGACCATGAAGTTTGGTGACTATAGGCCCAATGGTTACCGAGGAGAAGACGTTTGAAAATGTTCACGGACGACGGCGACGGACGACGACGACGGACACATTGCGGTAACAATAGCTCACAGGAGCTTCGCTCAGGTGAGCTAAAAATGTACACGAGGGCCAAACCAGGGATATCGGGATTCCCACCAACAGCTAAGGTCATATAGAGACGGGTCTACAGACAGACTAGTGAGATGGAAATACTATGAAATTATTGTTTGATACTCTATACAAGGTTTGAACCCACAACCTCCGGATTGGAAGTCAGGTGCTCTAACCCTTTGGCCAAACCCATCCCTATTCACAATTGAATGGTAAATAATTTCAGTAAATGAAAACAGATACATTCATCATATTTATTGCATAGTAAAAAATATTGTGCATGTAATAATTGCCAAAGATGTAGCCAAAACAAAAATAAACGATGCAAACAAGCAAACAGGCTTCTAATAATAACATACTGACCTGTAAAACGCCATTTTTAATATCTTAATTCCTTACCAACAATTGTAGTGCCCGACAAATCCCTACAACATGCTCAATTCCAATTGGCTCTATCATGGATCTGCGCATATTTGAGACACTATCCCTTTAACCCTTTCAACCCTAAGGAACTGGAATGGACTGTGATATGCTAATGTTCCGACCAATCCAATGGTCACACAATGATTTTCAGATTCGTCCATTTATGAAAAGGGGGTATTTGTTGTTCTCAAAAATATGAAAATTACTTTCAAACAGTGCAGATCCTGATGAGACGGCTCGTTACGAGCCGGCTCATCTGGATCTGCACTGTTTGCATAAACCGCTATAGCGGGCTTTCAGCTTCAAAGGGTCAAGCCAGGATGGACAGACAGTTGTGTCGTTGATTGGTACCGGTAATGATAAAACATTCGGAGTATTTTCTCAAAATCTGAACTTCAAATCAAACAAAGCCCCAACAAATAAGACTGCTCGATTCATGTATGAAAATAGAGAACATGCTACAGGAAAGATTTATACTCTCAAGTGCAGTGTACCCTTCGTTTATTAGTCACAGAAATGGTCCACAAATTCGCAATTATAAAATGTGGCTGAGACAGGAGAAATGGGGCTTGTGGGATTTGTGACCAGTGTAGGTCCTGGTCAAATTGCACACTCTAGTTGTCTGATAATGATCTGTAACGATGGAATTGCAAACTGCAGATCCTGATCAGACTGTGCAGATGCACAGGCTGATCTGGATGTACACTGGTCACATAAGCCCACTTTCTGCAGCCACAGCCACAAATGACTTGTGTTGTGTGGCGAGACAATCAGCATAGTGCCAGTTGATCCGACACATCCGTGCAGACTGATCAGGGCCTACACATTACTACTGAATCGGCGAAACTATCGTGATGGTTCCCATTTTATCAAGAATCACAGACAGCAATTACACAACCATAAATGTGGCGATGACTGGAGAAATGGGGCTTATGGGATTTGTGACCAGTGTAGTTCCTGATCAAATAGCACATTCCTATAGCCTGATAATGATCTATATTGCTTGTTAGAAACAAGACAGATCTTTCATTGCTGGAATGGCGAACATTCTCCATCACAGACAAACATAGATTTGATTTAATGGTGTTAACAGCCGGTCAACATCTAAGGTCATTTTAGGCTGGGTTTTAGGGTGAATTCCCACGTTACCTGTTGTGATGGTAAATCTAAAAATCAGAACTGAATATTTACAGAAAAATATATATTCAGCCCTGAAATTAGAATAACCTGACCTGGTACCATATCCTCATCACACCAGACCAAATATAAACCATATCAAGTTTATCGGCCGAGATTAGGAAACATGCTGGTATTCCATTTATCTAAAGGCACTGTGTCTCAGCTATTCAATTTGCTGTTTACTGCTTCATGCCTTTATTTGATCAGTCCACAAAAAAGTGTCATATTTAAGCAAATACTGTCTGAAACAGGGGAGATAATTTGCATGTATTTTCGCTATACAAATTTTATTATATTATCACACACCAGGGCTCAAGATAAGGAATTATTAATTGAGTATTGTCACTCCCATCATTTCTGAAGCAATTGGGTATTTCAAAATTTTAATTGGGTAAAATAAAATCACACTACTATTTACACATCAACAGACAGCAATTATTGAATAGTTTGCTTCGAAATGAAAACATTCTAACGAAATAACAAGATGTGTTTTCATGGACAATAAGAAAAATATGCTATATTTGTGGTATCTTTATTGTTTTCTGCAGCATGATAAAGGTACCACAAATTTTTTATTGCCAATTGATAGTCGCTACTTCTGATTTCAATTGGGTTTTTGGCAATTTTAATTGGGTATTTAAGAAAATATGCAGCTTATCTGGAGCTCTGACACACTACCTCATTACAAAAGACGTTTCCATTACAGACACAAGTCAATTAGTAACCACCAATCATACAATGTAACGCTAGTTATTTTTCAATATTATAAAAAAAATCACAATCTCCGATTTTTTTCTCCAGGTTCCATTGTGTTCAGAAATACAATAAGCATCAATGATTAGTTAACATCAGAGACCCAATGCTTTTAAATGATACTCCCTCACACTTCATAAGATCATAATAACATCTATGAGCAAGATGTCAGAAGTTGTACCAGCACAGCACAGCCTCGGACAATCAAACTTCCTGATTTGTCGCTGTGACTGGAGAAATGGGGTTTATGGGATTTGTTACCAGTTTAGCTCCTGATCAAATGGCACACTTTTGTAACCTGATAACAATCTATATTGCGTGTTAGAAGCATGACAGGTGTTTCATTGATGGAATGGCGAACAGTGTAGATCTTGATCAGCCTGTGCGGATGCATAGGCTGATCCGGATCGACACTGGTCGCAAAGCCCATAAGCCCCATTTCTCCAGTCACAGCCACATTTCAATCCTGAGATTAGGGTATGTGCTCATATAGATAGTAATCACGAGCACAGACCCTCGCTCAGTCTTTGTAGGTGGGAAATGAACAGCTTTATTCAATTGTATGGAACGCCAAATCTACATCAACACAAATAATTATTGCTTGCTCTAAAGCTAGCATTAAATAGTTAGAGCTAGCTACAAATCATTTGAAGAGCTCTCTAAATCATTTGGAGCTAGCTCTAAATATTTAATTAGAGCTAGCAATAATTATTTGATTTTATGTAGATTTGGCGTTCCATACAATTGACGGAGACCGAGCACAGCTCTGTAGCCGATTTAATCAAAATTGCAAACTATACTTATCTAGCAAAGTATACTTTGAGGGAGTAATCGTTTATTTTTTCTAACAAACGACTACATATATTTGATGATTAAAAGTATGCAGACTTATTATACTGAATGTATTACATTATCACATAATAAATTCAGTATACCGGTAATTTTTTTTAATAAATTTATCCTTAAATTGAAAATTTCTACCTCAAAGTATACTTTGCTAGATAAGTATACTTTGCCATGTTGGTGAAATAGGCTACAGGACGAGTGCTTTGCGAGTATGCACTCCATTATAAGGCTAGAAATCAGGAAATTTGCTTTGCTGAAATCTCTGTCAATCAAACTGTCAGTTTTCGAGTAGAATTTCGCTGAACATGCTGAAGATGTTATATACCGTAATAACCCGAAATATTTTGACACAATTTCCTTTGGGAAACCCCTATCAAATAGGGGTTTCCCAAAACAAATAGTATCCAAATACATTATTGTGATTAAACCAGTACTGCCATACTAACCCTATATATTGGCACAGTCACTGTTGTAGGGAAACCATATACCGTATGTGTTTCCTCAAATAAATGGTGTCCAAATACTTAGGGTTATTACGGGTAAGCACGGAGGGACCAAGTCTCAGACAAGTTTTCTCTGCTATGACTAGCGTTTCACGTATTGCTCTGGTTACCGTCGCCTGCAACCGTGCGATCACGGTCTGGTGTCTCTGCCTCGTGTTTCCGCTTGGATCGGTATCTGAATTGGACAGTGGTGAATTGGTTACCACAGGTGGAAGACTCGGACCTATGGCACCAAAAATGCCCATTAAAAAAATCCCATTACCCCACCCACGTGGTCTCGTACATACTGTACTGTACTGTACTGTACTGTACTGTACTGTACTGTACTGTACTGTACTGTACTGTACTGTACTGTACTGTACTGTACTGTACTGTATAGTACAGTACGTGACCAGGTGGGGGGAGCAATGGGATATTTTTAATGGGCATTTTGTTCAAATTTTGTGTCACAGGTCCGAGTCTTCCACCTGTGGTGGTTACAGGTACAGGTGGAGAGTGGTTGTACGCACAGGTAGACAGTGGTTACAGGTACAGGTGGAGAGTGGTTGTACGCACAGGTAGACAGTGGTTATATGTACAGGTGGAGAGTGGTTGTACGCACAGGTAGACAGTGGTTACAGGTACAGGTGGAGAGTGGTTGTACGCACAGGTAGACAGTGGTTATATGTACAGGTGGAGAGTGGTTGCACGCACAGGTAGACAGTGGTTACAGGTACAGGTGGAGAGTGGTTGCACGCACAGGTAGACAGTGGTTATATGTACAGGTGGAGAGTGGTTGTACGCACAGGTAGACAGTGGTTACAGGTACAGGTGGAGAGTGGTTGTACGCACAGGTAGACAGTGGTTACAGGTACAGGTGGAGAGTGGTTGTACGCACAGGTAGACAGTGGTTACAGGTACAGGTGGAGAGTGGTTGTACGCACAGGTAGACAGTGGTTACAGGTACAGGTGGAGAGTGGTTGCACGCACAGGTAGACAATGGTTATATGTACAGGTGGAGAGTGGTTGCACGCACAGGTAGACAGTGGTTACAGGTACAGGTGGAGAGTGGTTGCACGCACATGTAGACAGTGGTTACAAGTACAGGTGCAAAAAATAGCAGGTAATAACCCTAAATATTCAGACACCATTTATTTGGGGAAACAAAAAATATATGGTTTCCCCACAGCAGTGAGCGTGCCAATATTGAGGGTTAGTACGGCAGTATTGTGTCCAAATATTTAGGGTTATTATGGCATGACAAAAGCTAGACAGACTCGGTGAGAGTTATTAAAAAATCGAATGTGCATCTATACACCATAAGGAAGGTGCATACCAAGTATCAAGCCTCTAAGTATTACGGTTCAAATGTTTTAACATTTACAAGGCAAAATTTCAAGATTCAACAGACCAAAAGGGGGAGATAGTCCATGACCTGTGTAGGTAGGGGAGGGGCAGTCGACTTAATGATTGCAACTGCACATCTACACAACATAAGGAAGTTTACACACCAAATATCAAGCCTCCACATAGTATGGTTTAAACATTTTACGAGGATGGATGGATGGACAGACCGGATGAACAGACAAGGTGAACACCACTCCACTATTGGGGCATACACATATTTCAATGAAATACTTGTATGCCCCATTTTTTATGAGCCTCATATGCATAAATTGCAGTGGAACCTTTGCTAACCAAACCAAATTGTGCCAAATTATATTCACTATACTCTAGCTTGTTTGTTGACTATTACAACGCAACATGAAAATGTGGCCTGTTGCCACACGAATGTCCCTAGTGCAGATTTGAGAAACTCCGACAAACTGCGGATAAACTAATATATGCCTTCCGGCTCTATCGAGATCGGGGACATAAACAAGAGGGCCATGATGGCCCTAATTAGGGCCATGATGGCCCTAATTCGCTCACATGAACACCAGAGGAGAATGTGACATTGAGTTCATATGTGTTTTAAAAAAATTGTGCTATTTTTAGATGGCGGTCATCTTGGATTAAGAGATGACTCTCATTTTACCAAATCTGAAAATGCTTCACCTAAGGATCTTAACTTACTATGAAGTTTGGCCAGCATCGGCCATGTGGGTCCTGAGAAAAAGACGTTCAAAATCTTGAATAAATGGACCTTCTGGCCGCCATCATGGATGACATAATCATCCGATTCCGATAAATATTACACCAGAGCAATCGCCTCATCGATACCTTCAATTTGATATATGACATGAGCATATTCGGTCAAAAATAAAATTTGACCCCACAGGCCACTCCCATTTTTGACCCAGGGGTCACCATTTTAACACCTTTGAAAGAGCATTCTACATTGATCATTCCTACCAAGTTTCGTCGAAATCTGGCTGGCGGTTCATGAGACGAAGATTTTTTAAGAATTTCTGCTATTTTTAGATGGCGGCCATCTTGGATTAGCGACGACCTCCGTTTTAACAACTGAAAAGGCTTCACCCATGGACCATAACTGTGAAGTTTGGCTACCATGGGCCAAGCGGTTTGTGTGAAGAAGAATTTTGAAATCTCTAATAAAAGAACGACCTTTTGACCTTTCGGCGGCCATCTTGGATGACATGACCATCCAATTTCGACAAAAAAATGTACCAGAGCAATCGCCTCTCTGATACTTTTGATTTGATATAGACATGACCATATTCGGTCAAAAATAAAATTTGACCCCACGGGCCACGCCCATTTTTGACCCCGAGGTCACCATTTTAACAACTTTAAAAGAGCATTGTACATCGATCATTCCTACCATGTTTCGTCTAAATACGGCTAGCGGTTCATGAGAATTTATGCTATTTTTAGACGGCGGCCATCTTGGATTAGCGATGACCTCCATTTTAACAAATCTGAAAAGGCTTCACCCATGGACCATAACTTTTAAGTTTGGCTACCATGGGCCAAGCGGTTCATGTGAAGAAGAATTTTGAAATCTCTAATAAAAGAACTACCTTTTGACCTTTCGGCGACCATCTTGGATGACATAACCATCCGATGCACCAGAGTGATCACCTCGTTGATAGCTTCGATTTGATATATAACATGACCATATTCGGTCATTTTTGACCCCAGGGTCACCTTTTTAACAACTTTGAAAGAGCATTGTACATCGATCATTCCTACCAAGTTTTGTCGAAATCCGGTTGGCAGTTCTTGAGAAGATTTTTGAAGAATTTGTGCTATTTTTAGACGGCGGCCATCTTGGATTACGTAATGACGTCATTTTAACAATTTTGCAATCCCTACCTAAGGACCATGACCACGAAGTTTGGTGACTATAGGCCCAATGGTTACCGAGGAGAAGACGTTTTAAAATGTTCACGGACGGACGACGGACGGACGGACACATTGCGGTAACAATAGCTCACATGAGCTTTGCTCAGGTGAGCTAAAAAGCTTTTCAAGGAATGTTCACATACCCCAAATTACAGTGAAACTACTCCAAACCAGACACCCTGTGGACCTCCCAGGGTGTCCGGTTTGGAGGGATTCCACAGTACTTTTCAGGACCTCCCAGGGTATCTGATTTGAAGCGGTACCACTGTACTTTTCAAAGATGTTCATCTACCCAAACTACAGTATTTGATTTGGAGACGTTTGACAGTACTTACTTTTCCCATTTTTTATGATTTAATGTTGTGAAGTCATCCACGGCGGCTATCGCTTTGAGGTATTTGGCCAAGTGTAAGAGTTCCCGATCTGTTTCCCGGCTAAAGTGCGCCCTCTTAAACGGTCGTATCTGAAACAAGAATCATATTGTCACATTAGTTTAAACAATATTTATTTCAAATAATATACATGTATATACAGTACAGGCACCGCGAAACCCGCATATTTTTTTATTTGCCGAGTTTTTCGGCCTCGCGGTATCTCATACACTTTGCGGCAAACTGCTGTTTTGTGGCAAAACTCCGCAACCTCCCGCGGTTATTCTCCGCAATCGATAAAAACAATTGCGGCAATCTTGACCAACTGAATTGCGGCAAAACGCGCTGTAATCGTCAAACATATCACCAACACATTTGCCGCAATTTACGGCGTTTTGATCGATAGAAAATGCGGCGTTTTGCTTCATATTTCAGTTGAGTATTCATGCGAAACCTTTAAGGTTACATATCGTGACATGCCGACGTCACATTTATATATATATATATATTATATTTTTCCAATCGAAATTTAAATATGGTCATAAGTATTCATTTCCAATAGATCGGTAAATGGAAATTGCGATTATTACCTTAGACGTAATTATAAATCGTATGGGTCCCGTTAGTTATCGTTGTTTTTATGACCGACGACTTACGTTTCGGCCTTCGACCAACTCGTCCGTCAGCCAATAGCAATACACAATAGCGACATGTCCAATGTTCATCAGCTGACAGTCGACAGGTTGCGCCTGTATGTAGCCGGGGGGGGGGGGGGATAAGATAAGTTGTGCACTCAAAATCTCGCGATCACGCTTCACGATCGCAACCTATGCGAGAAACCGCGAACACGCGAGGTTGTCACATGTCCCTAACAGGACACGTACACATTGTTTTAGGAGACGATTCTTATGTGCAGCCAAAACATGTTTTTATTAAGAAATAGAACAAATGTGGACAAACATCAGTAGTTATTGACAACAAAAACATAATAATTGTCTTAGGAGACGATTCTAATGTACTGCCAATGCATGTTTATTGAAAAGAAAACATATTTCGATACGTGTTACTGGTTGCTGTATCGCATCGTCGACCTATACACAAGATCGCGAAAACGCGAGACTGCAAAATTGCGAGGCGAAAACATGATATTCTATTGTATTCAATATCACGTTTTCGCCTAGTGATCGCGCGTTTTTGTGAATGCGATGTCGCGTTTTTGCCTCGGCTTTTTCATGATGTGTTGAAATTGAGTTTTGCGCATGCATGTACGTACTGGAACCCCAGACAATGTCGCTGCCCTTGACATGCAGTGGGCCTCACTATTGTGAGAACAATAGTTTTCAAACGGCGCATAAAGATTTATGCCGCCGTGCCCACCTATCCCAAACTAGCACATTTGCGACATATCATTTTCTGTCTAGCTGCACACCTGATGGTGTTTACAATCATCTGTCGGTAATCCAGTTTCACATGCAAAGTGTGACCTGGTGAACGACATTTAGAATTCGGCAGAAACAAACATATCAAAACAACGCTATGTAGTCGCTCACGTCCATCGCATCGCTGATAAATTGATAATTACGCATTAGTTCGACATAGTGCATTTTCACATTTGTTTGATTTCTTGATAATTGTTTAAACTAAACTAATGTCATCAGCTCAATTATCAGTCACAACTTACCTTTAGTCCAGTCTGAGGATTCATGATGAAGTTTCGCCTAATGTCATCAAACATGATGGTGTTGTGCGGCCCCCATTGGGGGAATTTCCCCCATATAACCCCCAAAGGCTTCACCTACAATGTAACCAACGTGAGGAATCTCATTACAAAACTAACGCAAGTGAGCGGGGGGTCACGGATACCCCCAGCCACAACCTGTACTGACAAACCAAAACTTTCACATACATGTAACATCAAAAATGTCTTACGGACAGACGGACAGACAGACTGACAGGCAAAAACTATATACCGATCAGGCAATGCCAGGAGTATAACAAGAGATGTAGGAGAATAGCATAGCTCGACTACGAGGGTTGTCGATGTACACATAGCTTGACAAAGAAGGTGGCTGCGGCCTGCATAAAAACCTTAACCAAGGTTGACTAAAAACATTAACCAAGGGAAATTAAGTAAGTAATTCAAGGTTAAATGTAGGTCAATGTCAGATATAGGTCAGGGGTTATTGATGTACATCACTAGGAGATAAAGTTTTCCAAGTATGGTTGCTGTAGGCCCAGGAGTATTCCATATACAAGCTTGATACTAAAAACCGTAACCAAGGGGAGATAACTAAGTAATCCAAGGATAAAAGTAGGTCAAGGTCAAATATAGGTCAGGGATTATTGATGTACATCACTAGGAGATGAAGTTGTCCAAGTATGGTTGATGTAGGCCCAGAAGTATTCCATATACAAGCTTGACTATAAACATTAAGCAAGTAATTCAAGGTTAAATGTAGGTGAAGGTAAAATAAAGGTCAGGTGTTATTGATGTGCATCCCTCTGAGAAAAAGTTATCCAAGTATGGTGTCTGTATGCACAATAGTATTCCATCTACAAGCTTGACTAAAAACCGTAACCAAGGTCGAGTAAAAACCTTAACCAAGGGGAATTAAGTAAGTAATTTAAGGTTAATTGTAGGTCAAGGTCAAATATAGGTCAGGGGTTGTTGATGTACATCACTAGGAGATGAAGTTGTCCAAGTATGGTTGGTGTAGGGCCATGAGTATTCCATCTACAAGCTTGACTAAAAACCTTAACCAAAGAGAATTAAGTAAGTAATTCAAGAGGAAATGCAGGTCAAGGTCAAATATAGATCAGGGGTTATTGATGTACATCACTATGAGAAAATGTTGTCCAAGTATGGTGTCTCTATGCACAATAGTATTCCATGTACAAGCTTGAGTAAAAAGCTTAACCAAGGTCGAGTAAAAACCTTAACCAAGGGGAATTAACTAAGTAATTCAAGGTTAAATGTAGGTCAAGGTCAAATATAGGTCAGGGGTTGTTGATGTACATCACTAGGAGATGAAGTTGTCCAAGTATGGTTGGTATAGGGCCAGGAGTATTCCATCTACAAGCTCGACTAAAAACCTTAACCAAGGGGAAATAAGTAAGTAATTCAAGAGGAAATGTAGGTCAAGGTCAAATATAGATCAGGGGTTGTTGATGTACATCACTAGGAGATGAAGTTGTCCAAGTATGGTGGGTGTAGGGCCAGTAGTATTCCATATAGAAGGTTGACTAAAAACCTTAACCAAAAGGAATTAAGTAAGTAATTGAAGAGGAAATATAGGTCAAGGTCAAATATAGATCAGGGGTGTAGATACCTATGAGAAAAGGTTGTTGAAGTATGGTGTCTGGATGCACAATAGTATTCAATGTACAAGCTTGACAAAAAACCTTAACCAAGGTTGACTAAAAACCTTAACCAAGGGGAATTAAGTAAGTAATTCAAGAAGAAATGTAGGTGAAGGTCAAATATAGATGAGGGGTTATTGATGTGCATCACTAGGAGATGAAGTTGTCCAAGTATGGTGGGTGTAGGGCAGTAGTATTGCATATACAAGCTTGACTAAAAACCTTAACCAAGGTTGACTAAAAACCTTAACCAAGGGGAATTAACCAAGTAATTCAAGAGGAAATGTAGGTCAAGGTCAAATATAGATCAGGGGTTATTGAAGTACATCACTAGGAGATGAAGTTGTCCAAGTATGGTGGGTGTAGGGCCAGTAGTATTCCATATACAAGGTTGACTAAAAACCTTAACCAAGGCGTGACGGTGACGCCGACGCCGGGTGACAACATAAGCTCTACTTATTCTTCGAATAGTCGAGCTAAAAAGTAGGACAAATCATTTCATTTTATGTTATATTTTATCTGATATAGCGGGCAGTACTTGTACTTGAATCACACATAGGGTTAGCCAAAGATATGAATTGAAATTACAATTTTTTCAAGAATGTCACTGAAATTCAAGTACCGGTATTATAAATGTTATTAGGAACCCGGAGTTGAACAAATATTGACTTTTCATTCAAATGAATTCAATTACTGTTTAAGGAATGAACTGCAATTATGAATTCCCAGCTAACTTTAGGTATTTTTCACCCCAAATTTGATATCAGAAGCCATAAGTGTATAGTAATAAACTAATACACTTTTTTTTTTACTTTTCAATGGGAATCTTTTCCACTTTTGGAAGAACAAGAAACAAGAAAAGTTGGCCTGTTGACACACAAATGCCCCTGGTGGCAGATTTTAGTAACTTTGGCAAACTTCTCAAATGGACAGACACACAGACAGACACACAGACAGACACACAGACGGACACGCAGACAGACACACACACAGACGGACACACAGACAGACACACAGACGGACACACAGACAGACACACAGAGGGACACACATTCCAAACACTATATGTCTCCTGGCTTTACCGAGACGGGGGCATAAACATGGCCTCATTATTTGTGTCGGAGCCTGAATTTTGTAGTTTAGCCTCTGATGTATTTCATTTCCCTGGCAATAACATAAGCACTGACCTCCATGACGCCATATTTAGGTGTATGCACACTGATCATCGCCAGGTTATCGAGCATAAAACACAACTTGTACGCCACGCTTGTTGACACACCCAGCTGCTTCATCTTCACTTCCACCCACCGCATACCGGTCGCCGCTGTACGGAATATAGATTCATTGATTAATTGTAGGTGGAAGAAATAGATAATACCAGACTACCATCCTTAGATCTCAAATTTAGGAAACCATAAGAAATTTCCAAGCTTTTAAACCCTTAAAATGAATACAAGTACTGTATTTATTCTAATAGTAGCCCCCACCCCCTCCCATATTTCCATTCTAAATATGTTATATTCACATACAAAAGCCATTTAAAACATTTAAATGGCTTTTGTGTGTGAAAATAACATATTTTGATCATATTTTCCAATTGTTTATCCCCATGAACTGCATAGCCCCGGGTCGTTTATCAGAATAAATACTGTATTTGCTTGATATCTTAACAAAAATGTGATTTGGTAGCACATGAGCTGTCAAAACAGGTTTTTATAGAGATATTGAAAATAAGAAAAAGATGAAGACAACAAGATTAATTTAGCGTAAGGGTAAGCTGAGCAAATGTTTTACATGCTGTTCTTTATATCCAGATTTAGTCACTGATTAGGATTCATTATTCCTCCGAGCTCCAAACCAGGTCTGATAAACTTGACATCAAGACAATAGCCTATCCTATTAATCAGCTATGCTATTTTATATAGGAATGAATGGCCTTTTTGTGGAATTTATCGGGGTATAAACTTGGAAAAGTCGCGGGAATACTGGACGGGCCAATCAAATGTTAGGGAATTGTGTAAATATTGTTGTGCTGGAATTATTGCCATTTAAGTACAAGTTATTGTTCACATATTACTCAGACTGCATTACAAACCTAGGTAATTATAAGTATGTTATTGTTAACATATTTCATTTTTAAGGAACTAAATGCGAGGGAGCATTTAGTTCCTTAAAAATGAAATATGTTAACAATAACATACTTATAATTACCCAGGTTTGTAATGCAGTCGAGTAATATGTGAACAATAACATACTTATAATTACCCAGGTTTGTAATGCAGTCTGAGTAATATGTGAACAATAACATACTTATAATTACCCAGGTTTGTAATGCAGTCTGAGTAATATGTGAACAATAACATACTTATAATTACCCAGGTTTGTAATGCAGTCTGAGTAATATGTTAACAATAACATACTTATAATTACCCAGGTTTGTAATGCAGTCTGAGTAATATGTTAACAATAACATACTTATAATTACCCAGGTTTGTAATGCAGTCTGAGTAATATGTGAACAATAACATACTTATAATTACCCAGGTTTGTAGTGAACAATAACATACTTATAATTACCCAGGTTTGTAATGCAGTCTGAGTAATATGTGAACAATAACATACTTATATTACCCAGGTTTGTAATGCAGTCTGAGTAATATGTTAACAATAACATACTTATAATTACCCAGGTTTGTAATGCAGTCTGATAATAATGTTAACAATAACATACTTATAATTACCCAGGTTTGTAATGCAGTCTGAGTAATATGTGAACAATAACATACTTATAATTACCCAGGTTTGTAATGCAGTCTGAGTAATATGTGAACAATAACATACTTATAATTACCACCCAGGTTTGTAATGCAGTCTGAGTAATATGTGAACAATAACATACTTATAATTACCCAGGTTTGTAATGCAGTCTGAGTAATATGTGAACAATAACATACTTATAATTACCCAGGTTTGTAATGCAGTCCGAGTATTGATTTTCCATTTTCTGTCAAACAGGTATTCATTAAACTGGTAATATGTCACTTATTGGGGCTAAATCTTATAATATGTGAAATAAGTGGAGCACAATACCGGCCTGTGATTGGCTTACCAAGTACCGTAATTACCCTAAATATTCGGACACCAAAACCAATTGTTATAAGTGTCGTAAACATTTATCAAGTTGATTATGTTGTCCAATGGGGCCTCCGAAACATTCTGTGAAAATGGCAAATAGTGCAGACCCTGATCAGACTGCTCCTTCAGGAGCAGGCTGGTCTGGGTCTACACTGTTTTCTCACATATTGGTGTCCGAATATTTAGGGTAATTACGGTAGTGTGAATTATAATGAGAAACTACACTGTAGATTTACTTGAAAAGAACACCAGACTTATCAGAGCTCCAGTTAAGGTGCATAATTTGGAGGTAAATTTCTTATTTCTCCATCAAAAATGGCAAATTGGGAGTGCTGTAGAATCGTCTCAATGAGACAATTCTAAAGCACTCCCAACTTACCATTTTTGATGAAGAAATAACAAAATTTCACGCAAAGTTGGTCAAATTACGCACCTTAACTGGAGCTCTGCTTATTATGTTGTGTCATTTAAATGCCGCAATTAGTTAACACCATGTGATATCATTTGACCAATAGGACGTTAGTAAATGTGTAGAAATCTGGATTACAGCCGATATGTTGTAAAATTTGGCCATTGCTCAACAGAAGCCCTTGTAATTGGGAATTTAGCGACACTTTCAACAAACTAGTAGAAATATAAAACGAGAAAAATAATACCGGTAATTCAACTTGGCATGCAAATCACTAAAGAGGAAGAACAAATTTAAAATAAGATTTTCAATTGGGATGTTTTTCCTAAAATTTAAAAAACAAACGACAGGATCTACCGTAATTGCGATTGGGAACAAAGCCAAATAACGGGGTGAAAAACGTGAAGATAACATTACAATTACTCACACCATATGACTATGTCGTAATCTTTGTAGGCCGAGGTCAGGAACTCGTGCAGAAATGGCCGCATCAGTTCATTGGCACTCTCTGCTACAGATCTGTGATCTAGAAAGTGAAAAAGGGTTTACCATCCTAGCAGAAGAGAAGAGCTACAACAGTCCATTGTAGATATAGTCAAAGACATTTTTGATTACATCTTTAAATGAATATATTGAGTGATTGGCTGATTAATTGATTGGTTGATTGATTGACATGTATAAGCATCCATTTACATAAGCAGATAACAGGACCCTTTACTCCATTTAATGCTGTTATACATGGAATTTTCTCATTGAAAACAAATATTTCTTACTTCTCACCAAAAGTATACCGGTATGTTGTTACCACTCGTTTGAACCGTCTCAACGAGACAGTTCAAATGAGTGGTAACAACATATACTTTCACTAAGAAATAAAGAAAATATTTGTTTGATACCTGTGAATTCAGTCAGTATGAAATCACAGGTGGACGATCACAATTGGACGAACTTTGTATGGTTGGAGTTACTAATGTATATGGTCATGGTGCACGACTTTAGTTTCAGCTGGCGATCAGCTACCGGTCAAATATGACCGATAATCAACGCTGGATGGCCTCCGATTCTGTGTGACATTCTTTCGTACACGCAAATTTCGCTTTGGATGGGGTATACAAAATGCGAATAACTGAATAAATGCTGGAAACAGCGATTTGAAGTGAGTATATTCACACACCTAATACCTTTATCGATTGCCAGAGACAGAAGTCATACATTTAATTGATGTTTATTGTGTTTGTGCGAGCCGGAAAAGAGAGGGCTCTTTCTATAATATCCCTATTTATACTCACCTTTATATAGCATATGGTACTGTACGAGACCAAGTGGGTGGGGTAATGGGATTTTTTAATAGGCATTTTTTTTGGTGTCATAGGTCCGAGTCTCCCACCTGTGTATGAAATAGGTAAAAAATGTCTTACCGAACAAGGTATAATCGATGTCGAGGACAAGAAGTTTTTTGTCGGGTCGAGGATCTGAGATCATCTCGATTTTGTAATCCTTTATCTGTCTCTCTATTTTCGCCAGGTATTCTTCTCTGCAAATGCGAACTAGAAAGAATTAGGTAAACTTCAATCAATAGAAATTACCATTTTTGACTTCATATTCATGACCACTGACTATATTTTTCAGTGTAGATCTTTGCGTGTCATAACATAGTAAGAATTTGATTTAACTGTTAATGTTTAAGCAATCAAAAACTAAGAAATGTGTCCATGGCACGCGGATGCCATCGCTGGTAGCAGATATCAATGGAAGCTGTAGAACTAGTGGGCCACAAGAAAAGAGGACAGTATCTGTACACACGTGTATAGATATTCATATACTCATATGCTCTCAGCAAGGACCTAAAAAACAAGGTGAACATTTTGTCAAGGGGTGGGGGGGTGGGGGGGGGGGGGGGGGTAAGAAAAGAAATAAATCCAGTCGTCTTTCATTTTCATGCATGCGACTCGTCTCTAGGTCGTAATGTATACATGTGTGAAGTATCATGAAGATATGCCAAGGGATATACAACAATGAACATACATACATGTACTTAAAAAAACAAGGTAAAAATTTGTGTTTCAAATGGACGGACATCTAGGGGTAAAAATAATGCCCACCAAATAAATGTTGGCGCCATAAAAAAGGACTATTTATTTAATGTTTGATTGAAAAGAAAGCATACTGTACCTGTACAGTGAAACCTCTCTCAACAGGAAACCCTGTTTTAGAGTGTTTCCATTGACACTGTATTGCAGAACATAGTTGTGGCTGTGATAGATAAATTGGGCTTATGGGTTTTGCGACCAGTGTAGATTCAGATCAGCCTGTGCATCCGCATGCATCTAACAAGCAATAGAGATCATTATCAGGCAACAGGAGCGTGCTATTTGATCAGGAGCTACACTTGTTACACATGCGAAAAGCTCCATTTCCACAGTGATATTTTACCTGTTTTCTATGGCAATCTCATCTTCTTCAATGTCAAAGTCATTGACCACGTCTGGCAAGTCTTCTGGTGGCTCGACAATCTTTGTCTGCAGTAGATTTATTGATTGAATCATTCATTCATTCATGCATTCATTCTTTGATTCATTCATTCATTGGGGTTTTACATCAGTTCATTAGCAAGGTCATATCATAATCATGTGGCTGTAACTGTAGAAATGGGGATTTGTGACCAGTGTAGATCCTGATCAAGTAGCACTCATGTAGCCTGCTAACAATCTGCATTGGTCGCAAAACTCATAAGCTCCATTTCTCCAGTCACAGGCACATATATGATACACAAAATACGTTTACAAAATTTACAACATTTTTCATAAATAAAGTCAAAAGTTGACAAAATTTTCAGAGTACAAACAGAATTATATTCCGCATGTACTCTGAAACCTTTGTCAACTTTTGACTTTATTTATGAAAAATATTGTAAATTTTATAAACATCTTTAATGACATTACGCAGATGTCCGAAGGTACAAAATCACATGGCGTGTCTCATATGTGTTAATCCTGGACGCAGGACCAGTGTTTCCCCCGACACAACTTACAATTTCCTCCTCCCTGGTACCCATCATCATTATCTTCATGTTTGGCTTCAAGTTGAGCTCGGACAGTTGCACGTCATCACCCGGCACCTTACCTGGACATAAATAGAGATTTCCACAAAGTGACTACAAGTATTTCAACCCTACATAATTGGAGTGTTGAAATACTTACAGTGATATGTTAATTTAAAGACCAATACAATAAATTTCTGACTACTACGGATGTCTTTTAATATTTCATCTGTCTTTTATATTTTCATTATCGTTCAAGCTCAGACACCTGCAGTGTAATGTTTTGTCACAAGAACAGTCCATTTTCAGTGATTCTGTCCTCGCGACGTGACGTGGAATCCTACGAGTGGAATAGTAACTCTGGCTAGTAGGAACGGTACAGGAGTAAATTGCAAATTACTGTTTGCAACTGGGGCTATTATTGTGACCAAAAAAACACACAACCGGTCAGCTAGAAGGATACAGAAAATATAAAAGACAGATGAAATAGTAAATGATATCCGTAGACCCGAGATTATCTAAGCAACTGGTGGCCACTCTAAACTCAAACATTTAATTTTCTGACTATCACCAGTATTTGGGTACCGTCATTTTGGCTAATTATGTGCATCGGCAAATGCGCAATTCACGTCAAATTTAGCCTTGCGTACGTCATAAAAAAATATGTGGATTTCTGAATAAACAATCAGATTAATTGCTACAATGTAGCACAATTTTATCACAATCCGATAGTTTGGTAAAGAGATATTCCGAATATAGCCAACATATGTAAAATCCTCAGATCCTGCTGATTGAATAGCTGTTTTATTTACTAAATTAACTGTTCAATTAAGAAACAAACCGGTCATGATGTCACTGGATAGTTCTGCTTCAAGTTTAATACCAATTTTGCTATGCAGATCCAGTATGCTGTTCGCCATTTCCTGTAGCCTATTTCATCAAACTTGCACTTATCTAGCAAAGTATACTTTGAGGGAGAAATTTTCAATTTAAAGATAAATTTATTAATTTTTATTATACTGAATTTATTACATTATCACAGCCATTTTGGCTGCATTTTGGCTGTGATAATGTAATCAATTCAGTATAATAATTCCGGCAGCACGATTTACCCAAATCTACCCAAATCTACCCAAATCTACCCAAATCTTCATTAAAAATAACATTTATGATTATATTATATACGTTTTCAACAATATATCATTAGTATATCATACAAGAAGCACATTTT
Source organism: Conchocele bisecta (assembly GCA_029237695.1). Classification (NCBI taxonomy): domain Eukaryota; kingdom Metazoa; phylum Mollusca; class Bivalvia; order Lucinida; family Thyasiridae; genus Conchocele; species Conchocele bisecta. The sequence goes on along the minus strand of CM055272.1, from coordinate 53,862,401 downwards.
GACCAAAAAAGGGAAGAATAAAGCACATATTTCCGCGGGAAAGCGATTAATATACATGTAGCATTATTATAAAGGGAGACTACCGTGATCGAGACTCATTAATTATGTCTCAGTTGTCTAACTTTAATTAAGTTGCCATCGATCAAGATTTCATATGGCACTATTATAGTCCAACTGTCTAACCGGTCACCTCCATAGTATTGCAATATTTATTTCGCCTAGTAATTATATGCCAACATCTATTTGAAATAGTTAAAAACAAAGTATAATGCATTGAATTAATGTTTTTATTAGCACAAATGACTTCTGGACATATATAGTTTAGTTATTGCAATTTAATTTACGGAGATACATTTCAAAACTCACATATATATATATAAATATTCTTAATATTCATCTACAATAACAATAATAAACGATCTTGTTTATCGCGGTACTCTCCCTTTATTTCATATACATATATTTCCATTTTGCATCAAAACATTAAAATGGGCCCTGGTATGAGCAAATTAATGACATACATTATGTAAGTACAGTCCAAACATCATCATTATGATGTGTATAGCTTTATTTATTAACACATATAGTAATTATATGAAGATTTGGGTAGATTTGGGTAAGATTTGGGTAGATTTGGGTAAATCGTGCCACCCTAATAATTCTACATACTTGTAATCATCAAATATATGCAACGGTTAGTTCTAAATGAAAAAAAATGTATTTCGGATAAAAATAAATGATTTCTCCCTCAAATTATACTTTGCTGGAAAAGTATACTTTGCAATTTTGATGAAATAGGCTACAGATGCGCAGCATTAGCAGAAACAAATGTGACCTTGCAAACATTCATGTGGTGTCATACATCACACAATTTACGTCACTTAATTACTGACGTCAGAACGTTATCACATTTTACCTGCACAGACGTTTTTGAACTGCGTTGAATATTCAGGACATTTTGACTGAATATGGGGATGTTAATAACATATAAATTTGTTTGGAATGCTCAAGTGTGCAGAATTAGCCGACACGCGGGCGAGACAATGACAAACAAAATGGCCGCGGCCGAGGCTTTGAAAATCTTTAACAAAAACTTTACACAGACGTACACCTATGTGCCGATTATATCGTACTGTCCTCAAGCGGGTGCGACAAAACCTGTGTATTGTATGACCAAACCGGGTAAAACCGGGTACGAAATGGTAAGGTACGAAATGGTATGTGTACGAATTTACAAGGTATCGATTTTGTCACCTTTATATTTTAACCCCATAAGTTTCTGCCTTTCAGTCAGCACCCCCGTTTCTTCCTTTATTTTTTGCTTTAAATCGTTTACTGTTTGGTCGCCTGTCAATCCGGATATCTTGTATTCTTTCCCACTCCATTTAACTGCTAAATTGGCAACTTCACCCGCCATTTTTGTTATTGTTGGTACCCGCTTTGTCTGACGTTACAGATTGATTTCACCCAATAAGCTGGATACCAACGTCGGCAAGGGGCACACTGGATTTGAAATGGAGTTCTTCCGAATGGTCTGGTCTGGTCTGTGTGTTGGACGAGGGTAAGAAAATAGCATGTTGGGTTATATATTGGGTTTTTTGATCAGCTTATGATAATCTCTCATAAGATGCGAATTTTATGTTAATATTGTCTATTTTAAGTATTTATTGTGTACATTTACATTGTGGTTAGCGTAAGCGGTTAGTAGGAGCTTTAAAATCGTGGTTTGAGAAAATACGTGGACAGTACACGATACATTTGAGCAAGCTATTCCAAGCTATTTCGTTGAAGTCAATGATAGGAGACGGTATGCGTCATTGACTGTGATAATATTTGCACTGTCGGTGACACGAGTGAGCAAGTGCAATAAAACATTACGCACAATATATATATTTCTGGTAGTCGTATTCGGTGATATGAATTCATGAATCTTTTGACTTTGTATATATTTTACACGACAAGGTCATAGATCTATGATAGTCGCCAAAATACGACTACCAATATATTGGTTTGTTTCAATTATTCATTTGTAACACGGACTGTGCCAGCAAACATGACATGGACTTGGAACGGACAGTGCCTGAAATAACAAAATATCACAATTTCTATTGATTTCACTGGGAACTCACACATGCACATGTATATAATATCACTATCATATCAAACACAAATCCACCCAAGCTGGAAAATAGTGCATGTGTCTGGTATCCCTACACCGAATTGGCAAGGCATCCAGAGAGGAATAGCTCGTTTCTTTGCACATTACTTCCAAAGAACATCTAGTGTGACAAATATGCACTGGAGACAAAACAACTCGACCTCCGACGGCTTCTTGCTCCATAAACTCACGTGTATGGCTTCTTGCTATAACTTTATCATCATTATTACGCTAGCGAAACAGAGAGCAATGTGTAACGAATTTGGGTAATCAATGCCATTAGGTCCTTTTACTAACTGCACGATTACATCATGGATGTACTTTTTCTATAAGGTGGATTTATACACCATGTATATGTAGCAATGTATCCAGTAAGACGGGAACTAGGTGGATATCATATTTATAAAACCAGAACATATATGTTGATTTGATAAGACCCACCTGTAGCCAAGCAATGCGTCTAGAATAGCTTAGTTCTGTTTAGATAGTCAAGTCAAAACTGAACTACAAAGGGGTCTGTGCCGTTGGTGGGCATCAGTCATGTAGCCGAGTGGGGTATCGCCATATAACATCCAAAACTAAATATATCTTTGAAACATCATGGATATTTATAAAAACGTACCGTCATAGTTTAAAATAAATGTGTTCTTTAAAGCTATGGGTTTATTTGATGAGATCCAAGACAGTGGCGATACAAAAGGGACACACTCCCAAGCAAGTTAGGTGTGCAAATACGAGCATTGCACATACGACGTATATATACAGTATTACAAATGTTAATTCCCATTTAAGCTGGCAATTTCATCTTTAAAACCAGACACCAACTACTGAAGGTATCAGAAAGCTTACGGCACTCAGACATCACATACAGGCTGTTAGCCAGAAGGCTTATTGGGACTATGTTGAACAGTTAATAACGCCTATGAAAGAAGAAAATTATACAGAAGAAAACTCCAACATTTCTCAAATAGTTTGGACTTTTATTAAGCATAAACCACTGATACCACATTATTAAAGTCCCTAAAGGCAAACGGTGTGATAATAACGGATCCTGTCTCTAAGGCAAATTTGCTCAACAACCAGTATAATTCTGTCTTCACTCAGCAAATTCCTACGAAGCTTGGAAACTTGGTTCCTATTGCAAGTACAAAAGTAAAGTGTTGTTTATTATAGGGTCACCCCTATTAAAATGGCCTGTCATTTTTTACTTATGAGACACTCCAATCTCTGAACACCAGTACTTCCCAATGCATATTATATATGCCAGACATCAGGTAGACAGGCAATCGGTACCATTTAATTTGGCTAGCTTGCGGCTCACCAACCGGCCATATCAACCCGAGCAGAGGCTCGGACTTCTACTTCCCAGTTGTGAGGCGGGTGCCTTATCCGCTAGACGACGCCAACTGGTATGTATGTGTATATTACACAGGTACTAGTATATTTCAAGTCTCTTCTCACGCAGCCTAAATGACATGCCGGAGATTAAAGATACATGCCCACTCAGTAGGTACTTAATGTTCTTTATATTAATTAAATAAGTGTATAATTGTGTCACTATTCCACCAGTTCTAAACATTTCTCAGAGGATGTCTCTGATATAAAGAGCATTTTGTGCCTATTGAGTGGTTATGTACCTTTAAGGTAACTGAAAATGGTGTGCAGAAGCTGTTGCAAAGTCTTGCAGTATCCGAGGCATCAGGGCCTGGAAACATTAGCACTGCATTACTGAAGACTCTACTATGTTTAATTTACTTTCCAATGCCTCTTTCCAATGTGATTCTCTTCTGGACACAAGCGAATGTGACTCCAATATACGAACGGCGATGTGCTACTCCTTACCTCCCGGTTTCCATCACTTGCATCAGCTGTAATGACATGTAGCACAGTGTGTGCAGTAACCTCATTCAACATATCAAACATCATAATCCGCTATCCTTTTCAGCGTGGTTTCAGTGCAAAAATGTGCTCATGTGTCTCCTTTGCAAATGTAAAGAAGACGCTAACGCAACACATCAAGATCAACACATGAAACGCGCACAGTGGTGGTCGAGTAGCCTTCAATGCGGCACAAACATGCACTGCACGACCAGCGGTGCGCGGTCCCAAAAGTAAAGCAACTGTGCATGAAAGACATAAAAACGAAACAAATGCAACGAAGTCCCCACAACAAATTTGCATCCAATTAACTATCGAGAAAATAACAGTCGTAGCAGGAAAAACAAATCACAATGAAGTACAGTACATGAAGACGTGACAGAAAGGGTCCCGCTTTGGAACGGCCAGTGAATGAAACAGTTCACTGGGGCGGTTGCACAAGTTAGCACGTTGCCACCGACCTTACCCCCACTTACCTCGCCATTATGACTAAAAAGGACAGAAATATACAAGGCAGGCAAAAAAACATAATTAAATAATGGACGAATGATATAAAATAATCACAACGGAAAAGACACAATATAAATGAAATGAAACATAATGATGTAAATATAACCATATGAAAAGAAGAAAATATTACAACACAAAGCTCAAGACAGGGTTAAATTTTAGTTATTTGGCGGGCCCCGTCACCAGTGATACAGGACAATATAATATTGATTAGAAACAAATAGCTGCTATGACTATATATAATTAAGAGTATTATTTACATACATTTGTGTGGGAAAACAGGATAAATTCCACCCGAATGTCAGAATATGTCGTCAGAAACGGGACGTTGTCAAGTTTCTGACATCATATTCTGATGACGAGGTCGGAATAACCTTAAAGTGTCCGTCACCAGTGCATAATTAGGATTTCAATGGAATCAGCTCTCTTCATACAGTTCATACAAGTCGCACACATAAACTAGAAGTTTGTTAGGCCCGTTCAATTGTTTTCGTCTCAGATTGATGGAACTTAGCGTTGACTTCCGGTTTACCTGCTAATAAAAACTGGCACTGAACTTACATGGATACCCTAACCAATAGTTGCTATTACGTTAGTGGTTTTCCAAATGGTTGGCAATTTTTTGTCTTGAATTATTTGTTAAATATATCACACATATGTTTAGTTATATTGTCCTTACACTCCTTGTCAATTTACGGATGTATATTATCTGGACCTTAGGCCTTTGTTGTTTTCAGTTCGCTTATTACATTCATGGGCGGATTCAGGGGGGGGGGCGGACCCGGCGCGCGCCCCCATACAATTCGCCGAGTAAAGATTTTTTTACAAGTTACAAGGCACGTTTCTACGTTCGCGTTGTGAATTTATTGTTTATTGGAGGGTGCAGCCAAAAAATAAACGCGGGGCTTTGCTTCAAAATGCGCCAGAACGCAGGAAATGCGATATAGATTTCAAAAAATTTCCGTGGGCGGGGGAATGCCCCCGGACCCTGCAAAATAGTTATGCCCTCCCCCTCCCCGTAACCCGAAATCCTCGATCCGCGCCTGACATTAAAGGTTTCTTCTTCATTTACAATGCTATTACCGAGAATAGTGTCATCTGGTCTGTCGTCAAAGTGTGGAATGGTATCTGTACCCTCCACTGTGATTATACTGGAAAAATGGTTTTTTAGTGTATCAGGTTTCTCACTGCCATTTGCTGTCAGTCTTCCATTGGGCGTTTGTAAGTTCTTTACCGTTGCATTTGTTTCAGTATTTTGGCACACATGTTTCTAGAATAGTTTGATATCAGTATTTATGTTCAGTGTGCACAAGTCGTTCTTCATAATTTCGTTTTGCTCTTCTCAGTTCATAAGTGGCATTATTTCTTGCTTCTTTGTAATCTGTGAAAGTAATGTTATTTTTACAATTTTGATATCGGATCCATTTAGTTCTCTTGGTTCGTAGAGCTTAAAATGCTACGTCATCCACTGGTGGTCTAGATTCCTGTTGAATGTATTATGTGTTCAACTAGTGTGCTCCAAGCTTGATGGACATTACTGTCGTTGACCACTTCTTCACAGTTCATTTCAGACAATTCGTCTCTCATTGCAGTGAAATTACCTTTAGGGTAATTTAGATGGTTGTGAACTCTTATCGTTTCTTCTGCATAACAATTTATGTATAAATTTCAACACAACATGATCACTTACACATATAATTGCTGGCATGTATGTAATGTGTTCAACCATATTTTCTTCATTTGTTAGAAGTAAATCAAGCGTTGAGGGAATATTATTTTCTCTAATTTTGGTTGGTTCTTTAACATGTTTCACACGTAGCATGTGTTTCATCGATGGAACATAGATGATACGGAATGGCAATATGTGAAGATCCTCACCAGACTGTGTGGATGCATAGGCTGATCTGGATCTACACTGATCGCAAGACCCATAAGCCCCATGTATCCAGTCACATATTAGTAAATCCTTCATCTTTTCACGACCCTAGCAGTCATTGGAGATACATGTATATATCACTCATACAGAGGGTACATACACCTGACCAGCGGCGTGCGTTGTGTCCTTGAGCAAGACACTTTATCCACACTGCTCCAGTTCACCCAGCTGTAAATGGGTACCGATACTTCGTAGTTGCTCTGTAAATACGAATTATCGGCTTCTCTCAAAAATCTCTACCTCCGTTCTTTCTCCCATTCTTGGGAGACGGCATGCAAGGTCATAGAGCCAGTGCCGCCGTTAAATATAAGCTAAATAAAAAACCCCAAAAAAAATCACACACACCAAAGGTAGATCGATTGCAAAAGCAAAAGTTAAACAGGCTGAATCGAGCACATCGTGAAAGCGAGGGAAATGTTGGAACATTTGCATTTGTCCTCGTTAAGCTCGTTTGTTCTTTGTATGTGGATGATTGTGTTTTAAATACATTTTACAATACGCCAATACGCAACAAAAGGTAGATATAGCGATATTACAATGTGTGCTATGTTGCAAATCTCTTGTTTTATTTAAACACGAAAACCAATGACAAAGAACGTCCCCGAAAGCCCACACGTATACAGACCAACTCGGCCGCTTAGCCACTCGGCACATGTTGCAAGTATATAGTTCATAAAATCAGTTATGGAATTCAAATGAGGGCGGATTTTTATGCCCGATCTCGGTAGAGGCGGAGGCATAGCCCCAATTCTCATGGATTTGTGCCTTCTCATTGATTGGTGCCCCTAGAAAACAAGTGAATAAGCATATTCTAAGAATAGTGTTAATTGAAAATTATTTTAAAAAGGTGTTTTAAGTTGTATCCCACGGTTTTCTAAGTTACAGTTACATACAATTGTGATTTACCACCAATTTTGTGATTTTTGTGCACATTTCCTTAATCTGAAGAGGGTCTGTTCGCAAATGATGCATAAAATGTGATGTACCGTAAAGATTCTAATAGACGCCCATGCTCTAATAGACACCCACCCCCCACTTTTTACATTGAAAATGACACATTTTTTGGCGGATTTTCACGAAATTAGTGCCTCTAATAAACGCCCTGTACCGACTTGAAACAAAATCGGAGCTAATTGTCCAATTATATTTTTTTTCTTTCCATTATTTCGAAAGCAACTTCCTTTAAAATCGGGGAAAAAACATAATTGCCACTCTCACTTTCAAAAGCGGAAGCGAAATTCGACTGTTTCCGGTGTCACAGTAAATTCCTCATCAGCAGTAGCTATTTGCACTGACACAGGGTGATCAGAATTTACACGGTTACGGAGACGCCATTTTCAAAGCATCTCAAACCCGACAGATCCGAAACGTTGACGCTGACGAAACGTCCGTAGGCGTAAATCTGATCAGCATTAATGATTGACGCTGTCTTGATATACATTACCATTAAATTTAACATTTTTACCGACTACCATATTGACCAGAGTGGGCCCAAACGTCTTGGCCCAAATGTTTATAAACTGACAGACAGTACAATCAAGTCTTGCGTTTGAGAGTAACGTCCCTTAGTTATGTTTTTGTTCAGATAGCAGAACATCGTATATTTTTTTATCATTTTCCCTTTGCTGAATAATACTTGCCTCTATTAAACGCCCACCCTGGACTTCGGAGCCAGTGGTGATTCTAATAGACGCCCGGGCGTCTGTTAGAATCTTTACGGTATGTTGATTTCTAGGTGAATCTGGACTTCACCATATTCAAATTTGATTCATCTAGGCAGCAACACTTCTTTATTGTATGAGTTATCAAGGAATGTAACTCAAATGTGAAAAAGGTTGTAAGGCACATACCTGATGAGAAGTTTCAAGATCAATTAGGTGACTTGGGTGGGTTATTTCTATGGACTAAGACTTGCATAAACAATAATTTTGGTGAATTCCTTATGTGCACTCACAGTCAAGTGTTTGAACTTTATGTTGATGTATACATTTTCAGGAATTAATCAGAATATAACACACAATATTAATGTATTTGCTTAGGGGCACGGATCCATGAGAATAGGGACTATAGTATAATGATTTATTAATATTTATTTTATTGACAGTGACTCGCAGTGGTATCGGGCTATTTTCATATGCAAATGAGGCATGACATTTTTAATTACCGTAAAGATTCTAATAGACGCCCAGGCTTCTACCGTATTAGAATCACCACTGGCTCCGAAGTCCTGGGTGGGCGTTTAATAGAGGAAAGTGTTATTCAGCAAAGGGAAAATGATAAAAAATATACGATGTTCTGCTATCTTAACAAAAACATAACAAAGGGACGTTACTCTCAAACGCCAGACTTGATTGTACTAACTGTCTGTCGGTTTATAAACATTTTGGACCAAGACGTTTCACCCATATTATACGAGATGGGTTTGAGATGCTTTGAAAATGGCGTCTCCGTAACCGTGTAAATTCTGATCGCCCTGTGTCCGTGCAAGTAGCAATTATGTTTTTTTCCCAGATTTTAAAGGAAGTTGTTTTCGAAATAATGGAAAGAAAAGAAATATAGTTGGACAATTAGCTCCGATTTTGTTTCAAGTTAGTACTGGGCGTTTATTAGAGGCATTAATTTCGTGAAAATCGGCCAAAAAATGTGTCATTTTCAACATAAAAAGTGGGGGGTGGGGATCTATTAGAGCATGGGTGTCTATTAGAATCTTTACGGTACGGTACATCAGGGTTCAAGCTAGCCCTTCAAAATAGGGAGAAGTCTGCACTAAAAAATGGAGAAAATAGACAATTATTTCCAAAATTTCTTTTTTATATAGTGAAAAACTTCTCCCTCAACTCAAAATAGGGAGAAGTCAGACAATTTAGGAGAGAATTTCGCCCACTTCACCCTGTAAACTCATCCCTGCATGTATTTATACTAAATAAATGCATCATCTGAAAAAGTAATATTTTCGACAGATTATAAAGTATGATCATTGCACATCAAAAAATAAATACAGGGAATAAATAGTAATGTCCGTTATCATTTTATGGAAACACGGTTATCACCCCTGATATCAGTGTGTAAATTTACGTCCGATATAAAATGTATAATAATGCCAATCAATATGTGAGGTAATGGTGAACGAATGTTTACTTTGCCAGAAAATTTCTCAAATGATGTCTCCGATATAAAGAACATTTTGTGCCTACTGAGTGGGATTGCAACTTTAATAATGAAGAAAACAATAATCCATTTGTAAAAATAAAATACGCATTTAATTTGAAATCAGGGAGTACAATACTCTTTATGGACACAAAGCTTATCTGGAGCTCTGCTTCTATATTCCTTGATGGATTACTTTAATATTTCAATACATCATACTTGTGGGAAAATGCAAAACATCAATGTTACCTTTAATATGACCTTGACCTTTTGACCGTCACAACTTTGAATTTTATCACATTAACAAGTTCGCTGGAGTTTCTCGATAATGTAATATCTTCGATATTATGCGAAGGATTCAATGCTTCAATACATGTACACTTCAATCACCTGAACATTTGTCACACACTCGCGCCACCATTAACACAACCGTGACCTTTGTCACCTTTGAAATGTCACTGAAACTCTTAGCCATTTTGTAGAAATGTTTGTAAGAGTTTCTCCAGCATGTAATATATTCGATATTACGTGAAGGATTGCTTCGATACATGGACACTTGAATTACCTGAACGTTTGTCACACACTCGCGCCACCATTAACACGACTGTCGCCTTGGTCACCTTCAAAATGTCGCTGAAACACTTAGCCATTTTGTTGCATCAAAAAGTTTGTAAGAGTTTATCCAACATGAAATATCTTATAATTCAGGGTTCGACGCTAACTTGTTTTACCAGGTAGTCCGCAGGACTAGTGACTTCAAAAAGTTGGTAGTCCTCCGAGGAAGTTGCTGGTCCTACAAACGTTATATGCATGTACATAAAAGAAATCAGTTACACGGGTGTATGCACCCCAAACGAGGGCTTTCATAAGTGCTGCACATTTCCAAGTCATTTACCGGTAGTCCTAGTTTTATGAATCATTGATCAAATATTTCCAGTTTGATTTGATATCCTTTAGCAGGGCTCAACTTTATTTTTTTATTTTTATTTATTTATTTTTTTTTCCACTAGACCATAAAAGGCGACTAAACTGGCTTAACGATTGGGTTCTTACTTTCCGGAACCCACTATACCGGATTTGGCCCTCATGTACATTTTTGGCTTTCTTGTATGTGAGAGTTGAGTCGGGCTATGCCCCATATATAAAAGTAAGATTAGCGCTAATCCTATTACTTTTAGGGGATGGGATAAATGATACTGGTGTGGCGAGGGCCTGGCACCAGATCAGGTTGTTCTAATTTCAGGACTGAATATATATTTTGATTGTAAATATTGAGTTCTGAAGTTGGGATTTACCCCCCTTGGACAGGTGGATACGGGACTCGACCCTGTTGACCCGTCTGCGTGTAGACTCCCTGAGGCTTGTACCTCTATGTCAGAAAAGCGGACGTTAAACCCTATTCACTCACTCACTCACTCCACTAGACCAGTCGGTCTAGTACATTTAGAAACTTCTAGCCCTGACCTAATTTGTACTAGCCCTGACCTAGTGAAGCGTAACTTGCATTAATTTATCAAAGTTTTTATTAAATTATACATGTATAGTTATTATCAACTAACGTTCCATTGTACTTGTAGGAACCAGGACTCGATTGTACTGATTGTTTGGTACTACATGCATATAAAGCAGATGTCAATGATAATCAATTATGAAATATTGAAGCGGACAGTTTTGAAACCTTCAGTGTGCATTGCAGGAATTTTTAAAGTGGGGCCAGTTGACCCACCTCATACACAAAGTCGGGGACATTTGAAAAACGTATAGGCCATTGTAAATGACAAGAGAAAATATAATTAATGGAACTAACCATCACAGTTTCACGAAACACAGTACTAAGTCATGTTCAAATCGGATAACATAGTGATCGTGATGATACAGGTATGTGTTTGAATGTAATTAGTGTGTCCAACTACTGGTTATGTCGACTACTAGTTATGCGACAATGTAATTTACTAGTTGCATCATTGGAAGGTTTAACGTTCAAGAAACCAGTTGTAATAAACTTATAACTACACAAATTAATCATGGAAGTGTCTGGAATGCAGCTAATATTCACATCATTACTGAAAACAAGCCAAACAACGTCAGCAGCAGGCACTTCCGGTTTGAACATTTCGTGTTTTGTTTTCAGTTGGTGACGATTAAATTCATCTTATCCAAGGTGTCAGATCAATGAATAATGATTCATTAAATGGCAAATTCTAATGTCCACTGATTCTGCCTCCCAGCCCAACAAAACGAGAACTTTTAGTGACTTAGAATATTCCATATCAGTTGAACTCATTTTCAATATGCTCTTATCAGGGCACAACATTTATTAGTGATGTGGATGTTAGTAAAAGCACGTGCTCAGCAGCACATTTGATCCACTGTGTGTAATTGCTGAGTCACTGGCCGATTACATGTTCGGCTCAATGAGAATTGTATGATCAATACGTACGGTACGCTCTGTTTGCGTATATTTCTGACAACTTCCAATAAAAAATTGCTATTTGGTGAATGAATGAAGCACCATCAACCAATCGTAGATCGTTCTACTTATGTAAATTAGCTTTACCACGGACTTGTTTGTTATGATTTATTTTGGTTCTTTTATCGGGATCCGGTCAAAATTACATCTGAATATAATAATGCCGTGCGGTATTGAGCTTTGCATTGTTGATAATATATGTAAACTGTCCAGCCAAAAAAAATGAACGAACTAGAGACGTACATCAGTGCACACAAACATTTAAATTCCCTCATTAAATTATCATATTCGATGGTAGCATTGATCCCACTGTTTAAAATGGGTACGTTTTAGTTTGGGCACGAATTACAGAGGCCTACTACAAATATACCCGAAGCCTAGGCAAACAAGTCCGCCTGGAGTTGTAAATAAACTATTTTCGAACTGTCAATCAGCGATCTTTCTTGGAAGTTTTGTTTATTATTACCAGAAAAATAAAAGGTGAACTAATACTGTGTTATTTTTGGCAGAGACTGGTCAAATTGGAACACGACCAGTCGGGCTACCGCCAATGGTATTCCGGGAAAATTGACACGACCGGACATTTTTCGGTCGGTCGGTCGGACGTGCCTTAGTGTTGAGCCCTGTTTAGTAAGTCGAAGGGCATACATTTGAAACATCATTCATTTCTTTCATGCCTCTGACATATCAGAAGCAGGCTGTCCGCCATAGTCTCATCTCAACACATAAGAATCATCTCTAAACATTAACAATTTTGTATTTTACAAGTATATAAAACTATTCTGGAAAGTGTTCATGTTTGCCGACGGCATACAAGGTCATCGAGCCAGGCCTAAATTAAAATATTGTTTGTTTGATCTTTACCTACCGAACATTTCAGGCTTGGGGTAGGTAGGTAAATTATTTTATTTTATTTGAGATTAAAAAATAAATTTTATTTGTTTTGCACATTGTACATAACACCTTTGATTGGGCATACTTTACTGCCCCGACAGAATTTTCACTGGCCCCGGGCCACCGGACCAGTGCTAATTTCGAAGACTGCATACTATGTATTGAAGATCTGATGAACAATCAAATGAATTTTGAGTGACAAAACCTGGTTCCAAACATCCATCAAAGAATTGAATAAATCACGTCCAATAATTAATCCGTTTACGTAAAATCCGACTTGAGTACTCAACACACGTGCACACAACCTATTGTTTAGCCACCAAAATGACGACGCCGTGGTTTCACCTTCATAGTGAAAATGAATTTAGCTGATATGCAACATTCTTTAACTAAAAGTTCCTACAGTGTTGGGTTGAGAGGAAAAAGTTATGTACATTAAATTTTGTGATCTGACACCTTGAAAAGAGAAATGTAAGCATCACCAACTGAAACATAAAACAAAATTTTCAAACCGGAAGTGAGCGTGGCTGACGTTTTTGGTTCATTTCAGTGATGTTGTGACTATTAGTTGTATTCTAGACACTTTCTATGAGTAATTTGTGTAGTTGCAAGTTTCTTAATATTCCAGAAGTAATAAGAAAGCGGTTTCTGGAACACTAAATCTTCTAACAATAAAAGTAAATTGCGTTGTTGAATAACCAGTAGTCAACAGAACCAGTAGTTGGACAAAATAATTACATTCGACCACATACCTGTGTCTTCACTATCACTGATGTTAGCCGAGTTTGGAATGACTTAGCACTGAATTTTGTGAAACTTTGTGTATACAGCCTATCGCGGACATGTGTACAAATTCTGAATTGACTCGTACAATTTACCGCATTTCAATTTTTTGCCGATAATTAGAAGAAAAATGCCGTCGAATGTTGACAGAAATTGCAGGACATATGGTGGTGAATCTGGCATGGGCACCGGAATTGTTTACGTTATGTACGGAGAATAATCATGTACATGTATCCAATTTCTAGTATGGATTTCTGGATCTCTTTTTGCGGAAATCACCTACTTAGCCTCGTGACTGAATGTCACCGGTGCGATCTGACCACGTATCGCCTGGTGCCTACGTGCCGATTGACACTTCCCGACAGACGGCCTTACATAAACACTGCCATGTGTGACGTCATAACTTACCTGTTTTACCAGAAAAAACAAATTTTCTATGGGACGATTAGATATGAGGATACATTTGTATGGAAACAATTTGGTATATGGATGATCCAAAATAGAGACAATTTGATGCTTGGACGATCTGGTATGGGGGTGATTTTACGTGACATGCTAATTGCTATGAAATGGTCAGTGAAGAGTAATATTGTTTAAATTAATAGAATTTGCATTTTGCCATTCTGGAAAAATCTACTAGTCCGACGGACTAGCCAGCTTTCGAAATGAGGTAGCCCTCCAGCAAATCAAGTGGGCACCGGACTATGGGACTAGCGTTAGTGTCGAACCCTGTTATATTACACAAAGGATTGCTTCGATACATGGACACTTAAATCATCTGAACTCGCGCCACCATTATATGACCATGACCTTGGTCACCTTCGAAATGTCGCTGAAACACTTGGCCATTTTCTTGCGTCAAAAAGTTTGTAAGAGTTTCTTCAACATGTAATATATATTCAAGAATACACAAAGGTTTGCTTCCATACTTGGACACTTGAAACACCTGAACATTTGTCAAACGCTTGCGTCACCATTAACATGACCTTAACCTTTGTCACCTTCGAAATGTCGCTGAAAGACTTAACCATTTTGTTTTGTGGCTTTGCCTCGTTTCTTGTTCTTTTTTATGGTCCAGTATGTCAGGGGCATATCCATGTTTTACAAACATAACGTCTGTTATCAGTAAATGATTTTTCATGTATCTATATAGCCGGCACTCGCAATTTTTAAAATTGGTGGAATAGTTGCACAATTATACACTTATAAAGAACATTTTGTGCCCAATCAATAGGACCCCAACTTTAATATGTACATGACCTTTTGACCTTCACAATTTTGCTTAACCCTTACTACGCTAAATTAAATTTTGTCGTCTGCTGGAAATGTTTTATTTTCAATATTTCTTGACAAAAACCTGTTTTTGACAGCGCATGAGAATCGTCTCCACTGGAGACGATTCTCATGTGGTGTCAAAACAGGTTTTTTATTCAGAATTAAAGCAAAAATGAAAAACAGCAGACGACTATTTTCATCTCTCGCGTAGTGAGGGTTAAGAAGTTCGCTAGAGTTTCTAAATGCTGCTCAAGTGAATTTTCAACTTTCTTAGGGAAGATTTCCATTTCCAAGGGGGGGTGGGGGGGGGGGGGAGAGATTTCCTGTTACACCGGTATTTTCAAATTGTTGTGAGTACTTTGTAATCCAGCTTTTGAAAATATATGTGTATTCAGGTAAAATAAATGGGAAAAATACACACAGTCAAACTTGCATTAAGCGACTACCCAAGGGAGACACCAAAAATGGTCGCTTAGAACTATGGTCTCTTAAACACAAAAACGAAAAAAACAAAATGGAAATCCGGGTACTGGTATGTCCGGTTACCGGTATATGGTTTAATATTCGGAATCAGGAAATCGCGAATATTAAACATTAACATAGAAATATATACATTAAAATCTACCGGTAATGTTTACTGTGCACTTTCCTGAATTATTCATGCTTTATTATATCAAAACAGACGAAAGAATTTGAATGTTATTGGGAAATAAAATCGACCAGCTGAAATCGCAGATTGTCAGTAGTGACTGCGATATGACTACAATCACTTCGGACCAGACGTGTTTCGTCCCGGTGATTTTTACGAGTCGTTGACTGACAATCAAACCAGCTGATAGAATAATGATTTATTAACGCAGTGTTCGGTATATACCAGTATCGTTACTGATAGTCTGATCAGGATCTGCACTGTTCGCCATTTCATCAAAGAAACACCCATCATGCTTCTAACAAGCAATGTAGATGGTGACTAGACTACAGAAGTGTGCTATTTGATTAGGAGCTTCTCTGGTCACAAATCCAGTCTCCGCGAAAGTCGTCGCTCCGTCGGACATTTCCGTTAAAATTGCCGCCGGTCCGACGGTAACCGGAAGTCGCCGGACCGAATGTCCGACTATAAAAAAATAATTTGTTTTACTTTTTTAATCCAAGTTTCAATGAAGTCACCTTCCTTTGGTATGCGCTTCTGGTGCTAGCTAGATTTTCTTATACGACTAATATACTTAAAAAGCTAAAAAGGTCTTAAATATCACACAAAATCAATTTTATTTTTTATAATAAAAATTTGGTCTGGAATATTTTTGTCTGATCTGGTAAAATTTCAAGTTTACCATACCGAATGTCCTGTAAAGTTTTAGCAGTTTCGCGGAGACATAGGACCCATTTCTCCAGTCACAGCCCCATTTCTCCAGTCACAAATTATCTGTTTCAGTTGAACTCAACTACATACCGTTGCGAGATCAGCTTCTCTGTTGGTGGACCAAGAACATCGAATTAGAAGAGGATTCACAAACTTTGAAATTTACTCCAGTTGTCACTGTGACGATACACTTGTAGACATAACACTTGATTATAGACATTTAGAAGTGAAACCATATGATGGGTAAATACATTTCGGTACATTCCACTTGTACAAGGGAGATGATTCAATGCATAACATTGTGACTGGGTTATTCCTGTCAACACTTGTAAACGGGAGACAATTACATGTATCTCTACAAGGGGAGATCTCAGATATTTTAATAATACAAATGTGAAAGGAAGACAATTGACCCTACAAATGTGAAAGGAAGCCTGTCTCTTGAAAGGGAGACAATTCACAAAGCATCTATACAACTGGAGACATCATATCAAATGTTACGGGAGATAATATTATCAAACAAATGTGATTAGTATACTGAAACAAATGTGGCTAGAATAATGAAGATATGTGATAGGAAGACAATTAACCCAATCTCTTGAAAGGACATACAAATAGACACTATGCATCAAACGGGAATAGAAGATCATTTTAACAAATCACGTGCGTAAGGGGACACTTTATAAGATAACCTTACAAGGGAGACGATGCATCAACAGTGAACTGCCGATAATTTAGCAAATCATGTGGAAGGTGAACAATTTATGAGATAACCTTACAAGGGAGATAACTGCATTCACCAGCAGGATGGATGCGTACTTGATGATGCTGTACGTTACTCTGGAGCAGGAATCGGCTATGAAGGAGTTTTTCCTTGGCAAAGGATGGGCCTATTGTAAGCCAGGTAAGAGTTCATTTTCTTGTTTTACCAATTTCATGTGGGATGCCGATACACTGGTACAAGAAAGTACAGAGGGCCGTTTCACTAAACTTTGTACGACTAAAATGTTCGTAAGTGCAGATTTAGAAGTCTGTAAATTTCAATTGATATATGCAGCCTATGCTCAATAAATGTAAATCCAATAATTGTTTACAAGAAAACATTCTTAATGTGAAAGTTACAGATTATCATAATTTTGCACTTAAAAACATTTTAGTCGTACAAAGTTTAGTGAAACGGCCCCCTAAGCTCCAGATAAGTTTTGTATCTAAAGAATATTATACAATTCAATGCGTACATTACTTTTACAAATGTATTATTGATTTTCTTTATTCTAATATACTAAGGGAACAAATGATAAAAAATAAAACAAATTTAAAAATTCACTTATTTGAGCTGCAAAAAGCAAACACTTTCTGCAGCTCAACTAAGTAAATATTCAACTCAATTTGAAAATCAATGCGTATTTTCACATTGCTGCGAGTATTTTGTACTCCCACTTTAGATAATCAATGTGTATTCTGCTAAAGTAAGTGTGTAAAATAAGCTAATACGCACCTTATCTGGAGCTCTGAAAGTATATGTAGTGACCACCCAATTGAAGTTTCTCTGTTCACAAAATGGTGTATTCTGGGCATGAAATGGGTTAAAGTAATTCAGATATGTAATTATGACATTTTTATCAACACCATGTCACAAGGGAAGTAATTTGCATTTGAACTACACATGGAACATTTTTGTCGCGCCCGTTTGCGGACAGCGCGATATAGTCAGCACATTGGCATCCGTTCGTACGTATGTGTGCCCGTGCGTCTTGAGTTTGCGTCATTGGTTAAAGTTTTTCGGTATGCTATCAAAGCGGGCTGCGATCATCTAGTCTCATGGTGTTGCAAAATCTTGTGATTAACTACATTTTGGAGGCTTATACTGTCGGGTAGTTACCATTTTGGTTGCGACAGATAAATGCATCATTAATATGTACAGGTTGCATGGTGGAACATTTGCTATTTGCAAGACTTGTGGCGATAAAGCTGACCCAAGTGGGCCAGGAAAAAATAACAAAACTTTGATAGACAGTCGCCCAATGCAAGAAAGTTTTGGTTAGCTACGTGAGTGCTCTTGCAGATCAGGCTGGTAAAAGCCTGGGGCCCGTTTCACTAAACTTCTTACGACTAAAATGTTTGTAAGTGCAAAATTATAATAGTCTGTAAATTTCACATTAACATTGTTTTCTTGTAAATAATTATTGGATTTACATTTATTGAGCATAGGCTGCATATGCAGCCTATGCTCAATAAATGTAAATCCATAAATTGAAATTTACAAGACTATCTTAAATTTGCACTTACAAACATTTTAGTCGTAAGACGTTTAGTGAAACGGGCCCCTGGTTTTGTCCAAGTGTGTTTGCTAAATATATTAGAAAGGGAACAAACTGACAATAGCTGCCCTGTATTTTGTCTCCAGATTTGCCTAATTTGATGGCTTGATAGTGTAATGTGTTTGACTTCCAATATTTTATATATCGCGGGAGGGGTTAGAACACCTGACTTTCAATCCAGAGGGGTGGCTGTTGGTCGGGCGAACGAGACGGCGTAAATTAACGGTAGGGGTTCCTCCTTATAGGAATCAATATTTGCCTGGTTTGGCCCTCCCGTACGTTTTTATCTTTGGCTCTTTTGTTACCTGGGAGTTGAATTGGGTTATTGCCCATTATAAAAGTAGTAATATTATTACTGATCCTACTGCTTTTGGGAGGGGCCAAGTGATTCTGGTGTGGCGAGGACCTGGCATCAGATCAGGATTATTCTGATTTCAGGGCTGAATATATAGTTTTGTTATTGTAAATATTCAGTTCTGATTTTGGGATTTTCCCCCCATTTGTACATGTACTTGAAAATGTACATGTACTTGTACAGGTAATATATGGGATTTAGTACTACACCCATTGACCCGGCCTTAAATGACCTTAGCTGTTTATTGGCCGTTAAACCCCAACAAACAAACAAACAAACAATCCAGAGGGCGTCAAAAAGTACTTTCATAGTATTTCCATCCCACTGGTCTGTCGGATGAGACTTTAAACTGTGGTCCCACCTCTATAAATCCTTAGCTGTTGGTGAGACGTTAAACCCTTTCACTTTTCACTTCTCAATGTACAATGTACATTGGGTGTTCTGGGTTCAATCCTGCCCTAGTAGTGAAAAAGTTCTATTTGAGACTTGAAATCGAGGTCCTGTCTGCAGGGCTCCAGATAAGGAATTTGACATTGGGTACTGTTACTCCATACTTTTGAAATCAATTGGGTATTCTCAATTTTCAATTGGGTATTTTAAAAACGTTACCCCATCAATTTTTTTCAATTGGGTATTTCCATATTTTGATTACAAAAACCGATTCGGAAACAAATCGTACTAATTTATGTATTAATGGTACTGTTTTGTTGTTCATATAATTAATTGAAAGCATAAAGTGATTAGTTCAAGTTTTCAAACCAAGTACATATAAGTAACTGTTACTAGAGTAATTGGGCTTATGTCATTTGTGACCAGTGTAGTTCCGGATCTGCTAGCACACTTATAGTTATAAGTTATGTAACAAGCAGTATCATGTATTAAAAAAACCATGCAAGATGTTTCATTATCTGAATGACAAACAGTGCATACGCTGATCAAGAATGCTTTGATTGGCAGATTGATCTTTGCAACACGCGATCTAATTTTTTTTTGGCTGACCACGTTTGACAACAATTCATCAATAATGTCAATCACGATTAATTTGGGGTCTCCACACACCGATCTCAACAAAATGACTGTATGATGCCTTGTGCAATGGATTGAGATTCCACTTTTGCATCGGTCGTAAAATAAATCGAAATAAGGTTAACATTGGTGCTGGACTTTTGCAATTTGTTTCTTCCACGTTTGTTTGTTGTGGCCGCCATTTTGTTGCGCCATGTGTCACCAATTTTCTACGAAAAAATCTGACATGATCCGATTGTTTTATTTATAGTGTCTATCGCTACTACGATTATATTAATTGGTGAATTCGGGCGCCGTTCAACTCGTCCTATTTTAACTTAGTTAATTCGACCGCCATTTTATTCAACGTGTGCATTGGTCGAAATAGTAATAATGTTACCATATTTTCATTTATTACTTATGATACTGTCCCACATGTAAAATATAAACCTGACACATCCAAAATAATAAAATGTCTGCTGTGCCCCGCCCTCCCCCCAGGACCAATTACACTGTACCTTTTGTTTTATCCGTGCGGATAGTCGTTTACGATGTCTACGGACGTTTTTTGCATCTCCTTCAAGTAGACTCGGGGTCGTCGAAACAAGCAGTTTCACATCGATTTGAATTTAAGAAAATAGACTAGTAATGAGCCTGGATCTCGGGTTCACAATAGTGTCGCATTGCCGTTTTTCCCCCACAATTATTGATTTGAAAATCAGTAATATTTTCCGTAAATGACAACAAATTCAGAGGTAAATGGGAATTCAATTCCGGCTTGCGTGAGCTCTGAAGTTTGTGTTAACTTTCGCCATAATTGATAGGCGCCGTCTGTGCGTCTTATCCGATTTTTTTTCTCAAAATCAATATGGGCAAAAACGGCCGATGCGATAAGGGTGGACATTCTAGATTTGGGATCATTAACTTGAACGGTACTCGAAACAAATGCCGTGTGGTGGATTACTAGAGTTTCGTATCGAGTTGGACCCATTTTTTCCCGCTGAGAGTCGGAATCGCTCCCGCTAAATCCTGGAGTTCAAATCGAGTACACCCGAATACTGGTTTCCAGCCGTTATCGGTGAAATACAGCGAGACATTGTCCGCAGCTAGAGCCGGGACCAGACTTTGTAAACATTGAATGGCCGACCGCACAGATAATCGGCGATGATTTTGTAGGCTTGTATACATGAACAAATCTAGCAGTACGCGACAAACTGAAAATATATTTGAGGAGTATGCTACAGGATAAAAAAGTATTGCGTACCGGACATTTTAATTGCTTTTTGGTACGCATTGTCTCTGATTTTAATTGGGTTTTTACATTTTTTTATTGCGTATTTACGCAAATACGCACCTTATCTGGACCTCTGTGTCTGTATGTTATCTGCGGGCCTTAAATGACATTAGCTGTTGATATGCATGTTTTTATGGGCACAAGAAAGAGAAAATATAAAACAACAGCAAACTACAATTTTGTTTCCCGCATTCTAAGGCCATCCATAATTATTTATTATTTTTTTTTACTATTTTTTTTGCTATTTTTATTTTTTCAATTTCGTGCTACAGTGGGTTAAATGTTCATACAGCAACACATACAGCAATTGACATACATGTACTTTTATTGCAAGACTTGCAATATTGAATTTAAAAATTATTAATATTAAAAAGGTACAATATTTTAACACTTGCAATGCAAGTGTTAAAATATTGTACCTTTTTAATATTAATAATTTTTAAATTCAATATGTCATGAGACAGAAAAAAAAAGAAATTGCCTACCGACCGCCCCAGTTCTAAAATTCTGGGTCGGGTTACAGGAAACAAACAATTTTTTAAGGACGGCCTAAGGGTTAATACCTTTCACTTTTTTCCAGATTTGCGGATTGGCACCGACACACTTGGTCCACTGGCGGTGAAACCAACCCTAGCCATAACCACTGAGGTGCTCGATTCTGATGAAACAGTGAGTGCTCTGCCTGCTAAGCGACCCAGAATAACCCCGCTTAGATTTATCCTATCAAAATCTCCTGAAACTACGGGTAAGCAACCTGTGAAAGGGAAATCCCGATCAAAGAAGACTACTCCCAGTGAAGAACCAATATCTGTTGAAATTGCCAGTCTTGCTAACCCTTTAACTGAACAAGACTTTGATATGGATGCATTCATCGACTCTTCCGATATTAAGATTGAACAAGCATCTAATAGTGATGATGACAATGACAACGACCAGGGTAATGGTGAACATTCCGATGACATTGATGAAAGTGATGCTGATGATTTTGTTGACGAGTCTGAAACTAGTAAGGACACAACTGTTGGTGACACTGAATCAGTTCCGGGCAGTTCTAACCAGAGTTTATCGGCAGCTACTTGTTTGGACGTACAGACTCCACGATCGAGTGGTAGGAAACGTAAACAGACTCGGAAAATTATTGAGAACAAAGGAGAACAAAGGATTGACGATGAAGATAATGTTACATCCGAAACGAAGTCGAATCGAACTGTAAGTAACCATTGTACACATGCGACCTACCATGAAACATTGGGGCTGATTGAGATGTTGGTTAGCAAAGTGCCTGATCATTTTTGAGCACACCTAAATTGTAAGAGAAGTATCGGTGTGCGTGATTAATTTTTCTGAGCACTTTCTCATAATTTGTACAGTGGCTAAACCATGGCGGGATTACCTCCGCATCGGGAATTTTTTTAACCCGCATACGTCACTAATCACGGAAATTTTCACGTGCAGTTTCCCAGACATTTTTTGCAGAAGCTACACATCTGTCAAATGGAGAAAAATGTTCCGCATCACTCTTGGGCATGTAAGTTTTTAATCAAAATTGTTAAAATACTTTCAAAATGTTGTATTTCAGCTATTCCCACTTTTGACCAAATATCATTATTGAAAAAGATCGATAAATCATGATTCTGTCAGTCTGAGTCACTGGATTGTTTAGCCATGTCGACAAGTCATGGTCATGTCATTTGAACACAAACTGGTATCTGTCAGATTACTAGAATAGTGCTTCTCACGACACTGATGGATCTTATATGAAAAACAATCAAAGGACTGAACGTCCTGAAATTCTTCGCAGTATGTGTTTGTGGATGACACATAGACTAATAATTAATCTAGAGTGGAAAATAAGTGCAGGAATTTCCAAGCAGCAACAACAACAACAAATATTCTGAACCGAAATTGAAGATTGTATTCGTGCACCGAACCATGGAGTTTATGAATCGTGAATAATCGAGTATGGCGGTTAATCGTCGCACCCTTAGACTAGGAAACATGTGCAATACCGGTAACATAATTTAGCACAAAAAAAAACAAACATTTATCACACTGAAAAGGCGATCAAGCTAAGTTGTTAGAACTGTTTTTTATGGCGTCAGACGCGTGTTTTAAAAAGTTCAGCCTGCAAAATATGTGCTGCAAACGACATAAGCTCATTTGCATAAAAGCTGTAAGACCTCAGATTTGGATGTTGGTTGTATAATTATTCGCTAGTGCTCGAATAATAAAAAACAAACACAGATGTAGACATAAACTCTGCGTTTGTAGTAGAATTTATTTTCTGTTGATTAAAAATACAGTGGTTCAGTTACAATTCATTAGCTATGGGTCCCTGGGACTCGATGACCCTGAAAACAGTGAGTCCCACGGTGTGTCCCAAATTTCCAACCCGATCTGCATAGCATTTCCTGCATTCTGGAACATAAATAATAATAAATAAATAATAATAAGAAGAAATTCATCATTTGCTCATCTGTTTACATGTGCATTGTACACAAAAATATCTATTTTGTTGTCGCTAGTCTACAATATTCATTTATATGCCTGTTATGTTTCTAACAAACTGTATAATTCCTTGTCAGTCTGTGCCGGATTCTGCCAGCAGATTATCCGTATACTGGTCACAAAAACTCCCAATTTTCCCGTCACACTCACAGTCACAAATTTCAGAAATGTTTGATACCGTCCAGTACAGACTAATTGGGAACACATTATAGAACACCCGTCAATCGATTAATTCAACTATGTGCTGTACTGTGTCTCATTCGAGACATCAAACGCTTCTTAATCCGTAATTCATGCAAACAATATCGTCTGAAGAGTTTCACTCGCGTCTTTAACCCTTGCTACGCTGAATTCAATTTTGTCGTCTGCTGGAAATGTTTTATTTTCAATATTTTTCGACAAAAACCTGGTTTTGACAGCACATGAGAATCGTCTCCAGTGGAGACGATTCTCATGTGCTGTCAAAACCAGTTTTTTGTTAAGAATTAAAGCAAAAACAGCATTTCCGTCAACAGCATAGGAAGGGTTAAGCTTAATCTGTTAAAAGTTGGCAGTTTGGTTTCCGGGTGTCATAAATCGGTCCAACGTATTGTCGCAAAATTGTCTCGCGCCGCGAATGTATGCACTAGGTACAACAAATCCTTTGGTGCCATGGTCGTAATTACGGACACTAAAACTACACATTTTGTCACCGGGACTGCCAAAAGTGGTGGTATTACGGGATAGCGGCCATGTAAATAGAGAGTAAATAAAACGGTTCTTTGAAAACGTTGTCGTATTACCGGGCTGTCTCAATAACGGGGTGGTCGTAAGGTGGAATTTTACTATATCAGCTTACTGACACACAATGGCAATATTTTTTGTTTGTTGTCTCAATGATATAGTTTCCCCTCTAATATGCTGCAGCCACGTTTTAACGTGCCGCAATGTGGCGTGATTATGTTTACACACACGGTCCGTCTATGGCTCCAAACAATAATAAATAAAAATCGGCGAAAGAAATCGCTGAAAATGTGCAATTAGAAGTTTCACTTATTTACATCCCGATGTTGTCTGCAGTGCTTATTATATCCTCACTTACATGACACAGTTACAACTTGACCATTGCATTTTCAGATAAACACAGCATTAGTGTAGTCTGAATATATGTACACTGTCATGTAGGTAGTCTTTAAAGGTACTTGTATGCATCTGCGATGTTACCAAACATATTCTGATAAATATAAAACGTATATGACCTTTTGTATATAAAACTGGCTTATACGCGCATCCTATAATAACTATGAGCAACCAGAATAGTTATTATAGGAATGAATGGCCTTTTTGTTGATTTTATCGGGGTATAAACTTGGAAAAGTCGCGGGAATACTGGACGAAGGCCGGAAGGCCTCGTCCAGTATTCCCGCGACTTTTCCAAGTTTATATCCCCGATAAATTCAACAAAAAGGCCATTCATTCCTTATAATTTAATAAAAAAAATGTGTTTATTTTCTGTTTTTTTTTTAAGAATTATTTTAACTGCGCCTCACGGTTACGGAAAGTAGTTTGGCGTGGTAGTTTACTGGGATATAAATGTTGGAGAGAGACTTGCTACGGGCCAATCAAATGTTAGGGAATTGTGTAAATATTTTTGTGCTGGAATTATCCATCGGTGAAGACCCTGATCGTACTGATTGTGAACGCGTTTTTCGTAGTCACACATGTGATAAGCCCAGTTTTGTCCGATCACGTCCTACATGAAATAGCCACGTGCATGTGTAATAATTACCGACTGCGAGGTCGGACACATCAAAGATCCCCAAAGTAGCGTCGAAAGGTTAAATCGTGCAGTTTTGTACACACCTCCCCTTTGAAACATGCCGACGTGGATATCGACAGGGGTACATGTAGGTAGCACATTTACCATCAATTACCGTAATGACCCTAAATATTCGGACACCGTTAACTATGGGTAAACACATAACGTATATGGTTTCCCCATAACAGATTATGCCAATGTTTAGGGATAGTATGACAGTACTGGGTTAATCACAATAACTGTATTTGGATACAATTAGCTTTGGGAAACCCCTATTTAATAGGGGTTTCCCAAAAGCAAATTGTGTCCGAATATATAGGGTTATTACGGTATTCAACGTTTTAGCCATTTCGTGAAATATTATGTATGGAATAGAACAGAACACATCGACATGCAATATTCGAGGCTTGGCTCTAGAATTTTATTTCTTATCTCATTACTCTTTGGCTGTTCTCACCAATATTGGTATTAGAATCCCAGAAAATATAACGTAATCTATCGCCGTATCGGCAAAATAAAACGGACAGAATATTCTCGAGTGGCAGAAAATGTTGGGTTATTTTATTATATAATGGGCGTGTATTATCGACAAGTATAGTAATATCCGTAATTAATAACGCCTTTGTGTATTTCACTGATGTCACAGCGCTACATTGATAATTGTCAAAACTGTTACATATACGGACGCAAGCCTAAAGGCCGTAACGGTTTGCTACCGATAAGCAGTTGTTGGTCCATTCCAATTGCATGGGTGCCACTATTACTGGCGACGGATGCGCTTGGTTTGCCATGACAATTTGCTGAATCGAATGATGTATCTAAATCGTGTTTCGGTAGAAAAAAATCGAAAATGGTTTTGGTAAAGAAATTTACTTATTAACGGTAAGCGGATGTGACCAAACAAATCGGGACTTTTTATAAACTCTGGCAGATAATTTTTATGTGTCCTAGACGCATGACACAATTTTGCGACAATACAACGATTTATGACACATGGAAAACAAACTGCCAAGTTCCACAGATTAGCTTAATTGTTGTTTTAAAGAGTGAAAACAAAGATCTGATCTATTCTGGTGTACCAGTACATAGCAGTTACAGTGGTGGCTGTTCATATATTACCCCTCTCTACAACAGCCAGTTTTGTGCCATTCCATGGGTGGCTGTTGTAGAGGTTGCACTGTATATACAATAAAAATATATATATTTTCTTGTACAATTCACATGAGCAAACATGTATTAAATGATGAATTTATTATTATTATTTTTAACTCATCTGAGCGAAGCTCATGTGAGCTATTGTTACCGCAATGTGTCCGTCGTCCGTCGTCGTCGTCCACGAACATTTTCAAACGTCTTCTCCTCGGTAACCATTGGGTCTATAGTCACCAAACTTCATGGTCATGGTCCTTAGGTAGGGGGATTACAAAATTGTTAAAATGACAAAGGTCGTTCTTTTATTAGAGATTTCAAAATTCTTCTTCACATGAACCACTTGGCCCATGGTAGCCAAACTTAAAAGTTATGGTCCATGGGTGAAGCCTTTTCAGATTTGTTAAAATACAGGTCATCGCTAGTCCAAGATGGCCGCCGTCTAAAAATAGCATAAATTCTCAAAAAAATCTTCTTCTCATGAACCGCTAGCCGGATTTCGACGAAACTTGGTAGGAATGATTGATGTTCAATGCTCTTTCAAAGTTGTTGAAATGGTGACCCCCGTGGGGTCAAATTTTATTTTTGACCGAATATGATTATGTTATATCAAATCGAAGGTATCAATGAGGCGATCTCTCTGGTGCATTTTTTGTCGAAATCGGATGGTTATGACATCCAAGATGGCCGCCGAAAGGTCAAAAGGTCGTTCTTTTATTAGAGATTTCAAAATTCTTCTTCACATGAACCGCTTGGCCCATGCTGGCCAAACTTAAAAGTTATGGTCCATGGGTGAAGCCTTTTCAGATTTGTTAAAATGGAGGTCGTCGCTAATCCAAGATGGCCACCGTCTAAAAATAGCATAAATTCATAAAAATCTTCTTATGAACCGCTGGCCGGATTTCGACGAAACTTGGTAGGAATGATTGATGTTCAATGCTCTTTCAAAGTTGTTGAAATGGTGACCCCCGTGGGGTCAAATTTTATTTTTGACCGAATATGATTATGTTATATTAAATCGAAGGTATCAATGAGGCGATCGCTCTGGTGCATTTTTTGTCGAAATCGGATGGTTATGACATCCAAGATGGCCGCCGAAAGGTCAAAAGGTCGTTCTTTTATTAGAGATTTCAAAATTCTTCTTCACATGAACCGCTTGGCCCATGCTGGCCAAACTTAAAAGTTATGGTCTATGGGTGAAGCCTTTTCAGATTTGTTAAAATGGAGGTCGTCGCTAATCCAAGATGGCCGCCGTCTAAAAATAGCATAAATTCATAAAAATCTTCTTATGAACCGCTGGCCGGATTTCGACGAAACTTGGTAGGAATGATTGATGTACAATGCTCTTTCAAGTTGTGAAAATAGTTACCCCGGGGTCAAAAATGGGCGTGGCCCGTGGGGTCAAATTTTATTTTTGACCGAATATGCTCATGTCATATATCAAATTGAAGGTATCGATGAGGCGATTGCTCTGGTGCAATATTTGTCGGAATCGGATGATTATATCATCCATGATGGCTGCCGAAAGGTCCATTTATATTTTGAACATCTTTTTCTCAGGAACCACATGGCCGATGCTGGCCAAACTTCATAGTAAGTTAAGATCCTTGGGTGAAGCATTTTCAGATTTGGTAAAATGAGTCATCGCTTAATACAAGATGACCGCCATCTAAAAATAGCACAATTTTTTTAAAACACATGAACTCAATGTAACATTCTCCTCTGGTGTTCATGGAGTCAGGTGAGCGAATTAGGGCCATCATGGCCCTCTTGTTTTATATTCTATCCTCATTAAGACTATGGTCTTTTTAGGGATTTGGTCTATTTGCTGAGTTCCGGTAATAAGACCGACTCGCTAATGAGACCACTTTTGACCAAAGTGGTCTTAATAGAGGAACTTTACTCTACCACAACTGAAAATTAAATGTGATCTGAAAGCATCTTGCGTTATCATTATTAGCCTTGTGATAATAGTATCGTCATTTATGACTGGCAAAGGAAATTCTGAAATGACACAGGTCTCTCTTGTCATTTCAGGTTTCCCCAAATCCTATGACTAGGAAAAACAAACAGTACTCTTGCAAAAGTCTCACAAACGCCTACCTAGACGTCAAAGACAAAAAACTCTCTGTTTCTAAAGCAGCCAAATTTTACGGAGTGCCCGATCAGACCCTCCGGGACAGGATTACTGGCAAGATAAATGCAGAGAATGTAACGTATGGTCGGGGCCCATTATTTAGTGTAGAAGAGGAAGCTCGACTAGTTCGACACATTCAGGAAATAGCAGCAGTTGGTTATGGTTATAGACGCAGTGAAGTAGTGAACTTAGCCTCCGAATATGCGGTGTTGTTACACAAGAGGGACAAAGACGGTACGTTAACACAGAAGTGGTTTTACGGATTATTGGCGCGATGGCCAGAGTTAAAGGTCTATAGACCAAAGACCGTGTCAGAGCTTCGGTCTAAAGCTCGTTCTGTAGAGAGCTTCCACAAATATTTTCAGGAGCTAGGCCGCATATTGGACAAGTACCAGTTAAAAGACAAACCTCAGAACATATACAATGTTGATGAAAAGGGTATTCAACAGAACATTGAGCCAATCGACGTCGTGTCATCAGCTGCATATGTGCCATCTGCTGTGACATCGGAGCGGTCTGCAACTACAACCATACTGGGATGCGGAAACGCCATCGGATATCAGGTTCCTCCCTATTTTGTCTTTCAAGACACACATATGAGAGACGAGTTGCTGGAAGGTTGCTGCACGGGTGCACAGGGAACTGTCTCAAAGTCTGGGTCGTCTAATTCTACTGTCTTCTTCCAGTACTTACAAACACATTTCATTAAGTATGTCAAATCTGGTCCTGATGACCATGTCCTGCTGTTATATGACGGGCACCGTTCCCATATCTCACCATTCCTGGTTGATTGGGCTGCAGAGAACAATATTATCATGTTCGTGCTACCCCCTCACACATCCCACATACTCCAGCCCATGGATGTTGGATGTTTTGGACCGTTTTTCGAAATATATAGTGATGAGTGCCAAAAACACCACAGAAGTACAGGTGGTGGAATCAATCGCTACAATGTGTGTTCTGTGGCTTGTAAAGCGTACACCAAAGGACTTGCACCGGAAAATCTACAATCTGCGTTCCGCAAGTGTGGTGTATATCCTTACAATCCTTCCGCTATAGACACGTCCGTTTTCATTGCAGAACAAACTAGAAAACAGTGACCTAGCCAGAGCTCCAGATAAGGTGTGTATTTGCGTAAATACCCAATTAAAATTGCCAAAAACCCTGTTGAAATCAGAAGTAGTGAGTATCAAAAAGCAATGAAAAATTTGTGGTATCTTTATCATGCTACAGAAAACAATAAACAGACCACAAATATAGCATATTTTCTTATTTTTCCATGAAAACACATCTTGGTATTTCATTAGAATTGTCTCCAAGGAGACAATTCTAATGAAATACCAAGATGTGTTTTCATTTAGAAACAAACTATTAAATGAATGCGGTCTGCTGATGTGTAAACAGTTGTGTGATTCTATTTTACACAATTAAAATTTTGAAATACCCAATTGCTTCAGAAATGATGGAGCGACAATACTCAATTACTAATTCCTTATCTGGAGCCCTGCCTAGCAGTACATGCCCACACTCATGATAATGTATGTGTACCTGTGACTGTCAGTGCATGTGCCATCACAGAAGCTGTTGATGCTACAGAACCCGTGCCTGCAGTTTAAACAACTCCATTACACCAGCGCTCCAGATAAGGAATTAGTAATTGAGTATTGTCATTCCATCATTTCTGAAGCAATTGGGTATTTCAAAATTTTAATTCTGTAAAATAAAATCGCACTACTGTTTACACATCAACAGACAGCAATTATTGAATAGTTTGCTTTGAAATGAGAACATGGGAGACAATTCTAATGAAATACCAAGATGTGTTTTCATGGAAAATAAGGAAAAATATGCTATATTTGTGGTCTGTCTATTGTTTTCTGCAGCATGATAAACATACCACTACTTCTGATTTCAATTGGGTTTTTGGCAATTTTAATTGGGTATTTAAGCAAATATGCAGCTTATCTGGGGCACTGAGTACACAGTCACAGTTGAAGAGTAAATAAACTACTGCGAAATTTACAATGTGTTAGTTTCTCATTATTGGAGTTAAAATGAGTTTTAAGAAATTTGTTTACTGTGCACTTTTCTGATAATTTACATAACCACTTTTTACACTGACCCGATGGTGCGCCGCAATACAGGATGAAAATAACTCAACAAAAATCACGATTCTGCGGTCATAGTCTATTTTCTACAAGCGCCTGGATGATGCGTTAACAAAAAGGACGACATGGAAACAAGCGAGACTTTTAGATAAATCTGGTTTCACAGCACTTTTACGATAAGTTTATTGTTTTAAAAAGTTTTTAATATAAATTGTTCTTCTATGTTTATAGCTCTAGTAACTGGCCAATGAATGCTTATTATCCCAAACCTTATTGTATACAAAACCACATTGTATACAAAATCAAGCATTTGATTGGCACAGTCTGTGACTCAATCAAACTGCTTTATTTTGTATACAAATTTCGAGAAAGTGCTCTAGCTAAGTCTGAATCATTTATGCTTTCTGATTTTGACAAGTCTTTGTAAATTGTTGGGTACTGTACATGTATGTCTCACGCACACCTGCGTTTTAAGAGACTTCGGCCATCAATTTGCTGTATATCTCCTCGACTACTGTAACAATTTTGATGTGATAAAAGTTGGATATCAGAGCTCCAGATAAGTTTCAAATTCAATGCATATACAACTTTTACAGATGCATTATAGATTTTCTTCCTTTAATATTAAATAGGGAACAAAATTAAGGATAACAAAAATAACGCAAATTTAAAAATTCACTTATTTGAGCTGCAGCTCAACTAAGTAAATTTCAACTTCATTACTATATTTTCACTACCGTATTCGTGCGATTATAAGACGCATTTTTTCCCCTCAGATTTGTATCCCAGAAAGCCCCTGCGTCTTATAAATACATGTAGATACATGAGCATTTTTTTCCATCCGAAATATTGAAATAAACGACCAAAAATCAAAACAATAAAATGCGTTCCTATATTTGTTGTTGTTGTTAGTCTTTGGTAAAATCCGGTATTGGAAAAATGGATTCGTATTCTAAACAGTTCGTGCCTTACTCGCGCCTTACTCGTTCCGGCCCTGTGTCACATTCGGTACACATTTTCTATACCGAAGGCGAACAGTGTATACCAAGATCAGATCCAGTTTGCTGATTTAGCCTATTTTTAAAATGGCATGTTCGTACCCTAACCAGTTCGCCCCATATAATATTCGTTACGGCCCTGTATCGGGAACACGCAATTGACTGAAGTTCCGAGTTAATGGTCTATATAGTATATATTTATTATTGGGAATGCACATTGATTTACAAGCTGATCTGTGTCTACAATATGTACAGTGGGCTTCGATTATAGACAAGAAGGGTTTCCCATGTGTTGACAATGTGTAATTTGCGGTGTTTGCCAGTTATTTTGAAAGGTGAGAAACTGAGAACTGCCTTATTGCCACCTTTAATCTCAGTTATGTCAAACGTCAATTACTAAATTTTCGGCACAAGCCATTTCTCGTGTGAAGTGGTCAGATTTGTTTTCTTAGTGAGAAACTGTCGCGATAATTGAGTCGTATTCTGATTAGGTGTTGACATTGACATTTCAGGGCTAGCCAATTATTTATGATAGAAAACAATTATTGCCATATTGTTTGTATTTGATTACTTGATTACATGAATTGGTCCGAAACTTCCAGGGTACGAAAAATAAATAAAAAACAGCGCGGGGAATTAGTATTAAATAACAACAACAACTTGGCGATTAATTCTATTGGTCCGAAACGTCCAGGGTACGAAGCTTGTGAGTGACCAAAAAAACAGCGCCTGGTATTTATAAACAACAACAACTACAACTCTGCGATTTTTTTTGTTTTTGTTTCATTTTTTTTTTAGAAAATTGAGGGCGTCTTATAGACCCATGTAGACTTTTTTCCCCCAGATTTTGGAGTGAAAATAGGGGTGCGACATATACATCATTGCGACTTATAATCGCACGAATACGGTACTCAATTTGAAAATCAATGCAGATTTTCACATTGCTGTGAGAATTTTGTACTCCCACTTTTGATAATCAATGCGTATTCTGCTAAAATAAGTGTGTAAAATACGGCAATACACACCTTATCTGGAGCTCTACCTTATCTGTAGTCTTGAGTAGATCTTGGGTTGATCTGGAGCTTCACTGGTTGTGTCATTTCACCCCCTTCTTTCATGGCACGTCAACTTCGCCATGATCTGACAAATCCTCCGCTTATTCCCTTTTCAGCCTGTATATATACATGTACACAGACCAGCATGCAATCCAGGTAGCGTCTTGCCGGTCATCAAAATTTCCATTCTGTCTTCAGTGAATAATTTGATTATACGCATATAATTATGTGGCTGTGACTGGAGACATGGGTTTTGGGAGCCATATCAGCCTGTGCATCTGCACAATCTGATCAGGATATGCACTGTTCGGCATTCCATCAATGAAACACCCGTCCTGCTTCTAAAAAGCAATATACAAATGTAATTGGTTATCAGGCTACAGAAGTGTTGTGCTATTTGATCGGCAGCTACACTGGTCACAAATCCTATAAGCCCCTTTGCTTCAGTCATAGCCACATACATGTATGTCATTTATGTTCAATCAGGACCTATACTGAAGTCTGTTATATGGAATGCCAAATCTACATAAACTCAAATAATTATTGCTACATGTAGAGATCTCTAATTGTATCCCCCGGACTACCGTCGGGGGATACTATGGATTTGACAACGCACCGCGTCCGCGTCCGCGTCCGCCGCAGACACTTCTTGTCCGGAGCATAACTAGAACACCCTTTGGAATATTTTCATGAAACTTCACACATGCATAGACCACGACCCGAAGGTGTGTCGCGCACAAGAATGACAACTCTTGCGTAGCTAATTTTTTAGTTATCTCCCTTTTTTGTTTCTCACACTGATTTCGTGTCCGGAGCATAACTCCACCACCCTTTCGAATATTTTCATGAAACTTCACACATGCATAGACCACGACCCGAAGGTGTGTTTCGCACAAGAATGACAACTCTAGCATAGCTAATTTTTGAGTTATCTCCTTTTTTGTTTCGCGCACTGATTGACCATAACTCGACCACCCTTTGGAATATTTTTATGAAACTTAACACATTCAATTAGACCACGAACCGAAGGTGTGTCGTGCACAAGAATGACAACTCTTGCATAGCTAATTTTTGAGTTATCTCCCTTTTTTGTTTTCGCTCACTGCTTTCCTGTCCGGAGCATAACTCGACCACCCTTTGGAATATTTTCATGAAACTGCACACATGCATAGACCACGACCCGGAGGTGTGTCGCGCACAAGAATGACAACTCTTGCGTAGCTAATTTTTCAGTTATCTCCCTTTTTTGTTTTGCGCACTCTACAAACTGGACAATAATGTGTGAAGACCTGTTTTCTCGTCTGCTCTGTATACCTTTTCTCGTGTGCTCTGTACACCTTACCTGTAGAGAGAACAATAGAAACTGGGAGAACCATGTGCTAAGCATGGGCTAGCATGTGCAGATGTCCACTGCTTGACCACTGCTTGACCACTGCTGACCAGGTAATTTATACAGGTAAATCACTACATTGGGTACTGTGTTGAAAATATTGTGGCATTATGTGGACCTCTGCAGGTATATGTAGATAAATATAGGACTATTAAAAAAAAATCTGGTCTCCAATAGCAAGCATTATTATTTTTAAACTTTTTTTTGTCATTTTTTTTTTTTTTTTTTCATTTTTTTTTTTCGTTTTTTTTTTCAAATTATTTTTCAATTTGACTAGAAAAAAAATCTGGGCTCCAGTAGCAAGCATTATTATTTTTAAACTTTTTTTTTCCATTTTTTTTTTTCATTTTTTTTTTCAAATTATTTTTCAATTTTTGTCCAGTAGCAGAAGGTCGTAAGTGCTATATACAGACTATTCACCTGTACATGTGCTAGCATGTGCAACTGACCACTGACCACTTACAGGTAATTTATACAGGTAAATGATTATATTACATTTCCGTAAACTGTGTTGAAAATATTGTGGCATTATGTGGACCTGTGCAGATATATATGTAGATAAATATAGGACTATTAAAAAAAATTCTGGGCTCCAGTAGCAAGCATTATTATTTTTAATTTTTAAACTTTTTTTTCCATTTTTTTTTTTCTTTTTTTTTTTCAAATTCTTTTTCAATTTTTGTCTAGTAGCATAAGGTCGTAAGTGCTATATACAGACTATTATCATATAATAAAACAATTATTGACTAGTGAGCCATAGAATATAATCTGATATTCTATGGTTCACTAGTCAATAATTGTATAATATGTTCGGGCCAGTGAAAATTGCTTTCGGGCCCAGGCTCGAGGTCAAGGCGGGACAAGGCGAGGCATCTGATTCCGCGGAATTCTTGTTTACTTATCTCCCTTTGTTGTTTCGTGCTCTGATTTTGTATCCAAAGCATAACTCGAACACGCATATACGCATTGCTCTAATGGTCCTCTACCGCCCTGTGCCAAATCCACGTTCGTTCTGCCCCCGTCAAGCCCAGGGTCAAGGTCACATACTTAGTGCTTCAAAAACATTAACCCTTGGGTAAATATCTTATACTTTCTGTTTTCTTTCATGGATCATGGATCATCTTCATATTTCATATACGCATTGCTCTAATGGTCCTCTACCGCACTGTGCCAAATCCACGTTCGTCCTGCCCCACCAATCCCAGGGTCAAGGTCACATACTTGGTGCTTCAAAAACTTTAACGCTCAGGTAAATATCTTATAATTTTTATTTCCATTCACGGATCAACTTCATATTTCATATACGCTTGCTCTAATGGTCGTCTACCGCCCTGTGCCAAATCCACGTTCGTCCTGCCCCCGCCAAGCCCAGGGTCAAGGTCACATACTTAGTGCTTCAAAAACTTTAACGCTCGGGTAAATATCTTATAATTTCTGTTTTCTTTCATGGATCATCTTCATATTTCATATACGCATTGCTCTAATGGTCCTCTACCGCCCTGTGCCAAATCCACGTTCGTCCTGCCCCCGCCAATCCAGGGTCAAGGTCACATACTTGGTGCTTCAAAAACTTTAATGCTCAGGTAAATATCTTATAATTTTTCTTTCCATTCACGGATCAACTTCATATTTCATATATGCGTTGCTCTAATGGTCCTCTACCGCCCTGTGCCAAATCCACGTTCGTCCCGCCCCCGCCAAGCCCAGGGTTAACATCATATACTTAGTGCTTCAAAAACTTTAACGCTCAGGTAAAAATATCTTATAATTTCTGTTTTCTTTCACGGATCAGCTTCATATTTCATATATGCATTGCTCTAATGGTCCTCTACCGCCCTGTGCCAAATCCACGTTTGTCCTGCCCCCGCCAAGCCCAGGGTGAAGGTCACATACTTGGTGCTTCAAAAAACTTTAACGCTCAGTTAAAAGAAATTTTGACTTGCAATTTGGCCTCATATTTATTATCAAAGCGATATGTGGGACATCCGTGTTCTATGAACACATTTTCTAGTTTATTAAACTTCACACATGCATAGAAGACGACCCAAAGGTGTGTCGCACGTAAGAATGACAACTCTTGCGTCGTTAATTTCTTAGTTATCTCCCTTTGTTGTTTCGTGCAATGATTTCGTGTCTGGAGCATAACTCGAACACCCTTTGGAATATTTTCATGAAACTTCACACATGCATAGACCACGACCCTAAAGGTGTGTCCCGCAAGAATGACAACTCTTGCATCACTAATTCTTTAGTTATCTCCCTTTGTTTTTCCGTCACTGATTTTGTCTCCGGAGCATAACTCGAACACCCTTTTTTCAAACTACTTGTGTATCTGGGGAGGGGGATACACATGCGCTTGTCGACAAGCGTCCATTTCTAGTTAATTAGAGCTATCATTAACTCTTTGCATGCTGGGATATGTGTGGGCTATAAACAGTTCAAAAATAGCAGATGACAATTCATTATATTTTCTTTTACTTTTCCTTATAAATGACATGAATATGTCTTGGAATTTCATTAGAATTGTGTCCTCCGGACACAATTCTAATGAAATTTCAAGACATATTTACAGAGAGAAATAAATCATATATAATACTCCTAATTTGTTTGTCAGATATTTTCGCCGCTAGCATGCAAAGAGTTAATTATTGAGAGCTAGCATTAATTATTTGAGTTCATGTAGATTTGGCGTTCCGTACTGTTAGAGATGAACCAACTACCAATCCTATGAAACCAACATGTATCATCCATGAACAGTGCAATACCAGGCAGAGCTCCAGATAAGTTTTGTATCTAAAGAGTATTATACATGTACCCCCATATTTCAAATTCAATGCATATTTTACTGTTACAAATGTATAATTGATTTTCTTCCTTATTAAATAGGGAACAAATGATAAAACATAAAACAAATTTAAAATTCATTTATTTGAGCTGCAAAAAGCACTACTCAATTTGAATATCGATGCGTATTTTCACATTGCTGTGACAATTTTTTACTCCCATTTTTGATAATTAATGCGTTTCTGCTAAAATAAGTGTAAAATATGCCAATACACACCTTATAATATCTGGAGCTCTGACCAGGCTCTACACCTCTTTTTGTTGGCCATGGTCAGTTGTCACATGGTCAATTATCACTCTTACTGCAGAAATTTGTCTTATCGCAATTGTGGCTCGTTTAGTTTCTGATCTGCTTTCTCACTTCTTTAGTCTGATAACGACTTTAATTTTCATTAGAAGCATGACAAGTGTTTCACTGGTGAACAGTGCAATCCCTGATCAGACTGCATGGATGTGCAAGCTGATCTAGAACTACGCTGAAGGCCTAATTCCTTCAGTGACAGCCACAATTTATTATAAAGCTAACAAAATGGATGCTACCAGACAGAGCTCCAGATAAGCTGTGCATTTGCTTAAATACCCCAATTGAAATCAGAAGTAGCGAGTATCAAAAAGCAATAAAAATTGTATGGTACATTTATCATGCTTCATAAAACAATAAACAGACTACAAATATAGCATATTTTTATTATGTTCCATGAAAGCACATCTTGGTATTTCATTAGAATTGTCTCCAAGGAGACAATTCTAATGAAATGCCAAGACATGTTTTATTTTCGAAGCAAACTATTCAATAATTGCTTTCTGTGGATACATGTGTCAACAGTAGTGTGATTTCATTTTACCCAATTAAACTTTTGAAATACCCAATTGCTTCAGAAATTATGGAGTGACAATACTCAATTACTAATTCCTTATCTGGAGCGCTGCTACCAGGTGACCGTGTGTGTGGTAATCAGATTGGAAATGAAATAAGCCCACTTTGTCAGATTGTGACCTAAATAAGTCTTGACATTGTACATTTTGTCAGATATTGGCCCAAATAAGTCTGATCTTGTCCATGTTGTCAGGTATTGGCCCAAATAAGTCTGATCTTGTCCATGTTGTCATATTGTGGCCCAAATAAGTCTGATCTTGTCCTTGTTGTCATATTATGGCCCAAATAAGTCTGACCTTGTCCATGTTGTGAGATTGTGGCCGAAATAAGTCTGATCTTGTCCATGTTGTCATATTGTGGCCCAAATAAGTCTGACCTTGTCCATGTTGTCAGATATTGGCCCAAATATGTCTGATCTTGTCCATGTTGTCATATTGTGGCCCATGGCTTCTAAAACTTTCAGTTTTCCGGTTCTGGACCGATTTTTGAACTCTCAGACCGATTGAGATTTGAAAACTAGTCTTAAAAATCGGTCCGAGAAAAATTGCCAGTCGGCTGCTATTTCGCTATAAACCTTGTAAATTTACCGGTACCATGTTATCATATTGTGGCCCAAATGAGTGATCTTGTCCATGTTGTGAGATTGTGGCCCAAATAAGTCTGTGATATTGTCCATGTTGTCAGCTTGTGGCCCACATAAGTCTGGTCTTGTCCATGTTGTCAGATTATGGCCCAAATAAGTCTGATCTTGTCCATGTTGTTAGATATTAACCGAAATACGTCTGATCTTGTCCGTGTTTGTCAGATTAAGTATGATCCTGTTCATGCTGTCATATTGTGGCCCAAATAAGTCTGATCTTGTCCATGTTGTTAGATATTAACCGAAATACGTCTGATCTTGTCCGTGTTTGTCAGATTAAGTATGATCCTGTTCATGTTGTCAGATTGTGGCCCAAATAAGTCTGATCTTGTCCATGTTGTTAGATATTAACCGAAATACGTCTGATCTTGTCCGTGTTTGTCAGATTAAGTATGATCCTGTTCATGTTGTCAGATTGTGGCCCAAATAAGTCTGATCTTGTCCATGTTGTTAGATATTAACCGAAATACGTCTGATCTTGTCCGCGTTTGTCAGATTAAGTATGATCCTGTTCATGTATTGTCAGATTGTGGCCCAAATAGCCCAAATACTGATCTTGTCCATGTTGTTAGATATTAACCGAAATACGTCTGATCTCGTCCGTGTTTGTCAGATTAAGTATGATCTTGTTCCATGTTGTCAGATGTGCCCAAACCTACGTAAGTCTGCCCATCTGATCTCCATGTTGTTAGATATTAACCGAAATACGTCTGATCTTGTCCGTGTGTCAGATTAAGTATGTTCCTTGTTCCATGTATTGTCAGTTATAGTGGCCCAAATAAGTCTGATCTTGTCCATGTTGTTAGATATTAACCGAAATACAGTTTCTGATCTTGTTCGTGTTTGTCAGATTATAAGTATGATCTGTTCATGCAAATGTCAGACAATTGTGCCCAAATAAGTCTGGATCATTGTCCATGTTGTTATAAGAAATATTAACCGAAATACGATCTGATCTTGTCCGTGTTTGTCAGATTAAGTATGATCCTGTTCATGCTGTCAGATTGTGGCCCAAATAAGCCTCCTCTTGTCTATGTTGTCAGATTGTGGACTAAAATAAGTCTGATCAGTAGCCTATTTCATCAACATTGCAAAGTATACTTTAGTAGCAAAGTATACATTGAGGGAGAAATTTTCAATTTTATGATAAATTTATTAATTTTTATTATACTGAATTTATTACATTATCACAGCCAATTTGGCTGTGATAATGTAATAAAATCAGTATAATAATTCTGCATACTTTTAATCATGAAATATATGCATTTGTTAGTTCTATATGAAATAATGCATTTCAGGAAAAATAAATGATTACTCCCTCAAAGTATACCTTGCTAGTAAAGTATTCTTTGCAATGTTGATGAAATAGGCTACTGCTTGCCCAAATGCGTCTGATCTTGTCCATGCTGTCAGATTCTCGCCCAAATATTTCTGATCTTGTCCATGTTGTCGGATTGTGTCCCAAATCAGTCTGATCTTGTCCCTGTTGTCAGATTGTGACCTGAATATGTCTGATCCTGTCAATGTTGTCAGATACAGATATAAGTCGAGAGATCTTGTTCGATGCTCTGAACACCTTTACAAATCCCAGGCCCATGTCCGTATATACATAAACACAGCAATTGAGTTGAATACGGAAACAAGTTGTACAACCTCAGGCACAGATCTTGAACATTTGAGAATTGTGTCCATATACTTTGTGATCCTCATTTGTTAAGAAAAATGTGTGCAAATATCTTACGCATTGATTATCAAAGAGTAAGTACAAATTACGCACAGCAATGTGAAAATACGCATTGATTTTCAAATTGAATAGTGAAAATACTGTCATAAAGTTGAAAATTCACTTAGTTGAGCTGTGTTTGCTTTTTGCAGCTCAAATAAGTGAATGTTTAAATTTGTTATATTTTTTTATCATTTGTTCCCTATTTAGTAATGAAGAAAATCAATAGTCCATTTGTAAAAGTAAAATATGCAATGATTTTGAAATCAGGGGGTGTAGTATGCTTTAGACACAAAGCACCAACATTGCAAAGTATACTTTTCTAGCAAAGTATACTTTCAGGGAGAAATCATTAATTATTCTGGAAATGCATTATTTCATATAAAACTAACAACTGCATATAGTTGATTATTAAAAGTATGCAGAATTATTATACTGAATTTATTACATTATCACAGCCAAAATGGCTGTGATAATGTAATAAATTCAGTATAATAAAAATTAATAAATTTCTCCCAAAATTGAAAAGTTCTCCCTCAAAGTATACTTTGTTAGGAAAGTATACTTTGCAATGTTGGTGAAATATAATACTGGAGCTCTGCATGTGATCAAAGCCCATGATTATGAATCTTCGGTCTTGAAATCAGACAGTTTGATTTTGCGAGGCAGAGCTGTGTTCTGTGTCGACCAATCAAACTGCCTGATTTTGCTTAGAAGTTTGTTATGCCCCCCGCACCGAATGGTGCTAGGGGTATATAGCATATAACCTCGCCTTAGGCATTAATAGTCTTTCATAGTATTTCCATCCCACTGGTCTGTCGGACGAGACTTTAAACTGTGGTCCCGTCTCTACATGTATATGACCCTAGCTGTTGGTGGGACGTTAAACCCATTCAATTACACTTCATATTCTGACCTTGACATTGGTGACCTTGACCTTCGTGGCGATCACTTGTTTTTATGTCTTCAAACTAACCTGAATGGTTGCAAACTATTAGGTTGCTATGAAATCGTCCTAATAATAAAAATCTGCCTACTCTAATCACTCAATAAACAAACCATAGACAATTCCGCTATACACACAGCCAGTTGGCCAGTCCGCTATTTAAACCCCTCCTATTATTTTTAGGACGCTATCAAGGTGCAGGTATATTTTGTATCTCCCATAATTTCGTTCTAATTTTGAATTTCTGCCATGTATTGTGCCTTATTTGTCATTGGATATTGTTCAATACATATTATTGTCACTCAATTGGATTGCGTGTTTATTTCTCCATTGTGTTTTTTGGGTTTTTCACTGTGTTTTACACTGTGTCACGTATTTTCGTGGTTCGCGTGTACGCGATTCGTACCCTGACGGGTTCGTCCCTTAGTGGATTCGCTCCCGTGACATTTTTTTTTTTTGTTGCGTATTTGCGGTGTCTTCTATCGGGTTTTGTAGTACAATACCTGTTAGCATGCCGCAATCACGCTCTTCGTGTGGGCACATGACTTCTCCGTGGGACACCACATAAGGACAGGTGCTTTGCCTGTTGCGGGTGTTGCAAGGAGAGGCCATGTGATTTGTCCGCCCGTTGGACGGATACGACGTGGGGCAAGGCTGGGTCTCGTAGGTCCCATACCTCACGGTCGAAGAAGTCTGTGTCCGCGTCCCAGCTCTTGGGAGCGGTGGTGCCTTCCGAGGTAGGTAAGGCTTCGGAGGGTGCGTCAGGTGGGATCCCCCCATCGGGGGGGTCGGGTTACGTTGAGAAAGTACGGTCGGGTTCTCTGACTTCGTAACTTTACTCATGTGATAGGCCGGTGATCCATGCAGGGGATACCGGGCTGCTGGGGCCGGTTCTTGATCCTATATCACCCGGTTCTCATTGAGCTTTACCTATCACAGGGTTGCTGCGGCCGGTTCTTGATCCTGTATCACCCGGTTCACAGCAGACCCAGCCTCTCACAGTAGAGGCGCCCTGTACCGGGCACCGGGCACCGGGCGCCGGTCGCCGGTCACCGGGCACCGGGCACCGCATATATAAAGCCGGGCACCGGGCACCGGTCACCTGACACCGGGCACTGGGTACCGGTCACCGGGAGCCGAGCGACCACCGGGCACCGGGTAGCCATCGGGCACCGGGTTTCAGCAGCCACAGGGCACCGGGCAGTTTACCGGTCAACCTGTCTAGATGCTCCGGGTTCAATCCCCGGGCCAGTGCACTTTTTAGGAAGACGTTCTTAGTGTTCCCGGAGATCGGTGTGTCGATCACGTCATAGGAGTCGGGATCGGCTTAGCAACCGGGGTCAGCCGCAATAGCTCAGTGGTAGAGCATCGGACTACGGATCGAAAGGTCCCCGAGTTCCAATCCCGACTCTGGCCGATTCGGCGTGTCCTTGGGCAAGACATCTTCGTGATAGCCTAGTCCTATCGGATGGCGATTTAAATAGTCGGTCCCGACATGCAAGGTCATCGAACCATTTAAGCATTTACATTCTGCTGCGGCCGGTTCTTGATCCTATATCACCCGGTTTCAGCGGTCTTTACCTATCACAGGGTTGCTGCGGCCGGTGCTTGATCATATTCACCCGGTCACAGCGGACCCAAACTCTCGCAGGAGAGGCGCCCGGTATTGTGTACTGGGCACCGGGCACCGGGCACCGGGGTAGCAACAAGTCTATGACCGGTGTGTTCGTGGGTT
Organism: Conchocele bisecta; assembly: GCA_029237695.1. Lineage (NCBI taxonomy): Eukaryota > Metazoa > Mollusca > Bivalvia > Lucinida > Thyasiridae > Conchocele > Conchocele bisecta. The sequence continues at coordinate 53,819,107 of CM055272.1, read as the reverse complement.
CGTATACTGTGAACATATTTTTGTTCTTGTATCCGGCTCCTCGGGATCTGGATCTTCCGTTTTCGTAGGAGACGGTCGAGGTGGTATGGACTCCGTGGTGCTTTGGCTCCGTACAGGTCTGGCCTGCTCCTTTATTCGAGTGTATACGAGTTCGAATTCCCTGTCAAGTTTAAGGACTCGACACGCGATAGAGTTATGAAGGTTCAGTTGGCTAAGATTCTGGTGGCCCTGTCTGAAGTCCCAGAACTTAGGGGGTTTGTCGGCTCCGACACAACCGTTGGTTTTGCCAGTGGAGCCTCACCTGTGGGTACTTCCTCGGATGGCTGTTGGAGACGGCCATTCGGTTCTTATTGCTCATACCATTTCGCTAATGAAGGGTATTCCTTAGTAAGGGTACATTCTGGATCACGGTACAGTTCCCGCGGTCCTAGACGACGTCTCAGCAGAGGGCAGCTTTGTTCATGAATCTGCGGTGGAGGATGAGTTTGTTTCGCCTCCTCCATCCTTCTGGGTTGTTCTGAATGCAGTTTACACTCTGCTGCCTGCAGATGTGTTTCCGCTTCTGCCGCCACCACCGCCGAGGTTCATGCCTTGGATGAGGCTGATTCGGTGGTGGAGATGCCGGAGTTGCCGAGGTTTCTTTTCTCTCCTACATTAGGGTTTCTTGCTACGTAGATTGAGAGAGCGTTTGGTAGGATTTGGCCACTGCGGGGTTCCAAGTGCCCAAAACTTTTATCGCCACACTGGGGTCTAAGTTCTACATGCCCCTCTATGCGGCGTGGTTTTTGAGATCTCCCTTTCTCGATGATTCATCGTCTGGACGCAGTGCTTCAGTCGGCGGTCAGTGCCGCCAAGCCTGTTGTCAACATATCTTTGGAGGTCTCTATGGACATGCTCTTGTCCAGGTGAGACGCAGTGCTAGCCGGCTCGTCTTTCTTGAACGGTCCTGCCTAAGTTTTTGCTCCGTTCGGCTCTTTTGTCCTTTGACAAATTGTGCTTACGAACGGCCAAAGGGCAGCTACGGTACCGACGGTCCCGCCTGCTGCTCCTTCTTTTCAACCTCCTGTGGGGTCGTTTCCCTGGACGGGGGTATTTTTCAAGGGTTCAAGTATAGCCTCTCTCTTGAAGTATAGTGCTATACAGGAAGTTCGGGACGTGGTCGGAGGCCATTTGCCCGGGAGACTGGGCCGTTTCCATAGATCTGCGGGTCTCGTACTTTCTCGTGTCCATCCGCAGATGCTCTCGGAAGTTTAGGTTTGTTTCCGAGTATCGTGTCTTTTACGTGTGTTGCCGTTTGATCTTTTGGCGGCCCCTCGCGTGTTTACGCTTCTCATGGAGATGGTGGCAGCGGAGGCCAGACGGCTGGGGGTCTCTCTGCTCCAGTATCTGGACGACTGGTTCATTCACCGTTAGTGCGTTCGTTCACTAATACGGAATCTAGCGTTGGTATGGGGTTTGTTACTCATCTAGGTCTCTCTTCTCCAATCTAGAGTACTCGTAGTTGGTTCCCACACAGGATTTCTCTTAGGTGGGAATGAACTTCTTTACCGATGGATCAGTCATCGGAGTACCGTTGGACAGGTTGCGTGGCATCCTGACCTAGTTTCCGGGTTCTGGTCAGAGGTTCTCTGTCAGCTAGGAAATTTCTGTCACTCCTGGACATTCCGGGTGCAGTTGCGGGGTATGTGGTGCTGGGAAGGTTACTTCTCAAGTATTCTGCTATCTCAAGTATTACTTACTAGGGCTATGGAGGTCGCACCGCGAGCCTTGGGATCGGTCTCTGCCTATGTTCACCATCTTCCTACGTTGTATCAGATGGTGGGCAGTGGAGGTCTGGTTCCTACAGGGAGTTCCCATGGTGTTACCTCCTCCTACTCGTTTTCTGTCCACATACGAGTCGTGAGAAGGCTGGGGGGCTCATATGGAGCCTTAACATCGGTGTTTTTCGTATTGGTGGTCAGTGCAGGGAACTCAGGGACACATCAACATGTTACAGCATTTGGCAGTGTTCCGGGGGTTGACAGCGGCGGATTCTGTTCTGCACGGGCAGGTGGTTATGGTTTCTGCGGTCATCTCCGGTTCTGACGGAATGGCCTCTGCATCCGTCGGTGTCCAGTGCGATCTTGTCCGGATGGGGGTATCCATTTGTGGATTTGTTGCGGCAAGACTCAACCATCGGTTGCCACTGTTTGTGTCTCCGGTGCCCTACCATCGGGCTTTGGCAGTGGACGCTTGTCCTTGTCTTGGATCAGTCAGGACGGGTACGCGTTTCCACCGTTCGTGATGCTGCTCCTATTCTTACAGAAGATTCGCGACGTTCAGTCACGGTTCGCTCTGGTGGCCCATGTTGGCCAACCAGGAGCTGGTTCGTTATGCCTTTGGTCCTGCTGACAGTCCGGCCAATAGTTCTTCCGCTCAGCCAGGATTTTCTGTCTCAGCATGGGGGGTAGACTCTTATGTGCGTATGATTAACCTTCACGCCTGGCGGTTATCAGGCGGGCCTTCAGTCGCTGGAGTTTTTCAGATGACTCTGCCAAGGTCATCGCTCAGTTGTTTTTTGCTCAGTCTCAGCGTCCATCCACCTCTAAGTTGTTTGACGCTAAGTGGAGAGCCTGGGTGGATTGGGGCCATCGTCAGTCGGTCGATCCGCTCAATCCCACTATAGGTGAATTTAAGTGATTTTCTTTTGTTTCTTTTTATTCTGGCCTTCGCTTTGGCTTAGAATGGAGGCTAGTTCCTTGCTTTCTGTTGGTCGATCAGCGTTTTGTCTGTATGAGGAACTCGGTTAGTTTCTCCTATGAACCGGGATTTCTCCCTCAGATACATTATCCCTCCTCACATGAGCTGGAACCAGTTGTGGTTCCGGGCCTCCCTCCGTCACGCCTGTCAGCGGCAGTGGTTCGCACTTTCTGTCCAGTCCGTGCGGTGAAGCATTAGGTTCGGAAGACTTAGGACATCCGGTCCGACCGTAAACTTTCTTCTTACCAACTTTAGGCCAACGGGAGGTATCGCAATCCATTGTCTTCCGTTGGATAGATAGGGCCATTACTTGAGCTTAAACTACAGTAAGTGGTTCTGCAGCTGGGTTGTTTAGGCCCAAACTGCACGAGGTGCGTGTAGTCTCAACTTCTTTCTATGATCGCTCTCTGCACTGGTAGGAGATGCAGAGCTGCCAACTGTTACAATTTTTTCCGTATTGTTCCGGAATATACGTTAGAATACGGAAGTACGGATTACAATTAAAGGTACGATTTTTAATAAAATCAGCGCGGGAATATCTGGAATTAATGATTTCGTTTCACAATTCAGTCATTAAATCCTAATTTGTTATTTTACCCGTAATCATACTCGCCGAGGCGCTTAAGCGCTCAGCGATATTGATTTATTCATCACGTAAATTCATAAATGTCTTTTCCAAAGCGTGCAGCCAATGAATTTGGGTCTTTTTTATCGAAAGAAGTTAGGAGAACACATCTGTTCATCAATGATTACAGCGAGACATGGCCCAATTTGGTCCTGTCAAAGTGAGGTGATTATTTTTCGTCTTGCAAGCAGTGTAATTGTATTTTTCGGTTAGTCTTGGTGGCCGAATCTAGGGCCAAGGCTCTATATAGTTATTTTATGCATATAAGTGAGTACTGATTTGTGTTCCGGTAAACATATGTGGTGTTCCGGAAAATAGCCCCCTTTTCTCTCCATGTTCCTCATGTGACCGACATGGGGTTGGCAGGTCTGGGATATGTGCTGCAACTGGGTCCGTTAGTAGCAGCGGGTGCAGTTGTGGGTTTATCAGCCGGTAGCATCTAGCTAGGAGGCTGTTGGGATCTACCTGTTCGCGATAGGCTGCGATTTTTTCTGATTACCCGATTATTCGGTTTTTGTTTTTCCAGTGGAGTCCTGGGGGTTGGTAACACCCAAGTTTGTACCTAGGCCAAATATTTTTGTCTGTTTCGAGGGTTTTAAAATCTGCCTTACCATTCCGGTCGAGGATGAGTAGTGAGAATACCTCCCACCATCACTACGAATTCTTTGCAACCATTCAGGTTAGTTTGAAGACATAAAAATGGAAAATTATTACTAATTTTAGTTTTTATTATTCATACTCGCCTGAATGGTAAGGTAGACCCTCCTCCCGTTCCCCGCTTGATGGTTTCATCTTCTCCCTACTTAAGTTACTTCGGTCTGTTATTCTACTAGCAGTGTTATTTCCTGATGGAAATGAGTAACTACTTGAAGCTGGATACCTAACAATAATAGAAGGGGTTTAAATAGCGGACTGGCCAACTGGCTGTGTGTATAGCGGAATGGTCTATGGTTTGTTTATTGAGTGATTAGAGTAGGCAGATTTTTATTATTAGGACGATTTCATAGCAACCTAATAGTTTGCAACCATTCAGGTGAGTATGAATAATAAAAACTAAAATTACTAATAATTTTCCATTTTCTAACTTTGCTGGTTTCCACACATGATAACTACCACATGGTAACAAGCAGTTTAGAGCTCTATTAACCCATTACAGACGGGATACACTTTTAGTAGTATGAACCTTTTGAGAGAAAAATATCCCTATTTTCTTTATATCCTTTGGAAAGTATATGTTGTTACCACTCATTTGAACCGTCTCAACGAGACGGTTCAAATGAGTGGTAACAACATATACCTTTATCGATGACGGCATAAATTAACGGTATGGGGTTCCTCCTTATAGGAATCACGATTTGCCTGGTTTGGCCCTCTGGTACGTTTTTATCTTTGGCTCTTTAGTTAATTAAATTTTGTTAATTAAATTTTGTTAATTAAATTTAGCGGAATTAAATTTTGTTGTATGCCGGAAATGTTTTATTTTCAATATTTCTCGACAAAAACCTGTTTTGACAGCTCATGTGCTGTCAAAACAGGTTTTTTGTTAAGAATTAAGGCAATAATGAAAAACAGCAGACGACAATTTCCGTCTGCAGCGTGGTGAGGGTTAACCATGACGCAGTACAGTAGAAGATCGATCTCTCGAACAGGTCTCTGTCGAACTCGTCCTGTGGTCCCGACAAATTTCCCTATATAAATCATATTTTTTTTACCTAAAATTCGAACTACGACAAAGTCGAACTCTCGAACCGAAGTCACGGTCCCTTGGTCAGTCAATCAACGTAAAGTGCTATTGACAGCTCGTACAGGTAAGTCTGTCGCCAGCTGATCTGTTTGCCTAATGAGGTGTGAATATCACGATTGGCGGTCTCTTTGATTTGTTTCGCTTGACAGGTGGTGTCATTAAATCACGAATTTAAAAGTTAAACGGCGTTAATTCCATGTCAAGATGACCCTGATAATGAATTAATTTGAACAAAATTCGCCTTTAAATATTTAATTGAATTTTAACTGTCACATTTTCTTTCTATCCCTCGAACTACGCATGACTCAAACTTTTATTCGAGTCCGTTGCCGGTTCGAGAGATCGATCTTCTACTGTATTTACATTTGTTGCTGGATGACCTTATATATACGTTGTTGAGCCTCATTCAGTCTGCGTCCGACATGTCTAATTAGCATATCAAGATGCTCAACGCTCCAGATAAGTTTTGTATCTAAAGAGTATTATACCCCCTTATTTCAAATTCAATGCGTATTTTACTTTTAAAATGTATCATTGATTTTCTTCCTTATTAAATAAGGAACAAATGATAACAAATAAAATAAATTTAAAAATTCACTTATTTGAGCTGCAAAAAGCAGCTGAACTAAGTAAATTTTCAACTTTATTACAGTATTTTCACTACTCAGTTTGAAAATAAATGCGTATTTTCGCATTGATGTGAGTATTGTGTACTCCCATTTTTGAAAATCAATGCGTATTCTGCTAAAATAAGTGTAAAATATGCCAATACACACATTATCGAATTCAGTAGCCAAAATAAACCTCAGATAACGCATAAAAAAGACTACATTATTTTTCATATGCTCCAGTATTTGTAGAAATATGGTACTTTTCAAATAATTTCTGAAATGTTTATGCTCCCCAATTTTTTTTTCCGGGGAAGCATATAGTTACCGCTTTGTCTGGCATCTCCCGCATCTGGCGTGGAATGTCTTCACCGAGCTGCCAAGGAGTGAGTACAACGTGCCAGAGGCAAACTTACGTGATAGGTGCTTGGGCAATGTGAGCCTTGATACCAAGACAGGATGTGTCACAGAGCTCCAGATAAGCTGCGTATTTGCATAAATACCCAATTAAAATTGCCAAAAACCCAATTGAAATCAGTAGTAGTGAGTATCAAAAAGCAATTAAATTTGTGGTACCTTTATCATGCTGCAGAAAACAACAAACAGACCACAAATATAGCATATTTTCCATGAAAACACATCTTGGTATTTCATTAGAATTGTCTCCAAGGATTGCTTCAGAAATGATGGAGTGACAATACTCAATTAGTAATTAGTAATTCCTTATCTGGAGCTGTGTCACATTTACTGAGTCTGAAGAACACAAGTTGGTGGCCCATATCAAATACATGGCCAGTATTGGATACAGTATAACAAGATTGAAGTGCAAGTCATCCGTAGAGATATGGCTGTGTCCCTGGGAAAGCCTGTGAAATGTAAGAAGGCAATATGAGCAATGGTTGGTACTGCATGTCTTTGCATGTCTTTGAAGCGCTGGCCAGAGCTGAAAGGTGCAGTTGGTTCACAGGTAGCTTCGAAAGTACAGCTGATTGACTACTTCACGGAGCTGGATAAGTTGCTGACAGCTAATAACATACAAGACAAAGCACAGTACACACTTACATCATTGATGAAACCAGTGGTAGTACAGAAGATTTGGTGCTGTTATTGTTACATTTCCAACAAAACAACTGATGTAATTTGAGCATTATATTCAATTTTATAAAATCGTCCCATTCACGTAGATATTTTTCGGTATGCATATTCTGGGGCCACGTCATGAACGTCATGAAGTAGTGACGTCATGAAGGCACTTTCGCGTAGTGACGTCATGAAGGCACTTCCATTACGCGCGGCTCCGGAATGAGCATTGCCTAAAGCCATGTGCAAACAGCACGCGCTATTTGTTTGCAACAATGGAAATCATGTAACCTAACTAATGACACTAAGTCACAAACTGTCGGCTCAGCTACATCAAGCGCTACACTCATTGGAGCAGGTAATGCTCTTGGACACCATATACCACCTTATTACGTGTTACGTGTATGCAAGCAAACAGTGGAATAAGGAGTTTTTCTCTGGGGCTGCAGAAGGATCTTGTTGGGAAATGTCCCGAGTCTGGTCACTCAAGTACGGCTGTTTATGGCAAGTACATAACCAAGCTCTTCAAACAGCATGCAAACTTCTCAGAAGAGACAACTCACCAGGAGCCCGTTTCACTAAACTTCGTACGACTAAAATCTTCGTAAGTGCAAATTTAGGATCGTCTGGAAATTCCAATTAATGGATTTACATTTATTGAACATAGGCTGCATATGCAGCCTATGCTCAATAAATGTAAATCCAATCATTGTTTACAAGAAAACATTGTTAATGTGAAATTCACAGACTATTATAATTTTGCACTTACGAACATTTTAGTAGTAAGAAGTTTAGTGAAACGGCCCGCAGGTCCTTCAACATTGGTATTGTTCGATGGCCACCGCTCATGTTTAAACCTAACATTGAGAGACTGGGCTGAAACGAACAATGTAATACTATTCCCATTGCCACCCCGCTCTAGTTGCCTAGCACAGAAACTCGATGTAGGTATATTCGGTCCATTCCAATCCTTGTACAACAGAGAATGTGTGTCATATGAAAACCTTATGCTGAAACAATGTCAGCAAGAAACTTGAAGTCCGCATTCAGGAAGTCTGGGGGATTTTTCTTCCTCACAAAATGGTCACTCACCACTGCTCTGGGGATACCAGCTACAAGACATGAAGAGCTGCCAGAAAATGGCGACCGTGCCATTACAGTTGCTATCAGCACGTATTTTGTCATCAGTTCTTCTGGCAGACCTACAGTGGAGGAGCCATCAGAAGCTACTGGTGTTTCCATGATTGTCCCAGTTCCAGATACCTCATTTGATCATGTCATAAAATACCTGTAGCCTATTTCATCAACATTGCAAAGTATACTTTAGTCGCAAAGTATACTTTGAGGGAGAAATTTTGAATTTTATGATAAATTTATTAATTTTTATTATACTGAATTTATTCCATTATCACAGCCAATTCAGTATAATAATTCTGCATACTTTTAATCATGAAATATATGCATTTGTTAGTTCTATATGAAATAATGCATTTCAGTAAAAATAAATGATTACTCCGTCAAAGTATACTTTGCTAGTAAAGTATACTTTGCAATGTTGATGAAATCGGCTACTGATACCTCATTTGATCATGTCATAAAATACCAGTACTCCAAGTAGAAGAGACTGACTGTCTGTTTCACGAAAGCTGCCCAAATTTTACGGCCATTTAAACAATTCAAAAACAATTTTTTTTTTCGATAATATTAAATTAAAGGAAAATTTAAGAATGAGCCTTCTTTTTATTTCGTGAAATTTGGTCAAATATTGATTTTATTACGAAAAATTGATTTCTCTATGGGAATTTAACATGAGGGAAAAAGAGGTAGAGGAGTGTGTGAGGAGTCAAAAAAACTAAAAAATTTGAAAATTCACTCCGAAACCTAGCTAGATAGCTTGGAAATTATCTAACTAAACAAGTTAAATTTGAAAAATCGGTCCAGTATTTCTGAAATTCTAAAAACATTTCCCCATGTTAAATCCCCATAGACATCTTCACTCTGTGAAGATGTCTATGCGGATTTAACATGGGGAAATTGTTTTTTCGCAATAAAATCAATATTTGACCAAATTTCGCGAAATAAAAAGAAGGCTCATTGTTAAATTTTCCTTTAATTTAATATTATCGAAAAGAATATTGTTTTTGAATTGTTTATATAGCCGTAAAATTTGGGCAGCTTTCGTGAAACAGACAGTAACTCTTTGCATGCGTGTAGTGAAAGTAACTGCCAACAAAATTTTCATACAAATTATGCAGAGGGGTATACAGTTTTCTTATTTCGTCCATCTGTCTGTCCGTCCATCCATAAGATTTGTGTTAAATGTTGTAAAATACCGGAAAACATCCACAAACTTGTTAGGCTTTGATGAAATATGCAGTGTTTGCAAATATTCACATCATTTTGTGTAACAAGAAAAGTCTTAAATTTATTATTATATCTACTGTCCGTTCCTGAGGTAACACAAGTATAAATCGTCGGATGATGCAGTTAAGTAATGCTTAGGTGAAATATGTGCCTTTTTCAAATCATTTGGACTTATTTTTTTTTCCACTTATTGATACTTTTAAGTATATTTAATGTATTTATAGACCTTGGTCTGTTACTTCAACCTGTGGTTATGTCAACATTTTATATCAAACGTAAATTTTCACACTGATATCAGGGGCGATAACCGTGTTTCCTTAAAATGTTAACGGACATTACTATTTATTTTCTGTGTTTACTTTTTGATGAGCAATGATCATACTTTATAATCTGTCGAAAATATAATTTTTTCAGGTAACGCGTTTAATTAGAATAAATAATTAAAAAATATCATGCCTCATTTGCATATGAAAATAGGCTGATACCACCATGCGTCACTATCAGTAAAATAAACATTACTACATAATTTTATCTGTATAGCGGGCACTCGTAATTTTTAGAACTGGCTGAATAGTGACATAATTATACACTTATTCCATTGTGTGAAAAGCATGCCCATACAGTAACCGAGCCACCGCCAATCGCTGTCGTACCCACAATATTCTGCTGCTCATAGGCCGTCTTTCTGAACCTCCAAACACATAATCTGCCGTCAACAAAACTTTTTTAATATGGGCAATAACTTGATGGTGATGCTTAACTTTTGTCCAGGTGTATATATGATAAATCAATGGTGGTGCCCTACATCTAATGAAACTGCATGCTGTACGTAACGGAAACGACCAGGTGACGATAATTAGCTGTGTAAATCAATGCACATATAAACGTGCATTCCTTCCAATTATAAGCATTCAACATTCCTATAAATGTCGAATAAATACACCATTATCTTGAAAATTAAATGCTGCCTTTGACCAAACGGTGTCATATCTCGACCCATGGAAACTAGTGCGACAATATTTATGCTGTCAATCGGCATTGCCCATCACTATAGTAAATCAAAGTACTGAAAGTACTGCCACCAGAGCCTGAAATAAGTAATGGACATATAGCATGTGCCCTTGACCTACATTTTCTACTTAAATGACTTGTAACCATTTTGTGTGTTAATTTCTTTCCTTAGTAAGGCACTATAACACCATTAGCATTATAGTCAATACAGATCACAGGTTGTTATTCGTGGACGTAAGCTGGGTTAGTTTGACTTAATGGCAGTCGGTGTAGGCCCTGTAGCCTATTTCATCAACATTGCAAAGTATACTTTAGTAGCAAAGTATACTTTGAGGGAGAAATTTTCAATTTTTTTTTTGATTTATTAATTTTTATTATACTGAATTTATTACATTATCACAGCCATTTAATGGCTGTGATAATGTAATAATTTCAGTATAATAATTCTGCATACTTTTAATCATGAAATACATGCATTTGTTAGTTCTATATGAAATAATGCATTTCAGGAAAAATAAATGATTACTCCCTCAAAGTATACTTTGCTAGTAAAGTATACTTTGCAATGTTGGTGAAATCGGCTACTGGTCTTCTGCGTGGTCACGCAGCCTGACCTGGGACTACGCTGGTTGCACATGTGACAATGTCATTGTCCTCGGCGGGACCTCATAAACTATAGTCTGTTTCACGAAAGCTACCCAAATTTTACGGCTATATAGACAATTGAAAAACAATATATTTTCGATAATATTAAATTAAAGGACAATTTAAGAATGAGCCTTCTTTTTATTTCGTGAAATTCGGTCAAATATTGATTTTATTACGAAAAATTGATTTGTCTATGGGAATTTAACATGGGGGAAAAAGTGGTAAGGAAGTGTGGGAGGAGTCAAAAAACGAAAAAATTTGGAAATTGACCCCGAAACCTGACTAGATAGCTTGGATATGATCTAACTAAGAAAACAAAAGTTAAATTTTAAAAATCGGTCCAGTATTTCTAAAATTCCAAAAAATTTCCCCATGTTAAATCCCCATAGACATCTTCACTCCGTGAAGATGTCTATGGGGATTTAACATGAAAATTATTTTTTCGCAATAAAATCAATATTTGACCAAATTTCACGAAATAAAAAGAAGGCTCATTCTTAATTTTTCCTTTAATTTAATATTGTCAAAAGAAATCTTGTTTTTTAATTGTTTATATAGCCGTAAAATTTGGGCAGCTTTCGTGAAACAGACAGTAGTAAATTATGCTCTGTTAGAAACTTAGTCAGGTTACATGAAATCTTGTTGCATCATGTATCTTATCCAGCCATGTGTGTCTTCAGAATAAACCTGCTTGTTTCCCCATGGATTTTGCCCATGCTACAAAGTAAGAGAATACATAGAGGCCGATTCCACTACTCATTTTTCAGTTTCGCTGCTTACAGCAAATCGTCAAGGGACTTGTGACATTAGCAACGCCACTCCATGAGATTAATGGAAAGCGACATATATAGATAGGGGAGGCATCTCTGAAACGTCTGCACAGTCTGGTTAGGCTTTGGGGCCCGTTTCACTAAACTTAGTACAACTAAAATGTTTATGCAAATTTAGGATCGTCCGGAAATTTCAATTGATGGATTTACGCAGCCTATGCTCAATAAATGTAAATCCAGTAATTGTTTACAAGAAAACATTGTTAATGTGAAATTTACAGACTATCATAATTTTGCACTTACGAACATTTTAGTCGTACGCGAAGTTTTGTGAAATGAGCCCCTGCACTGTTTGCCATTCTTTCAATGAAACACCTGTCATGCTTCTGTCAGGCTACAGGAGATACACTGGTAACCAATCTCATAATTCCCATTAATACCATTCCTCCAGTTACAGCCACATATTTCAGGGTAGAAAGACTAATGCATATGATAGAGCTGACATGCTGAGGGCGTATGCCGCAACACTTACGGGAATGTCGGTGTACCGGGCTGCGCGAGAGTACCACGTGCCAGAGGCGACGCTGCGGGACAGGATCAAAGGACACGTGAGCCTGAATGCCAGGAAGGGTCCCGAGGTAACATTCACAGAGTCTGAAGAGCGGAAGCTGCTTTCCCACTTCCGATACATGGCCAAGATTGGATATGCTTACACTGTGAAGAAAGTGAGGGTGGTGGCTAGAGACATTGCAGTAGCACTTGGTAAACCTGTGAAGTGTAAGTTCGCGTTCAGCGTCAACTGGTATACCAGGGTTAGAAACCACTACCCGGAGCTTCAGGAAGTACTCAAAGCACAGACACCAGAACAGTTGAATGACTACTACAAGGAGTTGGATTCTATATTGACGGCCAACAATCTCAAAGAGAAGCCTCAGAATATATATTGCATTGATGAAACTAATGTTTGTATTGATGATGTACCAGCTAAAGCAGCTCATGGTAATGAGTCTAAGCAACAGTCTCTCAGCTCGTCTAAGGCTAACACTACACTAATTGGAGCAGCTAATGCGTTGGGACACCACCACATACCACCATACTATGTGTTTTCAGACAAACAGTGGAATGATGAGTTTTTGTCTGAAGCCACACCGGGTTCTGCTGGTGAAATATCCGAATCTGGTGGGTCAAGTACGACAGTTTATGACAACTACGTAACGAAGCACTTGAAACGGTATACAAGCTTGTCAGAAGGGAAAACGGGACCTCCAATGTTGGTATTATTTGATGGGCGTCGCTCAAATATTCGGTTGACATTGAATGACTGGGCCAAGAAGCACAACGTTATCTTGTTCCCATTACCGCCGCGTTGTGGTCCCCTTGCACACAGCCTGGGTAGAGGCATATTTGGTCCCTTCAAGACTTTGTACAATAGGGCATGTGTGTCATACATGTTGCAGAATCCAGGTATTTCTATTACGAAATACAAAATTGCGGAATTGACATCAGTCCCTTACGTCGCATCGATGTCGGCAGAAAACTTGACTTCTGCATTCAGGAAGTCGGGGCTATACCCTCTAGACAAAACTGCCATTACAGCAACGGAGGCTGCACCTGCTAATAAGCAGCCAGACAATGGTGGCCGCCGTGCTATTGCAGTTGCTATTGACACCGGTAGGGTGATCAGTAATACTGACAAACCGGCAACGGAGGAAGAGATTCCCTCCATCGCACCCTCACCCTCTACTTCATTTGACCACATCGTCGAGTACCAGTATTATTGACAGCTGAATGGATTCCATTGTTGTAGTAGATCTGGGATATGTTTCACTGCAATTATTATAGGAATGAATGGCCTTTTTGTGGAATTTATCGGGGTATAAACTTGGAAAAGTCGCGGGAATACTGGACATATCCCCGATAAATTCCACAAAAAGGCCATTCATTCCTTATAATTCCAAAATTTGAAATAAATTCATCAAGAAAATGTGTTTATTTTCCGTTTTGTTAAGAATTATTTTAACTTCGCTTCACGGTTATGGAAAGTAGTTCGGCGTGGGAGTTTACTGGGATATAAATTTTGGACAGAGACTTGCTACGGGCCAATCAAATGTTAGGGAATTGTGTAAATATTTTTGTGCTGGAATTATTGGTTACAGTACATAGCACAGGTGATTCTAATGCGTCTTGGATGGTAAATGATTGTTTGTACATACACTGTACATGAAACACCTTTCTAAACAATGCACAAAACAATTCAAATGCCCCCAGGTCTGAAGATTATGTAATTATGATCATCATGATCATAATTACATAATCTTCAGACCCGGGCGCAATTGAATTGTTTTGTACTTTGTTTCGAAAGGTGTTTCATGTATATACAAACAATAATTGACCATCCAAGACACACTAGAATCACCTGTGGTAAATAGCAATAAAAGTGGAATTTGCATAGTAACGATGTTGCCTTCCTTCTAGCTGTTGTTGTATCAGCAGTGTTTCCCCAGGATTAACTATGCAGAGTTAAATTTTGTCGTCTGCTGAAAAAAAATTATTTTCAATATTTCTCAACAAAACCCTTTGTGACAGCGCATGAGAATCGTCTCCACTGGAGACAATTCTCACGTGCTGAGACGATTCTCATGTGCTGTCAGAACCGTTTTGTTTTCGTTAATAATTAACGCAAAAATGAAAAACAGCTGACGACAATTTCCATCTACAGCATAGTGAGGGTAAAAAAACACACATTTAGCGCATAAAACATTGAAAAAGGGGCACATTCTGCATGTGAAACAATATTTTTAATATTACTTGAAAATGGCATCATTTTGTTTGCTCATAATGGGGTGTGATAAAATAGTAATAAATTATATTAATATATGACTTGAATATCAGTCTCGGACACGGTGTACACAGTGAAAAAAAAAAATTGGGCCGAATTTGGGCATGGTGTCACCAAAATCGGGCACCATGCTAAAATGTGGCTGTGACTGGAGAAATGGGGCTTATGGGATTTGTGACCAGTGTAGCTCTTGATCAATTAGCACACTGCTATTGCTTGATAGTGATCCATATTCCTTGTTTGAAGCATGACAGATGAAATGGCGAACAGTGCATATCCTGATCAGACTGATCTGGATCTACACTGGTCTCAAAACCCATAAGTGGGAGGCAGGTGGGAGAATGTGATGGGTAATTTAACGATCGGGGTTCATCCTTTCCGGAATTACGACTGGAGACCTGGTTTGGCCATCACATATGTCTTTGACATTTTGTATGTGACAGTTGAATCTGGTTATACCCCTTATATGAGTAATATGATTATTACTAATCCTATTACTTTTAGTGGACGGGGCCAAGTGACTGGTGTGGTATGGACCTGGCACCAGGTCAGGTTATTCTAATTTCAGGGCTGAATATATATTTTCTCTATGTAAATATTCCGTTCTGATTTTGGGATTTTCCCCCCAGTGCCTTACATGACCTTAGCTGTTGATAGGCTGTTAAACACCAATAAACAAACAAACAAAACCCATAAGTCCCATTTCTCTTGTCACAGCCACAAATAGGCTGTGGGGAACAGTAATCAGACTTATTCCAAGAAAACTTATAATATCTCTTACTATCTCCGTTGGGTGGCAGGTGGGAGCATCGATAATTTAACAATCGGGATTCATCATTACCGAAATTCCGACAGCAGACCTGGTTTGGCTCTCGGGTACGTCTTTGGCATCTTGTATGTGAGAGTTGAATCTGGTTATACCCCTAATGCAATATGTCTTTGGCATCTTGTATGCGAGAGTTGAATCTGGTTATACCCCTTATATGAGTAATATGATTATTACTAATCCTATTACTTTTAGGGGAAAGAACCAAGTGACTTTGGTGTGGTATGGACCTGGCATCAGGTTGGGTTATTCTAATTTCAGGGCTGAATATAAATGACCTTATCTGTTGATAGGCCGTTAAACACCAACAAACAAAACTAACTATCTCTGGAACAGCTACATCTATGAGGATGGTGTCTTTAGCGATATTTCACCATATTTTGTACGACTAAGAAGTTTGTATGTAGAAAATTGGAAACAATAGGTACCATATATTATTTATTCTAATAGTAGTCCCCCCTCTAATAGTAGCCCCCCTCCATATTTACATTCCAAATGTTATTTTCACATACAAAAGCCATTTAAAACATTGTTATACCCCCCGCAACGAGTTGAGGGGGGGGTATACTGGAGTCAGGTTGTCCGTCCGTCCGTGCGTCCGTCCGTGCGTCCGTCCGTCCGGATAAACTTAACATCAGAGAAATATTGTTATAACTTCTATTTCCTTCATCTAAAATGCTTGATATTTCACACATGCATTCCTGTAAGGCTCTACTACCATGCTGTGCCAAATCCACGACCGTCCAACCCCCGCAGATCCCAAGGTCAAGGTCAATTACTTAGTCCGTAAACTTAACATCAGAGAAATATTCTTATAACTTCTATTTCCTTCATCTAAAATGCTTAATATTTCACACATGCATTCCTGTAAGGCTCTACTACCATGCTGTGCCAAATCCACGACCGTCCAACCCACGCAGATCCCAAGGTCAAGGTCAAATACTTAGTCTCTTTACAAAACTTAACATCAGAGAAATATTGTTATAACTTCTATTTCCTTCATCTAAAATGCTTAATATTCACACATGCATTCCTGTAAGGCTCTACTACCATGCTGTGCCAAATCCACGACCGTCCAACCCCCGCAGATCCCAAGGTCAAGGTCAAATACTTAGTCTCTTTACAAAACTTAACATCAGAGAAATATTGTTATAACTTTTATTTCCTTCATCTAAAATGCTTAATATTTCACACATGCATTCCTGTAAGGCTCTACTACCATGCTGTGCAAAATCCATGACCGTCCAACCCCCGCTGATCCCAATGTCAAGGTCAAATACTCTTTACAAAACTTAACATCAGAGAAATAAGTTATAACTTCTTCATTGAAAATTCTTATTATTTCACTTGTGCATTCCTCTAAGGTTGTACTATCATGCTGTCACAAATCTACGAGTGTCCAACCCCCGCTGATCCCAAGGACAAGGTCACATACTTAGTCTCTTTACAAAACTTAACATCAGAGAAATATGTTATAACTTCTATTTCTTTCATGGAAAATACTTAATATTTCATATGCTGTGACAAATCCCCATCTCGAGGTCAACGTCACATACATACCGTATAACCTTGGCTTAACGCCCCCCCTCCTAATAAACACTCCCCCCCCCACCCCCCCCCCCCCCCCCAAATAAAAAAATAATAATAATTTTTTTTTACCAGTGACCGCCAATTTCAAACACAAATAGTCTTTAAATCTTTATTTGTGTTTGAAATTAGTGGTCCTTGGTAATTTTTTTTTTTTCTTTTTTTTTTTTTTTTTTTTATTTTTTTTTTTTTTTTTTTTTTTTCTTTTTTTTTTTTTTCTTTTTTTTTTTCTTTTTTTTTTTTTTTTTTTTTTATTTTTTTTTTTTTTTTTATGGCTAATAAACCCCCCCCCCCCCCCCACCCCCCCCCCCCCCCCCCCCCCCTCCCCCCCCCCCCAAATAAAAAAAAACAAATAATT
This sequence comes from Conchocele bisecta, assembly GCA_029237695.1. Taxonomy (NCBI): domain Eukaryota; kingdom Metazoa; phylum Mollusca; class Bivalvia; order Lucinida; family Thyasiridae; genus Conchocele; species Conchocele bisecta. The sequence continues at coordinate 53,801,908 of CM055272.1, read as the reverse complement.
TTTTTTACCAATGACCGCCAATTTCAAACACAAATAATCCTTAAATCCTTATTTGTGTTTGAAATTGACGGTCCTTGGTAATTTTTTTCTTTTTTCTTTTTTCTTTTTTTCTTTTTTACTGGCTAATAAACGCCCCCCCCCCCCCCCCCCCCCCCCCCTCCCCCCCCCCCCCCCCCCCCCCCCCCCCCCTTTTGTAAAATGTAACGCCTCCGGGGGCGTTAATTCGAGGTTATACGGTAGTCTCTTTACAAAACTTAACATCAGAGAAATCGGTTATAACTTCTATTTCCTTGCTCGGATCTGCTTCACATTTCACACACTCATTGCTCCAATGGACCTCTACCACCCTGTGACAAATTCACGTTCATGCCGCTCGCGCTAATCCCAGAGTCAAGGTCACAAGCCCATACACTTGGAAATTTGTACATATTTTAGGGGTACCTGGGCCCACGCGGGGGTATTCCGTAAGCCTCGCTTACTGACCAATCTAGTTTCAAATGGCTTTCATATGTGAAAAAAAACTTATTTTGATCATACTTTCCACGTTTTGATCCTCATGGATTGCATAGCCGCGGGGGCGTTTATTAGAATAAATATGGTAAGTTACATAATCGCGACAGCCAATACTGGAAAATCTTTTGTGAATGTGTTCACCAGTGTAACTCCTAATCAAATAACACCACTGCTCCAGATGAGCATTGTGTCTAAAGCGTACTATACCAGGGATTCCGCTGGCGATCGCCACTTTCGCAACTGGCGATAAAAATAAACAATTGGCGATAAAAAATTACAATTTTCGAGAGAAAAAATAGCCACTTCAAATTTTTTTTATTTTCCCCAGAGGAATCCTTGCTATACCCCCTGATTTCAAAATCATTGCATAATTTACTTTTACAAATTAATTATTCATTTTCTTCATTACTAAATAGGTAACAAATGATAAAAAAAAAATATAACAAATTTAAATATTCACTTATTTGAGCTGCAAAAAGCTTTTTGCAGCTCAACTAAGTGAATTTTCAACTTTATGACAATATTTTCTCTACTCAATTTGAAAATCAATGCATATTTTCACATTGCTGTGCATATTTTGTACTCCCACTTTTGATAATCAATACGTATTCAGCTAAAATAATTGCGTAAAATATGCCAATGCGCACCTTATCTGGAGCACTGTAACACTTGTGAGGTCTGATAATGATCTACATTGCTTGTTAGAAGCATGACGGATGGTGTTTCGTTGATGAAAGGCTGGTCTGGATATACACTGGTTGCAAAACCCATAACCCCCATTTTTTCAGTAATGTATCCCCCGGACTCCGTCGGGGGGGGGATACTATGGATTTGACAGCAGGCCGCGTCCGCGTCCGCCGCAGACACTTCTTGTCCGGAGCATAACTCGAACACCCTTTGGAATATTTTCATGAAACTTCACACATGCATAGACCACGACCCGAAGGTGTGTCGTGCACAAGAATGACATCTCTTGCATAGCTAATTTTTTAGTTATCTCCCTTTTTTGTTTCTCGAACTGATTTCGTGTCCGGAGCATAACTCCACCACCCTTTGGAATATTTTCATGAAACTTCACACATGCATAGACCACGACCCGAAGGTGTGTCGCGCACAAGAATGACAACTCTTGCATAGCTAATTTTTGAGTTATCTCCCTTTTTTGTTTCGCGCACTGATTTTTTAATTTTTAATTTAAACATATTTTATTGCTCTAAATTTACAATGTAACTTCACACTTAATAAATACAGGTTAATTTAGAAGAGCAAACGGGTTGGGCTACAAGTTTTAGCAACATTAGTTACAGCCCGTCCCAACAGCCCGTGCACTGATTGACCATAACTCGACCACCCTTTGGAATATTTTTATGAAACTTAACACATTCAATTAGACCACGAACCGAAGGTGTGTCTTGCACCAGAATGACAACCTTGCATAGCTATTTTTTTAGTTATCTCCCTTTTTTGTTTTCGCATACTGATTTCCTGTCCGGAGCATAACTCGACCACCCTTTGGAATATTTTCATGAAACTTCACACATGCATAGACCACGACCCGGAGGTGTGTCGCGCACAAGAATGACAACTCTTGCGTAGCTAATTTTTGAGTTATCTCTCTTTTTTGTTTTGCGCACTCTACAAACTGGACAATAATGCATGAAGACCCGTTTTCTCGTCTGCTCTGTACACCTTTTCTCGTGTGCTCTGTACACCTTACCTGTAGAGAGAACAATAGAGACTGGGAGAACCATTCACCTGTGCATGTGCTAGCATGTGCAAATGTCCAGTCTTGACCACTCTTGACCACAGGTAATTTATACAGGTAAATTACTACATTGGATATTACATTTCCGTAAACTGTGTTGAAAATATTGTGGCATTATGTGGACCTGTGCAGATATATATAGATAAATATAGGACTATTAATTTTTTTTTATTATTTTTAATTTTTAAACTTTTTTTTTCCATTTTTTTTTTCATTTTCTTTTTCAAATTCTTTTTCTATTTTTGTCTAGTAGCATAAGGTCGTAAGTGCTATATACAGACTATTCACCTGTGCATGTGCTAGCATGTGCAACTGACCACTGACCACTTACAGGTAATTTATACAGGTAAATGATTATATTACATTTCCGTAAACTGCGTTGAAAATATTGTGGCAATATATGGACGTGTGCATATATGTTGATATGTAGATAAATATAGGACTTAAAAAACATTCTGGGCTCCAGTAGGGAGCATTATTTTTTTATTTTTTTTTAAATTTAATTATTTTTTTTTCCATTTTTTTTTTTACATTCTTTTTCAATTTTTTAACTGACCACTAACTTATTACAGGTAATTTATACAGGTACATTATTACATTTCCGTAAACTGTGTTGAAAATATTGTGGCATTATGTGGACCTGTGCAGATATATGTAGATAAATATAGGACTATTAAAAAAAAATTCTAGGCTCCAGTAGCCAGCATTATTATTTTTAATTTTTAAACTTTTTTTCATTTTTTTTTTCATTTTTTTTTTCAAATTCTTTTTCAATTTTTGTCTAGTAGCATAAGGTCGTAAGTGCTATATACAGACTATTATCATATAATAAAACAATTATTGACTAGTGAGCCATAGAATATAATCTGATATTCTATGGCTCACTAGTCAATAATTGTATATGTTCGGGCCAGTGAAAATTGCTTTCGGGCCCAGGCTCGAGGTCATTTGATTCCGCGGAATTCTTGTTTACTTATCTCCCTTAGTTGTTTCGTGCTCTGATTTTGTATCCAGGGCATAACTCGAACACCCTTTGGAATATTTTTATGCCCCACCACAATAGTGGAGGGGGCATTTAGTGTTACCCTTGTCCGTCCGTCCGTCCGTCCGTCCGTCCGTCCGCACACACGAATGGGTACTTGTTGTAAGCGTACGGGGATCTTATTGGGTAGGGTTAGGATAGTGTTGGGTACTCTTGTTGGGTATTTTTATACAGTAAAAACCCAACAAGTATTCATTCGTAGGAACGTGCGTCCTGTCCGTCCGTCACAAAACTTTAACACTCGGGTATGTCTCATAATTTCTTCATCCTTCGACCGATCTGCTTCATATTTCATATACACATTGCTCTGATGGTTCACTACCGCCCTGTGCCAAATCCACGTTCGTCCTGCCCCCGCCAAGCCCAGGGTCAAGGTCACATACTTGGTGCTTCAAAAACTTTAACGCTCGGGTTAATATCTTATAATTTCTGTTTTCTTTCACGGATCAGCTTCATATTTCATATACACATTGCTCTAATGGTCCTCTACCGCCCTGTGCCAAATCCACATTCGTCCTGCCCCCGCCAAGCCCAGGGTCAAGGTTACATACTTGGTGCTTCAAAAACTTTAACGCTCGGGGTAAATATCTTATACTTTCTGTTTTCTTTCATGGATCATCTTCATATTTCATATACGCATTGCTCTAATGGTCCTCTACCGCCCTGTGCCAAATCCACGTTCGTCCTGCCCCGCCAATCCCAGGGTCAAGGTCACATACTTGGTGCTTCAAAAACTTTAACGCTCAGGTAAATATCTTATAATTTTTCTTTCCATTCACGGATCAACTTCATATTTCATATACGCGTTGCTCTAATGGTCCTCTACCGTCCTGTGCCAAATCCACGTTCGTCCTGCCCCCGCCAAGCCCAGGGTCAAGGTCACATACTTAGTGCTTCAAAAACTTTAACGCTCGGGTAAATATCTTATAATTTCTGTTTTCTTTCATGGATCATCTTCATATTTCATATATGCATTGCTCGAATGGTCCTCTACCACCCTGTGCCAAATCCACGTTCGTCCTCCCCCGCCAATCCCAGGGTCAAGGTCACACACATACTTGGTGCTTCAAAAACTTTAATGCTCAGGTAAATATCTTATAATTTTTCTTTCCATTCACGGATCAACTTCATATTTCACATATGCATTGCTCTAATGGTCCTCTACCGCCCTGTGCCAAATCCACGTTTGTCCTGCCCCCGCCAAGCCCAGGGTCAAGGTCACATACTTGGTGCTTCAAAAACTTTAACGCTCCGGTAAAAGAAAATTTTGACTTGAAATTTGGCCTCATTTATTATCAAAGCGATATGTGGGACATCCGTGTTCTATGAACACATTTTCTAGTTTATTAAACTTCACACATGCATAGAAGACGACCCAAAGGTGTGTCGCACGTAAGAATGACAACTCTTGCGTCGTTAATTTCTCAGTTATCTCCCTTTGTTGTTTCGTGCACTGATTTCGTGTCCGGAGCATAACTCGAACACCCTTTGGAATATTTTCATGAAACTTCACACATGCATAGACCACGACCCTAAAGGTGTGTCACGCAAGAATAACAACTCTTGCATCACTAATTTTTTAGTTATCTCCCTTTGTTTTTCCGTCACTGATTTTGTCTCCGGAGCATAGCTCAAACACCCTTTTTTCAAACTACTTGTGTATCTGGGGAGGGGGATACACATGCGCTTGTCGACAAGCGTCCATTTCTAGTTTAACAATGTATACATGTAGGTGCATGTAAATAAATGTAAGTGGAAAATGACGGCTTTCAGGAAGAATGTTAATGTGAGAAATAAATTCATGTAAATCTTTGTACAAACTTTTTTATCGTACATAAGTTTAGTAGACCAGGCCCCTGGGGCCCGTTTCACTAAACTTTGTACGACTAAAATGTTTGTAAGTGCAAATTTAGGATGGTCTGGAAATTTCAATTGATGGATTTACATTTATTGAGCATATGCAGCCTATGCTCAATAAATGTCAATCCGATAATTGTTTACAAGAAAAAATGATTAATGTGACATTTACAGACTATTATAGTTTTTCACAGTTTTTTAGTCGTGCTGGTGCTGTAATGTTATGTCATGAGATGTGTGCAGTTTGTAGTGGATTTGGGGAATTTGTCAGTAATATTTGGTTATAGAGTCTTTCATCAAGGGAAGTAATTCTGCTTATTCCATAATTTGCTACATAAACTATACAAATTTATACAAACCATTTGTTTATATATTTAAGAAAGTATACATTAACCCTTACGCCGCTATCTTTAAATTTTTTTGTCCGCTGTTTATTTTCTATTTTCCATTTTTATCATCAAAAACATGCTTTGACAGCACTTTAGAATAATTTACAACATGGTTTGACAGCACTTTAGATTCATTTCCATTGGAAATGATTCTAAAGTTCTTTCAAACCATGTATTTATTGAGAAATAAGTCAAGATATAAAAGCAACAGTAGATGACAATTGTTGTGAGTCGCGGTCTAAGGGTTAAAACAAGTGTATCGGGTGCACAGGTGGTATGCGAAGCATTGGTGCACGCATCATTTATGGAATAAGTGTAAATTACTTGTATTTTTCTTTCAACGTGAAGATAATACTGAAAAGACGCTACTGTAATATTTAGGGCTGTCACGATATGGTTGAATAGTACCACGATATATTGCAATACTCGAATTGCCACAAAATATTGCTTTATTTGAGAACGTGGAGCAGTTTCCAACCTACAGGACCAACAAAAGGTTGTTTTGTGAACATTTAATCCACTATAAAAGTGTATACCGGTAACTATATATACTGAGCAAAAAATGAAACTTTACTGTCGTTAAAGGTACATGCCCACTCAGTAAGCACAAAATGTTCACGGTTATCGCCCCTGATATCAGTGTGAAAATTTTCGTCTAAAATAGAATGTATAATAATGCCAATCAATACGTGGGGTAATGGTGAATGAATGTTTATTTTGCCAGAAAATGTCATGTACAGAATATACAAAAGTATCTGTATCACTCACTATATTACAACCTACTGCGTGGGCATGTACCTTTAATGTGTAATAACTTTTTTTTCTATGTGTATATACACGCTACCTGTGTCAAAATGTCGGTCAAGAGTGCCCCTACCTTGTGTGTATCTGATTTGTTATCATCGGACAATATGTAATGATCGAATCGTCAGAAAGTCGTTTCGAGCCATTTGCACATGCTCGTGCTCAATAAATGGATAATTCGGTTTGGCCTCCCTGAGCAGACAAGTCATTCGGTTTATCACAAGCGCAGAGAAATCAGGCAAATGGGATAAAAAATTAAAATTTTCAAAAAAAAATCAAAAACATTTATTTTTTTTGATTACGCATTTGCAGCAAACTGGGGATGTAGCTGATCGTCCTAGGGCAGGGGTTACAATGCTGCGTCAAGATCGGGAAATCCGACTGACGCATTTACGCGTTAGGTTCCAGCTGGCAACCGTTACGGCACGCTAATACCGCGTGTCCGGGCAGACGATACGTAATCGTCTAAGACGCCAGGAAATACCTGTAAGGGTGTACAGGCCATATACTGGCAGTATTTTGACGAATCGTCACCGCGTGCCAGACTGCAATGGGCGAGGCGTCACTGTCATATGGGATACCATACTGTTCAGCGACGAGTCGCGCCTCAATCTCAGCCACGCCAACAGCTGGCAGCGAGTGTATCGCTGTAACGGTGAACGGCTACGCACAAGTGTGTGTACGAGAGAGACAGGTTTGGGGGTGATGGAGTAATGGTCTGGGGAGGGATTATGGGAGGGCATAAAACAAGACTCGTTGTCATTTGTGGAATCTTGAATGCCGCTCGCTACATAAACACAATTTTTACTGCAGAGGCGATCCCTTTTCTGCAGAGACGGCCCAGGAACATTCCAACAGGACAATGCGCGTCCGCATACGACTCGCCATTCGCAACCATCAACGTTTTGCCATGGCCAGCTGTCTCCCCATACTTGAATCCCATAGAACACATATTTGATGAGCAGGGGAGACATGTGCGACAACGGCATGTGCCGAACAATGTGAACGAGCTGGCCAACACACTCGTCAGGGACGCTATTCCCAACGCCGTGATCCAAAATTACGTCAAAATTACGCACTAATAAACGGCCGTGGTGGACACAACAGATATTAAACAGATATCAGTTCAATTTCGACCTAACAGAAAACATTATCTCATTGATAACATCAACCAGAAATGCAAAGCGACTCTTTTGGAAACTTGTGTTTTTCAGTTTTGCACCTTGTTCCCTTAATTATAATTTTTATGCCACCGGGTTTCGAAGAAACGGGTGGCATATAGTGTTTGGACCGTCCGTCTGTCAATCCGTCCGTCCGTCCATCTGTCCGTCCGTCCGTCACACTTTTCGGTTAACCACTTTGTCACAGTTTTTCAAATATGCTGCAGGTGGCATCCGCGTTCGACAGACGGATTTCTTGTTTGAGTATGCAATCAAATTTAGGTTTCCAACAGAAATGCAGATGTGGTGCCAAATGGTCACTTGAGGCCATCCATAATTATATCTCCGTTTCCTGTAACCCGACCGACCCGCTAAAAACGGTGCGACTCGATTTTTTTTATTGCAATTATTTTTTCAATTTTTTTTTTTTTTTTTTTTATTTTTTTTTTTTTTTTTTTTTTTTTTTTTTTTTCAATTTAGTGCTACAGTGGGTTAAAAGGGTTAATATAATCTCTGGCCCTAAATGGCATACATGTTCATACAACAACACATACAGCAATTGACATTCTTTTATTGCAAGACTTGCAATGTTGAATTTAAAAATTATTAATATTAAAAAGGTACAATGTACCTTTTTAATATTAATACTTTTTAAATTCAATATGTCATGTGACAGAAAAAAAAAGAAATTGCCTACCGACCCACCCACTTCTAAAATTCTGGGTCTGGTTACAGGAAACAAACAATTTTTTAAGGACGGCCTGACATATACATACATATCAACATCTTTGATGTATCTCTTCGAAATGACCTAGATATGAACAAAATAGGTACAGTAAAGTTTCTTTTTTTGCTCAGTATTGATAGTGTATGATTAGAATGACACAAATCAGAATACAAAAATATTGGGACGGTACATGTTTTTAGCTCACCTGAGCTGAAGGCTCAAGTGAGCTATTGTTACCGCTTTTCGTCTGTCCGTTGTCCGTTAACACTTTTCCGACCTCTTCTTCTTCTGAACCGCTTGGCTGATGTTGACCAAACTTCACTTCGTATATCCAAGATGGCCACTGTAGAAAAGTAGGTCAAATTCTTAAAAAATCTTCTTCCCACGAACCGTCAGACTGACTTCAACGAAACTTGGCAGGGATGCTCGATAGTCGATGCCCTTTCTGATTTTTTAAAATGATGACCCCGGGCTAAAAAATGGGCTGGGCTTGCAGGGTCAAGTAGGAGTCAAATTTCAAATTTTACCAAATATTGTCATGTATTGTATATCAAATCAAAGGTATGTAGGAGACGAAGCATTTTTTGTCGAAATCGGATGATTATAACATCCAAGATGACCACTGAAAGGTTGAATGGTCATCCTTTTAATATAGATTTCAAATATCTTCTCTTGAACCGCTTGGCCAATGCTGGTCAAACTTAACAGTTATGGTGCGTGGGTGAAGCCTTTTCAAATTTGTTAAAATGGAAGCTGTCATATAACCCAAGATGGCCGCCATAGAAAATTAGGTCAAGTTCTTGTCAAATTTAACATTTGACCAAATATGGTCATGTTGTATATCAATTCGAAGGTATGGAGGAGTCAATCCGCTATGGCATTTTTTTTGGTCCAAATCAGATGTTTATGTCATCCAAGATGGCCACCGAAATGTCATCCTTTTAATATAGATTTCAAACGTCTTCTCGTGAACCACTTAGCTGATGCTGGTCAAACTTCACAATTATTGTCCGTGGGTGAAGCCTTTTCATGTTTGTTTATGGAGGTCGTCACATAATCCAAGATGGCCACCATAGAATATTAGGTCAACTTCTTAAAAAAGTAGAAAGGTCCATACAAAATCAGTCTAACTTTAAAAATATTGGGTTACCGGTAGTTGCCTTCAGAGGTGGTAGAACTTTTTATAAATTGCTTATGTTTTTTCCATTTGGGGGCTTGAAATGCAAAACTGTTTTTCCCTGTGATCCATTAATCCCCCCCCCCCCCCCCATGGACTGTACAAATTTTGAGAGAACCTAAATAATTATTCAAATGATTTCTGAACTGGCAGACAAATTTTGATTGAACAATCGCCAGTCTGTGCCGTTTTTGATTTACTAATGGGGATAATAATTTCAGGTGAGCGATACAGGCCCATTTGGGCCTCATGTTTTGTATCGCGGTACAATACATTTCTGATTAGTATTGCAATGTAACAGTATACTGGTATATCGTGTCAGCCCTTGTAGGCAGGACACTTGATACTTGTGTAGCAAAAATGTTAGCTGTTTTATTCAGACACTCCCCATAGGGTCATATAATTATGCCCTGTCTTGTTGTAACCAGAGACATTACCTGATCGCATATGAGGGGTATCTACAAAGTAATTTCCAATACCTGGACCGATACTGAACCTTTTCAACCCTAATTAGGTGGAATGGACTGTGGTATGTTAATTCATAAATATGGCTTATACCTGGAAGATGTACTTCTAATAATGGACTACTGGTTTGCATCAGTTTGACATTTTACACATTGAAAATGTGTCCATTGTATATTTTATGAGTGATGGTAGAACAGCTCAGTGGAGGGGGCATTTAGTGTTACCCTTGTCCGTCTGTCCCGTCCATCCATCCCGTCCCATTCTTTCATCCGTCACCACCAACCATTTAACTCATAAAACTTTTAAACCGTACTAGATACAGAACTGAAACTTGGTATGTAGTTTCCTTACGATGAGTAGATGCGCAAAGGTTATTTCGAATTTTGATTCGACCCCCAAGTCATGGATTATCTCGTGACTTAGAATTTGGCCCCTTGCAACTCGTAAAACTTGCAAACAGTAATGGCTACAGACCTGAAATTTGGTATGTACCTGTAGCTTCCTTTTGATGAGTAGATGGGCAAAGTTTATTTTGATTTTTTATTCAACCCCCAAGTCATCGGGTAAATTTTGTATAACCACCTACTGTTTCCTTTAATTGTATCCCCCGGACTCCGTCCGCGTCTGCGTCCGCGTCCGCCGCAGACACTTCTTGTCCGGAGCATAACTCGAACACCCTTTGGAATATTTTCATGAAACATCACACATGCATAGACCACGACCCGAAGGTGTGTCGCACACAAGAATGACAACTCTTGCATAGCTAATTTTTTAGTTATCTCCCTTTTTTGTTTCTCGGACTGATTTCGTGTCCGGAGCATAACTCCACCACCCTTTGGAATATTTTCATGAAACTTCACACATGCATAGACCACGACCCAAAGGTGTGTCGCGCACAAGAATGACAACTCTTGCATAGCTAATTTTTCAGTTATCTCCCTTTTTTGTTTCGCGCACTGATTGACCATAACTCGACCACCCTTTGGAATATTTTTATGAAACTTCACACATGCATAGACCACGACCCGAAGGTGTGTCGTGCACAAGAATGACAACTCTTGCATAGCTATTTTTTTAGTTATCTCCCTTTTTTGTTTTCGCGCTCTGATTTCCTGTCCGGAGCATAACTCGACCACCCTTTGGAATATTTTCATGAAACTTCACACATGCATAGACCACGACCCGGAGGTGTGTCGCGCACAAGAATGACAACTCTTGTGTAGCTAATTTTTGAGTTATCTCCCTTTTTTGTTTTGCACACTCTACAAACTACACAATAATGCATGAAGACCCGTTTTCTCGTCTGCTCTGTACACCTTTTCTCGTGTGCTCTGTACACCTTACCTGTAGAGAGAACAATAGAGACTGGGAGAACCATGTGCTAGCATGGGCTTGCATGTGCAAATGTCCAGTGCTTGACCACTGCTGACCACAGGTAATTTATACAGGTAAATTACAACATTGGGTACTGTGTTGAAAATATTGTGGCATTATGTGGACCTGTGCAGGTATATGTAGATAAATATAGGACTATTAAACAAAAATCTGGGCTCCAGTAGCAAGCATTATTATTTTAAACTTTTTTTTTCCATTTTTTTTTTTTTCATTTTTTTTTTTTTTTTTTCTTTTTTTTTTTCTTTTTTTCTTCATTTTTTCATTATTTTTTTCTTCATTTTTTCATTTTTTTTTCATTTTTTTGTTTTCATTTTTTTTTTTCAAATTATTTTTCAATTTTTGTCTAGTAGCATAAGGTCGTAAATGCTATATACAAACTATTCACCTGTGCATGTGCTGGCATGTGCAACTGACCGCTGACCACTTACAGGTAATTTATACAGGTAAATGATTATATTACATTTCCGTAAACTGTGTTGAAAATATTGTGGCAATATGTGGACCTGTATATATATAAGTAGATAAATATAGGACTATTAAAAAACATTCTGGGCTCCAGTAGGGAACATTATTCTTTTATTTTTTTTAAATTTAATTTTTTTTTTCACTTTTTTTTTTTTTTATTTTTTTTTTTTTTTCATTTTTTTTTTTCACTTTTTTTTTTCATTTAAAGTGGACCTGTATATATATATATAAGTAGATAAATATAGGACTATTAAAAAACATTCTGGGCTCCAGTAGGGAACATTATTCTTTTATTTTTTTTAAATTTAATTTTTTTTTTTCATTTTTTTTTTTTTTTTCATTTTTTTTTTTGCATTTTTTTTTTCATTTTTTTTTTTCAAATTATTTTTCAATTTTTGTCTAGTAGCATAAGGTCGTAAGTGCTATATACAGACTATTCACCTGTGCATGTGCTAGCATGTGCAACTGACCAATGACCACTTACTACAGGTAATTTATACAGGTAAATGATTATATTACATTTCCGTAAACTGTGTTGAAAATATTGTGGCAATATGTGGACCTGTATATATATGATAAGTAGATAAATATAGGACTATTAAAAAACATTCTGGGCTCCAGTAGGGAGCATTATTCTTTTATTTTTTTTAAATTTAATTTTTTTTTTGCATTTTTTTTTTTACATTCTTTTTCAATTTTTTAACTGACCACTAACTTATTACAGGTAATTTATACAGGTACATTATTACATTTCCGTAACTATTAACAAGAATTCTGGGCTCCAGTAGCGAGCATTATTATTATTATTTTTTTTGTATATTACATTTCCGTAAACTGTGTTGAAAATATTGTGGCATTATGTGGACCTGTGCAGATATATGTACATAAATATAGGACTATTAAAAAAAATTCTGGGCTCCAGTAGTAAGCATTATTATTTTTAATTTTTAAAAAAAAAAAATCATTTTTTTTTTCAAATTCTTTTTCAATTTTTGTCTAGTAGCATAAGGTCGTAAGTGCTATATACAGACTATTATCGTATAATAAAACAATTATTGACTAGTGAGCCATAGAATATAATCTGATATTCTATGGCTCACTAGTCAATAATTGTATAATATGTTCGGGCCAGTGAAAATTGCTTTCGGGCCCAGGCTCGAGGTCAAGGCGGGACAAGGCGAGGCATCTGATTCCGCGGAATTCTTGTTTACTTATCTCCCTTTGTTGTTTCGTGCTCTGATTTTGTATCCAAAGCATAACTCGAACACCCTTTGGAATATTTTTATGCCCCACCACGATAGTGGAGGGGGCATTTAGTGTTACCCTTGTCCGTCCGTCCGTCCGCACACACGAATGGGTACTTGTTGTAAGCGTACGGGGATCTTATTGGGTAGGGTTAGGATAGTGTTGGGTACTCTTGTTGGGTATTTTTATACAGTAAAAACCCAACAAGTATTCATTCATTGGAACGTGCGTCCCGTCCTCCCGTCCGTCCGTCCGTCACAAAACTTTAACACTCGGGTAAATGTCTCATAATTTCTTCATCCTTCGACCGATCTGCTTCATATTTCATATACACATTGCTCTGATGGTTCACTACCGCCCTGTGCCAAATCCACGTTCGTCCTGCCCTCGGCAAGCCCAGGGTCAAGGTCACATACTTGGTGCTTCAAAAACTTTAACGCTCGGGTTAATATCTTATAATTTCTGTTTTCTTTCACGGATCAGCTTTCATATTTCATATACACATTGCTCTAATGGTCCTTACCGCCTGTCCAAATCATTGTCCCACCCCCGGCAAGCCCAGGGTTCAAGGTTACATTGGTGCTTCAAAAAACTTTAACGCTCGGGTAAAATATCTTATAATTTTCTGTTTTCTTTACGGATCAGCTTCATATCTATACGCATTGCTCTAATGGTCCTCTACCGCCCTGTGCCAAATCCACGTTCGTTCTGTCCCCGCCAAGCCCAGGGTTAAGGTCACATACTTAGTGCTTCAAAAACTTTAACGCTCGGGTAAATATCTTATAATTTCTGTTTTCTTTCACGGATCAGCTTCATATTTCATATACGCATTGCTCTAATGGTCCTCTACCGCCCTGTGCCAAATCCACGTTCGTCCCGCCCCCGCCAAGCCCAGGGTTAACATCACATACTTAGTGCTTCAAAAAGTTTAACGCTCAGGTAAATATCTTATAATTTCTGTTTTCTTTCACGGATCAGCTTCATATTTCATATATGCATTGCTCTAATGGTCCTCTACCGCCCTGTGCCAAATCCACGTTTGTCCTGCCCCCGCCAAGCCCAGGGTCAAGGTCACATACTTGGTGATTCAAAAACTTTAACTCTTAGGTAAAAGAAAATTTTGACTTGGAATTTGGCCTCATTTATTATCAAAGCGATATGTGGGACATCCGTGTTCTATTAACACATTTTCTAGTTTATTAAACTTCACACATGCATAGAAAACGACCCAAAGGTGTGTCGCACGTAAGAATGACAACTCTTGCATCGTTAATTTCTTAGTTATCTCCCTTTGTTGTTTTGTGCATTGATTTCGTGTCTGGAGCATAACTCGAACACCCTTTGGAATATTTTCATGAAACTTCACACATGCATAGACCACAACCCTAAAGGTGTGTCACACAAGAATGACAACTCTTGCATCACTAATTTTTTAGTTATCTCCCTTTGTTTTTTCTGTCACTGATTTTGTCTCTGGAGCATAACTCGAACACCCTTTTTTCAAACTACTTGTGTATCTGGGGAGGGGGATACACATGCGCTTGTCGACAAGCGTCCATTTCTAGTTGATATTTTACACATGCATTCCTCTGATGGTCCTCTATCATGCTGTGAAAAATCTACAACCCTCCAACCCCTAGTCATCCCAAGGTCATGGCCACAGATTTGGTGCGTTCACAAAACTTAGCATTGAGGAAATGTCTTATAATTTCTCTCTTATAGTTTCCTTTCATGGAATGTTGCGATATTTAATCATGAATTTACATGGGGATGCTCCATCATTCTGTGACAAATCTTTCACCCCAGCCCCGCCCAGCCCCGCCCCGCACCCCACACTCCCAACATACAGAGTTCCAGATAAGTTTTGTATCTAAAGAATATTATACCCCCATATTTCAAATTCAAATCATATTTTACTTTTACAAATGTATTATATTATCAAATGGGGAATACATATACATTGTATATAATAAAAAAATAAAACGAATTTAAAAATTTCAACTTTATGACAATATTTTTACTACCGGTACTCAATTTGAAAATAAATGCATATTTTCACATTCCTGTGTGTACATGTATTTTGTATGCCCACTTTTGATAATCAATGCTATTTAAGTAAAATATGCCAATACACATCTTATCTGGAGCTTTTAACATACATAGAAAATTTGGTGTTAGGGACTACCGAGGGGTATTGCGAGCTCTTGCTTACGGACAAATCTAGTTGACTGATATCTAGTTGACTGATGCCGTTGTAACATCAGCATCCACTCTTGGCTGACAACAGGCGAACTTCGTTGTCCTGACAACTCTTGATATTTTCTCGTTCAATCGAGAAATATTCTTGGTTATGTCACTTCATGTACACCATATGCGTTTATATAAGCTTTGCTATCAAGTGCTGCTGTACTAGTGTATGGAATATCAAACATTTATAAACATACTCTTGATAATTGAAATGTGTGATGTGACATTAGAGACAACGTAGTCTAGCAGTCGTTCACTTCATCATTTCAGACCAAACCCCAGGCCATACGAAGCAACTACCATCTGTACTCCTCAACTGCATTAACAGATGCTTACCTTGCTGTACGGGACAATGGCATGGCAGTTCTACGAGCGTCCCGTCTTTATGCTGTGCCCGAGTCAACCCTGCGTGACCGTGTTGCTGGGCGAATTAATCCATATTGTATGACAACAGGCCGACGTCCAATTATGAGTCCGGAAGAGGAATCAAAACTTGTGTACCATGTCAAAAAGATAACCAGTTATGGTTATGGCTATACCCGACAAGAAGTGGCAGATATTGCACATGATTATGCGGTTAACCTGGGAAGAAGAGACATTAGCAATCCCTTAACAGTTAAATGGTATGAGCGTTTCATCAAACGGTGGCCGGAGTTACGGCGTTACATGAAACCAAAAAGTTTGGAAGTAGTCACTATTACAGAATATTTTGATGAACTGCAAAAGATCATTACTACGTATGGACTCGGTGACAAGCCTCATCTGATCTTCAACGTGGATGAAACAGATGTTACCACAGAGCATACGGCCACAGATGTTGAATCAGATTCCACGGCCCAGGCTATTAAATCGGACAAGGAAAGTACTACAATCATTGGATGCGGGAGTGCAAAGGGCCAAGCTATTCCACCTTACTTTGTGTTTGCGGGAAAGCGAATGATGTTGGATCTGATGAAAGATGCTTCTGCTGGGGCTGTGGGGACAGTGACTGACAACGGATTGGCCAACACAGAAGTCTTCAGAACCTACCTGCAAGAACATTTCCTTAAATTTGTACCACAGCATGATGGCCAGCATGTCTTGCTATTATTAGATGGTCATAAATCACATGTGTCTGTTGGACTAGTTGAATGGGCATTGTCAAAGAACATTATCCTCTTTATTTCACCAGTGAATACTAGTCACATCCTTCAACCACTAGATTTTGGTTGCTTTGGTCCGTTTCAGCAACTTTACAATTCTGAATGTGACAATTTAATGAAGCAAACTGGTCAAGCCATCACCAGATACAATGTATGTGGGCTGGCATGCAAAGTATATTTCCATGCCCTGTCCGGTCCCAACCTTGAATCGTCTTTCAGCAAAACGGGCATCTTTCCCTTCAATGAGAATGCTATTCCGAATGAGACTCTAAAACAGAAACTTTCCCAGTGAACGATGCATTTGTTGATGATGACAGCTCCAGTAGCCTATTACACCAACTTTGCAAAGTATACTTATCTAGCAAAGTATACTTTGAGGGAGAAATTTTCAATTTAAGGATACATTTATTAATTTTTATTATACTGAATTTATTACATTATCACAGCCAAAATGGCTGTGATAATGACCCCTCAGCCAAGCTTTAGTGTAGGATGAGGGGCATTATTGAAGTAAAGCCGGAGGCTGAGCATGTATGATATAGCAGATTGTTCCGACGCGGAATCGGCGGTAACAAAACTACCGCACTTTAAATCGAGCACAGCTAAATCGCGACCACGTGACTTCCTGCCAAAGCGGAAGTACACAACATGTGTTAGTCATAATTCAAAGCAAACTTGTTTTGTTGTAAATAACATAGGGCTGGGATAAACCACAAAACCCTTCAAATAATCAGACAAACAGGGCAGGGTCTATACATGCTCAGCCTCCGGCTTTACTTCAATGATGCCCCTCATCCTACACTAAAGCTTGGATGAGGGGTCATTATTTTCCATAAAGCCTTCGGCCTCACATGTATGATATAGCAGTTTTAAAGCAACAAAACAAGGATAGAAAGAAACCAAATAAATGGTGTAATACGTTTTACTGCATAAAGCACATTATGAATGAAAAACAGCATTAGCAAAGGTGAGTTCCCAAGCGCTTAATGACTGTCTAGAATAAAATTTCTTAAAGTTTTTGTCCGACTTCCAGTCCGCTGTATCCAAGATACTTTTAAGAGTACAACCCTTAGCAAATGCTGCAGACACTGATGCAGCTCTGTAACTATGGGCCTTGAAAACCCCTACATCAATACCTGACCGTTCCAAAACAAAACGAAGCCACCTAGCTATCGTACTTGTTGATACACTGTTAACCCTTACTACGCTGAATTAAATGTTGTCGTCTGCTGGAAATGTTTTATTTTCTATATTTCTCGATAAAAACCTGGTTTTGACAGCACATGAGAATCGTCTCCAGTGGAGAAGTGGAGACGATTCTCATGTGCTGTCAAAACCAGTTTTTTGTTATGAATTAAAGCAAAAATGAAAAACAGCAGACGGCAATTTCCGTCAACAGCGTAGGAAGGGTTAAATGTCACATATGATACAAATACTTTACGTGATTGTCTCAATGACTCTGTAACTCGAATGTAATGTAACAGCGTGTGCATAGCACATAAACTTTCCTCCTGAAAGTGATCGATCCGCAGCGAAAATGTATGCCCTGCCTTAGATGTCTTCAATAAGTTAGGAAACGCAAAAATAACAGATTCCTTCCGACTTAACATGTGATCCAAACTCATGGATACCAAAGTCTGTGCCCTCGGGGCAGTCACTAGAGCTATAAGAGCTACATGCAGTCTTGAACGTTAATAGCTTCAACGATAATTTATGGAGTGGAAATAGAGTTTTAAGGTAACCTAACACCTCTGACACATCCCAAGTAAACTTATATCTTGGTGTAGGAGGTCTCTGAATGAATATACCCTTCATAAACCTGGTGATTAAAGAACATGCTTCTTTGCACCAACTATTCCCAAAAAAGGGTAAAGTTTGTAACAACATAACCTTGTGAGTATTAATCACAGAATATGATCTGGTAATACTATGCAAATAATACAAATACCAAACTACTGTCACTTCAGTTGTCTGAAAGGGATCTCCAAACCTGATACTGTTCCACAACACCCACTTTGTCCATGCGTATTTATACTGTTGATTGTCTCGTCCTTCCATGAGCTGATAATAATGTCCGCAACTCCTCCGAAACCTTTCAATCGATCGATCTGAAACTATGCACACATATTGAAGATGTGCACCTTGGTGTTTTTATGGCGAAAAAATATCTTTTAACGAATATATCACCTTTTTAACTTAGCCATTTTTTCTACATTTTTCTATACAATTATGTATACGGTACAGAGTTTGTGTACACAACTCCTCCGAAACCTTTCAATCGATCGATCTGGAACTATACACACGTCTTCTACACATATTGAAGATGTGCACCTTGGTGTTTTTATGGCGAAAAGATATTTTTTAACAAAAATATCACCTTTTTAACTTAGCCATTTTTTCTACATTTTTCTATACAATTCTATATACGGTACAGAGTTTGTGTACACAAGTCCTCCGAAACCTTTAAGTCGATCGTTCTGAAACTGTACACACATCTTCTACACATATTAAAGATGTGCACCTTGGTGTTTTTATGCCGAAAAAATATTTTTTAACCAAAATATCGCCTTTTTAACTTAGCCATTTTTTCTACATTGTTCTATACAATTCTATATACGGTACAGAGTTTGTGTACACAACTCCTCCGAAACTGTTCAGTCGATCGTTCTGAAACTATACACACGTCTTCTACACATATTGAAGATGTGCACCTTGGTGTTTTTATGCCGAAAAAATATTTTTTAACAAAAATATCACCTTTTTAACTTTGCCATTTTTTCTACATTATTGTATCCAATTCCCTATGATTTCTACTTTACACTACTTTTCTATCTCTGCCTAATTAGTATACATGTTTAGCACAACGAGATGAAGAAATAATGCTTTATATTTTCAAATTCTCATTAATGTTTCTTGTCTTGGTGACAGCTTCACATTTCTGCATCTTCGCTGTCTGGCCCATATTCGACGGGCGTATTTTGTGACTTGCGGCACTCTTGTTATTATACTGAATTTATTACATTATCACAGCCATTTTGGCTGTGATAATGCAATCAATTCAGTATAATAATTCTGCATACTTTTAATCATCAAATATATACAGTGGTTAGTTCTATATGAAATAATGCATTTCAGGAAAAATTAATGATTACTCCCTCAAAGTATACTTTGCTAGAAAAGAATACTTTGCAATGTTGATGAAATCGGCTACAGGTCTATATCAGGCACAAACAACTGTTTACATAAACAGGAGAACAAGACTGGTTTCAACATCCATTCTGTAGAATCAGAAAAATTCCTGGAAAAGTAGTCTGCTGTATTGAAAATTCCAGGTATATGAGATGCGGAAATAAAGATATCTCATTGAATACACCATTCCCATATGTTAATAGCCAGACTGTCCATAGCTTTAGAAGCCATACCGCCCATATCGTTGATGTATTTTATTGTGCATGTATTATCAGTCTGAATAGCGATGTATACGTGACGTACAGAGCTATACAAAGCTTGTAAAGCATAGAAAACAGCCAGCAGCTCCAAATAATTAATATGTTGATCGGCTTCAACCTCCATCTACCATTAGTGTGCCTATGTGAGTCCAGATCTAAAGCACCATAACCCTGTAAACTTGCATCAGTTCTACAGCTTAAAGAAACACTCTTCGGCCTAATCGGCTTACCATTTTGGCTGGAGACATTATTAACCCACCATAACAACTCGTGTACACTATCCTGAGACAACCTGACTTTATTTTCAAAATTAATTTCTAAACTTAAGCCTTTGATCTTGTCTCTTTCCAAACTTCTATAATGCATGGGGGCCTCCAAAACTGCATTAAAGGCATTTATAATCAAGCAAATAAATGATGCAAGGTCTCGGACTACAACAATTCCGTTTTTAGCCAGGTTTTTTGAAAAAAAATCCAGGCTATTGGATTGGCGAAAGCCGGGCGGGCGGGCGGGCGGGCGGCGTCCACAATCAATGTTAAGTTTTCGTGTTTGAGTCCATTTCTTTGTTACTGTACCACCTAGGACCACCAAACTTTCACAGCTTCATAATCAAGGGGTGCCCACCACATATCACTATCCAACATGTTACTTTTTTTTTAACTTGACCCATTTTTTCCGCGCAATCGACTTAGCCATTTTCAATGTTAAGTTTTCGCGTTTTCAATGTTAAGTTTTCGTGTTTAAAACCATTTCTTTGGTACTGTACCACCTAGGACCACCAAACTTTCACAGCTTCATAATCAAGGGGTGCCCACCACATATCACTATCCAACATGTTACTTTTTTTTTAACTTCACCCATTTTTTCCGCGCAGTCGACTTAGTCATTTTCAATGTTAAGTTTTCGCGTTTACAATGTTAAGTTTTCGTGTTTAAGTCCATTTCTTTGGTACTGTACCACCTAGGACCACCAAACTTTCACAACTTCATAACCAAGGGGTACCTACCACATACAACTATCCAACATGTGACCATTTTTTTACCTTCACCTATTATTTCTACGTAATTGACTTACCCATTTTCAACGTTAACTTTTTAACGTACGTCTGGTTAAATTTTTTGGTTAAAACTTTTTTGTTATACTATATATCTCTGCAACTGCTTCGCCCATTTCCTTGAAACTTCACATGGGTGTTTATCATCGTCCATATTTTCACTCTAACCCCCAACCGTGCGGCCCCTGTGCCCAATGTCAAGGTCAAATTACTTTGAAGTTATTTGTTAAAGTTTTTTTGTGTACTATATCTCTGCAACTGCTTCACCCATTACCTTGATACTTCACATGGGTGTTTATCATCATTGTCGCACCCGCTTGCGGAAAGCGCGATATTGTCGGCATTTTGGCATACGTCCGTCCGTCCGTACGTCCGTGTGTCCGGTTAAAGTTTTTTTGTTAAAGTTTTTCCATCTACTATATCTATTTTTTTAGTGTCCATGCCTCGCCCCAAGGCACAACATGCAGGCCACGGCCATCTAGTCTGCAAAAAGTGGGTATAATTATGTTATCCAAGTGTCCATGCTTGGAAAAAACCTGACCTTCGTGGCTTTGCCTCGTTCCTTGTTCAACAAAGTATTTGCTTTTAACAATACCTTATTCATTTTCTCCTCAGTAAGAAAAACTTTAAATTGTACAGTGTCGATACAGAATCCAAAAAACACAAGTCTTTGTGTGGGCATTAATTGTAAGAGTCTCCACCATTGTTATGGTATTAACCAAACAACTATCCCTGTCTTTGTTCATGTTCAGAGAATCGTCAATGTAGTATGAACACCAAATATTTTGGTGTCTAAACTTAGCGTAGACTGGTTTCAAAATCTTAGTAAACAGAAAAGGCGCCGACTTCAGACCAAAGGGGACACAAACAAATTTGTAAAAAATACCATTCCAGAAAAATTTCAGATACTTTTGATTGTTTTCATGTATTGGAATACTGAAATATGCATCAGACATATCAATCTTTGTAAAACAATCGTTTTCTTGTAATAAATCCAATACAACCTTGAACGTTTCTTGCTTAAAAGGGTCATAATGTACAAAATCATTCAGGTATTTCAAATTGATTACTGGACGATATTTTCCATCAGATTTTGCAACAATGAATATATTTGAGATAAATTCACCTGTAGCCTATTTCATCAACATTGCAAAGTATACTTTACTAGCAAAGTATACTTTGAGGGAGTAATCATTTATTTTACCTGAAATGCATTATTTCATATATAACTAACAAATGCATATATTTCATGATTAAAAGTATGCATAATTATTATACTGAATTTATTACATTATCACAGCCATAATGGCTGTGATAATGTAATAAATTCAGTATAATAAAAATTAATAAATTTATCATAAAATGGAAAATTTCTCCCTCAAAGTATACTTTGCTACTAAAGTATACTTTGCAATGTTGGTGAAATAGGCTACAGGTTCTGAACCGTCTGAACAATTGCTCCCTTACCAAGAAGCTCTACTATCTCATTGTTGACAATATTCCACTGATTTGCATTAAACGGGATTACATTTGGGATATTAACCTGCATTGGTTGTTCGTCAAACTTGATGCGATAACCGGAAATAGCGTCCAAGATAAATGGATCATTAGTAATATCCTCCCAAAATGGTAAATAATACTTGAGTTTACCCACAGTACATACCTTCTCCGCTAATTTTGTCCGTTTGGGGACGTGACCGTAGCGGACCTCCTTGGAAACCTACCCCGTGAGCACCCCGAAACTGTCATCGTTGTGGATATGGCTGGAAGCGCCCATACATGTTGGAGCCAGCAGACGCTCCTGTCTGATTGCCATAATAACCTCTCCGAGGATATCGACTTTGCCTGCCACAAAACGCCTGCGGTTTGTTCGCGTACGTGTATCCCTGTTCTCTACCGAGGTACGAGACCGAATCACAGTTCTTTATATCTTTTGCGATATCGTCCCCGAATAACTTCGACGTAATGGGGGTGGAAACGTGACATAATGTCTGGTATTTCTTTTTTAAATTGGGCCTGATCATATAGCGCCGCCGGATAGATAGGTTATATTGAATTTGCCCAAGAATTGTCAGAGAATCAGACAAAAGAGTCTTAGCTTGGATATTACCCGAAAATTGGGTTTTTAACACTTCGGCCAATTTAATGATGGGTGTCATGCCAGCCGCGACCAAATTCTGAATGTCTGCTATACCCCGATCTTGACTCTGGGCCCTTTTGTCCATGACATGCCAAATGTCCTGATTTACTAAAGGCGCACCAGCTTTATCGCAATTCTCAGGAATTCTGTATAAACTGACCAAAGCTTCCGTATCACATTGTGATGTACAGGCCACATTAATCATATTCGCCAGAGAAGCAGGAACTGGCTTCCCTTTCTCTGGGACTTTGAGACGAATCGTCGTGATCAAAAATCTCCCCCCTCTTCAGTGTCAAATAAGGCTTCGCCTAAATTGTCTCGCAAGTTATGGTCAGTTCAGTCTACTTCCACCCTCAGGTTAGGAATATTTTCCAGGGACTGTCCAAAATATGACTCGAAAGTCCTGCTCACTGGCATAAGAAACTGCAGGTTTCTGAACACTATCAATGCCCAATACCTCTTTCAAGCTAACAATGTCCGCACCAAATAATTTGGAAATGTCTATCCCACACGTAATTGTGCTGGGCACAGGTTTGGCCTTGTAAGACTTTTTAAATTTTGACACTTTCTCCTTCACAACAGCCTTGGCTTTTTTGAAACTTGAAACGACAGAACAAAGTCGTTTTGTAGGTCTCTTTATTGGTGGGACTACGTCCTCACCCTCGGAGTCTGCAGTGAACCCAGAAAACTCGTCCTCGTCATTGCTCTCCAAAATTGAGAGGACTTAGTCCTGTTCAGAGCCCATTTTTTTTACTGTAAACAAGCGATAAAACCCGCTGTAATTCGTTTTAATTTCAAATAGAACTACGTTCTAAATATAATATAATTGTCCAGGACAGCGTCCGTGGGCGGGTCGACACTTACCTAACTGTAATATAACTCGCGAGTAGATAATTTCTTCTAAGTGTGCTCACTCTCCGAACGCCAAAACAAATATGACTAACACATGTTGTGTACTTCCGCTTTGGCAGGAAGTCACGTGGTCGCGATTTAGCTGTGCTCGATTTAAAGTGCGGTAGTTTTGTTACCGCCGATTCCGCGTCAGAACAATTTGCTATATCATACATGCGAGGCCGAAGGCTTTATGGAAAATAATGTAATAAATGCTGTATAATAATTCTGAATACTTTTAATCATCAAATATATGCAGTCGTTAGTTCTGTATGAAATAATGCATTTCGGGAAAAATAAATGATTACTCCCTCAAAGTATACTTTGCTAGAAAAGTATACTTTGCAATGTTGGTGAAATCTGCTACTGATAAGCTGTGTATTGTATACACTTATTTTAACAGAATACACGTTGATTATCAAAAGTGGGAGTACAAAATACCCACAGTAATGTGAAAATAAGCATTGATTTTCAAATTGAGTAGTGAAAATACAAGTAAGTGAATTTTTAAAATACGCATTCAATTTGAAATAATGGGGGTATAATACGCTTTAGATACAAAACTTATCTGGAGCTCTGTGATGAGGTGAGTGCTGTTGAAGTTCATGACAGTAATACAGTAGATCTCCGTAATGGTGATGCACAAATGGAATAGTGACAATGTGTGTCTACTGTCTGTTTCACGAAAGCTGCCCAAATTTTACGGCCATATAAACAATTCAAAAACCATATTTTTTTCGATAATATTAATTTAAAGGAAAATTTAAGAATGAGCCTTTTTATTTCGTGAAATTTGGTCAAATATTGATTTTATTGCGAAAACAAAATTTCCCCATGTTAAATCGTGAAGATGTCTATGGGGATTTAACATGGGGAAATCTTTTTGAATTTTAGAAATACTGAACCGATTTTTAAAATTTAACTTTTGTTTTCTTAGTTAGATCATATCCAAGCTATCTAGTCAGGTTTCGGAGTCAATTTCCAATTTTTTTAGTTTTTTGACTCCTCCCACACTCCTTTACCTCTTTTTCCCCATGTTAAATTCCCATAGAGAAATCAATTTTTCGTAATAAAACCAATATTTGACCGAATTTCACGAAATAAAAAGAAGGCTCATTCTTAAATTTTCCTTTAATTTAATATTATCGAAAATAATATTGTTTTTCAATTGTCTATATAGCCGTAAAATTTGGGCAGCTTTCGTGAAACTGACTATAGGCATGTTGCTTTGTTTCGCAGACATTCCAAGTACCAATGCCCAAGGTCAATTTCACTGGAGACTAATGTTCACGTTTTCTGTTTAACATTTGCGTTTATGTCTGGGTATAGGTCTCCATATGAAATTGTTTTATGTCATGGGTATCCATCCGTCCGTCCATCACGCTTTCTTGTTTGAAGTGAACTTTTTATATGTAATGGATGGAAACTAGATATTTAATAGTTATGTAGCTTCCTTATGGTGTACAGATTCGCAAAGTGAATTTAAATTTGTATGCCCCCTATGTGATAGCAAGGGGGGGTGTATTGCATTGCTATTGAGGTTCTATACGTCCGTCCGTACGTCTCTGTGCGTCCGTCCGTGTGCATTTATGTCAAAGAGTTTCTCCATCATGTAATACGGAAGGGCAAACTGCTTCACAAGCCCGCTTTATGCTTTACGACAGTTGGTACAGTTGGGTGCGGCCCCGTCCCCAGTAGTTATTGTCTTCGTAACACGCCCCGAGGTTGATTCCATAACGGGGACAAAAGTAGCTGCACGAGCAATCGTAGTCGCCCCACGTTAACCCTGCAAGGTATCGGTACATCAAAAGGAACACTACTAATATAGGAATGAATGGCCTTTTTTGTGGAATTTATCGGGGCATAAACTTGGAAGAGTCGCGGGAATGGACGAAGGCCGGAAGGCCTCGTCCAGTATTCCCGCGATTTTTCCAAGTTTATATCCCCGATAAATTCCACAAAAAGGCCATTCATTCCTTATAATTCCAGCATTTTAAATAAATTCATCTAGAAAATGTGTTTATTTTCCGTTTTCTTAAGAATTATTTTAGCTGTGCCTCACGGTTACGGAAAGTAGTTCGGTGTGGGAGTTTACTGGGATATAAATTTTGGACAGAGACTTGCTACGGGCCAATCAAATGTTAGGGAATTGTGTAAATAATTTTGTGCTGGAATTATTTAGTATGTAACTTGACCGATTACTCCCAAGTTGGTACCTTTATCATGCTGCAGAAAACAATCAACAGACCACAATATAGCATATTTTTCTTATTTTTCCATGAAAACACATCTTGGTATTTCATTAGAATTGTCTCCAAATTGGCTGTGATAATGTAATAAATTCAGTATAATAAAAAAATAATAAATTTATCCTAAAATTGAAAATTTCTCCCTCAAAGTATACTTTGCTAGAAAAGTATACTTTGCAATGTTGGTGAAATAGGCTACTGATTTTACCAAACTTGAATCCTTAGTGGGAAAATACCAAATAGCAATTGTTTTCAAATTCCGTTAATCGCAACTGACTTCGCCTGTGAACAACTTATGTCATTAGATGCAACAAAAGCGACTGAGATTGATCTAAATGCAATTCAAGAAAGCCAAAAGTTACGCCCATTTATAAAGTGGCCTAAAAGATGATAAAAATGAATAACGTCCCATGCCCATCTTAACCATGCTATCTAAAGTAATTGAGAGTACATGGTAGAAAGTGAGACATAGCGGTCACAATTCCGGCGTCGTCATAGTCGTCATAGTCGTCGGTGTCAACAATTTGGGACGTAAATTTTGGACATAGCCAAATTTCCTATATCTCTTGATCCGTTAGTTGGAGCATTACCACACTTCATCAATAGCTTCCTCACATTGATAGCTATCCACCCAGTGTCATTCAGGGGACCATGGCCTTCACCTTGGTGATCTTATCCTTTGTGGGACATACATTTTGGACATAGCCAAATTTCCCATATCTCTTGATCAGTTAGTTTGATCATTACCAAATTTCATCAATAGCTTTCTCACATTGATGGCTATCCACCCTCTGTCATTCGGGTGACATTGACCTTCACCTTGGTGACCTTAACCTTTCTGTCAATAATTTTGTGCATACGTCCAAATGTTGAATACCTGTTGATCTGTTAGTCTGATACTTTACCAAACTTCTTCAATAACTTCCTCACATTGATGGATATCTATCACTATCAGTGTAATTTGCCTGACCTTCACCTTGGTGACCTTCACTTTGGTGTCAACAATTTTGGACATACCAAAGGTACATCCCAATGTTAAATATCTCCTGATCCGATAGTCATATTGTTACCAAATTTCATAAACAGTTTTCTATCAATAATTTTGAACTTCCTCATATTGTGACCTTGACTTTGGTGACGTTAACCTTCATGGTGATCGCCTCGTTTAGTGGGTGAGACACCTTGTTTAACAAGTGTTTAGGGAGTGATACTCGTACAAGTAACCGTAATTTGCGATCAGTTTCCAGTGAAGTATTGCACGTTCCTAAATCTAATTCCGAATGATTTAGGCTAAGATTTGGCTACTCTGTAGCCGATTTCATCAACATTGCAAAGTATACTTTTCTAGCAAAGTATACTTTGAGGGAGTAATCATTTATTTTTCCTGAAATACATTATTTCATATAGAACTAACAACTGCATATATTTGATGATTAAAAGTATGCAGAATTATTATACTGAATTTATTGCATTATCACAGCCAAATTGGCTGTGATAATGTAATAAATTCAGTATAATAAAAATTAATAAATTTATCCTAAAATTGAAAATTTCTCCCTCAAAGTATACTTTGCTAGAAAAGTATGCTTTGCAATGTTGGTGAAATGGCTACTGGATCCAAGATCCAGAGCATGTAAGACTTTCCTAATCATTGATAATTTTAGGGAAATCATACCTCGCATGGGAAAATCTCTGTCATTGTAACACTATCACGTGGTACTGAAATTTCCAGAATCCATCTGATTCAAAGTATGTATTCTTTTATAGTGTCCTTATTACGTAACGGATTTTGATGAAATATGGCGCATCGAACGCGTCTTGTTAAGCTGCATTTGGTGGTCTCTGTATTTTCGCCCAAACTTCTGTCGTTTTTGCAAAAACGACAAGTCTGTGCCAAACTCCCTGGACCACCAAATGCAGCTCATGAAGACGCGTTTGCTGTGCCATATTTCATCAAAATCCGTTGCATATTAAGGAAAATATCAAATAATACTTACTTTGGAGTGGGCGATGTTGTTGTTGTTGCTGTAACCACGTGATCCTGCACCTTGACTATTGCCATTGTAAATATTGTATACATGTCATTATTATTTGTTCTTATTAGTTTTGTATTAAAGGTACATGCCCACTCGGTAGGCACAAAATGTTCTTTATATCAGACATAATCTGAGACATTTTCTGGCAACATAAACGTTCATTCACAATTACCCCACGTATTGATTGGCATTATACATTTTATATCAGACGTAACTTTCCACACTGATATCAGGGGCGATAACCGTGTTTCGTTAAAATGTTAAACGGACATTACTATTTATTCTCTGTATTTATTTTTTGATGTGCATGCAATGATCATACTTTATAATCTGTCAAAAATATTATTTAATTAGTATTATAAATAATTAAAAAATATCATGCCTCATTTGCATATGAAAATAGCTTGATACCACCGTCAGTCACTATCAGTAAAATAAATATTACTAAATGATTATATCTGTATAGCGGGCACTCATTTGTTGTGCCTACCGAGTCAGCATGTACCTTTAGGGAAGATTGGATTATGTCTTAAGTTTTCTTGTAAAATAAAGTCACCTGGCCAAATTATATCACAGCAGGTAAGCAGACCTGCAAATACAATGTTTTAAACTACCGGTAGTCCGTATCCCGCCTGACAATATTAGCCCCATGCAGGCACCGGGGCGGGATCAACTGATCCTGAGAATAGTGCTGCAGTAGCCATTGCTTGTCGTAAAAGGCGACTAAACTGGCTTAACGATTGGGTTCATACTTTCCGGAACCCACTATACCGGATTTGGCCCTCATGTACATTTTTGGCTTTCTTGTATGTGAGAGTTGAGTCGGGCTATGCCCCATATATAAAAGTAAGATTAGCGCTAATCCTATTACTTTTAGGAGATGGGATAAATGATTCTGGTGTGGCGAGGGCCTGGCACCAGATCAGGTTGTTCTAATTTCAGGTCTGAATATATATTTTGATTGTAAATATTGAGTTCTGAAGTTGGGATTTACCCCCCTCGGACAGGTGGATACGGGACACGACCCCGTTGACCCGTCTGCGTGTAGACTCCCTGAGGCTTGTACCTCTATGTCAGAAAAGCGGACGTTAAACCATATTCACTCACTCACTCACTCACTCACTCACTGACAATATTATAATAATTGTAATGAGTGATCAAGAAATCTCAACATAGGCGTTCATCTTATAGCCGTTCTACCCCTTATTATATTTCATCAATTTTTTTGTCAGTCAAAATTTAACCCTTACTACGCTGAATTAAATGTTGTCGTCTGCTGGAAATGTTTTATTTTCAATCTTTCCCGTCAAAAACCTGGTTTTGACAGCACATGAGAATCATCTCCATTGGAGACGATTCTCATGTGCTGTCAAAACCAGGTTTTTGTTAAGAATTAAAGCAAAAATGAAAAACAGCAGACGGCAATTTCCGTAGGAAGGGTTAAACAATGTTACTTTATTTCACCTACATTGATGTTCCTTAGCCAGTTTGCTTGACAGCTAGTGTCCAGGAGAAGAATTCACATAATTTTTTTATAAGCGTAAAACCTTGTTTTTTAATCCTGTTTCAAACTGTATGTTTCACATGCAGGTATTATCACTATCATATTGAAATAAATATTGTGTAACCTTTACCATGCTGAATTAAATTTTGTTTGCTGTTTATTTTTAATTTCCAGTTTTCTCAAGAAATTGAAAATGATTCTAAAGTGCTGTCAAACCATGTTTTCCTTGAGAAAAAAAAGAGAAAATATGACACAACAACGGACGACAATTTCCGGTTCCCGCCTTGTAAGGGTTAAACTAAATGATAGGGAGCGTTCACACCCCTTGAACACCACTAGCTTCGCCACTGATATATATTATGTTTGATATGTGACCGGGAGAAATGGGCCTTTATGGCTGTTAGGACAAGTCTGACCCCCAGGGGGCCGTTTCACTAAACTTTGTACGACTAAAATGTTTGTAAGTGCAAAATTATGATAGTCTGTAAATTTCACATTAACAATGTTTTCTTGCTCAATAAATGTAAATCCATAAATTGAAATTTACAGACGATCTTAAATTTGAACTTATGAACATTTTAGTTGTAAGAAATTTACTGAAACGGCCCCCAGATCTACTATTAACCCTTTCACCGCTAAGTAACTGGAATGGATGTTGATATGTTAATTTTTCAACCAATTCAATCATCACAAAAATTATTTTCATATTTTTGCGAATAAAAACACCCCATTTTAATAAATGGACTAGTGTCAATATGTCAATATCATTTTGTGACCATTGGATTGGTTGCAAAATTAACATATCAAATTCCCTTCCAGTTACTTAGGGGTGAACTTCACAACTTTGCTTAACCCTTACTATGCTGAATTAAATGTTGTCTGCTCGAAATGTTTTATTTTCAAGATTTCTCGACAAAAACCTGGTTTTGACAGCACATGAGAATCGTCTCCAATGGAGAAGATTCTCATGTGCTGTCAAAACCAGTTTTTTGTTAAGAATTAAAGCAAAAATGAAAAACAGCAGATGGAAATTTCCGTCAAACAGCGTAGGAAGGGTTAAACACTTAAGTTCCTTTGGCTAAAAGTTTGCCAGAGTTTCTCCAATCTGCCAATGGGGGCATTTATGTTTCGTGTTTTCTTATTCAGTATAATATAACATTATTTTTATCAATCCACAATTTTTTTCAGGCGACTTACCATTGGGTTCAGAAGTATGATGCAAATCCATAATTAAACTATTGTTGAAATATGTTCCAGATCTCCAGTTAAGGTGCGTAATTTGACGAACTTGGGGTGAAATTTTGTTATTTCTTCATCCAAAATGGCAAGTTGGGAGTCCTTTAGAATCGTCTCATTGAGATGATTCTAAAGCACTCCCAACTTGCCATTTTTGAT
The DNA here is from genome assembly GCA_029237695.1 of Conchocele bisecta. Lineage (NCBI taxonomy): Eukaryota > Metazoa > Mollusca > Bivalvia > Lucinida > Thyasiridae > Conchocele > Conchocele bisecta. The sequence continues at coordinate 53,770,797 of CM055272.1, read as the reverse complement.
GGAGAAATAAGAAATTTACCTCCAAATTACGCACCTTAACTGGAGCTCTGATACGTTCTTGTTCAATAAAGTTAAATAAAGTTAAATAAAAAACAACGTTATGTTTGTCATTACAGAGTCCACTAAATTAACCATTTTCATCTGTCAAAACAGTATGACCGATTTTCATTGACATTTACCAATATTGAAGTTGGTAGAAGTGAGTGAAAACTATACAACCTTTCAAACATTATTAACTGATTGCATGCTGGGAAAAATGGGGACTATAAATAGTTCAAAACTAGCGGACAGAAATTCAACATATTTTCTTTTATTTCTACCTGTAAATATCATGAATATTTCTTGGAATTTCATTAGAATCGAGTCCTGAGGACTCGATTCTAATGAAATTTCAAGACATATTTACAGAGAGAAATAAAACGTATACTCCTAATTCGTTTGGCGGATATTTTCGCCGCTAGCATGCAAAGAGTTAAACAACATTTGAGAATATTGAATATAAAACCTGGAAATATGTGGCAGTGAAATTGGGATTTGTAACCAGGGTAGCTTCTCAGAGCTCCAGATAAGCTTCGTATTTGCGTGAATACCCAATTAAAATTTCCAAAACAAACAACAATTAAAATCAGAAGTAGTGAGTATCAAAAAGCAATACAAATTTGGTGGTACTGTGTGGATGTACAGGCTGATCAGTATCTACACTGGTTGCAAAACCCGGAAGCCCCATTTCTTCACTCACAGCCACATACCAGTAGCCTATTTCATCAACATTGCAAAGTATACAAAGTATACTTTTGAGGGAGTAATCATTTATTTTTCCTGAAATGCATTATTTCATATAGAACTAACAAATGCATATATTTGATGATTAAAAGTATGCAGAATTATAATACTGAATTTATTACATTATCACAGCCAAATTGGCTGTGATAATGTAATACATTCAGTATAATAAAAATTAAAAATTTATCATAAAATTGAAAATTTCTCCCTCCAAGTATACTTTGCTACTAAAGTATACTTTGCAATGTTGATGAAATAGGCTACAGAGATGAGTTGAACATGCTCTGGCATGTTTGTATTCATGACAAAGCTTCAAGCTGGATAAATTTCATGATCCTTCTGAGGACGCCACCAATATGCCATGGTTTTTGCGAAGCGGAAAGCAAGACATACTAGGTTTTGCTTTTCCGGAGTCGGCGGCGTCGGCATCGGTGTCGTCATTCAATGTTAAGTTTTCGTGTTTCGGTCATTACTTCAACACCTTATCAGCTACAGTCATCAAACTTTATACATACCTTTACTATGATATGTAGATGAATAGAGGACTATTAAAAAAAATTCCGGGCTCCAGGGTCAAGGTCAAACTATTTCTTTCTATGCTACAAACTGAACATTAATGCATGAATACCCGTTTTCTCATGTGCTCTGTACACCTTACCTGTGGAGTGAACAATAGCCTTCTCCAGTTGAACACTTGCTCATGTACAAGCATTTGCAAATGTCCAGACTGACCACTAACTGTCCAGGTAAATTATTACAGGTAATTTATACAGGTAAATTATTATATTACATTTCGGTAAACTGTGTTAACAATATTGTGGCAATATGTGGACCTGTGCAGATATGATATGTAGATAAATATAGGACTATTAAAAAAAATTCTGGGCTCCAGTAGCGAGCATTATTTTTGTTAATTTTTAAACTTTTTTTCCCATTTTTTTTCTTCAAATTCTTTTTCAATTTTTGTCTAGTAGCATAAGGTCGTAAGTGCTATATACGGATATAGTGAGCCAATAATAAGAATATAATCTGATATTCTATGGCTCACTAGTCAATAATTGTATAATATGTTCGGGCCAGTGAAAATTGCTTTCTGGCTCAGGCTCGAGGTCAAGGCGGCGGGACAAGGCGAGGCATTTGATTCCGCGGATTTCTTGTTCTCCCAAGAAGTTGCTATAGCTTGTTTTTATGCCCCACTACGATAGTGCAGAGGATATTTAGCATTACTCTTATCCATGTGTCCCGTCCGTCCGTGTGTGCATCTATTTGACCGTGGTGGTTGGTTGGGAGCATGCGATGGGTAATTTAACCATCGGGATTCCTCCTTACCGGAATCCCAACCAGAGACCTGGTTTGACCCTCAGGCACGTCTTGGCCTTCTTGTATGTGAGTTGAATCTGGTTATACCCCATGTATGAGTACATGTAATATGATTATTGTAATCCTATTACTTTTAGTGGATGGGGCCAAGTGACTTTGGTTATTCTAATTTCAGGGCTTAATCTTTATCTATTTCATTGTAATTATTCTGTTCTGATTTTGGGATTTTCCCCCCAATGCAGCAGGTTAAATGCGGGATCGAACCTGTTGACCTGGCCTTAAATTCCCTTAGCTGTTGATACTGTTAAAAACAAACGATAAAACTGGTCGTCTGGCCGTCACAAGTGTTTGTTTGAGCTTATGTATCTTCAATAGTATATTAGGCCTACAGCTACCATACTTGCACACTTTATTGGATTTACATTTATTGAGCATAGGCTGCATATGCAGCCTATGCTCAATAAATGTAAATCCAATATCATGAGCCAATGATGTGCACCACAACCCACTGTGAATTAAATTACCTTCATGTGACTGACCTATAATTGCCAATACAATGTAACTACATGTTTATTTTCCTTGGTTAATGTTTTTTATAGAGCTTGTATCTCGTAAAACGTTTAAACAGTAATAGCTGGCGACTTGGTATGTAGATTCTTTATGGTGTGTGGATACACAAAGTGAATTTCTAGTTTTGATTTACACAGTCACAGTAGGACATGGATTATCCCTTTTGTACTTAGAATTTTGCCCCTTTTTACTATCAAAGTGGTAGGTGGGGCATCCGTGTTCTATAAATACATTGACTAGCTTCACTTGAGAATGACACCATTGGGTAGTAAGATGCCATTTTGGCATATATTTTTTTCCACCCGTTTGAGAAACGGGAAGTATTATGTTATGGCGTTGTCTGTCCATCTCTCTTGGTACACATTTGGGCCTTAGGGGGTTGGAGGCATGGACTACGACAAAAGAAACTTATTCCGTACCATGTAAGCCTATTATTTATTTCCAGTCATTCCTGTGTTTTAAAACAATGGATGTACTGTACCCCCTACGGAGTGCAATGTATGTTTGTCCGTCTGTTTCCTTTTCTCTAGTGACAGTCACATTTGTTATTCCCCCGTCACAGAATGGGGAGGAGTGCGGGAATACTTATAGTGTTGCCTGTGTCCCTACGTCAGAGCATTCAGTTTGTGATGGATGGAACAGGACAGACAGCCTGTCTGTCCCACAGGTTGAAGTAACGGACCGAGGTCTATAAATACATTAAATATGCCTAAAAGCATCAATAAATGAAGAAGAAAACAAAATTTACCCCCTCCATCTAATCATGGAGGGGGTAAACATTTTTTTTTTCTTCATTTATTGATGCTTTTAGGCATATTTAATGTATTTATAGACCTCGGTCCGTTACTTCAACCTGTGGTCTGTCCTGTTCCATCCATCACAAACTGAATGCTCGGGTAAATTTCTTATAGTTTTTCCTTTCACATAACTGCTTCATATTTCACATGTGTATCCCTCTCTATCATGCTGTCCATGATCCTCCGGCCTTCTATGTTTTCAAATGTGCCCTCGTTTTCTTTGGCTGCCAGCGGGGGCATTCGTGTGCCGACAGGCCACATTTCTAGTTTTTCATGAAAAGATATGTGATCAACACTGGTAATGCAGTTAGTTACACTGTGAAAACCTGTTTGTGTTTACAGATTGATTCGAGTGACGAGGAAACAAAAGCAGATGTGCATGAAGATGCATTTGAAGTTGATACACATAAAGATGATTCTCTTAGAGGTTTTCATCTTTATGCGCATGATGAAAAAGCACATGTATGCACCCTATGTGACAAGAAATTTACGAAGAGGAGCAATTTAGTGCGACACGAACAGTTGCACCGATTACACGGTGATCCAGATGGTAAAGCATACAGCTGCGATTATTGCACAAAGGTTTTCTTTAGGAAGACCAACAAGCTACGGCACGAGCAAGAGAAACACTTTAAGATTCGAAACTTCAAGTGCACCAAGTGCAGCCAGTATTTTGCTAGAAAAGACCATTTAACCGGTCACATGAACAAATGCCACGATTCGACGAAATTCATATGTCCGTTGTGTTTGAAGGAGTTCTCGTACAAGCATCATAGGGTGGACCATAGCCAGGGATGTGGCAGCGGCAGTTCACGTTTATATCAATGCGACATATGCAAGAAGTTTTACAAAACGGAGCGGTCCCTGGCATACCATGTGAACTTTAAGCACACAGCAAAAGTACCATATTTATGTCCGACCTGCGGTGAATCGTTCTCATGTAATTCTTCATACCTGAGACACGCGAGGAGACGACACAACCAATAAATAAACTACTTACGTGTGTGTGCGATTGTGTAGTTGCGAACAGTACTTGAACTCTTGAAATCTACTCTCATACTGACGCAGAGCTCATAAGTTTTGTATCTACAGAGTATTATACCCCCTGATTTCAAATTCAATATGTATTTTACTTTTACAAATATATTATTGATTTTATTCCTTCTTAAATTAAGGGTAGCAAATGATAAAAAATAAAAGAAATTTTAAAATTCACTTATTTGAATTACCTTTCACATAATTACTTCATTGGTAGCAAATGATAAAAAATAAAAGAAATTTTAAATTTCACTTATTTGAATTACCTTTCACATAATTACTTCATTGGTAGCAAATGATAAAAAATAAAAGAAATTTTAAAATTCACTTATTTGAATTACCTTTCACATAATTACTTCATATACATTGTTGATATTGTGCTCAGGAGCATACAAAATGCACATGCTAGAACCAGTCTGTTGGTAACAGAGGATGTAATATCCCTACATGTATACACAGCTAACATAGTCATAATGTATGTCTGCTTGTGGAGAAGTATGTGAATAGGCGAGGCAGTATTTTCTATAAAAGAGCTCTCCAATTTAGTATAGTATCTATACATAGACAATATAGTGGTGGTGGGGAAGTAGAGATTCTATTTACCGGTATATGCAATAATTCCCCATTACCGTACCATAACTATTATGTATGTTGGCTGGTGGAGAGTTCTCTAGGTTAAATCTCTACCATAGCTGCATATGATTGGTATACATGTATAGCACATGGTGGGGGTGGGTCTAGAAAATAAAAACAGTATATCTGTGTAGAACAGCAAGCATGTGGCATGTATTGGGTGGGTGGGGGGGGGGAGAGATTTTCCTAGGAAATATTCCCCCCCCCACTCCCCCCGCCACCATCTACCATATGCATAGTGGATATGGACGTCTCTTTGTAGACAAGAAAAGCGCACGATTGGGGGATATTTCTGATGTAATGAAATAATGTAGTTGTGTAGAACAGATAGCATGTGGCATGTATTGTTGGGGGTGGGGGGAGATTTTCCTAGGAAATATCCCCCCCCCCATCTACCCTATGCATAGTGGATGTGATTGTCTCTTTGTAGACAAGGCCCACAATAGCCCACGATTGGGGAGTATTTCTGAAGAAACAAAATTAATGTATGTTGGTGTAGAACAGACAGTATGTGCCATGTATTGGTGGGGGGGGGGGGGGGGAGATTTTCCTAGGAAATAACCCCCCCCCCCCATCTACCATATGCAAAGTGGATGTGAATGTCTCTTTGTAGAGAAGGAGAAGAATAGCATGTGATTGGGGGAGTATTTCTGATGAAATGAAATGAAAGTTGGTGAAGAGATAGCATGTGGCATGATATTGGTTGGGGGGTGGGGGGGGGGAAGGCGGGGGGGGGGGGTCGGGGGCTTGGGGGGGGGGGGGGGGGGGGGGGGGGGGGGGGGGGGGGGGGGGGGGGGGGGGGGGGGGGGATGAAGAGACCTAGAAAAGCGGGAAATAGGGATTTTCCTACCCCCAACCTATTTCCCCCACCACCATCCATTTACCATATGCATAGTGGAAATGGACGTCTCTTTGTAGACAAGAATAGCCACCATCTACCATATGCAACGTGGATGTGATTGTCTGCTTGTAGAGAAGAATAACAGGTGATTGCGGGAGTATTTCTGATGAAATGAAATGTATGTTGGTGTAGAACAGATAGCATTTGGCATGTATTGAGGGATGGAGGGGGGAGATTTTCCTAGGAAATATCCCCCCCCCCCCACAACCAACTACCATATGCATAGCGGATGTGGATGTCTCTTTGTAGACAAGAATAACCCACGATTGGGGGAGTATTTCTGATAAATAATGTATGATGGTGTAGAACAGATAGCATTTGGCATGTATTGAGGGAGGGGGAGATTTTCCTAGGAAATATTCCCCCCCCCCAACTACCATATGCATAGCGGATTCCCCCCCCCCCCCCCACCCCCCCCCCCCCCCCCCAATACATGCATTATTTCATCAGAAATACTCCCCCAATCATGGGTTATTCTTGTCTACAAAGAGACATCCACATCTGCTATTCATATGGTAGTTGGAGGTGGGGGGATATTTCCTAGGAAAATCTCCACCACCCCCCCCCCCCTCCCTCAATACATGCCAAATGCTATCTGCTCTACACCAACATACATTATTTCATCATGAGGGAGGGGGGGGGGTATTCTTCTCTACAAAGAGACATTCACATCCGCTATGCATATGGTAGATGGTGGTTGGGGGGATATTTCCTAGAAAAATCTCCCCCCCCCCCACCCCTACCAATACATGCCACATGCTATCTGTTCTACACCAACATACATTATTTCATCAGATCCCCCCCAATCGTGGTTATTCTTGTATACAAAGGGACATCCACATCCGCTATGCGTATGGTAGTTGGTTGGGGTGGGGGGATATTTCCTAAGAAAATCACCCCCCCCCCCCCCCCCCCCCCCTCAATACATGCCAAATGCTATCTGTTCTACACCAACATACATTATTTCATCAGAAATACTCCCCCAATCGTGTGTTATTCTTGTCTACAAAGAGACATCCACATCCGCTATGCATATGGTAGATGGTTGAGGGGGGTGGATATTTCCTAGGAAAATGTGGCTTTTTTGTTTAATATTGATAAAAAAGTACATACTTTTAAATATTTTTTAGATTTCATGTGTTTAATAGCCAAAAGTTTGTCGGCAGCAAAACATGGAACAGACAGTAGATTAGGGACACATAGTTGTGGTGATGGGACTGGATTTATCTATATGGTATATTATATTTAGTTATTTACATTGCATTTTCTGATAGTTTCAAAAATGTTGATAGCCAAGTATGGCGCAAAGATTAACCAATTCAACACTACATACCTCTATAGTGTGGTCTTTGCAAGCAGTGATGATCCAAATGATTCACTAGCCACCTGCACGTTTTTTCATATTTTGTTAGGGGGAAGAAAAAAAAAACCCTTGTTAATGCCATGGACTTCACTGAAAATTATTTTGTTAGATTGGATTGGTCAGAAAATTAACATATCAAAATTCGTTCTTGTTATTTAGAGGTGAAAGGATTAAAAATCATCTTGTTAATGTCATTTTGTTGCAATTCATTCAACGGCAATGTGGCCGGTCCATAGTGTGCTGTTCATGGAGATTAACCCTTTCCCTGTTTTGCGATATTTCGACTCTTCCAAATCAAAAACATCTGAATAAAAGAATCAAATGCTGGGTCAAATGATGGTTAAATTATCTGATAGAGTAGAAAACATTGTGGGAAAAGGAGAAATTGCTTGTTACAAGCAATTTCTCCTTTTCCCACAATGTTTTCAAAAGACATCTTCTGCAGAGGCGTGAAAAGTCGTCTCTATCAGGGAAAGGGTTAAGGAGCGACTATATTGTATATGACCTTTTGTTTCAAATGTAGTAGAATCATACATGTGACTGAATATCTATATACAGTATATCTGACCCTGTTCTTCTTAGAGTATATTATACAGAGCATTGAGTTGCCATCTCCGACATTTTGGTTTGTACATGCTATCGGACAGTTTCACCACTTGGGAGCTTTTGGAGCGTTTGACACGTACAGCCGATAATATAGCAGCAAATCTAATAAAATTTGGTGAAATACTTCCCATATATATAGAACGACAATGGCCTATTAGTGGGTGGTTGGTCGGGCAAACGTGACGGCGTAAATTAACGGTAGGGGTTCCTCCTTATAGGAGTCACGATTTGCCTGGTTTAGCCCTCAGGTACGTTTTTATCTTTGGCTCTTTTGTTACCTGGGATTTGAATTGGGTTATTGTCATATTACTTATGAAAGTAGTAAGATTATTACTGATCCTGCTGCTTTTTGGAGTTGGCCAAGTGATTTTGGTGTGGCGAGGACCTGGCATCACGGCTGAATATATAGTTTTTGTCATGCCCGCTTGCGGAAAGCGCGATATAGTCGGCCGTTTGGCGTACGTACGTACGTACGTACGTACGTACGTACGTGTGTCCGGTTAAAGTTTTTGGTTAAGTTGTTTGGTTAAGTTTTTTGGTTAATGTTTTTGATTAAGTTCTTTGGTTAAAGTTTTTGATTAAGTGGTTTGGTTAAATTTTTTGGTTAAAGTTTTTGGTTAAGTTTTTTGCTTAAGTTTTTTGGTTAAAGTTTTTCATTATACTACATCTCTGCAACTGCTTTGCCCATTACCTTGAAACTTCATATGGGTGTTTATCATCATCTATATTTTCATTCTACCCCCTCCTGTGCGGCCCCTGTGCCCAATGTCAAGGTCAAAGGTCAAATTACTTTGAAGTTTTTGGTTAAATTCTTTGGTTAAAGTTTTTGGTTAAGTTTTTTTAGTTAAGTTTTTTGGTTAATTATTTTTAAAGTTTTTGGTTAAGGTTTTTGGTTACGTTTTTTGGTTAAAGTTTTTTGTTATACTATATCTCTGCAACTGCTTTGCCCATTACCTTGAAACTTCACATGGGTGTTTATCATCATCTATATTTTCATTCTACCCCCCTCCCGTGCTGCCTCTGTGCCCAATGTCAAGGTCAAATTACTTTCAAGTTTTTGGTTAAGTTTTTTGGTTAAAGTTTTTGGTTAAGTTTTTCGGTTTGGTTAAGTTTTTTGGTTAAAGTTTTTGGTTAAAGTTTTTCGTTATACTATATCTCTGCAACTGCTTTGCCCATTACCTTGAAACTTCACATGGGTGTTTATCATCATCTATATTTTCATTCTACCCCCCTTCCGTGCGGCCCCTGTGCCCAATGTCAAGGTCAAATTACTTTGAAGTTTTTGGTTAAGTTTTTTGGTTAAAGTTTTTGGTTAAGTTTTTTGGTTAAATTTTTTGGTTAAAGTTTTTCGTTATACTATATCTCTGCAACTGCTTTGCCCATTACCTTGACACTTCATATGGGTGTTTATCATCATCTATATTTTCATTCTATTCTACCCCCTCCCGTGCGGCCCCTGTGCCCAATGTCAAGGTCAAATTAACTTTGAAGTTTTTTGGTTAAGTTATTTGGTTAAAGTTTTTGGTTAAGTTTTTTGGTTAAGTTTTATGGTTAAAGTTTTTGGTTAAGTTTTTGGTTAAAGTTTTTTGTTATACTATATCTCTGCAACTGCTTTGCCCATTACCTTGAAACTTCACATGGGTGTTTTATCATCATCTATGATTTTCATTCTACCCCACCCCCCTCCTGTGCGGCCCCTGTGCCCAATGTCAAGGTCAAATTACTTTGAAGTTTTTGGTTAAGTTTTTGGTTAAAGGTTTTGGTTAAGTTTTTTGGTTAAAGTTTTTCGTTATACTATATCTCTGCAACTGCTTTGCCCCATTACCTTGAAACTTCACATGGGTGTTTATCATCATCTATATTTTCATTCTAACCCCCCTCCCCCCTTACCGTGCCCCTGCCCCTGCCCAATGTCAAGGTCAAATTACTTTGAAGTTTTTGTTTTGGTTAATGGTAGTTTTTTGGTTAAGTGTCGCGCCCCCGCTTGCAGAAAGCGCGATATAGTCGGCACTTTGGCGTACGTACGTACGTACGTTACGTACGTACATACGTGTGTCCGGTTAAAGTTTTTGGTTAAGTTGTTTGGTTGTTTTTTTGTTTTTGCGCGCCGCTTGCAGAAAGCGCGATAGTGCACTTTGGCGTACTACGTACGTACGTTACGTACTACATACGTGTCCCCGGTTGAAATAAGTTGTTTGGTTAATTTTTTGGTTAAAGTTTTTGGTTGAGTTCTTTGGTTAAAGTTTTTGGTTAAGTTTTTTGATTAAGTTTTTTGGTTAAGTTTTTTGGTTAAGTTTTTTGGTTAAAGTTTTTCGTTATACTATATCTCTGCAACTGCTTTGCCCATTACCTTGAAACTTCACATGGGTGTTTATCATCATCTATATTTTCATTCTACCCCCCTCCCGTGCGGCCCCTGTGCCCAATGTCAAGGTCAAATTACTTTGAAGTTTTTGGTTAAGTTTTTTGGTTAAAGTTTTTCGTTATACTATATATTTTTTTTTAGTGTCCATGCCTCGTCACAAGGCGCGACATGCAAGCCGCGGCCATCTAGAACACAATGGAACTTAATCCGTACCCCGTAAGCCTATTGTGTCTTACGGGGTATTTCCTTTGATCTTTTATATAGCAAGTACCCCCCCCCCCCCCCCCCCCCACCCCCCCCCCCCCCCCCTCCCCTAAGGTCCGAAATGTAAGTTCGTCCCTCTGTCCTTCTGTCCGTCTGTCCGTCCGTCCGTCCGTCACACACTTTTCGGTTAACCACTTTGTCACAGTTTCTCAAATACGCTTTAGGTGGCATCCGCGTTCGACAGACGCATTTCTTGTTTATTGTAAATATTCTGTTTTGATTTTGGGATTTTCCCCCCATTTGTACATGTACTTGTACAGGTAATATATTGGATTTAGTACTAAACACATTGACCCGGCCTTAAATGACCTTAGCTGTTGGTAGGCCGTTAAACCCCAACAAACAAGCAAACAAATATAAATATTATTTCAGCAGACTGATGCTAGATATCTGAGCTTTTCTACAATCACTCACAAAATATACAATGGACACTTCTTCCATGTGTAAAAAATCAAACTGATGCACTGTCTATTATTAGAAGTACATCTGACACAGGTAAAAGGCGTATTTACTCTCATAGCAGGCAAGTAGACAGTAGTAACAATACACTCAGATAAATGCTTACAAGTCACTGGAATCGATACAGTATGTATGGTAATACAGGTAAATATCTACAACACTGTGTATTGTTCTTACTGTTAAACAGTCTTTACTGAATTCTCAAACATTTTAACAAAGGGTCAACAAACCCTTCATATATCAGACTTTGTGTCTACATTTAATGAAAAGAAGGCATAGCACGCTGTTGTCTGATGTATCCCCATCATGTTGCACCAAATTTTAAAGGTAAATATCCCTTCACATTTACGAAGCAATTATGCTTGAATCATTGAATTATCAGGGGCCCCACGGGCCCTTAACTCTTTGCATGCTAGTGGCGAAAATATCCACTAAACAAATTGGGAGTATATGTTTTATTTCTCTCTGTAAATATGTCTTGAAATTTCATTAGAATTGAGTTCTCAGGACTCGATTCTAATGAAATTCCAAGACATATTCATGATATTTATGGGGAGAAATACAAGAAAATATGATGAATTTTTGTCCACTAGTTTTGAACTATTTATAGCCCACAAGTTTCCCAGCATGCAAAGAGTTAATGATTGCAAACTTTAACTGCTTTACAACGTTACGTGACATGACATGGCAGGCCCGTAGCCAGGGGGGTCGGAGCGGTCGGACGACCCCCCCGCCCAGCCTCGAGGACAACTTTTTTAGCAAAAAAACATGCCCCCGGACCACCCTAGATACCTCAGGCCCCTTGGGCCTTCGAAACGACCCACCCTTCAAACAGGTCTGGCTACGGGCCTGCATGGGGGATAATGTATGTATCAAAATTTAAATGCAATTGGCAGGATAGAGTTTGTTTGTTTATTGGTGTTTAACGGCCTATCAACAGCTAAGGTCATGGAAGGCCGGGCAAACGTGTTCAATCCCGTTTTAACCTGCTGCATTGGGGGAAAAATCCCAAAATCAGAACGGAATATTTACATCAAGAAAAAATATATTAAGCCCTGAAATTAGAATAACCTGACCTGGTGCCAGGTCCATACCACACCAAAGTAACTTGGCCCCTTTCCCTAAAATAGGATTACAAATAATCGTAATACTCACATAAGGGGTATAACCAGATTCAACTGTCACATACAAAATTCCAAAGACGTATGTGAGGGCCAAACCAGGGGCCCGTTTCACTAAACTTCTTATGACTAAAATGTTCGTAACTGCAAATTTAAGATCGTCTATATATTTCAATTTATGGATTTACATTTATTGAGCATAGGCTGTATATGCAACCTATATGCTCAATAAATGTAAATCCAATAATTATTTACAAGAAAACAATATTAATGTGAAATTTACAGACTATCATAATTTTGCACTTACGAACATTTTAGTCGTACGAAGTTTAGTGAAACGGCCCCCAGGTCCGGTAAGGATGAACCCCGATTGTTAAATTACCCATCGCGTGCTCCCACCTACCACCCACGGCGAGATAGAGACCTAATATGCAAAGCACAGTGGCAATGTAAATATTGGGCATTTATTGGGCTCCAGATTATAAAACTGATGCATGATCAATCTCTTTCTATACTTGTCCAGTTTGATATTGACATTAAGTTCTAGTATCGTGCTCATATTGGACATGTAGATCTGGTTACATGTATATGTGGCCAAGTGATTTAGGTGTGATAAAAACATCAGCCAATCAATCAATCACTCAATCAAAATTTACACCTAGTGTTGTTTGTTGGTGTATTCCGAATGTAATGTATGAGCATTTAGTAATATGTAATCAGTAATGTTGATCCGTATGTACATGATGTCTCTACGTCTCCATTTCCAATAATATGCCTCCTTCGCAATACAAATTTTAAGGGCATAAAGCCCTTAAACTTTGTATTGCGAAGGAGGCATATTATGAGCTTCCAGCTGATTTCGGAATAGATAGATAGCGGTGTAAGGGTTAATGTTAAGTGAACAGGTTTTGAGCAACCAGTCCCTGGTGTTCTCTATATCATTGATTCACATACTGTTATCTACATAGTGCATTGGCAATGAGCACACTTCTCACCAATGCGGTCCAGGTTCGCTCCTCAACTAGTCTTGGAACCAAGGACTTATCTGTTGGAGGGCCATTAAACCCATATACATTCACTCATTTCCTGAACTAGAGCAATATGTGTGATAGTATGGTCGTCACAAGATCGAATAGTTTTTGTTGCTTGCGCTTGCGGACTGCGCGATATAGTCGGCACATGTACGTGTATCCGGGTTAAAGGTTTTTCGGTATACTAATAACGCCTTGGCGGGCACGACATACGCCGCAGCCATCTCGTTTTCTCAGGATGCTCCAGTTGCTTCCCATATTAAGGACCACCCTTATGCCCCCACCTGTAACATTTAAATGTATGTATATACAAGTATGTGCTGTCACGCTTTTTGTAATCATTGCAAAATCAATTTTAAATAAAAAGAGAAAATTATTAATTCTTTCAGATAGCAGAACCTACACCTCGACGTAAGAATAAGTACCGCACATACGCCTGGGACAATCTTACAGAAGCATACAAGGCTGTTACTGAAGGTTGTATTTCTGTAATGGAAGCTTCTCGCAAGTTTTCTGTACCAGCTACCACGATACGAGATCGAGTTCAGGGTAAGATTGACCCGGCTTGTGCCACGACTGGTCGTCGACCACTTCTGACTGTATCGGAAGAGTCGGAGATTGCAAATCATGTAAAGAAATGTGCAAAATACGGGTATGCATACACACGGCAAGATGTGAGTGATTTTGCTTTTAATCATCTTGTAAGTGATGGGCGACGGCAACCTGATAACCCACTAACTCGGAGATGGTATCACAATTTTAGAAAGCGGTGGCCAAATATTGAAATACAAAGTGCAAGAAGTTTGAATGATTTGCGTGCAGAGGCTACATCTGTGTCGACTATAACTGATTACTTTAATGACCTACAAGAGACTATACAAAATAATGGTCTCGTGAACAAGCCCCATTTGGTGTTCAATGTAGACGAGATTGGAGTTACGAGCCCAGATGTTGCCTTGCAAAGGGATTTCCAGCAACAAGCTGCAACCTCGAAGCGGACAAAGAGCACAACTGTTATCGGATGTGGCAGTGCTAGCGGTCAGACGATTCCACCATTCTTCGTATTTACCGGCAAGCGTGTTAAGTCGGACTTCGTGAAAGGTGGCAGTCCTGGAGCTGCTGCGACTGTCAGTGAAACCGGCGAATCCAATGTGAAGGTGTTTCGGTCTTTCCTTGAAGATCACTTTCTAAAGTTTGTGCATGTCCAAGTCGATGATCACATACTGCTATTGTTGGATGGTGACAAATCCCACTTCTCAATTGGACTTGCCGATTGGGCGTTGTCTCATAACGTCATCTTCTCCTTACTACCAGCATACACAAGTAACATTCTCCAGCCGCTAGATGTTGGATGCTATGGAATGTTCCAGCAGCTGTTCAGTGCTGAATGTCAGAAGTTCATCAGACAATCGCCCCAAGGTATCTCACAAGACAACGTATGCGAGGTGGCGTGTAGGGCGTACAACCAGGCTTTGTCTCCAAACAACCTGCAGGCCGCGTTTTGTAAGACGGGCATCTATCCGTTGAATAAGGATACTGTACTGCGGCAGTTTATCACAACCACAGAGACGTCCATCCACAATGATGAAGACGAAAGGGACAGTGGATCTGACGATGAGAATGATGAGTGATTCTTGTTTTACGTTAGTATACTTGTACATTAAAGGTACATGCCCACGCAGTAGGCACAAAATGTTCTTTATAGGAATTAAATAAGTGTATAATTATGTCACTATTCCACCAGTTCTAAAAATCATGAGTGCCCGCTATACAAATATAATCATTTATTAATTATCAATTTACTGTTAACGACGCGCGGCGGTAACAGTCTATTTTGATAATGTGCGGGGACGACGACTTTCACATCACGGCTTGCGGTGCGCATGCGCAGTATACTACGCGCGCCATTAGGCTTCCCAATATGTAAACAAGAATATCAACATGTTGAAACGTCCAGGACGGATTGTATGAAACAGCGTCGGCCAAAAGAAAGGCGAAATGTCTGAGGGACAGGCAGTACAGAGAGAGTGGTTAATATTGGCGACCAGATCACCAAATGGAAAGAGTTACGTGGAGATTTAGATTTGGACTCGGAATAGAGATTTTTCTTCTCAACTTCCGATACTTCACTGCGCATGTCAAAGATGTGATATGATTGACCTTATCATGTGACGCGTATTGGTAAAAATAGCACGAGGTCGGAAAATACCCTTTCTGGTCGCGGCATATAAAATGCAATTTAACACCAATTAACACGCGCCGTAATTAAAAATAACTCGTTAGTGGGTAGATATATGGCTCATATAAGGCATAACAGAAAATGAAAAGTTGCAGTACAGTGTAACCTGCTGCATGGGCATGTACCTTTAAAAGTACCGTGTTTCAAATGTTGAATGTGGTTTTTGTCGAGCCCTCTTGCAAAAAGAGAAACATATGATCACAATGATGTTTGTGTGTCCATGCATCAGTATGTCTAGCCGTCGATGTGGCCATCCAAAATCTGCGTTAACCCTTACACCGCTATCTTCATTTTTTGTTGTCTGCTGTTTATTTTCTATTTTCCATTTTTATCATCAAAAACATGCTTTGACAGCACTTTAGAATAATTTACAACATGGTTTGACAGCACTTCAGAATCATTTCCATTGGAAATTATTCTGAAGTGCTGTCAAACCATGTCATTTTTATCATCAAAAACATGCTTTGACAGCACTTTAGAATAATTTACAACATGGTTTGACAGCACTTCAGAATCATTTCCATTGGAAATTATTCTGAAGTGCTGTCAAACCATGTTATTATTGAGAAATAAGGCAAGATATAAAAGCAACAGCAGACGACAATTGGTGTGTAGCGGTCTAAGGGTTAATGTTTTTAAACTATTTCCACGAGCATGTCAGATCGACTTCATATGCTTGTTTATCATCATCCATTGGTTCATTGCATTGCCTGCCTACCGGTATGTAGCCTGCATGCCCAAGGTCAATGTTGAATAACTATCAAATGCCTCACGGCGGACTCGACGAAGATCAGACCTTGTGATTTTAGGATCATGTATTCAAAATCTCTGACATGTGACTGTGCCTGGTGGAATGGGGCTTCTGGCAATTTTGGACAGTCCATCTATAGATCCGCTAGAGCACTCGTGCAGTTTCTTAATACACAATACTGTTTGTTATAAGCAGTATTGTGTTTCACTGACTGAACACCGACCCGTGTAGACCCAGACCAGACTGCACACAGACTGGTCTGGATCTACTCTGGCCGAAAACGCCATAATCCTCATTTCTCCATTTGTCCGAGATTTGTCCATTTGTCTGTAGCATTTGTCCGAGTACGTACATTCGTAACACCTTTCATTTTTAGCTCACCTGAGCGAAGCTCATGTGAGCTATTGTTACCGCAATGTTATGTCATCCGTCGTCGTCCGTCCGTGAACATTTTCTCCTCGGTGGCCATTGGGCCTATAGTCACCAAACTTCATGGTCATGGTCCTTAGGTAGGGGGATTACAAAATTGTTAAAATGATGTCATTACGTAATCCAAGATGGCTGCCGTCTAAAAATAGCACAAATTCTTCAAAAATCTTCTTCTCAAGAACCGCCAACCGGATTTCGACAAAACTTGGTAGGAATGATCGATGTACAATGCTCTTTCAAAGTTGTTAAAATGGTGACACCAGGGTCAAAAATATGCGTGGCCCGTGGGGTCAAATTTTACTTTTGACCGAATATGGTCATGTTTATATCAAATGGAAGTTATCAAAGAGGCGATCGCTCTGGTACATTATTTTTTTTGTCGAAATTGGATGGTTATGTCATCCAAGATGGCCGCCGAAAGGATTTCAAAATTCATCTTCACACGAACTGCTTGGCCCATGGTGGCCAAACTTCACAGTTATGGTCCATGGGTGAAGCCTTTTCAGATTTGTTAAAACGGAGGTCGTCGCTAATCCAAGATGGCCGCCGTCTAAAAATAGCACAAATTCTTAAAAAATCTTCCATTTAACCGCCAGCCGGATTTCGACAAAACTTGGTAGGAATGATCGACGTATAATGCTCTTTCAAAGGTGTTAAAATGGTGACCCCGTGTAGCGTTCAGAAAACCCCCCCCCCTCCCGAAATCCCCCACCCCCCGGGGGGGAGTTTGGGCTAGCCTAGTTTCCCCCCCGGGGAATCTGGGCCGGCCCGAAATCCCCCCCGGGGGGATTTCCAACTAGTCAACTTTCCCCCCCCCCCCCCCCACCAGTCAGAAATCCCCCCCCCCCCCCCCCCCCATCCCCCCCCCCCCCCCCTTTTTTTTTTTCAAACAATGACAGGTTAAATGCTAAATTAGCAACTACCATGAGATTGAAGTATTTGAAGAATGTATCGCGGCTATATGTAGATAAAATATCAGTTTGAGGGTGGGGGGGAGTTTGGCCCGGCCCGAAATCCATTGGAAATTATTCTGAAGTGCTGTCAAACCATGTTATTATTGAGAAATAAGGCAAGATATAAAAGCAACAGCAGACGACAATTGGTGTGTAGCGGTCTAAGGGTTAATGTTTTTAAACTATTTCCACGAGCATGTCAGATCGACTTCATATGCTTGTTTATCATCATCCATTGGTTCATTGCATTGCCTGCCTACCGGTATGTAGCCTGCATGCCCAAGGTCAATGTTGAATAACTATCAAATGCCTCACGGCGGACTCGACGAAGATCAGACCTTGTGATTTTAGGATCATGTATTCAAAATCTCTGACATGTGACTGTGCCTGGTGGAATGGGGCTTCTGGCAATTTTGGACAGTCCATCTATAGATCCGCTAGAGCACTCGTGCAGTTTCTTAATACACAATACTGTTTGTTATAAGCAGTATTGTGTTTCACTGACTGAACACCGACCCGTGTAGACCCAGACCAGACTGCACACAGACTGGTCTGGATCTACTCTGGCCGAAAACGCCATAATCATTCTCCATTTTGTCCGAGATTTGTCCATTTGTCTGTAGCATTTGTCCGAGTACGTACATTCGTAAACACCTTTCATTTTTAGCTCACCTGAGCGAAGCTCATGTGAGCTATTGTTACCGCAATGTTATGTCATCCGTCGTCGTCCGTCCGTGAACATTTTCTCCTCGGTGGCCATTGGGCCTATAGTCACCAAACTTCATGGTCATGGTCCTTAGGTAGGGGGATTACAAAATTGTTAAAATGATGTCATTACGTAATCCAAGATGGCTGCCGTCTAAAAATAGCACAAATTCTTCAAAAATCTTCTTCTCAAGAACCGCCAACCGGATTTCGACAAAACTTGGTAGGAATGATCGATGTACAATGCTCTTTCAAAGTTGTTAAAATGGTGACACCAGGGTCAAAAATATGCGTGGCCCGTGGGGTCAAATTTTACTTTTGACCGAATATGGTCATGTTTATATCAAATGGAAGTTATCAAAGAGGCGATCGCTCTGGTACATTATTTTTTTTGTCGAAATTGGATGGTTATGTCATCCAAGATGGCCGCCGAAAGGATTTCAAAATTCATCTTCACACGAACTGCTTGGCCCATGGTGGCCAAACTTCACAGTTATGGTCCATGGGTGAAGCCTTTTCAGATTTGTTAAAACGGAGGTCGTCGCTAATCCAAGATGGCCGCCGTCTAAAAATAGCACAAATTCTTAAAAAATCTTCCATTTAACCGCCAGCCGGATTTCGACAAAACTTGGTAGGAATGATCGACGTATAATGCTCTTTCAAAGGTGTTAAAATGGTGACCCCGGTGTAGCGTTCAGAAATCCCCCCCGCCCGAAATCCCCCCGGGGGGGAGTTTGGGCTAGCCTAGTCCCCTCCCCCTCCCTACCCGGGGGGAATCTGGGCCGGCCCGAAATCCCCCCCGGGGGGATTTCCAACTAGTCAACTTTCCCCCCCCCCCCACCAGTCAGAAATCCCCCCCCCCCCCCCCCATTTTTTTTCAAACAATGACAGGTTAAATGCTAAATTAGCAACTACCATGAGATTGAAGTATTTGAAGAATGTATCGCGGCTATATGTAGATAAACTATCAGTTTGAGGGTGGGGGGGAGTTTTGGCCCGGCCCGAAATCCCCCCCCCCCCCCCCCCCCCCCCACCCCCCCCCCCCCCCCCCCCCCCCCCCCCCCCCCCCTCATATTTTTTTTCAACAATGACAGGTTAATGCTGAATTAGCAGGTTAAAATTAGCAACTAACATGCTACCGAAGTTTTTGAAGTATTTTGATGGCTGTATATAGAAAATTATTTTGATTCAGTTTGATGGGGGGGGGGGGGAGTTTGGGCCGGCCCGAAATCCCCCCACCCCATTTTTTTTTACAACAATGACAGTTAAAATGCTGAATTAGCAGATTAAAATTAACATGATACTGAAGTATTTGAATTAAGTATGATTGATATATATATATAAAATATCAGTGATTTGAGATTTGGGCTGGCCCGAAATCCCCCCCCCCCCCCCCCCCCATATTTTTGTTTCAATGATGACAGGTTGAATGCTGAATTAGCAGATTAAAATTAGCAACTAACATGCTACCGAAGTTTTTGAAGTATGTTTGATGGCTGTATATAGATAAAATTTCAGTTTGATGGGGGGGGGGGGAGTTTGGGCCGGCCCGAAACCCCCCCCCCCCCCCCCCCCCCATATTTTTTTTCAACGATGACAGGTTAAATGCTGAATTAGCAGATTAAAATTAGCAATTAACATGATACTGAAGTATTTGAATTAAGTATGATTGATATATATATATAAAATATCAGTTTGAGGGGTGGGGGGGGGGGGGGGGGGTGGGGGGGGAGGGGGGCGGAGTTTGGGCTGGCCCGAAATCCCGCCCCCCACCCCCCCCCCCCCCATCCCCCCCCCCCCCCCCCCCATATTTTTTTTTCAACGATGACAGGTTGAATGCTGAATTAGCAGGTTAAATTAGCAACTAACATGCTACCGAAGTTTTTGAAGTATGTTTGATGGCTGTATAAATAGATAAAATTTCAGTTTGATGGCGGGGTGGGGTGGGGGGGGGGGAGTTTGGGCCGGCCCGAAATCCCCCCCCCCCCCCCCCCCCCCCCCCTACCCCCCCCCCCCCATATTTTTTTTCAACAATGACAGGTGAATGCTGAATTAGCAGGTTAAATTAGCAACTAACATGCTACCGAAGTTTTTGAAGTATGTTCGATGGCATATATAGATAAAAAATTTCAGTTTGCTGAGGGGGGGTGGGGGGGGTGAGTTTGGGCCGGTAATCTCAAAATAACCAGGTGTAATACTGGTCTATGATGGTTGCGATTCAGTAGTTGTTCATATCATTTTGTCTTCACATGGTGTTCACATGTACTACGTGTGAAAGAAGTAATGTACAGCTATTGTGGAATATCTCACCTTTCTGAGGTTAATTGGATGTATGACACCTTGGGGTGTTGAGACCTTATCTATGAAAACATCCTGTTGACAATTAACAAAATATGACCTTTTATGGCCCCCTGATTATGAAATTTGAAAAATTAAAACACGTATATTGGCTTCTTATCATTCATAATGTACAATGAAAATCTTTATTTGATCAATATTGCTACTTCATTGACAGAATATCATATAGTTTGGGCTGTATAATAAATTTGTATTATTGGCGAAAAAATGCCCTTTAGAATACAAATATAGAATTTACTTGGTGAATGAAACGCTTAAATATTAAACACCTAAACCAAACAAATCGACACCATAAAATCTATATATATAAAGCAATATTGCAAAGGATCAATTTTCTTAATAACAAAAATAATGTATTAGCACTAATTATTGGACAGTTCTACATGTACAAGTAATTGATAATAGTTATTGATAATGGTTGTATCAATCCTGTGATTTGTCCACTCTGTAGAAATCATAAAAGTGTTCAATAATTGGTGCTAATTGTTGATGGAATGAATTAAAGCCAAATTTCTTTGAAATTGAATAATTGATAGACATCAAAGGTTTAGTGTTCAAAATCATGTAGGTGCATGTCAAACAATTGTTGCAAATATTCTTTCAAGTGAAGTCCAACATTGAAGAGGTTTCTTTTCTACATATAATATTGCATGTCATTCCATTTCCTTCATTCAATGTTGTAAAACAACCAACAAATTAAATATCTACAAACATTTGAAATTTGCTTTTTTATGTATTAGCTAAACATATTCATTAACAGACCGAGATCTCTATGATGTATTGCATATTTTAAATCAAAATGATTTAAATGTTATTCAATAAATGCAAGAGAGATGACTGCAAATTTATATATATACATGTATATCCGTCATACATACATCAAATACTTCAATCTCATGTTAGTTGCTAATTTAGCAATTAACCTGCTAATTCAGCATTATTATATATAAACCCGTCAGCGTTGAAAAAAAATATGAGGGGGGGGGGGATTTTGGGCCGGCCCAAACTGCCCCCCCCCCCCCCCCCCCCCCCCCCCTCCAACTGATATTTTGTCTATATATAGCCGCCATACTTACTTCAAATACTTCAATCTCATATTAGTTGCTAATTTAGCATTTAACCTGCTAATTCAGCATTATTTAACTTGTGAGCGTTGAAAAGAAAAATAAAGAAAAATAATGGATTTCGGTCCGCCTAAAGTCCCCCCCCCCCTCACGAAATTTATATATATATATCAATCATCACTTCAGTATCCTGTTAGTTGCTAATTTCAACCTGCAAATTCAGCATTTAACCTGTCAATGTTGAAACAAAAATATGGGGGGATTTCGGCCGGCGCAAAGTCCCCCCCCCCACACATGAAACTCATATTTATATATATATATCTGTCATACATACATCAAATACTTCAATCACATGTTAGTTGCTGATGTAGCGATTAACCTGCTAATTCAGCATTATTTAACCAGTCATTGTTGAAAAAAAATATGGGGGGGGGATTTCGGGCCGGCCCCCTAAACCTAAACTCCCCCCCCCACACCCCCCCCCCCCCCCCCTCAAACTGATATTTATCTATATATATAAATCCATCATACCTACTTCAAATAATTCAATATCATGTTAGTTTGCTAATAATTTCAACCTGCTTAATTCAGCATTATTTAACCTGTCCGCGATGAAAACAAATAAGGGGGGGGGGGGGGGGGGTGGGGGGGGGGGGGGGGTGGTGGGGGGGGGGGGGGGGGGGATTTCGGGCCGCCCAAAGTCCCCCCCCCCCCCCCCCCCCCCCACGATCACATGAAACTACATATTATATATATATCTGTCATACATACATCAAATACTTCAATCACATGTTAGTTTGCTAATGTATCGATTAACCTGCTAATTCAGCATTATTTAACCAGTCAGCGTTGAAAAAAAATATGGGGGGGATTTCGGGCCGCCCAAACTCACCCCACCCCCCCCCCCCCCCCCCCCCCCCCCCCCCCCCCCCCCCCCCCCCGAAAACTGATATTTTTTCTATATCTAGCCGCCATTCTTACTTCAAATACTTCAATCTCATATTAGTTGCTAATTTAGCATTTAACCTACCATTGTTTGAAAAAATATGGGGGGGGGGGATTTCTGACTGGCGGGGGGGAAAGTTGACTAGTTTGAAATCCCCCCGGGGGGATTTCGGGCCGGCCCAGAATCCCCCCCGGGGGATTTCTGACTGATGGGGGGAAAGTGGCCTGCTACACCGGGTCAAAAATCAGCGTGGCCCGTGTGGTCAAATTTTATTTTTGACCAAATATGCTCATGTCATATATCAAATTGAAGGTATAGATGAGGCGATTGCTCTGGTGCAATATTTGTCGGAATCGGATGATTATGTCATCCATGATGGCCTCCAAAAGGTCCATTTATTCGCATTTATTAACGTCTTTTTCTCAGGAACCACATGGCCGATGCTGGCCAAACTTCATAGTCAGTTAAGATCTTTGGGTGTCAGATTTGGTAAAATGAGTTATCGCTTAATCCAAGATGAACGCCATCTAAAAATAGCCCAATTTTTAGCTCACCTGAGCAAAGCTCATGTGAGCTATTGTTATGGCAAAGTGTCCGTCGTCCGTCGTCCGTCGTCCGTCTGTCCGTGAACATTTTCAATCATCTTCTTCTCCCGAACTGCTGAGCCGATATTGGTTAAACTTCACAGGGATGATATATGGGTGATGCCATTTCAGATTTGTTAAAATGGAGGTCATCGACAATCCAAGATGGCCGCCATGGAAAAGTAGGTCAAATTCTTAAAAAATCTTCTTCTCACGAACCGCCAGGCCAATTTCGACGATACTTGGTATGAATGATCGATAGTTAGCGCTGTTTCAGATTTGTTCATAAGGTGGCCCGTGGGTCAAAAATGGGCATCGCCCGAGGCGTCAAATAGGGGTCAAATAGGGGTAAAATTTTATTTTTAACCGAATATAGTCATGTAATATATCAAATCGAAGGTATTGACGAGACAATCACTCTGGAACATTTTTTGTCTAAATCATATGATTACGTCATCCAAGATGGCCACCGATAATTCAAATGGTCATTCTTTTACTAAAGATTTCAAACGTCTTTTTCTTGTAAACTGCTTGGCCGATATTGGCCAAACTTAACTGTAATGGTCTGTGGTTGAAGCCTGTTCATTTTTGTTAAAATGGAGGTCATCACCAAATACAAGATGGCCGCCGTTGAGAAGTAGGTCAAATTCTTAAAAAATCTTCTTCTCACGAACCGCCAGGTCGATTTCGACGATACTGGGTATGAATGATCGATAGTTAGCGCTGTTTCAGATTTGTTCATATGGTGGCCCCTGGGTCAAAAATGTGGGGCGTGGCCCGAGGGGTCAAATAGGGGTAAATATTTTTTTTAACCGAATATAGTCATATAATATATCAAAATCGAAGGTATTGACGAGACGATCACTCTGGAGATTTTTTTGTCTAAATCAGATGATTACGTCATCCAAGATGGCCACTGATAGTTCAAAAGGTCATTCTTTTACTAAAGATTTCAAACGTCTTTTTCTTGTGAACTGCTTGGGCCGATATTGACCAAACTTAACTGTAATGTCTGTGGGTGAAGCTGTTCATTATTTTTGTTAAAATGGAGGTCATCACCAAATCCAAGATGTCCGCCATTGAAAAGTAGGTCAAAATTGTCAAAAAAAAAAATCTTCTCACAAATCCTCCAGGTCGATTTTCGACGAAACTTGGTGTGAAATGATTGATAGTTAACGCTGTGTCAGATTTGTTCATATGGTGGCCCCTGGGTCAAAAATGGGCGTGGCCCGAGGGGTCAACTAGGGGTCAAATTATATTTTTGCCCGAATATGGTCATATAATATATCAAATCGAAGGTATCGACTAGTCGATCACTCTGGAGCATGTTTTAATTTTGCCAAAATCAGAATGATTACGTCATCCAAGATGGCCACCGACAGGTCAAAAGGTTGTTTTCTTTTATTTTACTAAAGATTTCAAAGGACTTCCTTCTTGTGAACTGCTTGACCGATATTGACCAAACTTAACTGAAATGGTTTGATGGTGAAGCCTGTTCATTTTTATTCAAAATGGAGGTCATCACCAAATCCAAGATGTCCGCCGTTGAAAAGTAGGTCAAATTGTCAAAAATTCTTCTTCTCACAAACCGCCAGGACCGATTTCGACGAAACTTTGTATGAATAATCGATAGTTAAACGCTGATTCAGATTTGTTCATATGGTGGCCTCTGGGTCAAAAAATGGTCATGGCCCAGAGGTCAAATAGGGGTCAAATTTTAAATTTTATTTTTGACCGAATATGGTCATTTTATATATCAAAATTGAAGGTATAGCAGATAAATCACATGCACATTCGCAATATATGTTAGATCAGAAGGTACCAACAAATTCTGTGGAACATTTGAAGTTGTAAGTGAAGAGTCTTTGTGAAATCAAGATGACCACTATGGAGGCTTTTAGGTGAGCGATACAGGCCCATTTGGGCCTCTTGTTTTAAAACACATATGAACTCAATGTCACATTCTCCTCTGGTGTTCATGGAGTCAGGTGAGCGAATTAGGGTCATCATGGCTCTCTTGTTGAATAACTCGTGATCTGCTTCACGCGGGGGATTAGCTTAGTGATAACGATGCCCTGGTTATAACTGTTTGAGTAACGCCGTCGTCCGCGTCTTCGTCCGAAATGTCAAAAATATTTGGATACATGTGAACATTTGGAACACACTCATACCGCCATTAACATGACCTTGACCTTTTTTACCATCACATTTTTCCGGAAACACTTAGCCATTTTTTTGCGTCAAGAAGTTTGTACAAGCTTCTTCATCATTGTATAACTTTAATATTGCTAGACAGATTGTTTCAATATTTGGACACTTGATACATGTGAGCATTTGGAACACACTCATGCCCGAATTAACATGACCTTGACCTTTCGTACCTTCACATTTTTGCGGAAACTCTTGATCATATTTTGCGTCAAAAAGTTTGTACAAGTTTCTTCATCATCGTATAACATTAATATTACTCGATGGATATAACTTCAATATTTGGACACTTGATACATGTAAGCATTTGGAACACACTCATGTAGCCATTAACATCACCTTGAACTTTTTGACCTTCACATGGTTGTGAATGTCAAAACGTTTCTCAGTTCTCGGTACCCATCTTGCTGAAATACAAATGTACATATAACTGATGCATATGGGACTGTGACTGGAGAAATAAGACTTATTGATTATGCAACCATTGTAGATCCAATATCCAATTTCATCAAAATTGCAAAGTATGCTTTTCTGGCAAAGTATACTTTGAGGGAGTAATCATTTATTTTTCCTGAAATGCATTATTCATATAGAACTAACAAATGCATACCGGTATATTTCATGATTAAAAGTATGCAGAATTATTATACTGAATTTATTTCAAATTGGCTGTGATAATGTAATAAATTCAGTATAATAAAAATTAATAAATTCATCATAAAATTGAAAATTTCTCGCTCAAAGTATACTTTGCAATGTTGGTGAAATAGGCTACAGATCCAATAGATGAATGTCTCTTGATTCGTTAGTCACATCATCTTCAAACTTCACCAATAGCTTCTCCACATTCATTGATATCTACCAGTGTCATTCGGCTGACCTTCACCTTGGTAACATTCATCTTGGTGTCAACAATTTTAGACAAATATTGAATATTTACTCATTTGTTAGTCATATCATTTCTAAACTTCATGGCTAGCTATCCATCCAGTGTCATTCCGGTGACCTTGATTGTAAAACAGGGCTCCAGATTATAAAACTGTCTGATGCATGATCAATCTCTTTCTGTACTTGTCCAGTTTGATTGCTTGAGGTTAAGTTCTTGTAAACAGTTAGAAAATATGCTCAGAATGATTTGTGATTTTGAATTCTAGTATCATGCTCATTTTGGACATGTATATCTGGGTACATGTATATGTGGCCAGGTGATTTAGGTGTGATAAAAACATCAGCCAATCAATCAATCACTCAATAAAAATTTACACACTTGTTGGTGTATTCCGAATGTAATTTATGAGCATTTAGTAAAGATATGTAAATAGAGAATAGTAGGTTAGTTCCGTGAATGGGAACACAAATGTATGGCCAGGCTTAGGAAACGTGATGGGCGAGGCTCTACCGAGCACATCCCATTTCCGTGCCACGCCAGATATTTTTGTCATTCACGGCACTAGCCTACTATTCTATTTATCCCGTCAACACCTACAAATGGCTTTGAAATGCACAAAAATAACTCCAGCCACCACACATATTCATGCGCAGTGATTAGGTCGTATTGACAGGATATCAAAAATGTTACACGGCACCGTGTTTCACGGCACATACGCACTGTGTTGACGGGAGAATCAGTACTATTGACCTTGTGTACATGCTATTGAAGCGACCCAGCCAACGAAGCATCGCTATACACGCTTGTGTATTGCGTATTCCTCGCTTCGAATTTATGACACATTTTGGACCACAAAGCACGTCTGTCATTTTGTTCACACGACTTGATGCATGCCTGAATGTTCACAATTGTCAATAGTTTATGATTGTCGTCTTCACACACCAGGAATCTTGTTTAGTTCGTTATAATTCACAATAGTTTGTTTGCATTTCCTGTGTGTGTTGAATGCAGCCGCCATGTTTACTGGCTGTGCTTGTTTTGACTTGTGTCTGATCAGAACTGTCCATCCTCACAATCTAGCCAATATATGTGCGGGAGGTTGGACAAGTTCCGTAAATCGTTCCGTAAATGTTACGGAACTTGGACAAGTTCCGTAAATGTCACGTAAATGTCAAGGAACTTGTCCAAAACCTTACGAAGAGTACCGGTGTCACAGGAAATTCTCCCCCCTGGAAATCTTCTCCCCCGCGGGGGAAGATTTCCAGGGTCGAGCCTGGAAATATTCCCCCCCCGGTGGAAATATTCCCCCCGGGGGGGAATATTTCCAGGCTCGACCCTATGGAAACTTCTCCCCCCCCCCCCCCCCCCACCCTGGAAATTCACCCCCCCACCAAAAGTTTGTGTTTGAATGCTGCAAAGCAGAATTATTTCCCACCAAACATGTGCACATAGGCACGCACAATGTATGCCATTTGGTAGTATAAGAAAGGGGAACATAAAAAATCACCTCCATCACACCCCACCCCAATCTACCATATGCATAGTGTAAGTCCCTTGATAGACAAGAATATCACAAAGATTGGTTGGGGGAAGATTTCTGATGAAGTGAAAATGTTTGTGTAGAACAGTTAGCATGTGACGCATATTGGCGGGGGGGGGGGGATTTTCCTATGAAATATCCCCCCAACCATCTACAATAATTATGCATAGCGGATGTGAATGCCTCTTTGTAGACAAGAATAACCCACCCCCCCCCCCCTAACCCTCACCCTGATGAAATAATGTTGGTGGTAGAAAACAGATAGCATTTGGCATGTATTGAGGGGGATTGGGGGGGGGGGGAGATTTTCCTAAGAAAATAATCCCCCCAAACCATCTACCATAATTAATGCATAGCGGATGTGAATGCCTCTTTGTAGACGAGAATACCCCCCCCCCCCCCCCCCCCCTCCCCCCCCCCCCCCCCCCCCCCCCCCCCCCCCCCCCCCCCCCCCCATCATGATGAAATAATGTTGGTGTAGAACAGATAGCATTTGGCATGTATTGAGGGAGGGGGGGGGGTTTGGGGGGGGGGGAGATTTTTCCTAAGAAATATCCCCCCCCCCCCCAACCACTACCATATGCATAGCGGATATGGATGTCTCTTTGTAGACAAGAATAACCCACGATTGGGGGATTATTTCTGATGAAATAATGTATGTTGGTGTAGAACAGATAGCATGTGGCATGTATTGGTGGGGGGGGGTATTTTCCTATTTTCCTAGGAAATATTCCCCCCCCCCCAACCATCTACCATATGCATAGCGGAATGTGAATGTCTCTTTGTAGACAAGAATAACCCCCCCCTCCCTCATGATGAAAATAATGTATTGTGGTGTAGAACCAGATAGCATTTGGCATGTATTGAGGGAGGGGGTGGGGGGGGGTGAGATTTTCCAGAAAATATCCCACCCCCCCCACAACTACCATATGCGGATGTCTCTTTGTAGACAAGAATAACCCACGATTGGGGGAGTATTTCTGATGAAATAATGTATGTTGGTGTAGAACGGATAGCATGTGGCATGTATTGTTGGTGGGGGGGGGGGAGATTTTCCTAGGAAATATTCCCCCATCCCAACCATCTACCATATGCATAGCGGATGTGAATGTCTCTTTGTCTCTTTGTAGACAAGAATTACCCCACCCCCCTCCCTCATGATGAAATAATGTATGTGGTAGAACAGATAGCAATTTGGCATGTATTGAGGAAGGGGGGTGGGGGGGATATTTCCTAGGAAAAATCTCCCCCCCCCCCCCACCACCAATACATGCCACAATGCTATCTCTTCACCAACTTCATTTCATTTCATCAGAAATACTCCCCCAATAACATGCTATTCCTTCTCCTTTCTCTACAAAGAGACATTCACATCCACTTTGCATGGTAGATGGTGGGGGTGGGGGGGATATTTCTTAGGCAAAATCTCCCCCCCCCCACCTAATACATGCCACATGCTATATGTTCTACACCAACGTGCGCTGAGGGGGGGGGAGGTGGGGGGGATATTTCCTAGGAAAGTCCCCCCCCCCCCACCACCAATACTTGCCACATGCTGTTCTACACAGATATATTCTGTTTTTATCTAGACCACCCCCACCATGTGCTATACATTTATACCAATCATATGGCAGCTATGGTAGAGATTTAACCTAGAGAACTCTCCACCAGCGAACACATAACAGTATGTTATGGTACGGTAATGGGGAATTATTGCATATACCGGTAAATAGAATCTCTACTTCCCCACCACCACTATATTGTCTATGTATAGATATACTAAATTAGAGAGCTCTTTTATAGAAAATACTGCCTTGCCTATTAACATACTTCTCCACAAGCAGACATACATTATGACTATGTTGGTTGGGTATACATGTAGGGATATTACGTCCTCTGTTACCAACAGACTGGTTCTAGCATGTGCATTTTGTATGCTCCTGAGCACAATACAAACAATGTATATGAAAATACATTAAATTTTTTGGACAGTGTCTGTGAAGGTGGTGATGGGGGGGGGGGAAGGGGGGGGGGAATTTCCAGGCAGGGGGGAATATTTCCTAGGCTTAAGCCATGGAAATCTTCCCCCCCACCCCCCCACCCCCCCTCCCCTCCTGGGGGGAAGATTTCCAGGGGGGGGGGAGATTTCCTGTTACACCGGAACTTGTCCAAAACCTAACGGAAAGTACCGAAACTTGTCCAAAACCTTACGGAAAATCATGGAACGAATCTGTCAATTGGCGACTTTGTCCCGAGAGACGCAACTCGAGACGCAACTCGCGTCTCAGAACTCCCAATTAAGGCCCAAATATCCTCCCCCTTAACCATTACCCACCGACGATGTTACCCATGGTCCGTTAGTCGTCAGATGTGCTGATTTGAACGTGATTCTGGCATTATTGATTATTAATATTGGCTGGAACCATGATAACGCCAATATCCCATTACCCCACCCACTTTTTTATACGACCGTTTTTAAAAAACGGTACGTATTATGTTTTACCGCACGGCGGGCGGGCGGGCGCTTTGCGGGCGGCGGGCTGGCGGCTGAAGAAAAAGCGCATAGTTCGTGTACACAACTCCTCCGAAACCGTTCAGTCGATCGTTCTGAAACTATACACACGTCTTCTACACATATTGAAGATGTGCACCTTGGTGTTTTTATGCCGAAAAAAATATTTTTTAACTAAAATATCACCTTTTTAACTTAGCCATTGTTTCTACATTTTTCTATACAATTCTATATACGGTACAGAGTTTGTGTACACAACTCCTCCGAAACTGTTCAGTCGATCGTACTGAAACTATACACACGTCTTCTACACATATTGAAGATGTGCACCTTGGTGTTTTTATGCCGAAAGAATATTTTTTAACAAATGTATCACCTTTTTAACTTAGCCATTTTTTCTGCATTTTTCTATACAATTCTATATACGATACAGAGTTTGTGTACACAACTCCTCCGAAACTGTTCAGTCGATCGTTATGAAACTATACACACGTCTTCTACACATATTGAAGATGTGCACCTTGGTGTTTTTATGCCGAAAGAATATTTTTTAACAAATATACATGTATCACCTTTTTAACTTAGCCAGTTTTTTCTACAATTTGTTTTTTAGCCAGTTTTTCTACATTTTTCTATACAGTTATTCATATAGGGTACAGAGTTTGTGTACACAACTCCTCCAAAACCGTTTTCAGATCCGATCGTTCTTGAAACTATACACACGTCTCTACACATAATTGAAGATGTGCACCATTGTGTTTTTATGCCGAAAACATATTTTTTAGCAAAAATATCACCTTTTTAACTTAGCCATTTTTTCTACATTATTGTATCCAATTCCCTAGCATTTCTACTTTATACTCTACTTTTCTATCTCTGCCTAAATTAGTATACATGTTTAGCACAACGAGATGGAAGAAATAATGCTATAGACTTTCAAATTCTCATTAATGTTTCTTGCCTTGGTGACAGCTTCACATTTCTGCATCTTCGCTGTCTGGCCCATATTCGACGGGCGTATTTTTATGCCCCCGCTACCGAAAGGTACGGGGTCATATAGTGTTACCGGCGTCCGTACGTCCGTCCCGTCCGTCCGTCTGTCCGTACGACCGTCCCGTCCGTACGTCCCAATATTACCATATTCTTTACTAACTTCTACATGGCTTCACATATTATGTCAATATGTATACACGTGATACATATGAACATGCCTTACACACTCCACCATCCAGTACTTCGACCTTGACCTTTGGCCTTGACCTTTTCCACTTTAAATGTTTGCTTGGTACTTTGGGACAAATCTACGTGCACGTTTCTCAATCCTACACTAACCTCTCAATACTTTTGCCAATCGCTTAAATATTTATACACATGATACATATGAACATGCCCTACACACTCCACCACCCAGTACTTCGACCTTGACCTTTGGCCTTGACCTTTTCCACTTTAAATGTTTGCTTGGCACTTTGGGACAAATCTACGTTCACGTTTCTCAATCCTACACTAACTTCTCAATACTTTTGCCAATCGCTTAAATATTTATACACATGATACATATGAACATGCCCTACACACTCCACCACCCAGTACTTCGACCTTGACCTTTGGCCTTGACCTTTTCCACTTAAAATGTTTGCTTGGCACTTTGGGACAAATCTACGTGCACGTTTCTCAATCCTACACTAACTTCTCAATATTTTTGCCAATCACTTAAATATTTATACACATGATACATATGAACATGCCCTACACACTCCACCACCCAGTACTTCGACCTTGACCTTTGGCCTTGACCTTTAAATGTTTGCTTGGCACTTTGGGACAAATCTACGTGCACGTTTCTCAATCCTACACTTACACTAACTTCTCAATACTTTTGCCAATCGCTTAAATATTATACACATATACATAGACATACTTGACCATGCTTTTTTTCACACTCACAACCCAGTACTTCCCGACGACCTTGACCTTTGGCCTTGACTTTTTCCACTTTTTTTCAGGGTCGACTTGGGACTGACAATCACTTTTGCTACATATGACATGCACCTACACACTCCACCACCCAGTACTTCGACTTGACCTTTGACCTTTGACCTTGACTAGGACCTTTTCACTTTGGGACAAATCGTTTGCACGTGTTTCTCAATCCTACTAATTCTCAATACTTTTGCCAGTCGCTTAAATATTTCTACACAGATACTATGAACATGCCCTACACACTCCACCACCCAGTACTTCGACCTTGACCTTTGGCCTTGACCTTTTCCACTTTAAAGTTTGCTTGGCACTTTTGACTAATCTACGTTGCACGTTTCTCAATCCTACACTTACACTAACTTCTCAATACTTTTGCCAATCGCTTAAATATTTATACACACTAACTTTCACACACGCATTGCTCCAATGGTCCTCTACCGCCCTGTGACAAATCCACATTCGTCCTGCCCCCGCTAAGCACAGGGTCAAGGTCACAGACTTGGTGCGTTTGAAACCTTAACATTCAGTTAAATGGCTTATAATTTGTGTTTCCTTGCTCGGATCTGCTTCACATTTCACACACGCATTGCTACAATGGTCCTCTACCACCCTGTGACAAATCCACATTCGTCCCGCCCCCACTAAGCCCAGGGTCAAGGTGCGTTCAAGACCTTAACGCTCGGGTAAATGGCTTATAATCAAATATGCCTCGCTTTCTTTGGCTGCCAACGGGGGCATTCGTGTGCCGACAGGCCACATTTCTAGTGTGACTTGCGGCACTCTTGTTCCCCATTGCGATACGATTCTCAACTCGAGCTTCGTAACCCCCCCTGTTGTGTGATTCCCCACCCTAGCTTCGTGCCCCCCTCCCACCCCTGTTAGGTGATCCCCATTCCATTGTCATGCGTCCTAGCTGTTGTGTGCCCCACCCCATTCACCTAGTGTCATGATTCCCATGCCAGCTTTGTGACCCCCGTCTGTGTGATATTCCCATGCCCCACCCTTTGTGACGTCCTGTGATTCCAACCCTGCTCCGTGTCCACCTGCAGTGTAATTTCCCACCCCAGCTTCCTGACCCCCGGCTGTGTGATTTCCCACCCCAGCTTCCTGACCCCTGGCTGTGTGACTCCCCACCCCTGCTCCGTGCCCACCTGCTGTGTAATTTCCCACCCCAGCTTCGTGACCCCTGGCTGTGTGACTCCCCACCCCTGCTCCATGCCCACCTGCTGTGTGATTTCCCACCCCAGCTTCCTGACTCCTGGCTGTGTGACTCCCCACCCCTGCTCCGTGCCCACCTGCTGTGTGATTTCCCACCCCAGCTTCCTGACTCCCGGCTGTGTGACTCCCCACCCCTGCTCCGTGCCCACCTGCTGTGTAATTTCCCACCCCAGCTTCCTGACCCCTGGCTGTGTGACTCCCCACCCCTGCTCCGTGCCCACCTGCTGTGTGATTTCTCACCCCAGCTTCCTGACCCCTGGCTGTGTGATTTCCCACCCCAGCTTCCTGACCCCTGGCTGTGTGACTCCCCACCCCTGCTCCGTGCCCACCTGCTGTGTAATTTCCCACCCCAGCTTCCTGACTCCCGGCTGTGTGACTCCCCACCCCTGCTCCGTGCCCACCTGCTGTGTGATTTCCCACCCCAGCTGTGTGACTCCCAGCTGTGTGACTCCCCACCCCTGCTTCCTGACTCCCAGCTGTGTGACTCCCCACCCCTGCTCCGTGCCCACCTGCTGTGTGATTTCCCACCCCAGCTTCCTGACTCCTGGCTGTGTGACTCCCCACCCCTGCTCCATGCCCACCTGCTGTGTGATTTCCCACTCCAGCTTCCTGACTCCCGGCTGTGTGACTCCCCACCCCTGCTCCGTGCCCACCTGCTGTGTAATTTCCCACCCCAGCTTCCTGACCCCTGGCTGTGTGACTCCCCACCCCTGCTCCGTGCCCACCTGCTGTGTGATTTCCCACCCCAGCTTCCTGACTCCTGGCTGTGTGACTCCGCACCCCAGCTTCCTGACCCCTGGCTGTGTGACTCCCCACCCCTGCTCCGTGCCCACCTGCTGTGTAATTTCCCACCGCAGCTTCCTGACTCCCGGCTGTGTGACTGCCCACCTGCTGTGTGATTTCCCACCCCAGCTTCCTGACTCCCGGCTGTGTGACTCCCCACCCCTGCTCCGTGCCCACCTGCTGTATGATTTCCCACCCCAGCTTCCTGACTCCCGGCTGTGTGACTCCCCACCCCAGCTTCCTGACCCCTGGCTGTGTGACTCCCCACCCCTGCTCCGTGCCCACCTGCTGTGTAATTTCCCACCCCAGCTTCCTGACTCCCGGCTGTGTGACTCCCCATCCCTGCTCCGTGCCCACCTGCTGTGTGACTCCCCACCCCAGCTTCCTGACCTCTGGCTGTGTGACTCCCCACCCCTGCTCCGTGCCCACCTGGTGTGTGATTTCCCACCCCAGCTTCCTGACCCCTAGCTATGTGACTCCCCACCCCTGCTCCGTGCCCACCTGCTGTGTAATTTCCCACCCGAGCTTCCTGACTCCCGGCTGTGTGACTCCCCACCCCTGCTCCGTGCCCACCTGCTGTGTGACTCCCCACCCCAGCTTCCTGACCCCTGGCTGTGTGACTCCCCACCCCTGCTCCGTGCCAACCTGCTGTGTGACTCCCCACCCCAGCTTCACCCCATGGCGTGTGATCCCTACCCCTGTCCTGCCCACCTGCTGTGATTTCCCACCCCATGTTCCTGACTGGTGTGTATCCCCACCCCTGCTCCGTGCCCACCTGCTGTGTGATTTCCCACCCCAGCTTCCTGACTGGCTGTGTGACTCCCCACCCCTGCTCTGTGCCCACCTGCTGTGTGATTTCCCACCCCAGCTTCCTGACTCCCGGCTGTGTGACTCCCCACACCCCTGCTCTGTGCCCACCTGCTGTGTGATTTCCCACCCCAGCTTCCTGACTCCCGGCTGTGTGACTCCCCACCCCTGCTCCGTGCCCACCTGCTGTGTAATTTCCCACCCCAGCTTCCTGACTCGGTCTGTGTGACTCCCCACCCCTGCTCCGTGCCCACCTGCTGTGTGATTTCCCACCCCAGCTTCTGACTCCCGGCGTGTGATCCCCACCCCTGCTCCCTGCCCACTGCTGTGTATCCCACCCCAGCTTCCTGACTGGCCTGTGTGCTCCCACCTGCTCCGTGCCCACCTGCGTGTGATTTCCCACCCAGCTTATGACTGCTGTGTGATCCCCACCCCTGTCCTGCCCACCTGCGTGTATTTCCCACCCCAGCTCCTGACTGGCTGTGTGACTCCCCACCCCTGCTCCGTGCCCACCTGCTGTGTGTCTTTCCCACACCGCTTCCTGCCCACCCTGCTGTGTGACTCCCCACACTGCTCCGTGCCCACCTGCTGTGTGATTTTCCCACCCCAGCTTCGTGACTCCCGGCTGTGTACTCCCCACCCCTGCTCCCTGCCCACCTGCTGTGTGATTTCCCACCCCAGCTTCTGACCGGCTGTGTGATCCCACCTGTCCGTGCCCACCTGCTGTG
Organism: Conchocele bisecta; assembly: GCA_029237695.1. Lineage (NCBI taxonomy): Eukaryota > Metazoa > Mollusca > Bivalvia > Lucinida > Thyasiridae > Conchocele > Conchocele bisecta. Next base: position 53,734,849 of record CM055272.1, on the reverse strand, counting down.
TGATTTCCCACCCCAGCTTCCTGACATCCCGGCTGTGTTACTCCCCACCTGCTCCGTGCCCACCTGCTGTGTATCCCACCCCCTTCTACCGGCACCCACCCCAGCTTCCGTGACCCCCGGCTGTGTGACTCCCCACCCCGGCTCCTGATGCTGTGTGCCCCATACCAGCTGTGTTACGTCCAACCCCGCTGACTCCCAAGTCGGTCAAATACTAGTCTCTAACAAAACTTTACTTCAGAGAAATGATGTGTTTATAACTTCTGTTTCTTCATCTAAAATACTAATGATTTCACACATGCAGTTCCACGTAAGGCTACTACCATGCTGTGCCATATCCACGACCTCCAACCCCGCTGATCCCAAGGTCAAGGTCAAATACTTAGTCTCATTTACAAAACTTAACATTCAGAGAAATATGTTATAACTTCTATTTCCTTCATCTAAAATGCTTAATATTTCACACATGTATTCCTGTAAGGCTCTACTACCATGCTGTGCCAAATCCACGACCGTCCAACCCCCACTGATCCCAAGGTCAACGGTCAAATACTTAGTCTCTTTACAAAACTTAACATCAGAGAAATATGTAACTATTCTATTTCTTCTAATATCCAACACAGATCCAAGGTCAAGGTCTATACATGGTCTCTTTACAAAACGACCATCAGAGATAAGTATATAACTAGTACTTCATTGTATTCTTTATATTTCATTATGCATTCCTCTAAGGTGTAACCCCCACTGATCAGCGGTGTATTGTCAAACTACGACTTGTCAACCCCCGTGATCCCAAGGTAAGGTTTTTTACGGATGACTATACTTAGTCTCTTTACACTGTACATCAGAGCTATGTATGACATTACTATCTCTCAAAACTTATCATGTAAGAATTCATTCTTTATCGAAAATTCTTAATATTTCATGCTGCATTCTAATCATTGATCATGCTGAAAAATCCCCGCTGATCTCGAGGTCAAGGTCACATACACTTAGTCTCTTTACAACACTTAACATGAGACAAATTGGTTATAACTTCTATTTCCTTGCTCGGATCTGCTTCACATTTCACACACGCATTGCTCCAATACCTATTGCCTCTACCACCGTGTAACAAATTCACGTTCGTGCCCAGAGTCAAGGTCACAAGCCTACACACTTGGATTTTTGTTTACATATTGAGGGGTACATGGGCCCACGCGAGGGTGGGGGTACAAGCCTGCTTAGCTGTGTGGGGGTATTCATTAAGCTCGCTTACTGACCAATCTTAGTTGTTCGAAGTCGCTTAAAGCGGAACAGCGCGGAGCGTATAGTCGGCACTTTGGCGTACGTACGTGTGTCCCCAGTTAAAGTTTTTTTTTTTTTTGGTTAAGTTGTTTGGTTAAGTTTTTTGGTTAAAGTTTTTGGTTAAGTTTCTTTGGTTAAGTTCTTTGGTTAAGTTTTTTGGTTAAAGTTTTTGGTTAAGTTTTTTGTCGCCCGCTTGCGACAGCGCGAAATAAGTCGCACTATTTGGGCTACGTACGGTACGTACTTTGGCGTCGTTAGCGGTAAGGTTTGCGGTACGTGGTTAAAGTCCGCGCAAACCGACTTAGGCCATTTTCAATTTTTTGGTTAAGTTGCCGTTTTCAATGGTTAAGTTTTTCGTGGTTTTAATTCCAAATTTCCTTTGTTAATTTTTTACCACCTAGGAACCACCAAACTTTCACGCTTCATAATCAAGGGGGGGGGTGCCCACCAACAAATTCACATTCCAACAGTTACTTTTTTTTTAACTTGAACCCATTTTTTTCCCGCGCAAGGTCGACCTTAAGCCATTTCAATGTAATTTTTTCACGTTTTACAATGTTAAGTTTTCGTGTTTAATTCCATTTCATGTACTGTTTACCACCTGGTATATTACAATTCCCTTTTTTTTAGTTACTGTTTTACACTTAGCACACCACTTACCAAACACTTCAAACCAAGGGGTGCCTACCACATACAACTATCCAACATGTGACCATTTTTTTACCTTCACCTATTATTTCTACGTAATTGACTTAGCCCATTTCAACGTTAACTTTTTAACGTACGTCTGGTTAAATTTTTTGGTTAAAACTTTTTTGTTATACTATATCTCTGCAACTGCTTCGCCCATTACCTTGAAACTTCACATGGGTGTTTATCATCGTCCATATTTTCACTCTAACCCCCAACCGTGCGGCCCCTGTGCGCAATGTCAAGGTCAAATTACTTTGAATTTATTTATAAAGTTTTTTCGTGTACTATATCTCTGCAACTGCTTCACCCATTACCTTGATACTTCACATGGGTGTTTAATCATCATTGTCTCACCCGCTTGCGGAAAGCCGCGATATCGTCGGCATTTTGGCATACGTCCGTCCGTCCGTACGTCCGTGTGTCCGGTAAAGTCGTTAAAGTTTTTTATCTTAAAGTTTTTTCTCATCTACTATATCTATTTTTTTGTTTTTTTAGTCCATGCCTCGCCCCAAGGCGCGACATGCAGGCACGGCCATCTAGTCTACAAAAAGTGGGTGGGGTATAAATGTTATCCAAGTGTCCATGCTTGGAAAAAACCTGGACCTTCGTGGCTTTGCCTCGTTTCTGTTGTTAAGTTTTTTGGTTAAGTTTTTTGGTTAAAGTTTTTCCTTGTACTACTGTCTCTGCAATGCTTTGCCCATTACCTTGAAACTTCACATGGGTGTTATGATCATCATCTATATTTTCATTCATACTCACCTGTGCTTGGCCCCTGTGCCCAATGTACAAGGTCAATTAAATTACTTTTAAGTTTTTGGTTAAGTTTTTTGTTAAAGTTGTTTGGTTAGTTAATTTTTGGTTAAAGTTTTTCGTTATACTATATCTCTGCAACTGCTTTGCCCATTACCTTGAAACTTCACATGGGTGTTTATCATCATCTATATTTTCATTCTACCCTCCCCCCTCCCGTGCGGCCCCTGCGGCCCATGTGCCCAAGGTCAAGGTCAAATTACTTTGAAGTTTTTGGTTAAGTTTTTGGTTAATGTTTTTGGTTAAGTTTTTTGGTTAAAGTTTTTCGTTATACTATATCTCTGCAACTGCTTTGCCCATTACCTTGAAACTTCACATGGGTGTTTATCATCATCTATATTTTCATTCTACTCCACCTCCCGTGCGGTCCCTGTGCCCAATGTCAAGGTCAAATTAATTTGAAGTTTTTGGTTAAATTTTTTTCGCGCCCGCTTGCGGAAAGCGCGATATAGTCGGCACTTTGGCGTACGTACATACGTACGTTGTGTCCGGTTAAAGTTTTGGGTTAAGTTTTTCGGTTAAAGTTTTTCGTTATACAATATCTTTTTTTTTAGTGTCCATGCCTCGCCATAAGGCGCGACATGCAGGCCGCGGCCATCTAGTTTTGATTTGCGTTCCAACATTTCGACATAATCTTCCGTGAACTTTACTTACGGATTTCCTAAACTGGAGCGTTACAAATACTACAGCCAATCAGGTGGCGATGTGCAGGGGCGTAGCCAGGGACAAATTTCTGATACGCACACATATGAAATGGTAGAACATTGGGTGAGCATCGCTCACTCGTCGACCTAGCGAAGTGAGGGAGAGTGCTAGGGGGTCCGGGGGCATGCCGCCCCCCTCCCCCCCGGATTTTTGTTGAAACGGAGATCCCATCTAACGCGTTTTTCTGCATTATTTATGGCACCATTTGTTTGTAATCGACATGTACGTTTGATACAAAATGCATTCTGTTCCAGACTTAATAGCAACCGCCCCCCCCCCCCACCCCCCCCCCCCCCCCACCCCACCCCCCCCCCACCACCCCCCCCCCCCCCCCCCAAGATTTTATTGCATATTTCGAAAAATGAGCCTCTTTTTTTTTAATTCTTTTATTTTTTCTTCTTGTGCGTACGTGCGTACGTGCGTATGCCTGGCTACACCACTGATGTGTGTGTGGGATTCTTTCGGAAAGAGATATTTCTCTGTACATAACGTTGGTAGCTAAAACGTGTGTAACTAACAATATACTAAACACAGATGTTTAAAGTGAATATATTTGGGAGGCGTAAGTCAGCAGAAAATTTGAAACGTGTGGTGTTTGAGCGAGCCCGAAACTAAGCCTGTCTAGGACATTTTCCCAAGCTGTTGCCCACCTTGAAAGGCTATGTTATAGATGAGCTATTCTGGAAATGATTTTGTGATGATTTGATTGGTTGGAAAATTAACGTATCACAGTCCATTACAGTTATTTAGTGTTGAAAGGTTTAACCCTTAGACCGCTACTCACAACAATTGTCGTCCGCTGTTGCTTTATTTGTCAATAAAAACATGGTTTGACAGCAATTCAGAATCATTTCCAATGGAAATGATTCTGAAGTGCTGTCAAAGCAAGTTGTAAATTTTTCTAAAGTGCTGTCATTGCATGTTTTTGATGATAAAAATGGAAAATAGAAAATAAACAGCAGACGACAAAAAAATTAAGATAGAGGTCTAAGGGTTAATGTTAAGCGAATAGGTTTTGAGCAACCGGTCCCTGGTGTTCTCTATATCATTGCTTCACATACTGTTATCTGCTAAGTGCATTGGCAATGAACACACTCCTCACCAATGCGGTCCAGGTTTGCTCCTCAATAGTCTTGGAACCAAGGACTTACCTGTTGGAGGGACATTAAACCCATATACATTCACTCATTTCCTCAACTAGAGCAATATGTGTGATAGTATGGTCGTCACAAGAGCGAATAGTTTTTGTCGACCGCGCGATATAGTCGGCACATTGGCGTACGTACGTACGTATGTGCATCCGGGTTAAAGGTTTTGGTTGAAGTTTTTCGGTATACTAATAACGCCTCGGCGGGCATGACATGCGGGCCGCAGCCATCTCGCTTTCTCAGGATGCCCCAGTTGCTTCCCATATTAAGGACCACCCTTATGCCCCCACCTGTAACAATGGATGCATTTAAATGTATATACAAGTATGTGCTGTCACGCTTTTTGTAATCATTGCAAAATCAATTTAAAATAAAGAGAAAATTATTCTTTCTTCCAGATAGCAGAACCTACACCTCGACGTAAGAATAACTACCGCACATATGCCTGGAACGATCTTACAAAAGCATACAAGGCTGTTACTGAAGGTCGTATTTCTATAACGGAAGCTTCTCGCAAGTTTTCAGTACCAGCTACCACGATACGAGATCGAGTTCAGGGTAAGGTTGACCCGGCTTGTGCCACGACTGGTCGTCGACCACTTCTGACTGTATCGGAAGAGTCGGAGATTGCAAATCATGTTAAGAAATGCGCAAAATATGGGTATGCATACACACAGCAAGATGTGAGTGATTTTGTGTTTAATCATCTTGTAAGTGATGGGCGACGGCAACCTGATGATAACCCACTAACTTGGAAATGGTATCACAATTTTAGAAAGCGGTGGCCAAATATTGAAATACAAAGTGCAAGAAGTTTGGATGATTTGCGTGCAGAGGCTACATCTGTGTCGACTATAACTGATTACTTTAATGACCTACAAGAGACTATACAAAATAATGGTCTCGTGAACAAGCCCCATTTGGTGTTCAATGTAGACGAGATTGGAGTTACGAGCCCAGTACAACCTGCAACCTCGAAGCGGACAAAGAGCACAACTGTTATCGGATGTGGCAGTGCTAGCGGTCAGACGATTCCACCATTCTTCGTATTTACCGGCAAGCGTGTTAAGTCGGACTTGGTGAAAGGTGGCAGTCCAGGAGCTGCTGCGACTGTCAGTGAAACCGGCGAATCCAATGTGAAGGTGTTTCGGTCTTTCCTTGTAGATCACTTTCTAAAGTTTGTTCATGTCCAAGTCGATGATCACATACTGCTATTGTTGGATGGTGACAAATCCCACTTCTCAATTGGACTTGCCGATTGGGCGTTGTCTCATAACATCATCTTCTCCTTACTACCAGCATACACAAGTAACATTCTCCAGCCGCTAGATGTTGGATGCTATGGAATGTTCCAGCAGCTGTTCAGTGCTGAATGTCAGAAGTTCATCAGACAATCGCCCCAAGGTATCTCACAAGACAACGTATGCGAGGTGGCGTGTAGGGCGTACAATCAGGCTTTGTCTCCAAACAACCTGCAGGCCGCGTTTCGTAAGACGGGCATCTATCCGTTGAATAAGGATACTGTACTGCGGCAGTTTATCACAACCACACAGACATCCATCCACAATGATGAAGACGAAAGGGTCAGTGGATCTGACGATGAGAATGATGTGTGATTCTTGTTTTACGTTAGTATACTTGTACATTAAAAGTACCGTGTTTCAAATGTTGAATGTGGTTTTTGTCGAGCCCTCTTGCAAAAAGTGAAACCTAATGATCACAATGATGTTTGTGTGTCCATGCATCAGTGTGTCTAGCCGTCGATGTGGCCATCCAAAATCTGCGTTAACCCTTACACCGCTATCTTCATTTTTTAGCAGAAGAGCCATATGGCATACCTCTGGCAGCCTCGGTGTCCACAAACTTAACGTTGGGATAAATGTCTTATAACTTCTGTTTCCTTCCATGGAACACCTTGTTATTTCATACATGCATTCAGATGACCCTCTATAATGCTGTAGTAAATCCATGACCCACCACCCAAGGTCAAGGTCATAAACTTATCGTTGGGGTAAATGTCTTACAACATCAGTTTTCTTTCATGGAACGCCTTGTTATTTCATACTTGCATTCATCTGATGATACTCTATCGTGCTATAGCAAATCCATGACCCACCCCTTACCCCAAGGTCAAGGTCACAAACTTAGCACATTCATAAACTCAACGTTGGGGTAAATGTCTTATAACATCTGTTTTCTTTCATGGAACGCCTTGATATTTCATACATGCATTCCTCAGATGACCCTCTATCATGCTGTGGCAAATCCACGACCCACCACCCAACCCTTACCCCAAGGTCAAGGTCACAAACTTAGCATGTTCAGAAACTTGTTTTTTTTTGTTTTTTTATGCCCCCGCCACCGAATGGTGAGGGGGTCATATAGTGTTACCGGCGTCCGTACGTACAAAACCTTAACGCTCGGTTAAATGGCTTATAATTTCTGTTTCCTTGCTCGGATCTGCTTCACATTTCACACACGCATTGCTCCAATGGTCCTCTGCCACCCTGTGACAAATCCACATTTGTGCCGCCCCCACTAAGCCCATGGTCAAGGTCACAGACTTGGTGCGTTCGAAACCTTAACGCTCGGGTAAATGCCTTATAATTTCTGTTTCCTTGCTTGGATCTGCTTCACATTTCACACACGCATTGCTCCAATGGTCCTCTGCCACCCTGTGACAAATCCACATTCGTCCCGCCCCCGCTAAGCCCATTGTCGAGGTCACAGACTTGGTGCGTTTGAAACCTTAACGCTGGGTAAATGCCTTATAATTTCTGTTTCCTTGCTCGGATCTGCTTCACATTTCACACACGCATTGCTCCAATGGTCTTCTGCCACCCTGTGACAAATCCACATTCGTGCCGCCCCCACTAAGCCCATTGTCAAGGTCACAGAATTGGTGCGTTCGAAACCTTAACGCTCGGGTAAATGCCTTATAATTTCTGTTTCCTTGCTCGGATCTGCTTCACATTTCACACACGCATTGCTCCAATGGTCCTCTACCACCCTCTGACAAATCCACATTCGTCCCGCCCCCGCTAAGCCCAGGGTCGAAGTCACAGACTTGGTGCGTTCGAAACCTTAACGCTCGGGTAAATGGCTTATAATTTCTGTTTCCTTGCTCGGATCTGCTTCACATTTCATACACACATTGCTCCAATGGTCCTCTGCCACCCTGTGACAAATCCACATTTGTCCCACCCCCGCTAAGCCCAGGGTCAATGTCACAGACTTGGTGCGTTCGAAACCTTAACGCTCGGGTAAATGCCTTATAATTTCTGTTCCCTTGCTCGGATCTGCTTCACATTTCACACACGCATTGCTCCAATGGTCCTCTGCCACCATGTGACAAATCCACATTCGTCCCGCGCCCGCTAAGCCCAGGGTCAAGGTCACAGACTTGGTGTGTTCGAAACCTTAATGCTCGGCTTAAATGCCTTATAATTTCTGTTTCCTTGCTCGGATCTGCTTCACATTTCACACACGCATTGCTCCAATGGTTCTCTGCCACCATGTGACAAATCCACATTCGTCCCGCCCCCACTAAGCCCAGGGACAAGGTCACAGACTTGGTGCGTTATAAACCTTAACGCTCGGGTAGATGGCTTATAATTTCTGTTTCCTTGCTCGGATCTGCTTCACATTTCACACACGCATTGCTCCAATGGTCCTCTACCACCCTGTGACAAATCCACATTCGTCCCGCCCCCGCCAAGCCCAGGGTCAAGGACACAGACTTGGTGCATTCAAAACCTTAACGCTCGATTAAATGGCTTATAATTTCTGTTTCCTTGCTCGGATCTGCTTCACATTTCACACACGCATTGCTCCAATGGTCCTCTGCCACCCTGTGTCAAATCCACATTCAAATCCACATTCTTTGGCTGCCAGCGGGGGCATTCGTGTGCCGACAGGCCACATTTCTAGTTTTACATATTTTTATTCTCGCCGTAATAGGTCTGTGGTAGGTCGGGGAGCCATCCCCCACAAACCGTACAATAATATAATACATGTGGATCTATCCTACAATTCAAGTTAACCCTTACTGTGCGCTAAACAAAAATTGTCATCTGCCTATTTTTAGCTCACCTGAGCTCATGTGAGCTATTGTTATGGCAAAGTGTCCGTCGTCCGTCCGTCCGTGAACATTTTCAATCATCTTCTTCTCCCGAACTGCTGAGCCGATATTGGTTAAACTTCACAGGGATGATATATGGGTGATACCATTTCAGATTTGTTAAAATGGAGGTCATCGACAATCCAAGATGGCCGCCATGGAAAAGTAGGTCAAATTCTTAAAAAATCTTCTTCTCACGAACCGCCAGGCCGATTTCGACGATACTTGGTATGAATGATCGATAGTTAGCGCTGTTTCAGATTTGTTCATAAGGTGGCCCGTGGGTCAAAAATGGGCATCGCCCGAGGGGTCAAATAGGGGTCAAATTTTATTTTTAACCGAATATAGTCATGTATATCAAATCGAAGGTATTGACGAGACAATCACTCTGGAACATTTTTGTCTAAATCATATGATTATGTCATCCAAGATGGCCACCGATAGTTCAAATGGTCATTCTTTTACTAAGATTTCAAACGTCTTTTTCTTGTAAACTGCTTGGCCGTATTGGCCAAACTTAACTGTAATGGTCTGTGGTTGAAGCCTGTTCATTTTTGTTTGTTAAAATGGAGGTCATCACCAAATCCAAGATGGCCGCCGTTGAGAAGTAGGTCAAATTCTTAAAAAATCTTCTTCTCACGAACCGCCAGGTCGATTTCGACGATACTGGATATGAATGATCGATAGTTAGCGCTGTTTCAGATTTGTTCATATGGTGGCCCCTGGGTCAAAAATGGGCGTCGCCCGAGGGGTCAAATAGGGGTAAATTTTATTTTTAACCGAATATAGTCATATAATATATCAAATCGAAGGTATTGACGAGACGATCACTCTGGAGAATTTTTTGTCTAAATCAGAGGATTACGTCATCCAAGATGGCCATTGATAGTTCAAAAGGTCATTCTTTTACTAAAGATTTCAAACGTCTTTTTCTTGTGAACTGCTTGGCCGATATTGACCAAACTTAACTGTAATGGTCTGTGGGTGAAGCCTGTTCATTTTTGTTAAAATGGAGGTCATCACCAAATCCAAGATGGCCGCCGTTGAGAAGTAGGTCAAATTGTCAAAAAAATCTTCTTCTCACAAACCTCCAGGCCGATATCGACGAAACTTGGTAAGAATGATTGATAGTTACCGCTGTTTCAGATTTGTTCATATGGTGGCCCCTGGGTCAAAAATGGGTGTGGCCCGAGGGGTCAAATGGTGGTCAAATTTTATTTTTGACAGAATATGGCCATATAGTATATCGGATCGAATATATATAGTATATCGGATCGAATGTATCGACGAAACGATCACTCTACAGCATGTTTTGTCTAAATCAGATGATTTTGTCATCCAAGATGGCCACCGAAAGGTAAAAAGTTGTTCTTTTACTAAAGATTTCAAACGTATTCTTCTTGTGAACTGCTTGGCCGATATTGGCCAAACTTAACTGTAATGGTCTGTGGGTGAAGCCTGTCCATTTTTGTTAAAATGGAGGTTATCAACAAATCCAAGATGTCCGCCGTTGAAAAGTAGGTCAAATTGTCCAAAATTCTTCTTCTCACAAACCTCCAGGCCGATTTCGACGAAACTTGGTGTGAATGATTGATAGTTAACGCTGTTTCAAATTTGTTCATATGGTGGCCCCTGGGTCAAAAATGGGCGTGGCCCGAGAGGTCAACTAGGGGTCAAATTATATTTTTGCCCGAATATGGTCATATAATATATCAAATTGAAGGTATCGACTAGTCGATCACTCTGGAGCATTTTTTGTCTAAATCAGATGATTTTGTCATCCAAGATGGCCACCGAAAGTTAAAAAAGTTGTTCTTTTACTGAAAGATTTCAAACGTATTCTTCTTGTGAACTGCTTGGGGGGCCGCCGATATTGGCCAAACTTAACTGTAATGGTCTGTGGGTGAAGCCTGTCCATTTTTGTTAAAATGGAGGTCATCACCAAATCCAAGATGTCCGCCGTTGAAAAGTAGGTCAAATTGTCAAAAAAATCTTCTTCTCACAAACCTCCAGGCTGATTTCGACGAAACTTGGTGTGAATGATTGATATTTAACGCTGTTTCAGATTTGTTCATATGGTGGCACCTGGGTCAAAAATGGGCGTGGCCCGAAGGGTCAACTAGGGGTCAAATTATATTTTTGACCGAATATGGTCATATGATATATCCACAATCCAAGGTATCGACGAGACGATCACTCTGGAGCATGTTTTGCCAAAATCAGATGATTACATCATCCAAGATGACCACCGACAGGTCAAAAGGTTGTTCTTTTACTAAAGATTTCAAAGGACTTCTTCTTGTGAACTGCTTGACCGATATTGACCAAACTTAACTGAAATGGTTTGTTGGTGAAGCCTGTTCATTTTTGTCAAAATGGAGGTCATCACCAAATCCAAGATGTTCGCTGTTGAAAAGTAGGTCAAATTGTCAAAAAATCTTCTCACAAACCGCCAGGCCGATTTCGACGAAACTTTGTATGAATGATCGATAGTTAACGCTGATTCAGATTTGTTCATATGGTGGCCTCTGGGTCAAAAATGGTCATGGCCCGAGGGGTCAAATAGGGGTCAAATTTTATTTTTGACCGAATATGATCATTTTATATATCAAATCGAAGGTATAGCAGTAAATCACATGCACATTCGCAATATATGTTAGATCAGAAGGTACCAACACATTCTGTGGAACATTTGAAGTTGTAAGTGAAGAGTCTTTGTGAAATCAAGTTGACCACTATGGCGGCTTTTAGGTGAGCGATACAGGCCCATTTTGGGCCTCTTGTTACTTTCATTATTATTACTGAAAAAAAATATTGCGCAATTTGACGATGAATTTTGTATGTTTCTGTCGGTCTTGATTTTAGTGCAGTGAAATTTGAATTCTGTTTTATTGTTCTTGATCGGTATATACATGTACAGTGCGACCCCGTTAGTACACGCTTCATTATAACACGATTTCGGTTAGTACACGGTTGTGCCTTGGATCCCGAATTTTTTGCCTATTTGTATATCAAAATCGTGTTAAATTTGTAACACGACTATTGTCAGAAATCCTGTTAAATTTGCGATTCTTTCCCAAATTAGACCCAAAATGGACGAATTTTTTTTTTTTTCTTCTTTTTTTTTTTTTTTTATATGGACGCATAGCCTCCTTTTATCTCACCGATGTGAATGTGCAGCTGATCACGTTTGCACATTTCGTAAATTAATCCGAGCAAACTGGGAATAACATCAATTTTGGTCCCAGTAACAAAGCATTACTAATTGGTATGTGCTCGATTTCATTTTTCCGGCATGCGTTCGCGCTCACCATTGGTGGAATATTAATTAGGTGTAAAGGCTGACCAATCGGAGATCGCATATCAGTCGTGCAGATTAACTCAACCCAGATTAACTAAATTGTTACAGCACTGCCCACGCCCCCGGCGCATGTACACAATGTGTACATGACAACTGGCCTTGTTTCTCTACGTCATAATTGAGCCAGTGCATGAGATAATCAACTTTTTTATATAAATGAGATTTTCACCGAGAATGATACAAATATATCGGAAAGTTGATAACATTTTCAGAGCAAATGCGTAATAATTACTAATTTAATATTCGTCAACATTCGATATCGTTTACAGAAAATGTGCACTATTATCAGATTCATCTTCGTCGAAATTCTCACGTCGTGATAAGCCTGATTACCTCATGAACTGGCGCAATATTATAACACGTCGGGCAAAATATGTCTATACAGGTCTGTGGTGTTGAAAGGATTAAAACTCTGCGTACTCAAACCCACAGGTGGAATAGTCGGACGTGTGACGCAAAGAAAATGACCATTACAAAAATATCCATTACCCCACCCACTTGATCTCGTTCTATTCAGATCAGGTCCGAGTCTTCCGCCTGTGCTCACCATATGAGTAAACACAGATTGCAACGCACGAGCTTGTCACGTGACGTTGCAGCTGATGGAACAGGATATCGGTCATTGGGTCATTGCGTCATCGAATGATGATGGCTACACGTGTTTACTACACTTTTTTCTACACGCGTTTACAATAATGGATTGCACGGACCTGCGTAGATCTACATTCTACATGAACTTGATGAATAAATAAAACATGACGTTAACAATTCTTGCATTCAATATATTTAATACATGCGAAGATAACAGTGAAAACTTATGGCATATTATAGGCATTGGCGACGTCGTTCATTCGCAGTCACAGTGTACAGTGTACATGTATTTTTTGTTGACATGATGCGTCTTGGGCGAGAACGGATATAGCACGGTTCGGATAAGCAACGGAAGGTTGTATATCGCCAGACTTCCGTGTACTAACGGGGTCGCACTGTATATGCTTTTGTTTCCATAAAAATAATTTTAACTACTTCAGACGTCGTATTTTCGAAAAGCCCAAATAGGAAAGATTTTTCTGTTAGTTCTATTGTTATGTTATTATTTCTTAGCAATTCTGTCAAATTAGTTACCGTATTCGTGCGATTATAAGTCGCAATGATGTATATGTCGCACCCCTATTTTCACTCCAAAATCTGGGGGAAAAAGTCTACATGGGTCTATAAGACGCCCTCAATTTTCTAAAAAAAAAATGAAACAAAAACAAAAAAAATCGCAGAGTTGTAGTTGTTGTTTATAAATACCAGGTGCTGTTTTTTTGGTCACTCACAAGCTTCGTACCCTGGACGTTTCGGACCAATAGAATTAATCGCCAAGTTGTTGTTATTTAATACTAATTCCCCGCACTGTTTTTTATTTATTTTTCGTACCCTGGGCGTTTCGGACCAATACAATTAATCGCCAAGTTGTTGTTGTTGTTATTTAATACTAATTCCCCGCGCTGTTTTTTATTTATTTTTCGTACCCTGGACCAGTTTCTCCTTCGCAGTGTACGATGCTCTGATTCTTCCCATTCTGATTTTGTGAGATTATTGTGCAACAGCAATATGGTTAAATGGCTCTAAAAAGTGCAGTTTGAGCAAGTTTGGCAATATATAGAGGATACTTTTCAAAATGCGATATGAGAAAACAAGAATTTTCGGTGGTATTTAACCCTACTGTCAGTTTGAGAAATTCTTCTCAATGTCAACACCTAATCAGAATACGACTCAATTATCCCGACAGTTTCTCACTAAGAAAACAAATCTGACCACTTCACACGAGAAATGGCTTGTGCCGAAAATTTAGTAATTGACGTTCGACACGACTGAGATTAAAGGTGGCAATAAGGCAGTTCTCAGTTTCTCACCTTTCAAAATAACTGGCAAACACCGCAAATTACACATTGTCAACACATGGGAAACCCTTCTCGTCTATAATCGAAGCCCACTGTACATATTGTAGACACAGATCAGCTTGTAAATCAATGTGCATTCCCAATAATAATATATACTATATAGACCATTAACTCGGAACTTCAGTCAATTGCGTGTTCCCGATACAGGGCCGTAACGAATATGGGACGAACTGGTTAGGGTACGAACATGCCATTTTATAGGCTAAATCAGCAAACTGGATCTGATCTTGGTATACACTGTTCGCCTTCGGTATAGAAAATGTGTACCGAATGTGACACAGGGCCGGAACGAGTAAGGGCGAGTAAGGCGCGAACTGTTTAGAATATAAATCCATTTTTCCAATACCGGATTTTACCCCAAAGACTAACAACAACAACAAATATAGGAACGCATTTTATTGTTTTGATTTTTGGTCGTTTATTTCAATATTTCGGATGGAAAAAAATGCTCATGTATCTACATGTATTTATAAGATGCAGGGGCTTTCTGGGATACAAATCTGAGGGGAAAAAATGCGTCTTATAATCGCACGAATACGGTAGCAATTGTTCTGTTTGGGGACACTGCCAAGAAATATGTCTAATGGTTTCTGTATCCGAGCTACATAGATTACATAAATTGTTATTAACAGCTCCTATCCTGTATAAGAAGGTATTTGTCACTAATATATTATGATTTATTCTAACTTGTAACCATCTTAACCTTGTACTTTTGGTAGTTCTAAATGGTTCTTGGTATATAGATTCCCAATTGTTTGCACTAAATTCGTATATAGCATTCAATTTTTGTTTGCCAGTATGTGTTTCTGTGTTTTTGTTTAGTATACTATACATGTCCTTAGACCCCTTGCATGATCTTAGAATTGTTCTCAAATGTGCTGGTATGATAGGTTGTTCTAACTTTTGTGTTATTAATATTTGAATAGTGATTTCAATGAAGATGACATACCGTGCTAATGAAGATCGTTAATGTTTATGCCTGTATTGTTTAAACTGTTCCAATGTAAAAATCTTATTGTCTCCATCTAACATGTCATTTATGAATTTAATTCCTTTTTCATATCATTTTTGAAATAAATTGTTGTGTCACCCATTTTGATGTTTGTGTTGTAAAATAGACTGTTGGCTAATAAATTATCTTGGTTTGTTAAATCTGTTTTTGAGTTTAATTCTGTATATGCTCTAAAAACATCTTTCCAAAATGGATTATTGTTTACATACTTTTCTTCCATATATTTTGTTCCCATGGAAAATAATCGCCCAACATCAACATATTTGTTTAGTATATCTATCCATTTGCCATTGTTCACTATTATCCTTCTAATCCAACTTAGTTTTAATGATTTAACAAATGCGGAAAGATTTATCATTCTATATAGCTTTTTGTAACTACTGAACTTTTAATTCTTGCAGGGCCTAGCCATAAGAACTCACTATTTTTGGCGGGGGGGGTGGGGGTGGGGGGAGATTTCCTGTTACACCGGTATTTACCATAATTCCCTTAATGTGACTTTTATTTCGTATTCTGATTGCTAATATTTCTGCACATAGAATGTTCAGAAACTTAACGTTGGGGTAAATGTTGTGTAACTTCTGTTTATTTACAGGGAACGCCTTCATATTTCATACATGCATTCATCTCATGATACTCTATCGTGCTATAGCAAATCCATGACCCACCCCCACCCCTTTCCCCAAGGTCAAGGTCACAAACTTGGCACATTCATTAACTTAATGTTGGGGTAAATGTCTTATAACATCTGTTTCCGTTCATGGAACGCCTTGATATTTCATACATGCATTCCTCAGATGACTCTCTATCATGCTTTAGCAAATCCATGAACCACCACCCAACCCAAGGTCAAGGTCACAAACTTAGCATGTTCATAAACTTAACTTTGGGATAAATGTTGTGTAACTTCTGTTTCTTTACAGGGAACGCTTTGGTATTTCATACATGCATTCATGTGATGATCCTCTATTGTGCTACAGCAAATCCATGACCCACCCCTTTCCCCAATGTCAAGGTCACAAACTTAGCACATTCATACATGCATTCCTCATGTGAATAGCTGTAGAAAATCACCAACTTAGTGCGTTCATAAACTTAATGTTGGGTTAAATTTTGTATAACTTCTGTTTTCAGGGAGCGCATTGATATTTCATACATGCATTCATCTTAATATGCTATATCATGCTATAGCAAATCCACGACCCACCTTCCACCACTGACCCAATGTCAAGGTCCACAGCACACTCCTTAAACCTAGGTCCAGTTGTATAATATTCATTTTTTGAGTGAAGGCTGCCAACAGGCGAGCTTTGTTGTCTTCTGACAACTCTTGTTGTTGTCTGCTTTTTATTTTCTAGTTTCCATTTTTATCGCCGAAAACATGCTTTGACAGCACTTTAGAATAATTTACAACATGGTTTGACAGCACTTCAGAATCATTTCCATCAGAATCATTTCCAATGGAAATGATTCTGAAGTGCTGTCGAACCATGTTTTTATTGAGAAATAAGGCAAGGTATACAAGCAACAGCAGACGACAATTGGTGTGTAACGATCTAAGGGTTAAAGTTAAACTATTTCTATGAGCATGTCAGATCGACTTCATATGCTTGTTTATCATCGTTCATTGGAATCTTCTGAAGAACCGCCAACCGGATTTCGACAAAACTTGGTAGGAATGATCGATGTACAATGCTCTTTCAAAGTTGTTCAAATTTTGACCGAATATGGTCATGTTATATATCAAATCGAAGGTATCAACAAGGCGATCGCTCTGGTGCATTTTTTGTCGAAATCGGATGGTTATGTCATCCAAGACGGCTGCCGAAAGTTGAAAAGGTCGTTCTTTTATTAGAGATTTCAAAATTCTTCTTCACATGAACCGCTTGACCCATGGTAGCCAAACTTAAAAGTTATGGTACATGGGTGAAGCCTTTTCAGATTTGTTAAAATTGAGGTCATCGCTAATCCAAGATGGCCGCCATGTAAAAATAGCATAAATTCTTAAAAAATCTTCATCTCATGAACCGCCAGCCGGATTTCGACGAAACTTGGTAGGAATGATCGATGTACAATGCTCTTTCAAAGTTGTTAAAATAGTGACCCTGGGGTCAAAAATGAGCGTGGCCCGTGGGGTCAAATTGGGGTCAAATTTTATTTTTGACCGAATATGGTCATGTCTATATCAAATGGAAGGTATCAAAGAGGCGATCACTCTGGTACATTTTTCTTTCTGTTGAAATTGGATGGTCATGTCATCCAAGATGACTGCCGAAAGGTCAAAAGGTTGTTTTTTTATTAGAGATTTCAAAATTCTTCTTCACACGAACCGCTTGTCCCATCCTGGCCAAATTTGACAGTTATGGTCCATGGGTGAAGCCTTTTCAGATTTGTTAAAACGGATGTCGTCCCTATCCAAGATGGCTGCCATCTAAAAATAGCACAAATTCTTAAAAAATCTTCTCATGAACCGCCAGCCGGATTTCGACAAACTTGGTAGGAATGATCGATGTACAATGCTCTTTCAAAGTTGTTAAAATGATGACCCTGGGTTCAATAATGGGTGTGGCCCGTGGGGTCAAATTTTATTTTTAACCAAATATGGTCATGTCTATCAAATGGAAGGTATCAAAAAGGCGATCTCTCTGGTACATTTTTTGTCGAAATTAGATGGTCATTTCATCCAAGATGGCCGTCGAAAGGTCAAAAGGTCGTTCGTTTATTAGAGATTTCAAAATTCTTCTTCACACGAACCGCTTGGCCCATGGTGGCCAAACTTCACAGCTATGGTTCATCGGTGAAGCCTTTTCAGATTTGTTAAAACGGAGGTCGTTGCTAATCCAAAATGGCCGCCGTCTAAAAATAGCACAAATTCATAAAAAATCTTCTTCTTATGAACCACCAGCCGGATTTCGACGAAACTTACTAGGAATGATCGACATATAATGCTCTTTCAAAGATGTTAAAATGGTGACCACGGGGTCAAAAATGGGCGTCGCCCGTGGGGGTCAAATTTTATTTTTCACCAAATATGCTCATGTCGTATATCAAATTGAAGGTATCGATGAGGCGATTGCTCTGGTGCAATATTTGTCGGAATCGGATGATTATACCCCCACAAACAAAGTTTGTTGGGGGTATATAGGAGTCAGCTTGTCGGTCTGTCGGTCTATTGGAAATTCCCTTCCGCACTATCTTCTACACCGATGCATGGATTATCAAATGGCTTGGCACAAATGTTTGTCATGATGAGAATGTGTGTCGCGATCAATAACCACGCACCTACGTCGAAGGTCAAGGTCACATTTGAAGGTCAAAGGTCAAACCTATAAGAAATTCCCTTTCGCTCTATATTCTTCTACACCGATGCTTGGATTATCAAATGGCTCTTGGCACAAATGTTTCTCAATGATGAGAAGGTTTTGTGTCGCGATCAAATAACACGCGCCTACATCCAAGGATCAAGGTCACAGTTGAAGGTACAAAAGGTCAAAAAAATATTGAAATTCCCAAATGGCTTGGCACAAATGTTTCTCATGATGAGAAGGTGTGTCGCGATCAATAACCACGCACCTACGTCCAAGGTCAAGGTCACAGTTGAAGGTCAAAAGGTCAAAAAATATTGAAATTCCCAAATGGCTTGGCACAAATGTTTCATGATGAGAAGGTGTGTCGCGATCAATAACCACGCACTACATCCAAGGTCAGGTCACAGTTGAAGGTCAACAGGGTCAAAATTATTGAAAAATTCTAAATGGCTTGGCACAAATGTTTCTCATGATGAGAAGGTGTGTCGCAGATCAATAAACCACGCACCTACGTCCAAGGTCAAGGTGGCTACTGTGAAGGTCAAAGTTCAAACCTATGAAATTTCCTTCCGCTCTATATCTTCTACACCGATGCATGGATTATCAAAGGCTTGGCACAAATGTTTCTCATGATGAAGGAAGGTGTGTCGCGATCAATAACCATGCACCTACGTCCAGGTCAAGGTCACAGTTGAAGGTCAAATGTCAAACCTATTGAAATTATTCCCTTCCTCTATATCTTATACACCGAATTGGCATGGATTATCAAATTGCTAACCACGCACCTACGTCCAAGGTCACAGTTGAAGGTCAAGGTCCAAACCTATTGAAATTCCTTCCGCTCTATATCTTTCTACCACCAATGCATGGATTATCAAATGCCTTGGACAAAATGTTTCTCAGGATGAAAAGGTGTGTCGCGATCAATAACCACGCACTACGTCCAAGGTCAAGGTCACAGTTGAAGGTCAAAGGTCAAAACCTATTGAAATTCCCTTCCGCTCTATATCTTCTACACCGATGCATGGATTATCACACTATGCCCAGGGTCAAGGTCACAGACTTGATGCGTTTGAAACCTTAATGCTCGGCTAAATGGGTGGCTTATAATCAAAAATGCCTCGTTTTTTCTTTGGCTGCAGTGGGGGGTATTCGTAGTGACAGGCCACATTTCCAGTTATTTTTATTTTTTCAAGGCTGCCAGCGAGGGGATTAGCTTAACGATAACAATGCCCTGGTTATCAAAAAGTTTTGTGATCATGGTATAACTTTAATATTACTTGACGGCTTGCTTTAATATTTGGACACATGATACATGTGAACATTTGGAACACACTTTTTATTAACATTGCAAATAGTGCAGATTCGCAAGTGGTATAGCAAATAGTGTAGATTCGCAATGCAATCTGAATCTACGGTCTACACTGGTCGCAAAGAGCATGTGACACGTTTCGTTAAGTAATTATCAGATTATCTCAATTAATCGGTCGGTGGGTTCACAAATAATGTGCGATTATTTTATTTCGTATTGTTACGTACGCGTATAATTAAATTGTGAAAAACATTGCTGTTGTAATGAGCTTTGTATAAAACAGCAAAACATGTCTCGTATTTAGGTCGCATGTATTGAAGCGATTAACTTTCTAATGCCGCTTATGTCGTTCAAAAATACGCCGCTTAGCGCAATTTCACCCGCATGGATAGTTAATGTTGCGTAATTTGATCAATTTTGTTATTTCTTCCACACAAATGTCAAGTTGGGTGTCCGTTTAGAATCGTCATCATTCTTGTGGCTCCGCAATTTGGGAACAGAGCTGAACAATACTACGGGTGGGAACCAGTCTATTGTAAACACGGTTGTGATTTTTTTGGACCCCGATTGAAACAACATTATTGAATTGGGCGCGGTTGTATTTCTTGGATGACTTCCTGACAGGTGACCGTTTTCCGTTTTTCGGGTAAGGGGTATTTTTTAACGCTGAAATATGGTTTTTGGGACTTGAAATGGGCGTCCGGATTACAGAGTAGAGGGGGGGTTTTTTCGAAATAGAGGCGTAGAAACTAATGTGTTTATATAGCAGAATTATTCGGGACGTGGTCGAGCCTCACCAGGAGGCGCTGCGTTTTGTCCTTGAGCAAGACACTTTATCCACACTGCTCCAGTTCACCCAGCTGTAAATGGGTACCGATAATTCGTAGTTGCTCTGTAAATACGAATTACCGGCTTCTCTCAAAAAAATCTCTACCTCCGTTCTTTCTCCCATTCTTGGGAGACGGCATGCAAGGTCCTCGAGCCATGTGCCGCCGTTAAATATAAGAAAAAAAAAAAAAAACAAAAAAAAAAAAAAAAACGTGGTCGTATGTTCGGTATAGCGCGAATTCCGGTATAGAGGGGGTCCGGTTTGGAGGGGTTCCACTGTATTTGTAATGTTCACCGGTTTTGTAACAGAAATACGTTTAAAGTTATTGTTTTTTTACAATATCTCTTTAACCTCTTGCCGCATTTTTATATGTCACATCAATGTTTGTCTAGGGATGATGCTTTGTTACGCACACCCCCATCTCCAAATGCTGAAGGTCAAGGTCATTTATTGTCGCGCCTGTTTTAGCAGAGGCGCGACTATAGTCGGCGCTTTTTCCGTCGTCGTCGTCTGCGTCGTCCGTTTTTTTTGTAAGGCAAATGCGTTAAAGTTATTGTTTTTTCACAACACGGTCAAATGCCTCGGCAGGCGCGATACCGCTTCCGTGGCGGAATTCTTGTGAACTATTTATAGCCCACAAGTTTCCCAGCATGCAAAGTTTTAACGTATCGGTGTTCTGCTTGAAACTTCATGTGCATGTTTACGAACCAGCTAACATAGCGATGGGATACATGGCATTGGTGGCGTTCTTGTTGACAAAACATCTCCTGATTTATGGAATAGTTCAAAAGTCAACATAGAAGTGTCCATACCAGTGACTTATGTGTGAAAGCCATCATTTAACCCTGTCAACACTACAGACCTGTATAGTTGTATTGGCGAAAAGTGCATATTCAGATGAGCCGTCTCATCAAGATCTGCAATTTTTGCAAGTAATTTTCATATTTGTCAGATCAAAAACAACCCCTTTGCATAAATGGACTAGTCTGAAAATCATTTTGTGATGATTGGATTGGTCGGAAAATTAACATAAGGCAGTCCATTCCAGTTACTAAGGGGTGAAAAGGTTAATATGGTGACCTGGCTCTGGAATTACCTCCCTTCTTGTATCGCCGTATTTCGCAGATAATGATTTTGGAAAACATCTTCCGTAACTGTCGTTGAAATTTGCGAAAAAAATAAAATTATGCCAAGTTGAATTTTTTTTAACAGTTTATGGAAAATAGTACTTTTTTTATTGGGGAAAAGCAGCAATGCCATGCTTTTAACTTTATTTTACTCTTATACAAATGCTTTCGTTGGCACAGCATGATCCTTATTATGTGAGGAAACCAGAGTACCTGGAGGAAACCCAGAAACCCACTGGTCCAATCTGGCAACCCACATACTGCCTCAGTCGAGGATATAACCTCAGCCGCATTGGTGAGAAGTTACCGACTGCGCTCACCGGACAACATGCATCAATTCAATAAAACATGTAATTCCAGAGCTTGGCAGATATTGAACCCTTTCATGCTGAGGATACGCTATTTTGTTTGTGGAAAATCATAAACAATTTCTTTCTCTGTTCTTGGATATATATGTCGTGACCACCATTTGAACCGTCTCGTCGAGACGTTTCAAATGAGTGGTCACAACATATACTTTTGTCGACAAATAACAAAAAAAGAAAATATTAAAAACAATTCATACCCGTAAAGGTGTATTCCGAATGCAATGTATGTCCTTTGACATCCACTAAGAGCATTTACTGATTGTAGGCTGTCACCGTGAAGAAAAGCTACGTTCATCCAGTCACGGAGATTGTAGACGGAGGAAAAACAAATAAATCGCAAAAGAAGGCCATTTGTGACGTGTGTGCAGAAGGATTCACTCGGGTTTCAAGTTTAAACGAACACCGTCGTTCTAAACATAGTAGTGAGCCGTTGAAATTCCAATGTCTGAATTGTCCAAAGTCATTTCCACGCTTTAAAATGCTACAAGCACATGAGAATAAACACAAGCAGAGTAAACCATTTGCGTGTAAAGGCTGCTCAAAGACGTATTATTCATCAAATTCGCTAAAGCGTCACAAGGCGTCTTGCACTGTTATCAACCATGGTAAGACGGTGGGATTAAAGTGCAGTGCGTGTGGAAAGATATACAAGTCGAAACAATCGTTGGGTAATCACGTCGAGGCAGAACATACGAATATTCAGTATAAATGTGATTGTGAGAAAATCTTCCCATCAAAACGGTCGCTTTATACTCATTCAAGAAAATGTGCATTGGTGACACCAATGTGACTGGTTTAATCTTTAACCCTTTCACCCCTCAGTAACTGGAATAGATTTATTATGTTAATTTTGCAACCAATCCAATCATCACAAAAGGAGTTTCAGACTAGTGCATTTATGAAAAGGGGGGTTGTTTTTGTTCTCAAAAATATGAAAATTACTTGCAAAAAGTGCAGATCCTGATGAGACGGCTTGTCACGAGACGGCTCATCTGGATCTACACTTTTTGCCAATACCACTATACAGGCCTGTGGTGTTGAAAGGGTTAAAAAGGCGGAACCAAAATTGTCGTCTGCTGCTGTTTCATATTTTCTCAATAAAAACATGGTTTGACTGCACTTCAGAATCATTGGAAATGATTCTAAAGTGCCGTCATAGCATGTTTTTATGAGTAAATGGAAAAAAAAATAAACAGCAGACGACAAACTTCAATTAATTCAGCAGTGTAAGTGTTCATGTTGAATATATTATAGAAATTGTATTACTATGAACCCTCTAAACTGGTCACCATGGGTACCTCTATGTGCATAAGGCTACAAAAAATTAATGTTTAGATTCTCATCCAAATTTTGGGGAAAAATGGGGCGGGGGGGACACTTTTATTTTTATTTTCAGGCAATACTAAAATGAGGTGTTGAACGGCAATGCGCAGTTGCGTGCAATAGTGTTCATATTGAAGTATTGCTAATCTCGAGGGGGCGGGTTCCGGGGTTGCTGTATTGCGCTACGTAAAGCACTGCGATAAAAAGCTGTGGGAGCGGTATAATACGCGGGCCGCATCATTCTCGTAAATTTTACCAAATGTTTTTTATTTAAAAAAAAAACAACAAAAAAAAACCTTGGGGGCGGGCGGGGATAAAAATCTAAACAGTATTTTTTTGTAGCCTAAGTTGGACAAGTTTTAATTGAAACTTATCTATAATGGAAGAGTACTTTCACGATTGCAAAACAATGTCTTTGAGTACTTACGTGCCTGGCTGATCTATAGTGGAACATCTCTAAACCGGACACTGTGGCAACTTCCCAGGGTGTCCAGTTTAGAGAGGATCCAGTGAAAATATGAATATGCCTGTGCTACATGTATGTATATTCCAATCTGGTGAAAAGTGACATAAAATAAATGCAATTGCAAAGAGACATAAAATACATGCTCCAGAATTAGTAATCGAGTATTGTCACTCCACTATCATTTCTGAAGCAATTGGGTATTTCAAAATTTTAATTGTGTAAAATAAAATCACACTACTGTTTACACATCAGCAGACCGCACTTATTGAATAGTTTGCTTCTAAATGAAAGACATCTTGGTATTTCATTAGAATTGTCTCCTTGGAAAAAAAAGTCTTGTTGTATTCTAATGAAATACCAAGATGTGTTTTCATGGAAAAATAAGAAAATATGCTATATTTGTGGTCTGTTTATTGTTTTCTGTAGCATGATAAAGATACCACAAATTTTTCATTGCTTTTTGAAACTCACTACTTCTGATTTCATTTGGGTTTTTGGCAATTTTAATTGGGTATTTACGCAAACACCCGGTACGCACCTTACAGTAGCCTATTTCATCAACATTGCAAAGTATACTTTACTAGCAAAGTATACTTTGAGGGAGTAATCATTTATTTTTCCTGAAATGCATTATTTCATATAGAACTAACAAATGCATATATTTCATGATTAAAAGTATGCAGAATTATTATACTGAATTTATTACATTATCACAGCCAAATTGGCTTTGATAATGTAATAAATTCAGTATAATAAAAATTAATAAATTTATCATAAAATTGAAAATTTCTCCCTCAAAGTATACTTTGCTACTAAAGTATACTTTGCAATGTTGATGAAATAGGAGGCTACAGGAGCTCCGAAAATATATGCGATTGCGAGAAAATGTCCCATTAAAACAGTCACTGTAAATTCATACAAGAAAGTGTGAATTGACGAAACCAATCTGACTTTGTTTGTTGTTTAATACAATACAGATACTGTATTATAAATGTTGGTTGTAAACATGAATGTACTACATGTGTATAGTCCGAGCTAGTGAAAAGTGACTTTGTATAAATGCTATTGCAAGAAAATATTCCAGTCAAAATGGTCACTGTAAATTCATACGAGAAATTATGTCTGGGTGAAACAAATTTTGTTTGTTTAATACAATACAGACATTGTATTATAAATGTTGGCTGTAAACATGAATGTACTACTTGTATCATACGAGCTGGTTAGAATTGACAGTTATCTGCCTTGGACACAATGTTCGCAGATTTAGTTATATATAGCTTTCAATATTTTCGAGATACGTTTACATGTATTTTCTATATGGTATGCGTTTGGCATGTTGGTATCGTTTCGATATTCTGTCCAAATTTGCCTTATTTCAAGTTATTGCAACCTTAACCCTTAGACCGTTACTCACAACTATTGTCGTCTGCTGTTGCTTTTATATATTGCCTTATTTCTCAATAAAAACATGGTTTAACAGCACTTCAGAATCATTTCCATTCAATGGAAGTGATTCTGAAGTGCTGTCAAAGCATGTTGTAAATTATTCTAAAGTGCTGTCAAAGCATGTTTTTGATGATAAAAATGGAAAATAGAAAATAAACAGGAGACTACAAAAAAAATAAGATAGCGGTCTAAGGGTTAAATCTGATTGAATTGAAATTTGATAAGTATGTCTTCACTAGCTTGATAGTTAGTATATTGGTATATTCACTTGATACTGAGATGATGACACACGTGTTTAACCCTTACTACGCTTAATTAAATTTTGTCGTCTGCTGGAAATGTTTTATTTTCGATATTTCTGGATAACAACCTGTTTTGGCAGCACATGAGAATCGTCTCCACTGGAGACGATTCTCAAGTGCTGTCAAAACAGATTTTTTGTTAAGAATTAAGGCAAAAATGAAAAACAGCAGACGATAATTTTCGTCCCCAGCGTAGTGACGGTTAATCCTTTCAATGCTAAAATTTTTGTCTGCTGTTTATTTTCAATTTTTCTCATCAAAACCATGGTTTGACAACACTTGACACACCAATTGTAATGATTCTAAAGTATTGTCAAACCATGTTTTTATTGAGAAAGAAGACAAAACAGAAATCGACAGCAGACGAAAATTTACGTTTCATGCATTCTAAGGGTTAAGGAATAAAACCATGGGCTGTTGCGTTTACTGTGGTAAATAAATTTGGTCTCTGATGTTTGCGAGGATTCCTTGCATTTACTGTGGTATATAATTCATTTGGTCTGATTGTGTGTGGTTTTTTGGAAGCACTCCTCGCTTACTTTAAACAGATCAAGTGGATGGCAGGTCGGAGCATGCGATGGGTAATTTAATGATCGGGGTTCATCCTTACCAGAGAACCCCAACCAGAGACCAGTAACCTATTTCATCAACATTGCAAAGTATACTTTGAGGGAGTAATCATTTATTTTTCCTGAAATGCATTATTTCATATAGAACTAACAAATGCATATATTTCATGATTAAAAGTATGCAGAATTATTTTACTGAATTTATTACATTATCACAGCCAAATTGGCTGTGATAATGTAATAAATTCAGTATAATAAAAATTAATAAATTTATCATAAAATTGAAAATTTCTCCCTCAAAGTATACTTTGTTGATGAAATAGGCTACTGGTTTGGCCCTCACCTCACGTATGTCTTTGGCATTTTTGTATGTGGCAGTTGAATCTGGTTATATACCACTTATATGGTATGTGTGTATTACGATTATTCGTAATCCTATTAGGGTACTTTAAGGGGAAAGGGCCAAGTGACTTTGTTGTGGTAAGGACCTGGCACCTGGTCAGGTTATTCTAATTTCAGAACTTTGTGTTAAAATTAAGAATCATTTGTTTTACGTCATTTTGTCGCAATTCATGGAACAGCGACGTTTCCGGTCAATAGCGTGCGTGCCGTTATTGACATCAATAAATAAACCAATCAACAACGTTGCCAAACGTCATCCTGGTCATGAGGGCCTAATGTAGTAATGAATTGGGATATAAATGCAACACATTGACATTGCAACACCTTTTTTTTACCGATATTGTCTTATCTAATGTTACGAAACCTGCCCAAATTTTACGGCCTTATATTATAAACAATGCAAATTTGGTCAAATATTGATTTTATTGCGAAAAAAATAATTTCCCCATGTTAAATCCCCATAGATATCTTCACGGGGGGGGGGGGGGGGGGGGGGGGGGGGGGGGTGGGGGGGGGGGGGATTTTTAGAATTTCAGAAATACGTATGTGCTTGCATTAGTATCACCTTTAATTTTTGTCGCACCCGCTTGCGGATAGCATGATAGTATGTGCGTCCGAGTGGGTGGTTGGTTGGGTGAACGTGGCGACGTAAATTAACTGTAGGGTATTCTCCTTATAGGAATCATGATTTGCCTGTTTTGGTCCTCAGTAGCCTATTTCACCAAAATTTTCTAACAAAGTATACTTTGAGGGAGTAATCATTTATTAGCGCGCCTTCCGAAGGAAGAAGTGCTTATGGCATACCCTCGGCGTCGTAAGCGTCCGTCTGTCTGTCTGAGTTTACAAATGGTACATATGTGGCTAGGAGAACAATAGGTTATGTAATATTCTATTGTTCCGTGATTTTATGTGGCTAAAAAATGGGTTTATGTGGCTACAGAACAATAGGGATGAACAAAGGAAAAGGTTAGGGTTAGTCACATAAGTATCCATTTGTAGGAACGTCCGTCTGTCTTCACAAATTATAATGGCCTATATTTCCTTGCTTGGATTTGCTTCGTATTTCACACACGCATTGCTCCAAGGGTCCTCTATTGCGCTGTGGCAAATCCACGTCCGTGCCCCCCCTTCTAAGCCCAGGGTCAAGGTCACATAATTTGTGCATCTCGAAACCTTAACGCTCGGACGCTCGGGTAAATGGCCTATATTTTCTGTTTCCTTGCTTGGATTTGCTTCATATTTCACACCTGCATTGCTCCAAGGGTCCTCTACTGCGCTGTGGCAAATCCACGTCCGTGCCGCCCCTTCTAAGCCCAGGGTCAAGGTCACATACTCTGTGCATCTCGAAACCTTAACGCTCGGACGCTCGGGTAAATGGCCTATATTTTCTGTTTCCTTGCTTGGATTTGCTTCATATTTCACACACGCATTGCTCCAAGGGTCCTCTACCTCTGCTAAGCCCAGGGTCAAGTTCAAATACTTTGTACGCTCGAAACCTTAACACGCTCTGGTAAATGGCTCATAAATTTTGTTTCCCTTATCCAGCACGTTGTGTTTTCAAATGTGCCCTCGGTTCCTTTGCTGCCACCGGGCGCACTTCGTTGTCCTCTGACAACTCTTGTTTTTCCTGAAATGCATTATTTCATATAGAACTAACGACTGCATATATTTGCTGATTAAAAGTATGCAGAATTATTATACTGAATTTATTACATTATCACAGCCAAAATGGCTGTGATAATGTAATAAATTCAGTATAATAAAAATTAATAAATTTATCATTAAATTGAAAATTTCTCCCTCAAAGTATACTTTGCTAGATAAGTATACTTTGCAATGTTGGTGAAATCGGCTAAAAGTATGCCGAATTATTATACTGAATGTATTACATTATCACAGCCAAAATGGCTGTGATAATGTAATAAATTCAGTATAATAAAAATTAATAAATTTATCCTAAAATTGAACATTTCTCCCTCAAAGTATACTTTGCTAGAAAAGTATACTTTGCAATGTTGGTGAAATAGGCTACAGGTACGTTTTTATGATGGATACTCTAATCCACAGGTGGAAGACTACCTAGGACCCAATAATTGGCTCATTTGAAAAAAGTTACCCCACCCACCCATTTCCATACACTATACATTACAGTATTTTCAACGTAGACAAGATTTTGGGAATATGCCCTAGACAGGCTTAGTTTCAGGCTCGCTCAAATACAAGAAGTTTTCTGCTGACTTACGTCTCTGGCAATAGATAATGCATTCAGGCCCCAAAATATATTCACTTTAAACATTTGTGTTTAGTATATTGTTAGTTAAACACATTTAGCTACCAGTACAGCTACAGAGAAATTGCTCTGTCCGAAAGAATCCCACTAATTTGGGAGTATTTATGATACTCCATTTGCACTTTTTTGGTTTAACGTTTTTTGTTTGCTCTTGTATCTTCAATAGTATTAGGCCTACAGCCACCATACTTGCACGCTATCATAAGTCAGTGATGTTCGCCACAAACCACTGTGAAACATTTGACCTGTGTGACCTTGACCCACAATTGCCATATTTACATAGTTATTTCCCTTGGTTAAAGTTTTTTTACAGCTTGTATCTCATAAAACTTTGAAACCATATTAGCTGGAGGCTTGATTCTTGGTGTGTAGCATCCTTTTTATGTGTAGATGCATAAATTTAATTTCTATTTCTTATTTGACCACAGGGCTATGGATTATCTCCCCTTTTTGGAGTTAGAATTCACTATTTTGCCTTTGTTACTTTTAAACCATAACAGATATTGGCTTGATACTTGGTACATAGCTTCCTTTTTTTGTGCAGATACGTAAAGTAAATTTCATTTTTAGCTCGGCTATTCGAAGAATAAGTAGAGCTTATGTTGTCACCCGTCGACCGTCACGCCTTGGTTAAGGTTTTTAGTCAACCTTGTATATGGAATACTACTGGCCCTACACCCACCATACTTGCACAACTTCATCTCCTAGTGATGTACATCAATAACCCCTGATCTATATTTGACCTTGACCTACATTTCCTCTTGAATTACTTAGTTAATTCCCCTTGGTTAAGGTTTTTAGTCAACCTTGGTTAAGGTTTTTAGTCAAGCTTGTACATGGAATACTATTGTGCATACAGACACCATACTTGGACAACCTTTTCTCATAGCGATGTACATCAATGACCCCTCCTGATCTATATTTTTTGACCTTGACACTACATTTCCTCTTGAATTTATTCTTACTTAATTCCCCTTGGTTAAGGTTTTTAGTCAACCTTGGTTAAGGTTTATTTTAGTCAAGCTTGTACATGGAATACTATTGTGTTTACATACACCATTCTTGGACAACCTTTTCGCATAGGGATGTACATCAATAACCCCTGATCTATATTTGACATTGACCTACATTTCCTCTTGAATTACTTAGTTAATTCCCCTTGGTTAAGGTTGTTAGTCAAGCTTGTATATGGAATACTCCTGGCCCTACACCCACCATACTTGAACAACTTCATCTCCTAGTGATATACATCAACAACCCCTGGCCTATATTTGACCTTGACCTACATTTAACCTTGAATTACATAGTTAATTCCCCTTGGTTAAGGTTTTTAGTCAACCTTGGTTAAGGTTTTTAGTCAAATATATGGAATATTCCTAGCCCTACACCCACCATACTTGGACAACTTCATCTCCTAATGATGTACATCAACAACCCCTGACATATAGTTGACCTTGACCTACATTTAACCTTGAATTACATAGTTAATTCCCCTTGGTTAAGGTTTTTAGTCAACCTTTGTTAATGTTTTTATGCAGGCCGCGGCCACATTGACCTACATTTAACCTTGAATTACTTACTTAATTTCCCTTGGTTAAGGTTTTTAGTCAACCTTTGTTAAGGTTTTTATGCAGGCCGCGGTGTGTACATCGACAACCCTCGTAGTCGAGCTATGCTGTTCTCCTACAGCTCTTGTTTTATTTGACCTCCGATAATTGTACTATATCTCCTTTTTGGACTTGCCTTGGTAACTTGTAAAACTTCTGAACTGTAATAGCTGGAGGCAGGTTGATACTTGATATGTAGCTTTTATAATTATGGTGTGTAGATGCACGAAGTGAATTAGTATTTTTGATTTAACACTGGGTCATGGATTACCTCCCCCTTTTGGACTTAAAATTTTGCCTCGTTTACTATCAAAATGACTTGTGTGGCATCTGTGTTCTATGAACACATTTTCTTAGTTCAATACCTTATGAACCGCTTCACTGATTTTGATAATATTAGGGATGGTGCTTTGTTTTGCATATGACCCACGTCCGACCGCTCAAGGTTAAAGTCACTAAGGACTTGTGTTCACTTGTCTTGTGGCATGTGATGGGTAGGTAATTTAATGATCAGGATTCATCCTTACCTTAAATGACCTTAGCTGTTGATAAGCTGTTAAACAACAATAAATCAAATCAAATTACCTGGTGATGTCAGTGTTTTTTATTAGCTCACCTGAGCCAAAGGTTCAAGTGAGCTATTGTTACCGCTTTTCGTCTGTCGTCGTCGTCCGTCCACAATTTGGAACCGCTGGGCCGATGTGTGGTTACTGGTCACACACATGGTAGGGGGATTGCAAATTTGTTAAAATGGAGGTCGTCGCCAATCCAAGATGGCCACCGTTTAAAAATAGCACAAATTCTTAAAAAATCTTCTTCTCACGAACTGCCCGACGAATTCGGCGAAACTTGGCAGGAATGATCGATGTACGTACAATGATCTTTCAGAGTTGTTAAAATCGTGAAGCTGGGGTCAAAAATTGGCGTGGCCCGGGGGGTCAAATTTAATATTTGACAGAATATGGTGAAATCAAAGATATCGATGAGACGATCACTCTGGTGCAGTATTCATCAAAATCTTATGATTTGTCATCCAAGATGGCCACCAAAAGGTCATCCTTTTATTTGAGATTTGAGCCTTCTTTACAAGAAACGGTTTGCCAATGCTAGCCAAACTTCACAATTATGGTCCTTGGGTGAAGCCTGTTCAGATTTGTTAAAATGGAGGTTGTCGCTAATCCAAGATGGCCGCAGTCTAAAAATAGCACAACTTCTTCAAAAATCCTCTCACGAACCTCAGGACGGATTTCGACCAAACTTAGCAGAATTAACCGATGTGCTATGCTTTTTCAAAGTTATTAAAATGGTGACCCCGGGGTCAAAAATGGGCGTGGCCCTAGTTGTCAAATTTGATTTTTATACGACCGTTTTTAAAAAACGGTATGTATTATGTTTTACCGCACAGCGGGCTGGTGGGTGGTCGGCGGGCGGGCGCTGAAGAAAAAGCGCATAATTCGTCTACACAACTCAGTCGATCGATCTGAAACTATACACACGTCTTCTACACATATTGAAGATGTGCATCTTGGTGTTTTTATGCTGAAAAAATATTTTTTAACAAAAATATCACCTTTTTAACTTAGCCATTTTTTCTACATTATACAGTTCTATATACGGTACAGAGTTTGTGTACACAACTCCTCCGAAACCGTTCAGTCGATCGATCTGAAACTATGCACACGTCTTATACACATATTGAAGATGTGCACCTTGGTGTTTTTATGCCGAATATAAATTGTTTAACAAAAATATCACCTTTTTAACTTAGCCATTTTTTCTACATTTTTTTATACAATTCTATATACGGTACAGAGTTTGTGTACACAACTCCTCCGAAACCGTTCAGTCGATCGTTCTGAAACTATACACACGTCTTCTACACATATTGAAGATGTGCACCTTGGTGTTTTTATGTCGAAAATATATTTTTTAACAAAAATATCACCTTTTTAACTTAGCCATTTTTTCTACATTTTTCTATCCAATTATATATACGGTAAAGAGTTTGTGTACACAACTCCTCCGAAACCGTTCAGTCGATCGTTCTGAAACTATACACACGTCTTCTACACATATTGAAGATGTGCACCTTGGTGTTTTTATGCCGAAAAAATATTTTTTAACAAAAATATCACCTTTTTAACTTTTTTCTACATTTTTCTATGCAATTCTATACATGTACGGTACAGAGTTTGTCGCGTGACACGTGCATTCTTGTACATTCCGGATTTCCGTATAATTGTATATTTGTGATGTGTGGTACTGTGTTGTATTGTTGTGCGTATGATTGACTTCACATACCTGTGATTCCACATACCTGTGACTTCACACACCTGTGATTTTTAGCTCGACTATTCGAAGAATAAGTAGAGCTTATGTTGTCACCCCGGCGTCGGCGTCGGCGTCACCGTCACGCCTTGGTTAAG
This sequence comes from Conchocele bisecta, assembly GCA_029237695.1. Lineage (NCBI taxonomy): Eukaryota > Metazoa > Mollusca > Bivalvia > Lucinida > Thyasiridae > Conchocele > Conchocele bisecta. Next base: position 53,701,992 of record CM055272.1, on the reverse strand, counting down.
GTTTTTAGTCAAGCTTGTATATGGAATACTACTGGCCCTACACCCACCATACTTGGACAACTTCATCTCCTAGTGATGTACATCAATAACCCCTGATCTATATTTGACCTTGACCTACATTTCCTCTTGAATTACTTAGTTAATTCCCCTTGGTTAAGGTTTTTAATCAACCTTGGTTAAGGTTTTTAGTCAAGCTTGTATTTGCAATACTACTGGCCCTACACCCACCATACTTGGACAACTTCATCTCCTAGTGATGCACATCAATAATAACTGATCTATATTTGACCTTCACCTACATTTCCTCTTGAATTACTTAGTTAATTCCCCTTGGTTAAGGTTTTTAGTCAACCTTGGTTAAGGTTTTTAGCTCGACTATTCGAAGAATAAGTAGAGCTTATGTTGTCACCCCGGCGTCGGCGTCACCGTCACCGTCACGCCTTGGTTAAGGTTTTTAGTCAAGCTTGTATATGCAATACTACTGGCCCTACACCCACCATACTTGGACAACTTCATCTCCTAGTGATGCACATCAATAACCCCTGATCTATATTTGACCTTCACCTACATTTCCTCTTGAATTACTTACTTAATTCCTCTTGGTTAAGGTTTTTACTCAACCTTGGTTAAGGTTTTTTTTCAAGCTTGTACATTGAATACAATTGTGCATCCAGACACCTTACTTTTCTCATAGGTATGCACATCAATAACCCCTGATCTATATTTGACCTTCACCTACATTTCCTCTTCAATTACTTACTTAATTCCTTTTGGTTAAGGTTTTTAGTCAACCTTCTATATGGAATACTACTGGCCCTACACCCACCATACTTGGACAACTTCATCTCCTAGTGATGTACATCAACAACCCCTGATCTATATTTGACCTTGACCTACATTTCCTCTTGAATTGCTTAATTCCCCTTGGTTAACGTTTTTAGTCAAGCTTGTATATGGAATACTCCTGGCCCTACACCAACCATACTTGGACAACTTCATCTCCTAGTGATGTACATCAACAACCCCTGACCTATATTTGACCTTGACCTACATTTAACCTTGAATTACTTACTTAATTCCCCTTGGTTAAGGTTTTTACTCGACCTTGGTTAAGCTTTTTACTCAAGCTTGTACATGGAATACTATTGTGCATACAGACACCATAATTGGACAACCCTCATAGTGATGTACATCAATAACCCCTGATCTATATTTGACCTTCACGTACATTTCCTCTTGAATTACTTACTTAATTCTCTTTGGTTAAGGTTTTTAGTCAAGCTTGTAGATGGAATACTCATGGCCCTACACCAACCATACTTGGACAACTTCATCTCCTAGTGATGTACATCAACAACCCCTGACCTATATTTGACCTTGACCTACATTTAACCTTAAATTACTTACTTAATTCCCCTTGGTTAAGGTTTTTACTCAACCTTGGTAATTAAGGTTTTTAGTCAAGCTTGTAGATGGAATACTATTGTGCATACAGACACCATACTTGGATAACTTTTTCTCATAGGGATGTACATCAATAACCCCTGACCTTTATTTTACCTTCACCTACATTTGACCTTGAATTACTTGGTTAATGTTTATAGTCGAGCTTGTATATGGAATACTCCTGGGCCTACATCAACCATACTTGGACAACTTCATCTCCTAGTCATGTACATCAATAATCCCTGACCTATATTTGACCTTGACCTACTTTTATCCTTGGATTACTTAGTTATCTCCCCTTGGTTACGTTTTTTACTCAAGCTTGTATATGGAATACTCCTGGGCCTACATCAACCATACTTGGAAAACCACGCATCTACGTCCAAGGTCAAGGTCACTGTTGAAGGTCAAAGGTCAAACCTATTGAAATTACCTTCCTCTCTATGTCTTCTACACCGATGCATGGATTATCAAATGGCTTGGCACAAATGTTTCTCATGATGAGAAGGTGTGTCCCGATCAATAACCACGCACCTACGTCCAAGGTCAAGGTCACAGTTGAAGGTCAAAGGTCAAACCTATTGAAATTCCCTTCCGCTCTATATCTTCTACACTGATGCATGGATTATCAAATTGCTAACCACGCACGTCCACGGTCACAGTTGAAGGTCAAAGTTCAAACCTATTGAAATTCCCTTCCGCTCTATATCTTCTACACCGATGCATGGATTATCAAATGGCTTGGCACAGATGTTTCTCATGATGAGAAGGTGTGTCGCGATCAATAACCACGCACCTACGTCCATGGTCAAGGTCACAGTTGAAGGTCAAAAAACCTATTGAAATTCCCTTCCGCTCTATATTTCTTCTACAACCGATGCATGGATTATCAAATGCCTTGCACAAATGTTTCTCAGGATGAGAAGGTGTGTCTCGATCAATAACCACGCACCTACGTCCAAGGTCAAGGTCATAGTTGAAGGTCAAAGGTCAAAACCTATTGAAAATTCCCTTCCGCTCTATATCTTCTACACCGATGCATGGATTATCAAATTGCTAACCACGCACCTACGTCCAAAGTCACAGTTGAAGGTCAAAGGTCAAACCAAATATTGAAATTCCCTTTCCGCTCCTATATCTTCTACACCGATGCATGGATTATCAAATGGCTTGGCACAGATGTTTCTCATGATGAGAAAGGTGTGTCGCAATCAATAACCACGCACCTACGTCCATGGTCAAGGTCACAGTTGGAGGTCAAAGGTCAAAACCTATTGAAATTCCCTTCGCTCTATATCTTCTACACCGATGCATGGATTATCAAATGCCTTGGCACAAATGTTTCTCAGGATGAGAAGGTGTGTCTCGATCAATAACCACGCACCTACGTCCAAGGTCAAGGTCATAGTTGAAGGTCAAAGGTCAAACTATTGAAATTACCCCTTCGCTCTATCTTCTACACCGATGCATGGATTATCACACTATGCCCAGGGTCAAGGTCACAGACTTGATTCGTTTGATACCTTAACGCTCGGCTAAATGGCTTATAATCAAAAATGCCTTGTTTTCTTTGGCTGCCAGTGGGGGTATTCGTGTGCCGACAGGCCACATTTCTAGTTTCCCTTGGTTAATGTTTTTAGTCAACCTTGGTTAAGGTTTTTATGTAGGCCGCAGCCACCTTCTTTGTCAGGCTATGTGTACATCGACAACCCTCGTAGTCTAGCTATGCTGTTCTCCTACAGCTCTTGTTAGTCAAGCTTGTACATGGAACACTATTGTGCATACAGACACCATACTTGGACAACCTTTTCTCATAGGGATGTACATCAATAACCCCTGATCTATATTTGACCTTGACCTACATTTCCTCTTGAATTACTTACTTAATTCCCCTTGGTTAAGGTTTTTAGTCAAGCTTGTATATGGAATACTACTGGCCCTACACCCACCATACTTGGACAACTTCATCTCCTAGTGATGTACATCAATAACCCCTGATCTATATTTGACCTTGACCTACATTTCCTCTTGAATTACTTAGTTAATTCCTCTTCGTTAAGGTTTTTAATCAACCTTGGTTAAGATTTTTAGTCGAGCTTGTATATGCAATATACTGGCCTAACACCCCACCATAAACTTGGACAACTTCATCTCCTAGTGATGTACATCAATAACCCCTGATATATATTTGACCTTCATCTACATTTCCTCTTGAATTACTTACTTAATTCCCCTTGGTTAACGTTTTTAGTCAAGCTTGGTTAAGGTTTTTAGTCAAGCTGGTACATGGAATACTATTGTGCATACAGACACCATACTTGGACAACCTTTTCTCATAGGGATGTACATCAATAACCCCTGATCTATATTTGACCTTGACCTACATTTCCTCTTCAATTACTTTTTCCCCTTGTTATGGTTTTTAGTCAAGCTTGTATATGGAATACTACTGGCCCTACACCCACTATCCTTGGACAACTTCATCTCCTAGTGATGTGCATCAATAACCCCTGACCTATAGTTGACCTTCACCTACATTTCCTCTTGAATTACTTACTTAATTCTCCTTGGTTAAGGTTTTTAGTCAACCTTGGTTAAGGTTTTTAATCAAGCTTGTGCATGGAATACTATTGTGCATCCAGACACCATACTTGGATAACTTTTTCTCATAGATGTACATCAATAACCCCTGACCTTTATTTTACCTTCACCTACATTTGACCTTGAATTACTTGGTTAATGTTTATAGTCAAGCTTGTATATGGAATACTCTTGGGCCTACATCAACCATACTTGGACAACTTCATCTCCTAGTGATGTACATCAATAATCCTTGACCTATATTTGACCTTGACCTACTTTTATCCTTGGATTACTTACTTATTTCCCCTTGGTTACGGTTTTTAGTCAAGCTTGTATATGGAATACTCCTGGGCCTACAGAAACCATACTTGGAAAACTTCATCTAGTGATGTACATCAATAACCCCTGACCTATATGTGACATTGACCTACATTTAAACTTGGATTACTTACTTAATTTCCCTTGGTTAAGGTTTTTAGTCAACCTTGGTTAATGTTTTTATGCAGGCCGCAGCCACCTTCTTTGTCAAGCTATGTGTACATCAACAACCCTCGTAGTCGAGCTATGTTGTTCTCCTACAGCTCTTGTTACATACCTGTGATTTAGCATGTACATTTGCCATGTACAATGTGCGTGTAATAACGGGGCTTATGTTGTATTGGTGGAAATACGTTTATGCGTGTCCTTTTTGCGGATTTAAATACACGTCCATTTTAGGAGCAATGTTTTACTAATGTCACGTCATATTTGCCACAGACTATGTATGTGTGTGGTAGAGAACTTGTTGACTGTGTGTGCTGGTTTCGCTCGGGAAAATACCCCTTTTAGTATTACGGACGTCCACTATCTGTGCCGGCCGAGTTTGTCCGCGTGTCAGTTGTTCACCAGATAAGGGACCTTCTGTAGGTGAAGCCAATATATAGCGCAGACCATACCATGGTCTGCCCTGTTATGTATGCTACGGGTTAGTGTTTCAGCATAGCCAGGTACTGGCCAACACGGATATATCAGATCCCATACTGGTGATGCTTTGTGTCGTGATATTTCCGTAAATGACCACGATATTTGAGTTTAGTATGTGCTACACTCTCATTTGAGTGTACAGCCTGTAGTACCGATATGGAGGGGTTTGGCGGGGCCATAAAGCGACCTTCGCATGTCGAGACCAGTCGAGTCCATTTCGCATTATGAGATCTGGGTCTATAGTGTGCAGAATTAGGGTAGTGTGGGATATACCATGTTGGATGGTATTTATTCCACGAGGGCTGTACACTAGTTTGGTTGAATATATGGCGTGGAAACATATATTTATGCCAAATATAACCCACGGGTGAAATGGCAAAAGCCATGGTTTTGTAATATTTATGTGAGATGTCGAACGAGGGGTAGGCATATTCATTATTCCGTGCGTGGTTTCACTGGTGCGTATATAAGCGATGTCTTGCAATGTGTTGGTGGGACACATATTTCCTGGTAACAGAAGGATAGTACTGTATTCACCAGTGACACAGAGGATTTTGGTATGTACCTACAACATTTTATTTCAGCTGTGATTTGCCGTTGTTCGATTCCCGTTGTGCATCCTGTCTGTCTGTCTGTGCGTATTCATCCAGTAATTGAAGGCTCATTTCATTTTTTAGCCTCTTGAGATCGCTCCAGCGAGCCACATTGGACGTTTTGGTTCACTCGTTGAGGGCAGACCCCAGTCAGTGCAGAGTACCAGGTCGTCCGAGTGTCCGTACGTCTGTCTGGCGCAGTGTGTGTAGCAGCTCCGGGTACAGGCCTGTATAGAGCAGTGTGTGATTGCTACATCGCGTTCAGCAGACAGTCACAGCCATAGATTAGTGAAGTGAAACGCCATACACACATATCATATCATTATACTACCACCGAGTTGAATGTCACCCATGTGAAACTTTTCCCGGCGTCTTAGCCAACGTGATAATCTCCAATTTGTATTATATCGGAACTTTACATCTGGTCTACCACTTCCGTTATTACAACCCATTGATTCACCATGGATACATGTACTTTACATCCGGTCCACCACATCCGCGTTGCTACAGTCTAGTGATACCATAGGAACTTTACATCTGGTCCACCACTTCCGGAAATAATACTTTGCGACAGTCTACCTTTGGAACTTTACTGCCGGTACCAGCTACCAGCTAACATTATCGTTATTGACTATCATGTGATGTAACCACATCCGGCTTTGACTTATGACATTCAGACTTTGGAAATACATTGCATAGGCAATACATATGTATACTTTGATAGTGTATGGTAATACTCCTATGATGGCATATCATGGCTAAGGGATTGTAGTAAGACTACATATATTGTTTATGGATTAATCCACTTGAAGTTGGATAATAACCATATTGGTGACTAGACCTCATACTGCGGGTGAGGCAGACCTTGGGACCTTGATACTCAGAGGTTACCACTATCTATTGAGATACGCCAGCACTGGGGTAGCTCAGATGATTGTCATTTGTCCTCCAATGTTCATTCTGCCATGTTGTACTTGTATGTTATTTCACTTTGATTAGCGATCATCAAAGTACTTGTGCATTCGTACTATTGTCCACTACGGGACCATTGAGATACCACATACTGACTTTTTTCGTCTATAGCTTTTAAGTTGCGTTAAAGTATAACAGTCGATTGGCTTACAATTTTGTAGTAATTGAATAGTATCATGCACCGTACAGTGATGTTCGCATATCAATGTATCATGTATTCCTGTGTGTTCCCCATATAATATAGTGTACATTATAAGTGATTAAGTGACTACGTGTACTTGTCTACTCTAGCCTATCCCTTACACTTCAACTGCATTGTTACCACTTTTCGTTCGTCAGATCAAGCTATATTGGCCATAACGTCATAACAATTGAAGTATACTTGGTTCATATTATAATAGGGGAGACAATTTGTCTCGATCATTCCTGACCTTGGTAATGACCTTGACAGAGTTGGTGTACACAACTCCTCCGAAACTGTTCAGTCGATCGTTCTGAAACTATACACAACTCCTCCGAAAAACTGTTCAGTCGATCGTTCTGAAACTATACACACGTCTTCTACACATATTCAAGATGTGCACCATAGTGTTTTTATGCCGAAAAAATATTTTTTAACAAATATATCACCTTTTTAACTTAGCCATTTTTTCTACATTATTGTATCCAATTCCCTATCATTTCTACTTTACACTCTACTTTTCTATCTCTGCCTAAATTAGTATACATGTTTAGCACAACGAGATGAAGAAATAATGCTATAGACTTTCAAATTCTCATTAATGTTTCTTGCCTTGGTGACATCTTCACATTTTTGCATCTTCATTGTCTGGCCCATATTCGACGGGCGTATTTTGTGACTTGCGGCACTCTTGTTGACCGAATATGGTCGCGTCATATATCAAATCAAAGATATCGACGAGACGATTGCTCCGGTACAATTTTCAGTGAATCAGATGATTGTGTCGACCAGGATGGTCGCCAAAATGTCAAAACGTTATCCTTTTATTTGAGATTTCAAACGTCTTCTTTACAAGAACCAGTTGGCCAATGGTAGCCAAACTTCACAATTCCGAAATGTCAAAACTAGTAATGAATCGATGTTCTATTTTCCACTTCTGCCATTGATCTCATTTTTTTAAAACATTCCAATATGTATATATGCACCATTAATAAGTACATGTTAAATAGTTTGCTATGAGCTCTTACATGAAACAAATGTACCACTGGGCCTCAGGTCAGTCTTTACATGTGCATGTTCTGATATCATTCAGTGAAATGGTCGGTGCTTTTCCAGAAAAATGTAAGCTGGGCGAGGGCCTGGCTTTTGTAGAGCTCCCACCCCAAGAATTGAAATGATTTTCCCCCCACCCCCATATAATTTTAATCAGGTAAATGTATGGGCCATATATCTGCACATCTTCCAGAATGAAATTATTGTTGAACGCACAGAAATTCGATTAGGTCCAGGCCCTCCGCCTCCTTGCTTTTTTCTGGATAAGTTCCCAGGTGAATTTACACTGTCAGAAGCATAATTATGTTGTCCCTTAGCAATCATGGTATGACAGGGTATACCATGATATGACTGCATAGATAGTCAGCCTGAGCTTGGTGAGCTGGGTATACAAGGCCAAACGGTACCTTTTTTCAGGTGGGTAGAAGGTGAGTGCAAGCGATGGGTAATTTAACGATCGGGGTTCATCCTTACAGGAATTCCGACTGGAGACCTGGTTTGGCCCTCACATACGTCTTTGGCATTTTGTATGTGACAGTTGAATCTGGTTATAACCCCTTATGTGAGTATTATGATTATTTGTAATCCTATTTTAGGGGAAGGGGCCAAGTGACTTTGGTGTGGTATGGACCTGCCACCAGGTCAGGTTATTCTAATTTCAGGGCTGAATATATTGTTTCTCGATGTAAATATTCAGTTCTGATTTTGGAATTTTCCCCCCAATGCAGCAGGTTAAAACGGGATCGAACCCGTTTGCCCGGCCTTACATGACCTTAGCTGTTGATAGGCCGTTAAACACAAATAAACAAACAAACAAAACCTTTTTTCAGAAAGTGGCTCAACGTGTTCTAGAAAAAGAAAAGAAAAAAAAATTAATCAAGAAAATAATTGTAAACCATAAAAAAGACATAGGAGACGATACGGAATGCCTGTAAGGGGAGGAGTAGGCCATTACTTTAGATCTTTAACTCAAACAAATTCTTTACGTACACACATACATGTACATGCCGTAAAATTGGAAAATATTGAGTTTTGTCTCTATAAATCCCTATTTTTTGGGCAAAAATCCCTATATTTCCCCCAATATTTTTGAAGAAAAAAAATGCCTATATTCCTATATATATTTGGAATCGAAAGTGAATGGACAGCCTGAAATTGTTAAAACGGTGACCCCAGGGTCATTTCATTTTTGACCAAATATGGCTAAATCAGTGTTTGACCAAATTGTTTTTGAATTGTTTATATAGCCGCAAATATGGTCATGTTTAATACCAAGTCGAAGGTATTGACGAGACGATCGATGTGGTGCATTTCTTGTCTAAATCGGATGATTACGTCATCCAAGATGGCCTCCGAATTTTCATAAGGTCATCCTTTTATTATAGATTGCTAACGGTTTGTCACATTGTGACTATGTGCCTGTCATGGGCTTATATTGATGTTTATTTAGTGACAACTTTACGTACCAGTATTTGCTTGATTTTTATGACATTGCACAGGTGAGCGATATAGGGCCATCTTGGCCCTCTTGTTATTATTTTATCCCGTCAACACAGTGCGTATGTGCCGTGAAACACGGTGCCGTGAAACATTTTTGATATCCAGTCAATTCAATTTTTGCATTTTACAGCCATTTGAAGGTGTTGACGGGATAAATAGAATAGTAGGTTAGTGCCGTGAATGGGAAAAAATATCTGGCGCGGCACGGAAACGGGATGTGCTCGGCATAGCCTCGCCCATCCCGTTTCCTGAGTCTTGCTAGATATTTTTTCCCATTCACGGCACTAACCTACTATTCTCTATCTATTTTCCTTATTTCTGAACCAAAGTATATGTTGTGACCACTCATTTGAACCGTCTCGGCGAGACGGTTCAAATGAGTGGTCACAACATATACTTCTGATGAGAAATAAAGAAATTCTTGAGCCTTGCCGGATATTTTTTCCCATTCACGGCACTAACCTACTATTCTCTATATTAACAATGCTGCCAGCGAGGGGATATAGCTAGTGATAAAGATGCCCTTGTTGTCAATTGTCAACATGGTTTACAGAAAATATGACTGATTTTCAAAATCAGTATAGGCAAAATGGGGCGCTACGATAAGGGAGGTAATTCGAGAGCCAGGCTGTTTTATGTTTTAGGTGGGAATAATGCCAGAAGCCACAAACTTGAGAAACGAGACTTCAAAGAAGGAGGAAGTAAAAAATGAGCCTTCAAGTCGAGTGGAGCCCAAGTACTCCATAGACGAGTCTGGCAAGACGACGTGTCCGGTCTGCGGACTGAGAATGCTGCCGAGAAACCTACCGCGCCACATGAAGCTCCACCTGGGAATGCCACACCGATGTCCAGGCTGCTCGTTATTCTTTGAGACGAAGGAACAGCGGGAAATGCACCGGGCCAAGAAGCACACAGCGCAGTTCCTGTGTACCGAGTGCGGCGCAAGATATCAAAGCCGTGGTACTCTCAATGAGCACATGGCGCGCGATCACAAGGACGGGTCGAAGAAAGTGTTCCAATGCTCGTATCAGGATTGCGGTAGTGTTTATGTGCGTCAGAGTTACTTGGACGATCACGTTAATAAGCATCTCGGGTTGAAGCCGTATATATGTGAAAAATGTGCGAAGGCATTTACATACAAATATGCGTTGAATCGACATGGGTTGCTTTGTAAAGGAGTTCCTGTTAAGAAGTATAATTGTGCTCATTGCAGTGATGCGTATAAGGAGAGAATTGATCTAGAGACACATATCTGTACGGTTCACCCGGAAATTGAATTTTCTTGCAATTGCGGAAAAACATACAGGATACGTAATGAACTTGACAACCATTTGCAAAACTGTCCTTTTGTGAAAGCAGGACCTGGTGATGGTGTTAGTCCTGATTCGGAGACCGTGTCAAACCTTTTTCAATAGTTGAATTAATCCTTCCTTTCACCCCCTAAGTAATGAACTCTTTCGGGTTATACTTTTTTTTGCAGACTTCCTTTTGAACCAGAAAAAGGGCAGTTTTGTTTATTATGGGTAAATATCCACAAACAATGTGGCCTAGATTTTCTGTTTGTAACGCAGGGCGCCCTGCGTTACAGACAGAACATTCGGGCTTATTGCAAAACGGGGGATCTGTGTCTACAAAATATGCAAATGTATTTGCATAGAGGTCCTCCGTATTTACCAATACATGTACAATAGAACCTCTCTAAACCGTTATTGGACACCAAGAAAACACCTGTGATCTTATTTTTGATGAGTTTCTTGATCCTTCATCTCGGGTGATCTCTGTTCGTGACAATGTCTGTTCATGATCGCATAACACACAGCTACGGCTCAGAATGATCAAATGTCTGATCTACAGAGAAACCTCTCTAAGCCGGACACCCTGGGGACCTCCCAGGGTGTCCGGCTTAGAGAGGTTTCACTGTAGTGTTTCCGAAATTATAGGATATTTTCCGTAAAATATGTTGAAAATTGGAAAAATGGGGAAAACAATCTGACATTTTTGGTACTATTCATCAGATGTCTTTGGAATCAATTTCTGAACATTTTCATTGGAGATTACGCAGTCTTATATGCGAACATACATATGTTGTTTATGCTATGAGACTAGCCATGTGAATTTGTACTTAAAAACATTTGCGATATCTCGTGAAAACTATTTACAAAATTTACGATATTTTACGTAAATAATGTTTAAAGTTGCCGAAATGCGGAATATAATTACAACTTTTGTCAACTTTCAACATCATTTACAGAAAATATCACAGTTTCTGTAAATATTTATCACGAAAAATCACACAAAATCGGATTCAATTCCCATAGTATAAACAGCATATGTATGTTCACACATAAGACCAGTAACTAGGATGAGGCAGACGAGGTGGTCACCTCGTCTATCATTTTGCCGATTGTTTTTAATTCTAACTATTGAACAAATCCCGGGGTGGTGGCGGGGAGAATGCTCCCATTTCGGGACTTGGTTCGCCTCGTCTGGTTTATACTTCTGGTTACGACCCTGAAGCCTTTGTCTCGTACGAGTGGTTGTTGGTCGGGCGAACGCGACAGCGTAAATTAACGGTAGGGGTTGCTCCTTATAGGAATCACGATTTGCCTGGTTTGGCCCTCAGGTACGTTATTTTATCTTTCGCTCTTTAGTTACCTGGGAGTTGAATTGGGTTATTGCCCATTATAAAAGCAGTAAGATTGTTACTGATCCTACTGCTTATGGGAGGGGCCATGTGATTCTGGTGTGGCGAGGACCTGGCATCAGATCAGGATTATTCTGATTTCAGGGCTGAATATATAGTTTTTTTTGTCTCGCCCGCAAAAGCGGAAAGCGAGACTAAGGTTTTGTTTATTGTAAATAAATGACCTTAGCTGTTGATAGACCGTTAAACCCCAACAAACAAACAAAATTGTCTCGTACGTTGTTGAGACTATAAATTATGTATATAGGCCAACCTATATGCTAAAGGAGTTCCTGGTAATTCTGCTCATTGGAGCGTTGGAAAAATGCATTGTATTCCCCACTCTACCAGCTGGTTCTACCCTTGACTGCCATGTTGCAGACCAATTATCAGGTATTCAATACTTCTGATTCAATGGGGGATCTTAGCTAGTTTTTTCCCTTTGCAAATCTATTTATAGAGATCCGGTCCTTTGGTTTATTTTAGCGTTTATTTCTTACTGAATAACTTTCAAAAATATAGACTGCAAACAGGGTAGACCCAGATCAGACTGCACATGTGTGATCTGGGTCTACACTGATTACAATATAATTAATAAGTGAAAATGTGAATCTGGCAAATAATGCAGTTACGGATCAGATTGCACAGATATGTAGGATGATCTGGATCAACACCTATGTCGAAAACACTATAATGACTTCTTTACACAACAAATTATACGATATTCAATTAGGCCATACATATACAAGTTGGACCCACATGTGGAAGACTCGGAAAGGTGAAAGGTGATAAACAATATGGCTATTATAGAAAGAGTCATCTATTTTCCGACTCGCACACACACAATAAACATCGATTAAATGTATGACTTCTGTCTCTGGCAATCTAAAAAGGTATTAGGTGTGTGAATATACCGGTACTTGTTGAGGCCAAATTGAGGCCAATCTAGCTCCAGATCTCATAATGCTTGCCTGTATCCAGATAAGGATCTAGAATATTTGCTAGAAACATGAAGTATGCCTTACTGACTGAATGGCCAACAGAACAGACCCTGATCAGACTGTGATGTGCATGCTGAGCCCGGTCTACACTGGTTTCAATGGCCATATGATACCCACCACTTCTCCATTCACAGCCACAAATGAGACAAAACGGGGGATTTTGTACCTAAGACGATGTACACAAGTATATCATGAAAAATATTTACAAAATTTTATATATTTTCTGTAAATGGTGTAGAAAGTTGACAAAATGTTTCAAGCAAATGCGGTATTCATAAACTTTCTACATGATTTACAGAAAATATCACAGTTTCTGTAAACATTTTCATGAAAAATATTCTTAGGTACATAATCACATGGCTTGTCTCAAATATACATGAACTAGTTACCATCTGAAACATGTATGTAAAAGCCATATATAATTATTCATCTATTGTAGCAATAATACGACCAATAAAGTGGGTGGCAGGTGGGAGCACGCAATGGGTAATTTAATGATTGGGGTTCATCCTTACCGGAATCCCTACTGGAGACCTGTAGCCTATTTCACCAACATTGCAAAGTATACTTATCTAGCAAAGTATACTTTGAGGCAGAAATTTTCAATTTAAGGATAAATTTATTATGTTTTATTATACTGAATTTATTACATTATCACAGCCATTTTGGCTGTGATAATGTAATAAATTCAGTATAATAATTCTGCATACTTTTAATCATCAAATATATGCAGTCGTTAGTTCTATATGAAATAATGCTTTTCAGGAAAAATAAATGATTACTCCCTCAAAGTATACTTTGCTAGATAAGTATACTTTGCAATATTGATAAAACCGGCTACTGGTTTGGCCCTCGCATACGTCTTTGGAATTTTGTATGTGACAGTCGAATCTGGTCATACCCATTATTTGTGTATTACGATTATTCGTAATCCTATTTTAGGGGAAGGGGCCAAGTGACTAGTGTGGTATGGACCTGGCACCAGGTCAGGTTATTCTAATTTCAGGGCTGAATATATTTGTTCTCGATGTAAATATTCCGTTCTGATTTTGGGATTTTCTCCCCAATGCAGCAGGTTAAAATGGGATCGAACCCGTTTGCCCGACCTTACATGACCTTAGCTGTTGATAGGCCGTTAAACAGTAATACACAAACAAACGACCAATAAAAGTCATTAAGTTTTGTACAATACATTCTAAAGGGATTTGTCTACAGTGTGCTATAAATTATATTCCAGCAGAGACTATATAACATCAGGGGGCCGTTTCACTAAACTTCGTAGGACTAAAATGTTCGTAAGTGAAAAATGATGATAGTCTGTGAGTTTCACATTAACAATATTTTCTTGTAAACAATTATTGGATTTACATTTATTGAGCATAGGCTGCATATGCAGCCTATGCTCAATAAATGTAAATCCATCAATTGCAATTTCCAGACGATCCTAAATTTGCACTTACGAACATTTTAGTCGTACAAAGTTTAGTGAAACGGCCCCCTGGGCTGCAGATAAGGAATTTGTAATTGAGTATTGTTACTCAATCATTTCTGAAGCAATTGGGTATTTCAAAATTTTAATTGGGTAAAATAAAATCACACTACTGTTTACACATCAACAGACAGCAATTATTGAATAGTTAGCTTTGAAATGAAAACATGTCTTGGCATTTCATTAGAATTGTCTCCTTGGACAATTCTAATGAAATACCAAGATGTGTTTTCATTGAAAAAAGAAAAATATGCTATATTTGGGGTCTGTTTGTTGTTTTCTGCAGCATGATAAAGGTACCACAAATTTTTAATTGCTTTTTGATACTCGCTACATCTGATTTCAATTGGGTTTTTGGCAATTTTAATTGGGTATTTACGCAAATACGCAGCTTATCTGGAGCTCTGCAACATGATAGATACATTGTATCTGAGCCAATGATTATCATTCCGAAATTCTATGAATTTATGTGAACGTAGATGAGGATTAAAAAAGAGATACCAGGCTCTGGTAGTGTTCTATGTGATCAGGAGCTACACTGGTCAGAAACCCAATAAGCCACATTTTCTCCTGGTGGTTCACATATGATAAACAACAACCGATATATGTTACTGTATGTGTGTCGTTGGACAAATGGGGTTAAATGCATTACCAACCACTGTAGGCCCAGATCTGATCAGGCTTTTGCACTGATCGCCATTCATTTAACTCTTTGCATGCTAGTGGTGAAAATATCCGCCAAACGAATTAGGAGTATATGTTTTATTTCTCTCGGTAAATATGTCTTGAAATTTCATTAGAATTGTGAGGACACAATTCTAATGAAATTCCAAGACATATTCATGACATTTATAAGGGGAAATAAAAGAAAACATAATGAATTGTCATCTGCTATTTTTGAATTATTTATAGCCCACAAATTTCCCAGCATGCAAAGAGTTAAGCAAATGCTTGTTATGTTTCTATTTAACACAATTTTTCTGTCTCCATTACAGACAGAAATTTCGAGCTGGCTTCTAACAAATAAAATAGTCTCTTGTCGTTCTTATAGAATTTGCTTGTAGAACCCACAGTCATATACGGGAGTTTTTACTGGATAAATGGGGCTTATGTGTTTTGCGACCAGTGTAGATCCAGATCAGCATGTGCAACCGCACAGTCTGATCAGGATCTGCACAGTTTGCCGCTCCATCAATGAAATGCCCGTCATGCTTCTAACAAGGAATATACATGTAGATCGTTATCAGGGACTGGAGAAATGCGAGTTTTGCGTCCAGTGCCGATCCAGATCAGCCTGTGCATCCGCACAGTCTGATCAGGATCTGCACAGTTCGCCATTCCATCAATGGGACATCATGCTTCTAACAAACAATATAGCAATATTGATTGTTATCAAGCTACAGGAGTCTGCTATTTGAGCCACGATCTACACTGGTCGCAAAACCCTCAAGCCCCATCTCACCAGTCACAGCCACATGTACCGTATATGTTCTGACATTGCAGGATGGGAGCAGCGACGACCAGACTCCACCTACACTACCACACGAGTGTCACGTGTGTCAGAAGGTCTTCACCCGCCTGGATTGCCTCTCAAAACACATGCTACGTCATTCCAACAACCGCCCGTACACCTGCCGTGAATGTCCCCGCTCGTTTCACCTGAAACACGACCTAACGAGGCACAAAGACACCCACAATCCCGACCAACGACGTCACATCTGCGACACCTGCGGTAAATTCTTCACGAGCCACGGTTCCCTGTACAATCATCGGCAGTTACATGATCAGGGAACCAATTACGAATGTAAGACGTGCGGCGTCACGTACCGAAGTAAGTTAGCTTACAAGCGCCACCTGGCGAGTGCGCACAAGCCGAAAGCGCCATGTCCTGTTTGCGGGAAGAGGTTTATGGGATTGGATGAACATATTCTGGTTTGCGGGCAGAGAAAGCGCGAGGCGCAGTATCGGTGTGAGATTTGTCAGAGTATGTTTCTGGAGAAGCGATACTTGACTGAGCATGTGAAGTATAAACATGAAGCGCCCAGGTATAACTGCCCGAAATGTGGTGCCTGGTTTTCGCACCGTAGACTAATGGCGGCCCATAAACGGAAATGTCCAAACACTGATCCAACCGGCACGTGTTGACCGGATGTGTGGTCGCTGACTTTAACCCATTGCATTCCGAATGCACTTAATGTATACACAAATATTGAAATAGTTCCTTTTCTTATTTCTCGACCAATGTATACGTTCTGACCACTCATTTGAACCGTCTTCATGAGACGGTTCAAATTGTGGTCACCACATATACTTCTGAGAAATTACCTGTATTTTTTTGTAAAATATGTCCGAATAAGTGTGTATCTTAAGTATGCAATAGGTTACAAAGACACTGTTATATTATTACCTATTACTCAGTTACTGAGTAGCAACATTTATTCCATACTTCCGTGCCATACTCTGTTCTCTTCCTTGTGAATTATTTTAGCGTGCACTCAGGGCTCCAGATAAGGAATTAGTAATTGAGTATTGTTACTTCATCATTTCTGTGCAATTGTGTATTTCAAAATTTTAATTGGGTAAAATTAAATCACACTACTGTTTACACATCAACAGACAGCAATTATTGAATAGTTTGTTTCGAAATGAAAACATATCTTGGCATTTCATTAGAATTGTCTCCTTGGAGACAATTGTAATGAAATAGCAAGATGTGTTTTTATGGAAAAATAAGCCTGAAAAATATGCTGTATTGGTGGTCTGTTTATTTGTCTTCGGACAACTCTTGTTCATATTTTCTGTTGGTGATGTTCTAGTGGGTGAAATAGCAAGCCGACACAATTACGAACAACTGCAGCATGTTTTCATTCACGAACAGCCTTGTTCCAGGATGAGTGTACTAGAGTAATATAAGTGAATTTGACGCTACTTGAAACCAGCCTAGTACATGTATACCAAACTGTTAATTAATCAGACTTTCATAATAAGGTACAAACTATCAAAATACAATAAAACAATAAGTATGTGGTAATAATTACATTTTATTTGTTATATTTCCAAAGCGTTAGAGATGAAATATTTTAAATTGATAGTGACTTATATGAGAGAAATAGGGCTTATGTGTTTTGCGACTCAGTGTAGACCCGCACAGTCTGATCAGGATCTGCACTGTTCGCCATTCCATCAATGAAACATCCTTCATGCTTCTAACAAGCAAAATAGATTGTTACCAGGCTACCAGTGTGCGCTATTTGATCAGGAGCTACAGTGGTCACAATCGCATAATCCCCATTTCTCACAAATCGGCTGGGAAAAAAAGATATCTGGATTTCAATGGTCTTGCTTGGTAAACCACCGTGGGTTAACCACATTGACGTGATTGAAAGTCATTCAATGGATCGGTACTTTCCTATGTTACGACTGTTTGGTTTCACGAATATTGGTTCTAATATGAGAGTCAATGTTGGACAAAATTGATCTCATTGACGGTTTGGCTAGCGTAGCCCTAGATCAGTTAGACATAGCACATATGACCTTACTATTTATAATAAAATGATTAATAAATGATAAGTCAAATAATGAAAAGTAAAAGTTAATAATGACACAGAGACATGGTAGTTAGTCTATAGACCAGCTTGTATCGGAAAATCTATTTTTAGCTCACCTGAGCGAAGCTCATGTGAGCTATTGTTACCGCAATGTGTCCGTCGTCCGTCGTCGTCGTCCATCGTCCGTGAACATTTTCAAACGTCTTCTCCTCGGTAACCATTGGGCCTATAGTCACCAAACTTCATGGCCATGGTCCTTAGGTAGGGGGATTACAAAATTGTTAAAATAACGTCATTACGTAATCCAAGATGGTCTAAAAATAGCACAAATTCTTCAAAAATCTTCTTCTCAAGAACCACCAACCGGATTTCGACAAAACTTGGTAGGAATGATCGATGTACAATGCTCTTTCAAAGTTGTTAAAATGGTGACCCCCGGGGTCAAAAATGGGCGTGGCCCGTGGGGTCAAATTGGGGTCAAATTTTATTTTTGACCAGATATGGTCATGTCATATATCAAATTGAAGGTATCAATGAGGCGATCACTCTGGTGCATTTTTTGTCAAAATCGGATGGTTATGTCATCCAAGATGGCCGCCAAAAGGTCAAAAGGTCATTCTTTTATTAGAGATTTCAAAATTCTTCTTCACATGAACCGCTTGGCCCATGGTAGCCAAACTTAAAAGTTATGGTCCATGGGTGAAGCCTTTTCAGATTTGTTAAAATGGAGGTCATCGCTAATGCAAGATGTCCGTCGTCTAAAAAGAGCATAAATTCTTAACAAATCTTCTTCTCATGAACCGCTAGCCGAATTTTGACGAAACTTGGTAGGAATGATCGATGTACAATGCTCTTTCAAAGTTGTTAAAATGGTGACCCCGGGGTCAAAAATGGGCGTGGCCCGTGGGGTCAAATTGGGGTCAAATTTTATTTGTGACTGAATTTGGTCATGTTATATATCAAATTGAAGGTATCAATGAGGCGATCACTCTGGTGAATTATTTGTCGAAATCTGATGGTTATGTCATCCAAGATGGCCGCCGAAAGTTCAAAAGGTCGTTCTTTTATTAGAGATTTAAAAATTCTACTTCACATGAACCGCTTGGCCCATGGTAGCCAAACTTCACAGTTATGGTCCATGGATGAAGCCTTTTCAGATTTGTTATAATGGAGGTCATCGCTAATCCAAGATGGCCACCGTCTAAAAATAGCACAAATTCTTAAAAAATCTTTTTCTCATGAACCACTGGCCGGATTTCGACGACACTTGGTAGGAATGATCGATGTACAATGCTCTTTTAGTTGTGAAAATGGTGACCCTGGGGTCAAAAATGGTCGTGGCCCGTGGGGTCAAATTTTATTTTTGACCGAATATGCTCATGTCATATCAAATTGAAGGTATCGATGAGGCCGCCAAAAGGTCCATTTATTTGAGATTTTGAACGTCTTTTTCTCAGGAACCACATGGCCGATGCTGGCCAAACTTCATAGGAAGTTCCGATCCTTGGGTGAAGCATTTTCAGATTTGGTAAAATGAGTCATCGCTTAATCCAAGATGACCGCCGTCTAAAAATAGCACAATTTTTTTAAAACACATGAACTCAATGTCACATTCTCCTCTGGTGTTCATGGAGTCAGGTTAGCGAATTAGGGCCATCATGGCCCTCTTGTTATTCTTCATCTACATTGCTTGGCCCTAAATGATACTCTGTTGTGTTGATGGGCTGTTAAGCACCATTCCATTCCAGGGGACTGAGGAAATTACTTTTGAGTTAAGAAAAAGTTGTTATCAGTAGACAAGTTTAACTTAAACCTTAGACTGCTACTCACAACAATTGTCGTCCGATGTTGCTTTTATATCTTGCCTTATTTCTCAATAAAAATATTGTTTGACAGCACTTCAGAATCATTTCCAATGGAAATGATTCTGAAGTGCTGTCAAAGCATGTTGTAAAATGTAGCCTGATATTTAGATTGTTAGAAGCATGACAGGTTTTCATTGATACAATGACATACAGTGCCGTCTGTGCGGATGCACAGGTCGATCTGGATCCACACTGGGTACAAAACACATAAGCTTCATTTCTCCAGTCACTCCTACATTTAATAATGGAAAGTACGATCACATGAAATATTTGACGACATGCTTTTTGAATGTCGCGTGAACATTTGGAGTAAATATTAGTGAAATACATAGCACGTTGTAGGGAAAGTGGTAGCATGGCCTTTTTGACAACTTCGAATATGATCTCGTATTTTTTTCGAATCAGTATGGTATTGGTGAAACACATGCATTGATTTAATTTGATTTAACAGTATTTAACGGCCTGTTAACAGCTAAGGTTATTTTAGACCGGGTAATGGGGTCAAATCCCACATGTTACATGTTGTGATGGGTGGTAATTCAGAACAGAATATTTACAAAAATATTATATATTCAGTCCTGAAATTAGAATAACCTGACCTGGTGACAAGTCCAAACCACACCAGAGTCACTTAGCCCCACTCCCCAAAATTAATAGGATTACCGATTAGTACTAATCTTATTACTTTGTGAGATTGAGTATAGTATATGTACATTCAATACTAGTCCGAATAATGTTTTACGGGATGCGGATTGTCAAACATGACCTTTTGACATACGCTACACCCTATTAATCATCATGCACATACAGAGCTTCATAAAGATCTACCTTCTTTTTTTGCTGACACGCTAAATTTGAGTAACTTTATATAGCGGACAACGTAGATCCTGATCAGACTGCGCGGACGCGCAGGCTGATCAGGAGCTACGCTGGGCGCACACGTCGTACGGTGGATGTTTTTCAGCCAGGTTGGTGGCCCATATACTCGTTAAATTTTGAACAATAGACATGTTTCCTGATTTCATTATTAATACTTACAAGTAATTGTTTTTGTGAATACTTCATTCATTCCAGTTGTGTAAAATGTACATAGTCAATATAATCTGACAGCGTTGGAACTCTTGTGCTTAATGTAAGTTTTAAATAAACTGTTAACCCTTAGACCGCGCTACTCACAACAATTATCGTCTGCTGTTGCTTTTATATCTTGCCTTATTTCTCAATAAAAACATGCTTTGACAGCACTTCAGAATCATGGAAATGATTCTGAAGTTCTGTCAAAGTATGTTGTAAATTATTCTAATGTGCTGTCAAAGCATGTTTTTGATAATAAAAATCGTAAATAGAAAATAAACAGCAGTCTAAGGGTTATTAATACTATCATGTTTTCGATGTTTGTTTTATGACAGCTTGTATATATATTTGGGCAAAAGTATACAGAAAATAAACTATGAATGCCAAAAATACTAATTTTGTACACAAACCATTCTCATAATATCTGTCTCGTTTCTTCCGCTAATGAATAAAAAATCAGTATTGCAACAAGTCTGGTCATTGTAAGTTTTTATTTCAACTTTTCAAATCAATGTCATATCATGTGTGTTATTCTTGATGGTGACATCATATATACGTAATATTTATTGACAAAAGAATTACTTCGTCTCATAAAATGTTCCAAATACAAATGTTTATGCAATTTTTCAAACTATTTTCACAATATTTGTCTTAAATGATGATTGCAGCACAGAGGTGTATGTTTTTATCACTGATTTAAAAAACACATTGAAGTCTATGGATACAATACTTTTTATTGAAAAAAATCTGATTATTTTATTTTTGTTTCCCTATAAAAGTGTATGTTGTTAGTGACTTTTCATAATTTTCTTTATTTCCTCTCGAAAGTATGTGATGTTACCACTCATCTGAACCGTCTCGTCGAGACGGTTCAGATGAGTGGTAACAACATATACTTTCGAGAAGAAATAAAGAAAATTATGAAAAATAATTCTCAAAAAGTTTCAGACTACTGTAATTGTATCCCACCTGTAATGGATTAAGTCTGTGGTCCCACATGCCAGTTTATAATATAGGGAGACAGATAGTTTTGTATAATTATTCTGTAGATATAACATTTTTCTGTCAAAATAAACATTCATTCACCATTACCCCACGTAAAAATTGGCAATATCATACATTTTATATCAGACGTAAATTTCAACACTGATATCAGGGGCGATAACCGTGTTTCCGTAAAATATTAACGGACATTACTATTTATTTTCTGTATCTATTTTTTGTGCAATGATCATACGTCTTAATAAATAATTAAAAAATCGTGTGCCTCATTTGCATATGAAAATAGCCTGATACCACCGCAAGTCACTATCAGTAAAATATATATTACTAAATGATTATACCTGTATAGCTGGCACTCGTAATTTTCAAACTGGTGGAATAGTTACACACTTATTTAACTTTTATAAATAACATTTTGTGCCTAATCGATGGGACTCCAGCTTTAAACAAATGACGTGTAACATCATTATAATTTGTGTAGAAAGTATAAGTGTATGGACTTTAGTGGCATAGAGACGTAAAACGTCAGTGAGTGGATCAGTGAACCGGTGCATCAACGTAGATCTGGCGTAGATTAATTGTGAAGCATGGCGAATCGACCACTGTCCCAGAACACAGCTCGGACAGTCCAAGAAACGGTGAAGTCCGTACCGATCATCGTGCCATCCCAGGCAGATCCACAGACGATGGTCACATTAGATAAACAGGTTGGTATCACTATAGTTGCGGGAAGTAACTCTGCAAAACTTGTGTATATCAGACAAACAGGTAGGTAGAACTATAGTTGCGGGAAGTAACTCTGCAAAACTTGTGTATATCAGACAAACTGAGCCTGGTTGCTCAAAGCTTCTGTTAGCTTAACAGACTGTTAAATCCTTAGCATTGCTAAGGATTTAACAGTCTGTTAAGCTAACAGAGGTTTTGAGCAACCGGGCCCAGGTAGGTAGAACTATAGTTGTGGGAACTATAGTTGTAGAAGTATAGTTGTAGAACTATAGAACTATAGTTGCGGGAAGTAACTCTGCAAAACTCCTGTACCTTCCATAGCATATGGACGGTAAAGGAGTTTTGTAGAGTTACTGCCTGCATCTAGTCGGTACGAAAGTGAAACGTAAATGGGTTTAACTAGATTTTGCTACAGATGTACGGGAGTTTTGTCGAGTTACTTCCCTCAACTTGTATCGCTACTGCATGCAAATATGTGGTTGTGACTGGAGAAAGGGGGCTTATGTGCTTATGACGAGTGTAGGTCCTGCTCTAATAGCACACTCTTGTAGCCTGATAACGATCTATATTGCTTGTTAGAAGCATGAATGGTGTTTTCATTGGTGGATCTACACTGGTCGCACAAGCCATAAACCCCATTTTCCAGTCACAAAATATACAGATAAATGACACGTGACCATAAAAATGGTTAATGACAAAAAAATATCAGGCGCGGATACAGGGTGGGGGGGGGAGGTCCGGACGGGTTGTAGATGGCCCGCTCGCTCACAAAAGGACACTACACCCAACGTCTGTAACAATGAGGGATCGTAGCTAGTTATCTCGCGTTGAATTTATTTATAGAAACCCGGTCCAAATTATGTTGTTAAGGGCTTTATTGCTTGGAAAAAGGGCGAATGTATCACGAGTTGTTATGAAAAATAATTATAGTGATTTTGTCTAGTATTGATCCAGATCATACTACACATCTACGCGATCTGATCCGGGGTTGCAGTATTTGCCAGTTTCATATTTTCACACATCTTAAGATTATTGCAAAAAGTGTAGACTCGGATCAGACTGCACATATGTGCAGTCTGATCTGAGTCTACTCTGTTCGCAAAACTCAATTTTTGTGCTATTCAGTAAGAAATAAATGCTGAAATACAGCATAGTACCGGATCTATAAATAAATTTGCAAAGGGAGATAACTAGCTACTGTACATTCACATTTGGATTGGAATCTAATCTTTTTACTGGCGGCAGGAAAGCGACTTTAATTACTGATCAATGATGAATAGTGTATACCCTGACCACATTGCAAGTACAATGTATTCGCATCATGAGCTCTGCTTATGATGGTGGCATAGGTCGTAAGGTCCCATTTGTTAACGTGCGACTGATACACAGCCTCATTGTTCATTGTGATGCATAACAATATGCCACATTTAGATCACAGTTTGTCGCATGTACAAGGAGATCATCCGCGATGTTTGGCGAGTGGATTATCGATCGTACAAGCGACAAATGTGATCTAACTGTGTTATCATGACCTACGTTTCTCCCATGGACAGCAGTATCACAGCTGATCATTTCAAAGCACACAATATTATTACCGTGTACATGCGGATAGAACACCAGGGGCCCGTTTCACTAAACTTCGTAAGACTAAAATGTTTGTTAGTGCAAATTTAGGATCGTCTGGAAATTTCAAGTGATGGATTTACATTTATTGAACATAGGCTGCATACGCAGCCTATGCTCAATAAATGTAAATCCAGCAATTGTTTACAAGAAAACAATGTTGATGTGAAATTTACAGACTATCATAATTTTGCACTTATGAACATTTTAGTCGTACGAAGTTTAGTGAAACGGCCCCCTGGAGCCCATTTCACTAAACTTCGTCAGACAGAGAAATTTGTACCTGCTTAATTTAACTAAATTTTGTCGTCTGCTGTTTTTTCTTTATTATTTATTTCTTCATAAAACATGGTTTGACAGCATTTTAGAATCATTTCCAGTGGAAATGATTCTGAAGTGCTGTCGAACCATGTTTTTATTGAGAAAGAAGACAAAATATGAAACAACAGCAGACGGCAATTTACGTTTCCTGCTTTCTAAGGGTTAAAGGTACACGCTCACTCAGTAGGCACAAACTGTTCTTTATATCAGGGACATCATCCGAGACATTTTCTGGCAAAATAAACATTCATTAACCATTACCCCACATATTGATCGGCATTATTATACATTTGATATCAGACATAAATTTCCACATTGATATCAGGGGCGATAACCGTGTTTCCTTCAAATGTTAACGGACATTACTCATAATTTATACTCTGTATTTATTTTTTGATGTGCAATTATCATACCAGGTGCTTATAAACTTAAAAATATTATTTTTTCAGATGACGCATTTGATTAGTACATGTATAATATAATAATATAATATTATAAAATACCATGCCTCATTTGCAGATGAAAATAGCCGGATACCACCGTGTGTCACTATCAGTAAAATAAATATTACTAAATGATTATATCTGTATAGCGGACACTCGTAATTTTTAGAACTGGTGGAATAGTGACACAATTATACATTTATTTAATTCCTATAAAGAACATTTTTTGCCTACTGTGTGGGTACATGTATGTACCTTTAATGTCGTTAATTGATACAAATCGTCGTACGAACAATTTTATCATCGGAAGTTCAGTGAAATGGGCCCCGGAAGTCTAGAAGCCAGGTCTAACAATTAAATAGAGAATAGTAGGTTAGTGCCGTGAATGGGAAAAAATATCTGGCAAGGCTCAGGAAACGGGATGGGCGAGGCTCTGCCGAGCACATCCCGTTTCCGTGCCGCTCCAGATATTTTTTCCCATTCACGGCACTAACCTACTATTCTATTTATCCTGTCAACACCTTCAAATGGCTGTAAAATGCAAAAATAGTATTGACTGGATATCAAAAATGTTTCACGGCACCGTGTTGCACGGCACATACGCACTGTGTTGACGGGATAATGCCCGTTTCCTAGCCCTGTACTAACCCTCTCACCACTAGAGACCTCTTTCCTAATATTTGTAAACGGTGTAGATCCTGGTAGACCGTGCATCCAGATCTGCACCATTTGCGGATATTTTTTAACTTTTACAAAAATGACCCCCTTTATCTGCATAATTGAACAGTCTCAAATTTAAAATGAAATAGTCCACGTCAGTTACTTAGGGGTGAAAGGGTTAAACTTGATATTAACCCTTTCAACGCTACATACCTGGGGCCCGTTTCACTAAGCTTTGTACGACAAATGTTCGTAAGCGCAAATTTAGGATCGTCTGCAAATTTCAATTGATGGATTTACATTTATTGAATTGAGCATAGGCTATATGCAGCCTTTGCTCAATAAATGTAAATCCAATAATTGTATACAAGAAAACCGTGTTATTGTGAAATTTACAGACTATCATAATTTTGCACTTACGAACATTTTAGTCGTACAAAGTTTAGTGAAATGGTCCCCTGTAATGCAGTGATTGAAAACAGTGTAGATGATGTATCCTAACGGGAGTCGCCTCGTCAGGATCTACACTGTTTGCAAGTAGTTTACATATCTTTTAGAACAATAAGAACCCCTATTCCCTATTTATAAATGGACTAATCAGAAAATCATTTTGTGACGATTGGATTGGTCGGAAAACATAATTATGACAGTCCATTTCAGTTAGTATCCCCTCGCCGATAGGCAAGAGGGAATTTAGTGTTAGTCCATTTACATCGTACGTACGTTAGTGCATCCGTACATTAGTAACCTTTCATATTTCAACAACTCATGAACCGCTTCAACGATTTTGATAATAATTGGCCACAATGTGTGTCTAGGGATGGTGCTTGGTTTTGCATATGACCCACGTCCGACCGCCCAAGACCAATGTCACTGAGGACTGAGGCAATTTTTTTAGTTTTTTTTTCTTTTCATTTTTGTCTCACCCGCGAAGCGGAAAGTGAGACATAGGTTTTGCTTTTCCGGAGTCGGTGTCGGTGTCGGCGTCGGCGTCATCATTCAATGTTAAGTTTTCGTGTTACGGTCATTACTTGAAAACCTTATCGGCTACAGTCATCAAACTTTATACATACCTTTACTATGATATGTAGATGAATATAGGACTATTAAAAAAAATTCCAGGCTCCAGGGTCAAGGTCAAACTCTCTATTTCTTTCTATGCTACAAACTGAACATTAATGCATGAAGACCCGTTTTCTCGTGCACCTTACCTGTAGAGAGAACAATAGCCTTCTCCAGTTGAAAATTTGTGCATGTGCAAGCATGTGCAAATTTCCAGATTGACCACTAAATGTCCAGCTAAATTATTACAGGTAAATTATTATACCTGGGTATTACATTTCCGTAAACTGTGTTGACAATATTGTGGCAATATGTGGACCTGTGCAGATATGATATGTAGATAAATATAGGACTATTATAAAAATTCTGGGCTCCAGTAGCGAGCAATATTTTTTTGTTAATTTTTAAACTTTTTTGTTTTTAAACTTTTTTTCCAATTTTAGCCAGGTTTTTTTTTGGAAAAAAATCCAGGCTATCAGATTGGCGAAAGCCAGGCGGGCGGGCGGCATCCACAATCAATGTTAAATTTTTGTGTTTGAGTCAATTTCTTTGTTACTGTAACACATAGGACTAACAAACTTTCACAACTTCATAACCAAAGGGTGCCCATCACATATCGCTATCCAACATGTTACCTTTTTTTTAACTTGACCCATTTTTTCTGCGCAGTCAATGTTAACTTTTTGCGTTTACAATGTTAAGTTTTCGTGTTTAAGTCCATTTCTTTGGTACTGTACCACCTAGGACCACCAAACTTTCACAGCTTCATAACCAAGGGGTGCCCACCACATACAACTATCCAACATGTGACCATTTTTTTACCTTGACCTATTATTTCTACGTAATTGACTTAGCCATTTTCAACGTTAACTTTTTAACGTACGTTTGGGTAAAGTTTTTTGGTTAAAGTTTTTTGTTATACTATATCTCTGCAACTGCTTCGCCCATTACCTTGAAACTTTACATGTGTGTTTATCATCATCCATATTTTCATTCTACCCCCCAACCGTGCGGCCCCTGTGCCCATTGTGAAGGTCAAATTACTTTGATTATTTTGTGTACTATATCTCTGCAACTGCTTCACATGGGTGTTTATCATCATTGTCGCGCCCACTTGCGTAAGCGCGATATAGTCGGCATTTTGGCATACGTCCATCCGTCCGTCCGTCCGTACGTCCGTACGTCCGTGTGTCCCCGTGTGTTGATCATTATGAAATATTACCTT
Organism: Conchocele bisecta; assembly: GCA_029237695.1. Classification (NCBI taxonomy): domain Eukaryota; kingdom Metazoa; phylum Mollusca; class Bivalvia; order Lucinida; family Thyasiridae; genus Conchocele; species Conchocele bisecta. The sequence continues at coordinate 53,673,979 of CM055272.1, read as the reverse complement.
TTACCATTACATACTGTGAACTGTAGATACGTCCGTCCGTCCGTCCGTCCGTCCATCCATCCGTTAAAGTTTTTTGGTTAAACTTTTTCCGTCTACTATATCTCTTTTTTTAGTGTCCATGCCTTGCCCCAAAGCGCGACATGCAGGCCACGGCCATCTAGTCTACAAAAAGTGGGTATAATTATGTTATCCAAGTGTCTATGCTTGGAAAAAACCTGGCCTTCGTGGCTTTGCCTCGTTTCTTGTTTTTTTTTCAAATTCTTTTTCAATTTGTGTCTAGTAGCATAAGGTCGTAAATGCTATATACCGACTATTATCATATACTGAAACAATTATTGACTAGTGAGCCATAGAATATAATCTGATATTCTATGGCTCACTAGTCAATAATTGTATAATATGTTCGGGCCAGTGAAAATTGCTTTCTGGCCCAGGCTCGAGGTGAAGGCGGCGGGACATTTGTTTCCGCGGAATTCTTGTTCTTATTATCAAGGCTGTCAGTATGACCCATGTTGGACCGCCCAAGTTCAAGGACACTGAGAACTTGTTTTTTAATATCAAGGCTGCCAGCGAGGGAATACGCTTCGTTTTACGATGCCAATTCTTGTTTATGGTTGAAAGGGTTCATAAACATTGTACATTTATTATCTATGTATAGAAGCAGGAGGGTGCGGTATCACAGCGGGACCCGGGGAAGGAAGAGCCTGTTCAGAAGGAGACGGAAATCCAGGAACTCGACCTGCCGTTCTTCAAACAGGACCCGTTCACGGATGTCGTACTGCAGGTACATTTCTATATTTTATTTCAGCATTTTGCCAGTTTTGCCTAAGATACTAAGGCATTGAAACATTGCTTGGAAATGGTTGAATATTTTGTTAGCAGTTGCATAATATAAGTTATTGTGATTCTACACAGGCTATATGGTGCAATATTGCTGTCTGGAGATCGCCTCGGGTGAACATACCTTCAGACGGGCAATATTACACCATATAGCCTGTGTAGAATCACAATAACGTATTTGTCATACCGCAGATCCTTTATTTGGCCGTATAAACATATCTCTTCTTTTGATCTTTGCGTTTTTTCAGGAAGAAAAATAATCCGAGATTTGATTTTCTACCGTCAGTCTTAATATAAAGGCGTAAATGAACATTTTGTTTTTTTATTAAATGAAAACAAACTAAATATGGAGTAAGAAGTCCATCGAAAACGACTTTATGACAGTTTTTTTATATCGTGTAAATTGATTTATATTCCACTGCTCTATCGATCTGCTCTCCCTTTGGCACCTCTAGAAGAATGCGACTGGTTCCCAAACATTCGCTGTCATTGCTACGCCGCGTATCGTGCATGGAACCCATAGTTTGTGACCTAAATATAGCCGTGTTACGAAGCCAAGTGTGTTGAGATTTGAAAACACTAAACGGGACAGTTTGGCTAATTTTTCGCTCATATTTTGATGAGCGAAGAATATTTATGGAAAAATAAACAATAAAGACTGGTTTTGAGTGTACAATTTGTTATTTTTATTGATCAATTCGGGGTTTTATTGTGAGGAATACAATTCGCAATCGCTAGACGTTTGCAAAATGTGTCTTCATTGGACACGAGGCGCCGGAGGGGAATCGCAATTCCTCTATGTCCGATGGCCTTGGCAGGTCATATAATATATATGACCAGGCAAGCTAGCCAATCAAAAGCCAAGAAACTTATCTGCGGTATGACAAATGTTAATATTGGTGTATTACATGTATATACCATCTGTTTCACGTTTTGCTGCCGGCAAACGTTTGGCTATTAAACACATTAAATCTAAAACATATTAAAATGTAAGTACTTTTTCATTGATAACAATGAAGGCACCTCCCCAAATTTATTCATGTCTTGAGATTCCATCAAGTATTGATATTATTGCGGAACATTTCCTATGGGAATTTAAGCAAAAAAGAGCTGGTGAGTAACGATGGGGGTCAAGAAATTATAATATTTGGAAATTGGCTCCGAAACCTGTCTAGATAGATGGACATGATGTACATGTAACTAAGAAAAAAAAATGATTTGGAAAATCGGTCTACAAATTCAAAAATTACTGGAAAAAATCTATTTTAGCCCCCATGTTAAATTCCCGTAGAAAAATTGTATTTTCCCTATGCACACGGTTTTACCGTCGGTATAAATAAATTTCATTTTCAATCATAGGTTTTTAGTTCTGTTATAAATATGTGTAATTTAATTGAATTGAATTATGTGGATTGCTTTAACTCTTTGCATGCTAGCGGCGAAAATATCCGCCAAACGAATTAGGAGTATATGTTTTATTTCTCTCTGTAAATATGTCTTGAAATTTCATTAGAATTGAGTCCTCAGGACTCAATTGTAATGAAATTCCAAGACATTCATGATATTTACGGTGAGAAATACAAGAAAATATGAACTATTTTTTAACTATTTATAGCCCACACATTTCCCAGCATGCAAAGAGTTAAATGCTCGAAATCTAGGTAGATATGTGCGGATACGCAGGCTGATCAGGACTTAGATCTGTCCAGGAGAATAAATTTTGTTTTCTAATCCTGTTTCAAATTGTATGTATCACATGTATGTACATACATACATATCACTATCATATTGAAATAAATATTGTTTAACCCTTTCAACAACACAGGCCTGTATATTCGTATTGGCAAACAGTGTAGATCCAGATGAGCCGCCTCATCAGGATCTGCACTTTTTGCAAGTCATTTTCATATTTTGAAAATAAAAACACCCCCTTTTCATAAATTGACTAGTCATTTTGCTACTAGTGAATTGGTTGCAAAATTAACATTCTTTCCAGTTACTTGGGGGTGAAAGGGTTCAATTATACATTTATGGCACACATACAGGTGGGTGGTAAGAAGTTATATACATGCCGGGCGCTGTTGGCCTACAACTCCCCGGTACTGGCGAAGGTGCTCAGCTCAGGCTCATCTAGGAACAAGGACCTTGACCTTCCCGAGAAGGATTATGAGGACGTGGTGGAACTGCTCGCCTTCATTGACCCCAGGGTCGACTACATCATCACGGGTAATATAACTGTCACGGATAGTTGGTGCCGTTATTGACATATGAGATACTCCATGTAATTCTGTACCTTCGGATATCTGCGTAATTTCATTAAATACGTTTACAAAATATTTTTCATAAGGAAAATCAAAAGTTGACAAAATTTTCAGAGTACATGCAGAATATAATTAAAGTTTTGTAAACTTTTGACGCCATTTACGGAAAATATTCCAAATTTTGTAGACGTATTTCATGAAATTACATATATGTCCGAAGGTACAAAATCCCATGGCGCGTCTCATTGCGATTTTGTACCTAAGAACATGTGCGATATCTCATGAAAACTATTTACAAAATATTTTCTGTAAATGACCTCCAAAGATGACAGAATTTTCATAGCAAATGTGGAATACTATTCCGCATTGGCTGTGGCAATTTCGTCATTTTATGACGTCATTTGCAGAAAATATAATTTTTCTGTAAATATATTTCATGAAAAAATGTTCTTAGGTACAAAATCGCATGGCGTGTCTCATATATCTGGCATATACGTACAGCCATATTATACAAAGTTACAATACGGAGGCCGTAATGTTTGAATTTTCATAGGGATGGGTTGCGGACTAGGGGTTAGAACACCTGACATCCAATCCGGAGGTTGTGGGTTCAAACCTCGCCTTGAGCATCAAAAATACTTTCATAATATTTCTGTCCCTGGCCAGTGGTCTGTCCGATGAGACCTTAAACTGGGGTCCCGTCTCTATATGACATTAGGCTGTTGCTGGGAAATTAAGCCCATTGACTTTCACTTATTTCACATTGAATTCCCCTGTATACTATGGCTTGAACATGGTTGAGCCGCTCGCCTACCTTGACACCAGGGTACAGGTGCATCGGAATAGGAACATTTATTTTCCTTTTTTTTGTGTGTCAGCTAGATATCGTTTGATATTAGCCTATTAAGTATTTACAATACTGATCTATAGACGTTACTTCCCTTTATTTCTATAAGAAGCGTACTTGTGATAGATCTTGATATTTCACACATGCATTACTCTTATTGTCCTCTACCATCACGAATGCCTACAGATGTCAAAGTCACATCCGCAGTGAGTGGGAGTATTATGTAAGCTGTCACTAAAAAATCTATCTTAGATTCGAGTGGTCTGGTGTTGTATACGCGCCTGGCACCAGATCAGGACATTGTCACTGTGGTATTGTTGAATGTGCGATACTCCCCACATACAGATGTCTTCCATGACTGTATAAGTGGCTGTCACTGAAAAAATAGGGCTGATGGGTTCTGCGACCAGTGTAGATCCAAATCAGCCTGTGCATTCGCACAGTCTGATCTGGACCTGCACTGTTCGCCATTCCATCAGCGAAACACCTGGGCCCGGTTGCTCAAAACCTCTGTTAGCTTAACAGACTGTTAAATCCTTAGCAATGCTAAGGATTTAACAGTCTGTTAAGCTAACAGAAGCTTTGAGCAACCGGGCCCTGGCATACTTCTAACAAGCAAACAAGATTGGTATCAGGCTACAGGAGTGAGCTATTTGATATGGATCTACGATCGTCACAATTCCCATAAGCACCATTTCTCCAGTCACAGCCACATTTGACCTTGATCTTGTTCAAACTGATGCAAAGCAACTCTCAATCAATCAACCAATCAATCAGTCAAACAATCAATTAACAATAAATAAATAAACAATATATCTTACATTACAGAACAGTCAGCCCTTGCCTTGTTACCACTGGCGGCGGAATACCAAATTGAAAGCCTGAAATTACTCTGTGAAGAAACCATGATAAAATCCTTCCGCGGTCTAAAGAAGCACAAGAAGTTCCGGATTCCGGTGGAAGTAACGCTAGACTATCTTCAAACGGCGGACAAGTATAAATTCTCTAACCTCCAAAATGTGGTCACGGATGAGTTCGTAAAAAATGACGACGCAAGGAATACGAAAACCTTGCTGGGATCCACGCTGATCTCAGAACACTCGAAGCTGACTATTCTCGATAAAAAGGTGGAAAAGGCGCATGTTGACCTGGAAAACGAACGTAGGGAGAGAACGTCTATGGAAACGAAGCTTGGTAACTATGGCAACCGCCGCTCTACGAGACTATTGCCAGATTAATTGTGAAAAGAAACTTACACGAACGACGTTTATTAACTGTGAATCGTGGTATTTTTTATGAGACTTGAAACAAGGCCACGTCTATTTATGACTTTAGCTGCTGTTTGGACCATTAAACCATTTCACCTTTCACCATTAACGGTATGGACCTCAAGGCTAAAACCGTACTTATTCTAATAATTGCCCCTGGGTCTATGCAATTCGTGGGGATCAAAACGTGGAAAATATGATCAAGATATGTTATTTTCACATACAAAAACCATTTCAAACAATATTTTAAATGGATTTTGTATGTGAAAATAACATATTTACTATTTAGAATGCAAATATATGGGAGGGGGTAGGGGGGAGGTGTGGCTACTATTAGAGAGGGGGCTAATATTAGAATAAATATGGTATACCATTCGCTAATGAGTTGATAAAAACATTTCCCATGTCTATGATGGATACTCCATGTCCATATACGGCTACATGTGTTGATCAGCTAACCAAGTTCGACACTGGACAAAAAGTCAATAATGTGCTTTTGTTGTGATTTGTCACATCATTAGCCGATGTTATTTTGTTGCGACCACAGATGGAAGACTCGCACATGGGACCCGCTAAATGGCTCATTTGTAAACCGTTACCCCACCCACCAATTTCCGTCCACTACAGTATAGCATTATATGCTATACTGTATAATGTACGGAAATGGGTGGGTGGGGTAAGGTTTTTCAAATGAGTAATTTATTGGGTCCTAGGTCCGAGTCTTCCACCTTTGGTCGCGACCTGCGAATACCCAGACTAGCCTGAACATCCGTACATCGTCTGATCTGTCTACCTTGTGCGCCATTCCTCATTGTTTAACAAACAGCATATATCTATTTGTAACTGCAGTAATGCATCCGCACAGTCTATTCCGGATCTGTACCCGATTTCACCAACATTGCAAAGTATACTTTGAGGGAGAAATCATTAATTTTCCTGAAATGCATTATTTCCTATAGCACTAACGACTGTATATATTTGATGATTAAAAGTATGCAGAATTAGTATACTGAATTTATTGCATTATCACAGCCAAAATGGCTGTGATAATGTAATAAATTCAGTATAATAAAAATTAATAAATTTATCATAAAATTGAAAATTTCTCCCTCAAAGTATACTTTGCTACTAAAGTATACTTTGCATTTTTGATGAAATCGGCTACTGGACTCTTCGCCATTCCATCAATGACACACCCATTATGCTTCTAACCAGCAATACATATCGTTATCAGGCTACGGGAGTGTGCTATCCCATAAGCCCCATTTCTCCAGTCACAGCGTCATATTAGGTATCTCGATTCCTGCTATTAATTTTCTGGGAAATATCTACCTTTAAATCAATTATTCTCATTACATTGCAGGGGCGGATCTAGAGAGTGGGGTGGTGTCCGGGGTTGCATTCCCCATTGTTTAACGAACAGCATACACATATCGGTAGCTGCAGGAATGCATCCGCACAGTCTATTCAGGATCTGCACTGTTCGCCATTCCATCAATGACACACCCGTTATGCTTCTAACCAGCAATACATATCGTTATCAGGCTACAGGAGTGTGCTATTTTATCAGAAGCTACACTGGTCACAAATACCATAAGCCCCATTTCTCCAGTCACAGCGTCATATTAGGACAACCCCCTAGTTGCGAACGGTAACTTGCAATTACTAGCTAGCTACAGACGGTACGGGAGTAGATTGCAAGAATTACCTTCGCAACTAGACAACCCCCCCCCCCCGTTCCCCAAATGCTGGATCCGCCCCTGCATTGAATGTTTACACACCTGAGATTGAGGGAAATTAGATTCATTACAATTATCCAGTTTTTATGTGGCAACAGTCGGTGTCAACAAGCCTCCAACTGGCAAAACGGGCCTTGTTGACCAGCATAGACTAGTCCGAGTTCCAACTCTGATCACGGTCTACACAGTTCTATGTTCAGTCACTCAGGTGGGTGGCAGGTTGGAGCATGCAATGGGTAATTTAACGATAGGGATTCATCCTGGTTTGGCATTCTTGTATGTGAGGGTTTAATCAGGTCATACCCATTGTATGAGTAATATGATTATTCCTAATCCTATTACTTTTAGGGGTAGGGGTAGGGGCCAAGTGACTGGAGTGATATGGACCTGGCACCAGGTCAGGTTATTCTAATTTCAGGGCTGTATATATATGGGCCGCGCCATACGAAAACCGGGCTTAATGACAACGTCATGAAAAGCGGTAAACGACATCGGAAAAACGACGTTTGCAGCGTCGCTGTAAAAGTTCACATTTTGCCCTGCCATTTACGTTTACTGGTGTCAGTTAACATTAAGTGTGAACAGAAAATGGAAAATTATAATTACTGAAACTTTCACTAATATGAGACGCGATGCATTGCACCTTAGTACACATATTATGACGTCACTGAACGTGAATACATGTTTGACGTTATGGCCATGGTGTCGTGACAAAATATTATAGCAAGGATACTTGCACGAGTTCCTCACAGCATCAATGACTTAGAAATGCTTCAAGCGCTGTGCATTGTCGCCTAACTGTCGTTCTTTGACATTTTCACTCTTTTTCGTCGGTTATCCTTATGAATTTAAAATGGTGAACGCATAATTTAACTAGCTATATATCAGCGAAGTCTTCGCTTACACTGCACCTTGAATCCTAAATAATCTTAAAAATGAACTACCTATTGTATGCCAACGATATTACCATCTATTATCTTGGTAAATGGAGACACTTTTGAACAATTCTATCCAGTACTTAGCGAATGATAAGTCATTTAATGCCACTAATTTTATCTATATAATGACATATATATCCAGGGTTTGTATTGAATTTGGCAAAACAAATGCATCAAAATCTCTCTAATAGATTCAGAATGAGTGATTTCAATGCAGCTCCTTCATTGTTTGTGTATAAGTAATACATAATGCACAAAACACACAGTGAGGTCGGTGGAGATTTCGAAAAGTCTTGAAATTAATTGGACATTTGATGGTCATAAACTTGCTTTTCGCACGATTTGTAGTATCAAATCATCAGCTTATCACCTGACTGCATAATAATGTATGTCTGAATCAGGCGATGGTAATGCGAAAGACACACGGTGACAATTATAAGGTATCACGCTACCAAATCTGGCCGACGTTGTGTTTTGTTACAAAGTTAATGTTATAAGCGGCCTACTTCCTACTTTAAAATATGTCGTCGCATACGAAATGTTAAATAATGTCGCTATTATTCCCCAAAATTATTTCAGACAGCAGCAAACAACAGGGAAACGTCAACACTCTGCCTTATTTGAAAATTATTCATACGGAATTACGTTACTTGGGCCGCAATCCAAAACATGACGTTACATTAATAGCAACCGCAATAAACATTATTTTCATACTTTGTCTTGGCCTAATGGGAAACACTTGGAAAGGCTACGAGATATCCAAATTTGGCTGACATGCGATAAAAGATGACAAATCTATAGGACTGTCCGGGTATTTTATCAATACCCCTTGTATACGCCGTTGATAAAAACGTCGTAATTTCAACGTCAATGATCTAAAACGTCATATAAGTTTTTAACACGCGTCATAAAAAATACTTCTAAAATGAAAAATAATTGGGATACATTGATAATTTTGGCGGCATATGGCTTTTAAAAGATGTACGATTCAGAACACGCTAACAAGTAAAAACTGCAAATTTTGTCATTTAGCCCGGTTTTCGCATGGCGCGGCTCATATTTATTTCGATATATTTATTCTGTTCTGATTTTGGGATTTATTATAATGAATGAATGGCCTTTTTGTGGAATTTATCGGGGTATAAACTTGGAAAAGTCGTGGGAATACTGGACAAAGGCCGGAAGGCCTCGTCCAGTATTCCCGCGACTTTTCCAAGTTTATATCCCCGATAAATTCCACAAAAATGCCATTCATTCCTTATAATTCCAGCATTTGAAATAAATTCATCAAGAAAATGTGTTTATTTTCCGTTTTCTTAAGAATTATCTTAACTGTGCCTCACGGTTATGGAAAGTAGTTCGGCATGGGAGTTTACTGGGATATAAATTTTGGACAGAGACTTGCAACGGGCCAATCAAATGTTAGGGAATTGTGTATTTATTTTTGTGCTGGAATTATTCCCCAATGCAGTAGGTTATTTACGGGATCGAACCCGTTGGACCAGCCTTAAATGACCTTAGCTGTCGATAGGCCGTTAATCACCAATACACCAATCAAATCAATCAATCAAATCGAGCATGAGATTGGAGAATGTTTTGTCTTTGTTTACCCTTACAATGCTGAATTAAATTGTGTCGTCTGATGTTTAGTTTAGATTTTCATTTTCTCTCATAAAACAACTTGCTTTGACAGCACTTTAGAATCTTTTCCAGTGGAAATGATTGTAAAATGCTGTCAAACCATGTTGTTTTTTACAGAAACGGAAAAATATGAAACAACAGCAGAAGCCAATTTTCGGTTGTTGCATACTAATGGAAACATCTAGCCAATGAAATAATTAGTCACTCCTCGTTTCCGGCTTTCATTTCGGCAGGTGTGCACATTCGGACTCTTGTGGTATTGTTTGTGCTCAATTTTACACTGAGTTTCGCTTAAACTGGCGCTACGAGTCATTTGACATCATAGACCATGACAATGCTGGTACAGTCCTTAACACAAATGATCAACTGCATAAAAAACTTAAAACTTTTTTTCTGGTAGTCGTGTTCGGTGAATATTGTAGATAAATAACCCAATCAATAAGCCAATCATTTGAGCAAACAAGGAAAGAAGCAAGCAGAACAAGCGAGGAAGCAAAAGCTACAAGCCCGCTATAGATTCAGTATAGACCGCTTACTGGGCAGTATAACAATAGCCATTAAGTTTAATAATATTTTATTGTAAAATGTTAATGCTATATGACACACTACACATGAGTTTGTAACTTATAGACAATATTAATATGCAAATAGGTCGAGCTACAAGTTAGTTCAACAGTAATTAGTCGGTCCCTAACTCGACTACCAGAGGAGCCTTCTGCATAAATTACCATTAACCCTTACTATGCTGAATTAAATGTCGTCTGCTGGAAATGTTTTATTTTCAATATTTCTCGACAAAAACCTGGTTTTGACAGCACATGAGAATCATCTCCAGTGGAGACGATTCTCATATGCTGTCAAAACCAGTTTTTTGTTAAGAATTAAAGCAAAAATGAAAAACAGCAGACGGCAATTTCCGTCAACAGCGTAGGAAGGGTTAAGGACCCATGGGACCCTTGACCATCATATTATTCAAACATAATTTCTTCCTAAAAGTGATGGGATATTATGTATAGCAGATAAGTGACTGGAGAAATGGGGCTTATGTGTGTTGCGACCAGTGTAGATTCAGATCAGCCTGTGCATCCGCACAGTCTAATCAGGATCTGCAATGTTTGTCATTCCATTTATTCCAGTGGGTGGCAGGTGGGAGCATGCGATTGGTAATTTAACGATCGGGATTCATACTTACAGGTATCCCAAACGGAGACCTGATTTGGCCCTCGGGTACGTATTTGGCTTTCTTGTATGTGAGGGTTGAATTTGGTTATACCCCATGTACGATTATTCCTAATCCTATTACGTTTAGGGAAAGGGGCCAAGTGACTTTGGTGTGGTGTGGTATGAACCTGGCACCAGATCAGGTTATTCTAATTTCAGAGCTGAATATATATTTATTTTGATGTAAATATTCCGTTCTGATTTTGGGATTTTATCCCCAATGCAGCAGATTACATGCAGGATCGAACCCGTTGGCCCGGCGGCTTTAAGTGACATTAGCTGTTGATAGGCCGTTACACACCAATAAATCAATCAATCCATTCATTCCATATCATTCCATCTATAAAACACACGTCATGTTTCTAAAATGAAACATAACTCATTATCAGGCTACAGGAGTGCGCCATCTGATCAGGAACTACTGGACACAAATGCCATAACACCCAGGGGCGCATTTCACTAAACTTTGTACAACTAAAATGTTTGTAAGTGCAAATTTAGGATCGTCTGGAAATTTCAATTGCTGGATTTACATTTATTGATAACATTATTATTTTTTGTTCAATAAAAATAAATGCACTGACGTTATTCATAAACGTACTGTGATGCCGTTCGACCAATGGAACATCAGCCTAGTCAACACAGGCTATGACACTGTTATGAGATAATGTGTTTTCGCTCAGTGCATAGCGAGTTACCTGATCAGACTTTGCATATGCAATAATAAATGAAATACTACCTACATGAAATAAAATTTAGTACTCTAATTACGTATTTGTATTATGCACGAAAATTATGTCAAATGAATAAAATACAGACGTTCCAAATGATGTCCGTAATGGCGAGACAAAGCAACGATGTTTTGACTTTGGTGTCCGTGACTTATTAAAATTACTGCAATTGTCAGAATGAGCTCCTATTTGGTAGTATGAAGTGTTTACAAAGAACATTTATTTGAAATTCTCCACAGAGAAAAATAGCTTTAATCCTGAAAAATAGCTTTAATCCTAGGATTAAAGCTATTTTTCTCTGTGGAGAATTTCAAATAAATGTATATGCGACAATAGTCAATGGCGTCTGCTCACTGAAACGTATTGGCTATCTCCAAGTTTTCTGCTCTTCTGAGACATTTTCTGGAAAAATAAACATTCATTTACCACTACCCCACGTATTGATTGGCACATTATACATTTTATATCAAACGTAAATTTCCACACTGATATCAGAGGCGATAACTGTGTTTCCTTAAAATGTCAATGGACATTACTATGTATCCTCTGTATTTACTTTTTGATGTGCAATGATCATACTTTATAGTCAGTCGAAAATATTATTTTTTCAGGCGACACATTTAATTAGAATAACTAAAAATATCATGCCTCATTTGCATGTGAAAATAGCCCCGATACCAGCGCGATATCAGCGCGAGTCAATATCAGTCAGATGATAATATCTGTATAGTGGGCACTCGTAATTTTTAGAACTGGTGGAATAGTGAGACAATTATACACTTATTTATTTCCTATATTAAAAGAACAGTGCCTACTGAGTGGGCATGTAGCTTTAAATAAGTTAATTACTGTCTGCAACCTCACTGTCTTTAAATAAGTTAATTACTGTCTGCAACCTCACGTCTTTAAATAAGTTAATTACTGGCTGCAACCTCACTGTCTTTAAATAAGTTAATTACTGGCTGCAACCTCACTGTCTTTGAAGTCTGGGGACAGGTATACTGGCATAGTTGCACATTGCTAATTCTGACTAATTGAGGGATGACTCGGGTGTCACTAGTTGACATAAGACCATAATATAACTACCATTAACCTTTACTACACCACAGGCCTGTACATGTGTTGGCAAAACGTGCAGATCCAGATGAGCCGGCTCGTGACGAGCCGTCTCATCAGGATCTGCACTTTTTGCAAGTAATTTTCATATTTTTTTAGAACAAAATGGACTAGTCTGAAAGTCATTTTGTGATGATTGGATTGGTTGCAGAATTAATGTATCAAAATCCATTCCAGGGGTGAAAGGGTTAAATAGAACTGCCAGCTGGTTACAACGTTTGCAAGTATTTATATAACTTCAGTGCTGTTACCAGAGAGCAAAAAATACGAAAATATCCTAGCGAATAGCTTACAACTGGGCTAGTACGCAACCAAAAACTTCAACACAAAGAAAAAACTTTAACGCAGATTTCTACATGATGTAAATATTCCGTTCTGATTTTCGTATTTTCCCCCCAATACAGCAGGTTTAAAACTGGATCAAACCCGTTACATGACCGTAGCTGTTGATAGGCCGTTAAACACCAATAAACAAACACACTGACCTGGAGCACAGGGAGCGCAGGGGTGAGCTATAAATGCAAATATGACAACTTTGTGACCGTGAGATGGTGACTATATGCACCAAGAATTATCTTTCACAATTATCTTCTGCGTCTTGTACATTCACGCAGTGACACTTTTGAACAAATCATTTTTTTTATTGACTGCTTCAGCGACTGAATGGCGAACAGCGTAGGCGCAGATCAGACTGCGCGGATGCGCAGGCTGATCTGTGCCTACATTGGTCGCACCCGTTGTATGGTCCCGTTTCTCAGTTGGAGCACCCTTTTACCTGTGCTATATCAGGATATAGGATTTCCTGCAGATTCTATTTATAGATTTTCTCATTTTTCCCATTAACGTAATAGCCTGCTTGTACTCGGGAACGTTCGCTTCTTAGGCCGTTAAAACCTGTTGGTTCTCAGAGAGACATTTTTAAATAAGCCTTAATCCTTGCTTCTCAGAAATGTTATTTTAGTATTACATTTTTATTTGAACTTTTAAAGGGATACTATGACAATTGTTCGTCAGTTATGTTGCATGAAAAACAAATTATGGTACTCAATGGTTGTATACAGTTTGTATTTATAAAGTTTGAATGTATCGCCATATAGACGTTACATTTTTATTTGAACTATTAAAGGGATACATTTTTTCGTTGGATTTTTTATGTTGGATGATAAACAGAAACAAGCCGATTTTATAATGTCAGAAACGTATATTGTATGGACATCAACTGTGTTGAATATAATGTTATTGAGTATCGGAATGACTTCAACGTGATGTAATTCATGATCCGTACCTTGGCAGTATATGAGATTACTGACACTCTGTTGGTGACTGTGCTATGCGCAATGTATGCTTCGTTTATTACATGAAATGGCGTTTCACAGTGTAGTAACACAGCGCAATACAAATCATAATACACTACTGTCTGTTCCACGTTTTTCTGTCAACAAACTTTTAGCTATTTACCACATTAAATCTAAAAAATATTTAAATGTAATTAGTTTTTCATCAATAACAAAAAAGGGGTCCGTTTCACTAAACTTTGTACGACTAAAATATTTGTAAGTGCAAATTTATGATAGTCTGTAAATTTCACATTAATAATGTTTTCCAATGGAAATGATTTTAAAGTGCTGCCAAACCATGTTTTTGATGAGAAAAATCGAAAATAAAAAATATTCAGCAGACGACACAATTTAATTCAGCATTGTAAGGGCTAAAAGGAAACATTGTTAATGTGAAATTTACAGACTATCATAAATTTACACTTACAAACATTTTAGTCGTACAAAGTTTAGTGAAACGGATCCCTGATGTGTGTACGTTTACATGTGGGTGGGAGTCTGTATAAGTTTACATGTGGGTGGGAAGTTTTCTGTTATACGGGTTTTACATGTGGGTGGGGAGTCTGTATAATTTTACATGGGTGGGGAGTCTGTATAAGTTTACATGTGGGTGGGAGTCTGTAAGTTTACATGTGGGTGGGAGTTTCTGGGTGTAGTACAATTGGGTGGGAGCTGTATGGGTGGGAGTCTGTATAAGTTTACATGTGGGTGGGAGTCTGTGTAAGTTTACATGTGGGTGGGAGTCTGTGTAAGTTTACATGTGGGTGGGAGTCTGTATGGTGGGAGTCTGTATAAGTTTACATGTGGGTGGAAGTTTACTGTGGTGGAGTCTGTATAAGTTTACATTTGTGGTGGGAGTCAGTTAATAAATTTTACACATGGGGTGGGAGTCTGGTATAAGTTTACATGTGGGTGGGAGCTCAGTATAAGTTTACATGTGGGTGGGAGTCAGAGGTGGGAGTCCTATATAAATTTACATTTGGTGGGAGGTCTGTGGTGGGATCTGTATAAGTTTACATGTGGGGGGGAGTCTGTATAAGTTTACAGGTGGGTGGGAGTCTGTATAAGTTTACATGTGGGTGGGAGTCTGTATAAGTTTACATGTGGGTGGGAGTCTGTATAAGTTTACATGTGGGTGGGAGTCTGTATAAGTTTACATGTGGGTGGGAGTAGTATAAGTTTACATGTGGGTGGAGTCGTATTTACTAGTCTGTAAGTTTTACATGTGGGTGGAGTCTGTATAAGTTTACATGTGGGTGAGTCTTGTATCTGTAATAGTAAAATTAGTAAAATTAGAAAAATAATATATATTTTTTGTGCAAATTATACAAATAAATAATGGTCTACCAATTTAGTTTAACCCTTAGAATGCTGGGAACGAAAAGTGTTGTCTGCTGTTGCTTAATAGTTTGCCTTTTTTCTCAATAAAAACATGGTTTGACAGCACTTTAGAATCATTTCCATTCGAAATGATTCTCAAGTGCTGTCAAAACATGTTTTTTTTTATGAGAAAAATGGAAAATATAAAATAAACAGCAGACGAGGGTAAAAATCTGCAGATTTATTACATTAGTGTGTGTGTATTATGATTTTAATACAGTGTGCTATTACAGTGTAAACTCACATGCAGGTAACCCGAATCTGCTAGCTGTCATATGGTATTTGCAATAAATACATGCATATTACATGCAAATTCATAGCTAGCTGGTTATTTTCCTAAATTGTACATGTCGGAAACATCTGCATTTCTCGTCATTATCGCCAGCCGGTTTTGCCCACTTCAACCACGTGTTCATCTTATGTGTCTTCGCCATGTATTTCTTCAGCTGGACTCTGGTCTTGTCTAGCTCCAATTGCAGCTGTTTCTCCCTCACTGAAGCCTCCGTCATGCACTTATCATTCAACTGTAGCTGCGTGGACGCCCGCTCTAAACACTCACGCACCTCGTTGTGGCTATCTACAACCGTCTCCAAGCTATGTAAATTGCATGTTTTCAGGTGATACTTCAGTGTTAAGGGAATCCTTTCACCAATGGTCTCAATGTTATAATTGTTTGTTTCAAAGCTCTGCTTAAGGTTCTCTCGAAGTTCAAGCCAGTCTGTCACTTCTTTGACAAAAGCATCAGTTGCCTTCGTGTCCGCAGCGTTACTGGCCCCATTCAAGTGTACCTGGTGCATATTTCCTCGCATTAGTTGTAAATTATCTTCTACCTGTTTGACAATGTAATTCACTTGTTCCTTCAGCATGTTTACTTCATCAACCAGCTTTTTTGCTGTGTTACTCATGACTTTGTCTAGAAAATCAATTACTCTTTTCTTTTCTAGTTCATCTGACAGTTTCTCATGAGCTTCTTTAATATATTGTGACTCTCTACCTACCATTTCGTCCATATCCTTTTTCCATTGATCTGTGGTGCTGTTATATTCATTCCTCTTACGATCAGAGTCTTTAAACTTATCATCTATCTCTTCATGTAGAGCTTTGAGGTTGTTTTCGTAATGTTCACTCGTGCTGTCACACATAGCGTTCAGTATTTTAATCTTGACACTGTCAGAGATATGTTCATCATCCACAATCTCCTGTCTATTAGACGCGCTAACTTTTGCTCCGCATTCTTTAATGCACATAATTTTCAGTTTTTCCAAACCATATTTTTCCGCAGCCGTGAGGTACTTGAAAACTATTGGCATGGGTATTTTCCCCAGCTGCGTTTCTTTGTACAGAGATTCGAACTCCGTTTTCAGCACTTTCCCGCATTTCTTCTTCAGTTTGGACATTTTGTACTCTACCACCAATGGGAATATCTTGAAGACAACCTCACCTGAAATATAATTACACAACCGCCTGTTTTAACACTTTCAAACCTAAGTAACTGGGATGGGTTTTTATATGTTAATTTTGCAACCAATCAAACCGTCACAAAATGGTTTTCAGACTAGCCCATTTATAAAAATGGGGTATTTTTGTTCTCAAAAATATGAAAATTACTTTCAAAAAGTGCAGATCCTGATTAGACGGCTCTTTACGAGCCGGCTCATCTGGATCTGCACTGTTTGAGTAAACTGCTATAGCGCGTTTTCGAGTTCAAAGGGTTAATCAACATTTTGGTACATCTATTGGCAATGGCAACTCGAAATCAAGCAGTTTGATTGGCTAGTGCAACAGCTCAGGCTCATCCAATAAAGCTGCTTGATTTCAAGCACAATATTCATGTATTTAATGAAATAAAGAAATGGACAAATATCGGCCAGATTATAGCGCAGAAGTTAGTGTATTTATGACCGTGATTGAGGACGATTCCTTAACCCTTTCACCCCTAAGTAACTGAATGGGCTGCGATATGTTCGTTTTGCAACCAATCCAATCATCGCAAAATGATTTTCAGACTATTCCATTTATAAAAAGGGGGTATTTGTTTTTCTCAAAAATATGAAAATTACTTTCAAACAGTGCAGATCCTAATGAGACGGCTCGTTACGAGCCGGCTCATCTGGATCTGCACTGTTTGCATAAACCGATATAGCGGGCTTTCGGGTTCAAAGGGTTAAGTTGCGGATATTTAGAAACGTGTAGGTTGAAGCGGGCCTTGTTAGCAGGTGCGCATAATGTGAATTACCCATCGTGGGTCGGTTTAGTCAATATGTATGTCAATATGGTATGTATTGGCAACCAATGTCGGTACTTATAATACGCGCCATTATCTCTGATATTTGTGGCTGTGAATGGAGAAATGGGGCTTATGGGAATTTTGACCAGTGTAGCTCCAAATCAAATAGCAGACTCCTGTAACCTGATAATGATCTACCAGTATATTGTTTGAAGCATGGCGGTTGTTTCATTGATGGAAAGGCAAATTGTGCATATCCTGATCAGACTGTGTGGATGTACAGGCTGATCTGGATTTGCACTGGTCGTAAAACCCACAAGCCCCATTTCTTCAGTCACAGCCATATTTTATGTGCTGAACTGAATAGCAATTCATATTAAATTTCCAGAGCTTTATTCGACGATAAAGCATAAACGTGCACCGGCTGAGAAAATGGACTTTACAACTGGGACCAGCATAGTCACAGCATTACGCAGACTAATCATGTCTTGCACTGTTCAACATTCGTGTACACCATACAGCGTGTAGCTGGTGTGCTGGCCTGTGTAATGTCTAATTAACCTAGCTCGATAGTATAAACATTAAATAGGGTTGATACAAGAGAAAAAACAGATGTGCGATGTTTCATAAACAAATATTTACAGAAACTGATTTTCTTAAATGACGCTGTAAGTAATCGTCAGAGCAAATTAGACATTCCAGCGCTCCAGATAAGGTGCGTATTTGTTTAAATACCCAATTAAAATTGCCAAAAACCCAATTGAAATCAGAAGTAGTGAGTATCAAAAAGCAATGAAAAATGTGTGGTATCTTTATCATGCTACAGAAAACAAGAAACAGACCACAAATATAGCATACTTTTCTTATTTTTGCATGAAACACATCTTGGTATTTCATTAGAATTGTCTCCAAGGAGACAATTCTAATGAAATGCCAAGACATGATTTCATTTGGAAGCAAACTATTCAATAATTGCGGTCTGCTGATGTGTTAACAGTAGTGTGATTTTAGTTTACCCAATTAAAATTTTGAAATACCCAATTGCTTCAGAATGATGGAGTGGCAATACTCCATTACTAATTCCTTATTTGGAGCCCTGCATTATATTCCACATTTGGCCTGAGAATTTTGTCTGTAAATATTTTTCATTTACATCTTAGGTATAAAATCACATGTATTTTTCTCATATGTATTTTTCTCATATGTATTTTTCTCATATGTATTTTTGTGCGTAAATATAATGCACATATAACTATGCTCGTGGCATTTAAGAAAACCTACATATTTAAAGAAAATGTAGATCTACTATTCGAGAACATAGCAAATATTTACTTAATTATAAATTATACATTATTATACCACCATGTACATGAACATATAATATGTGTGTGAATTGTCAAGAGACGTGTGTAGTATGTACATATATCTGTAACAGGAGGATATGTGGCATATGACATATACAAGGTGTATGATCACGTGGTACTAACAACAACAACAAGTACTGAAACTTCCAGAATCCATCCGATTGAAAGTACGTATTATTTTATATTGTCCTTATTACGTAACGGATTTTGATGAAATATGGCGCATCAAACGCGTATATTGTTAAGCTGCATTTGGTGGTCTCTGTATTTTCGCCCGAACTTCTGTCGTTCTTGCGAAGAATCGATTCTTTGCAAAAACGACATAAATCTGTGCCAAACTCCCTTGACCACCAAATGCATCTCATGCAGACGCGTTTGATTCGCCATATTTCATCAATATCCTTTGCATATTAAGGAAAATATGAAATAGTACTTACTTTGTAATGGGCGACGTTGTTGTTGTTGTTGTAACCACGTGATCATGCACCTTGATTTAACCCTTATAATGCGGGGAAACAAAAATCGTCGTCTGCTGTTGATTGATATTTGTACTTCTTTCTCAATAAAAACATGATCTGACAACACTTTAGAATCATTTCCAATGTAAATGATTCTAAAGTGCTGCCAAACAGTGTTGTTGGTGAGGAAAAAAAAGGAAAATAAAAAAGACAGCAGACGAAATAATTTAGCATTGTAAGGGTTAAGACTAATAACAAATGTCATACGCCCTACATGTTCATCACAGTCACATATAAGGAGCTACACTGGCATCAAATGCTATAAGCCCTCTTTATCCAGCCACAGTCACATATCAAGAGCTAGACCAACCATAAATCATCCATTTCCTGAAGCCATAAACCAACCAACAAATCAAACAATCCACAAAGCAACCAATAAATCAACCAAGCAACCAACAAATCAATCAATCAACCAACCAACCAACATATTAATCAACCAACCAACAAATCAATCAATCAGCCAGCCAGCCAGCCAGCAAGCCAGCCAGCCAGCCAACCAACCAACCAACAAAGCAATTAATCAACCAACCAACCTACATATTAATGAACCAACCAACAAATCAATCAACCAACCAGCCAACCAACCAACAGATTAATCAACCAACCAACAAAGCGATCAATCAACCAACTGATCTGCTTGCATGGATGTACAGGTTTATCTGTCGCCATACAAGTTACAAACACCGATCGATATGTAGGTAATTTTTGTCAACCTATATGGAATAAACTCGACCTTGGGTATAAATTCGTCTATAGAAATGTAAACAATCCCGTGCGTGCCAAATTAAATCCAATTGTTGGATCGAATTGAAAAACAGGACCTTGCATAGATGTGTCAGTGAACAAAGGTATGATAGTTTATGTGGTGTAACATCTCCGTATTTCGACGATACCGAATCCGAGAAAGTGCGATAATTACGTAAATGACGTCGAAAGTTGACAGAAAATTCAGAGCACACGCGGAATTCAATTCCGCGTGTGCTCTGAATTTTCTGTCAACTTTTGCCGTCATTCACAAAAGGTGTAGCATATCTTCAAAATCAGTTACAAGAACGATCAAATGGCATAAAACAGAAAATCTCAAGCACTGGTCCTTCAATAAAAATTAATCATGTTCGTGTGTTACTTGTAACACTATGTGTAATTATACTCCACGGAAAATAGACAAGATAATGTCCAAATACACGTAGGCATGCACAATATAAATAGTACAGTGTAACCTCTTTAATCCGGACACCCTGGGGACACCCCAGGGTGTCCGGTTTAGAGAGGCTCCACTGTGAAACATGTATATAACTACTTCAAGACACGCGTGGGTGCTTTGCGATCATGAACATACATTTTCATCGGAGAATCGGAGATAAATGGAAACGAAATACATGTTCAAAATTAAGCACATAACTGACTTTCGGTTCAGAGAGGTTCGACTGTATACCCAAATGGTGCTGAAACGCCCAGATAGACTAAAATGTAACAAATTAACCCTTAAATATTTAAGTCCCATCCGATAGGACTAGGCTAGTTCAAAGTTGTGTTGCCCAAGGACACGCCGAATCGGCCATTCGGGTCGAGGTTGGAATCGAACCCGTGTTCGCCGATCCGCAGTCCGACGCTCTACCTACTGAGCTAATCCGGCCCCTGTGGTATGTTTGTGACCTTTATACTTTGAGATGGATGACCAACAATTAACTTACTCGTTAGTTGCCCGGATGTGTCGTCTTTCGTCTGCAGAAACGATACCAGATTCTTCACGACGTTATAATTCTGATTTGGCACAGCTACCTCTAGCGGAGACCCATCTATTATCGTCTGCCCCGTCTGTCCAAACTGGTTGGAACCGGATCTAAGCGGAATCCCGTTACGTCGGTCAGTTTCCATGACATCATAGGCGTCGTTGCCATAGCAACCACGCAATAGTTCCGCAAATACAGGTGAATTGTATGCAAGCAGTCCGCTATTCGTGTAAACTCTCTTCCCGTCAACGACCAACGCGACGTCGTTATACATGTCGTCTGTATATCCGAAAGTAACGTCATTTGACGGATCTATTGACCGGCGGTGAGCTGTTCGAGTGGCTGCCATGCTTATTCCGGTGTTCAATAATTCGCGATCAATTTAAAAATACGACATACATTATCGCATTGTCAAGTTGTAGACGCGTATACAGGTTCCATTTTAAATGTAGTGATTACCTTTTATGAATGTATGAACTTCGATGTATATATGCATATACATGTACTAACTTATAATCCAGTATATCCGTGGTACACACACCTACGAGTAAGTTTAATAGTTGTGTTAAACCTTACAATGCTGGATGAAATTTTGTCGTCTGCTGTTTTTCTTTTTTTGTCTCAATAAAGTACATTTGCACAGCGCATGATGATCGTCTTCAGTTGAGAATTGTCTCCAATGAAGACGATTTGATTCTTATGTGCTGTCGATGTTCCTACATTCATTTCGTTTGTCAATAAATAAAACAAATAAGTACCATTAGAACGCGGGAAACAAAACCAATTATCGTTGTTTATTGTTTCATATTTTGTCTCTTTTGCCTCAATAAAAAC
Source organism: Conchocele bisecta (assembly GCA_029237695.1). Lineage (NCBI taxonomy): Eukaryota > Metazoa > Mollusca > Bivalvia > Lucinida > Thyasiridae > Conchocele > Conchocele bisecta. The sequence goes on along the minus strand of CM055272.1, from coordinate 53,651,984 downwards.
ATGGCTTGACAGCACTTTAGAATCATTTCCAATGGAAATATTTCTGAAGTGCTGTCAAACCATGTTTTATTTTATTGAGAAACGACAACATTTAAATCAGCATTGTAAGGGTTAAACGACAGCAGACGACACTATTAAGTTCCCGCCTGTTCTCCCAACCGGTGTACATGTATGTCCATATACCACTGATGTGCTATAACTGGCTAAACGACTCGATACATTATGTCTGTTGTTGAGTTGTGTTAGCGTTCTGTTAAAAAGACGATATTTGTTCAAACCACGAACGGCAGACGGTATTCTAAATATAGAACTCCAAGAACGTAGTAAAATATTAACATGGACAATAAATATGTAATATTACGGAGCCCCGCAGGGGACATGGATTTCTTTTAATAACAATTCCTTCCCTCAATTTAACAATTCGTTCCCTCGAATTAACAATTCGTTCCCACGAAATGACAATTCGTTCCCTCGAATTAACAATTCGTTACCACGATATAACAATTCGTTCCCACGAATTAACAATTCGTTCTCGTGGGAACGAATTGTTATTTCGTGGCAATGAATTGTTAAATTGAGTGAACGAATTGTTGTTAATTTGAGGGAACGAATGTTAAATTGAGGGAACGAATTGTTAAAAAAACGTCTACGTCCCCTACGAGGCTCCGTATAATACTAATGTAAATATTGCGTCCGTTTTAAAAATGAACGTACCTGCTGTCTGTGCAATAGATATTATATCGGGTAACGAGCTTTGTATTGGCCGAATACGCACTGTCTGATAAGGCCATAATAAAAGTACGTTGGTTCTCAGATATCGCCGCGTCGGAAAAATCCCAGCGCGTCGAGCATTTGATCGTCATGGAGAAATAAAATCGTATTGTAAATTTGCACCATGTGCAATAAAAATACTACCATGCAAAATATGTTCAATCCAATCATGTCTGACGATAATCTGGTGATTTTTGTTTCACTTTTAAAGAAGTTATAGTAACTTTATAGAATATATACATGATATTTGCACCTGGCGACTTGAAAAAAAAACAACAACAGAATCGAACATTGCAAACAAAAACAATTATTTAAAAAATCCATTCCGCAAACCTCGTGTCTGAGAACCAAAGTACTTGTGTATGGCCTAACGTAATGTCGTATCAGGCATTGAACTGAAAACTGTTGATTCATTGGTCCAACGTCGTCACATGACGTTACCGAATGACGTCATTGTAACGACGCAACATAAACAAGAACGCGTTCTGTTCTAGAAAACCACGCCTTCATTGCTCATTCTGTAGCGTAAAACGTTACCTGATAAATAGAATACCATGCTAGTGTATTTTGATATCACGTTTATCAGGCTCGGCTTGAAAACGGTAGGAATTCCTCTGCGAGACTCGGAATTCCTACGCGTTTCATAGCCTATCAAAATACACTAGCATGGTAGTCTCTTAGAAACAAGATTGCTACCCCGCTCCATACTCCTTGCGAGGGTAGCAATTTAACCCCATCTCTTTAATGTAACACATGGAAGAGTGATTTTTGCAATCGGTTATCCGGCGTGTTTGATATGCTAGCAATATAAAACTGTAAAAATTGTGTCAATAAATTATTAATAAAGAACATACACATGCATGAATTGGTTATTTTACTGTGTCAAGGTGTTTATCTGACATTTACATGTATTGATCGCTAATTTTTTTCTGGCGTAGTGGAAATGAATTGATTGTGCTTTTAAGCATTTTATTTTTTGAGAAAAAATATTGAAAATATGGAGAGAAAAAAAGAGCAGATATTGTTGGCTTTCTACATCTATGCCAAGACGGTCATAGTTAGATATATAGAGAATAGTAGGTTAGTGCCGTGAATGGGAAAACATATATGGCAAGGCTTAGGAAACGGGATGGGCGAGGCTCTGCCGAGCACATCACGTTTCCTTGCCGCGCCAGATATTTGTTCCCATTCACGGCACAAACCTACTATTCTATTTATCGCGTCAACATGATGCAAACAAATACCCCCTGCCACCGCACATATTCATACGCAGTGATTATGTCGTATTGACGGCACCGTGTTTCACGGCACATACGCACTGTGTTGACGGGATAAAATATACATTAGAACAGTTCTAAACCGGACATCCAAACATTAATTTGATGGGCTTGCATTGTACTTGAAGGGATCAGTGGAAGAAGGGGGCTAACTCCCCCGGGAGTTTTTTCCACTTCCACCTTTTTCCACTGACCCCTTCAATTCTGCCTCTAATAATGTATGTTCATGATCGCAAAGCACAAACATGATTTACAAGTTGTCCGGTTTATTAGTTCAATCAATATACCATAGCACCCACCACTAATTGCAACAGAAGGTATCTCAGTGAGTGCTATTCCGTTTCATAGATGACGCATTGTACGTCAAACACCCTCGGGACCACTGTAGCTCTAGACCAATGTATCTATTCAGGATATACACTGTTTATTATTTACTTTGTGACCCTGCATAACAAAACAGGCTTAAATAGTTTGTGACCAGTATAGCTCCTGGTAAGAGAACACACACATGCGGCCTGATACGAATTTGCGCATAGATAATTCGCTGATTTTATTAGCCACCAGTGTATGTCCTGGTCAGATTGGCGAGTCACATACTATATATATATATATATATATAGGATATAATAAAAGTATAAAATGGCAATCAAATACCTGTGACCTTGACCTTGTGGGGAACGAAGTCATTAGTGACGGAAGTCGAGTTGTCGCATGGAAACTAAACACTTGCGCAACGAGAAAAACTATTTAGCAACCGTGACCTTGACATTGAGTGAACGACGCTCACATTCGAGATATTGCACGGATATGTCTATAGATGGTCAGACAAACTGGCGGACATGGTAAACTATATGCCGCGAACAACTATCGTTACCATTGTATGGGCCAGTGGATTCAGTGGCTAACTCCCCGAGGGACTTCGGCCCCTTTTCAACTGACCCCTTTAATTTATAAAATGTACATCCTTAAAGCTTATCTCACCACATGTCTGCTATTAACTTACCAGTAACTACTGTCTGTTCCACGTTTTGCTGCCGACGAACATTTGGCAATTAAACACATTAAATCTAAAAAATATTTATAAGTAAGTACTTTCTCATCAATAACAAAAAAGTCAACCTCCCCAAACAATTTTATTTGATTAAATTCCATCAAATATTGATTTTATTGCGAAAAATCGATTTTCTTTTGGGAATTTAACATGGGGAGACAATTTCCAAAACTTTTTGAATGTTGATCCTTCAGGATAAAAAAACGAAAGATTTTGGAAATTTACTCCGAAACCTGGCGAGATAGCTTGAAAATGATGTAACTAAGAAAACAAGTTAGATTTTGAAAATTGGTCCAGAAATAAAAAAAATATTTAAAAAAAATCTATTTTTAGCCAGGTTTCGGAGTAAGTTTCCAAAATCTTTCGTTTTTTTATCCTGAAGGATCAAAATTCAAAAAGTTTTGGAAATTGCCTCCCCATGTTAAATTCGCATAAGAAAATCGATTTTTCGCAATAAAATCAATATTTGATGGAATTTAATCAAATTAATTTTTAGATTTAGATTTAATGTGTTTAATAGCTAAAAGTTCGTCGGCAGCAAAACGTGGAACAGACAGTAGACTAAGTCATGTCCGTCAATACCTCCATTGTTTTCGTCATGTCTCCTATATTTAGCAATGTTGTTACCATAGCAATGCCATTTGTTTGATTAATATTAAAGCTGAAGCTACACGCAACAGAGAGATAATGCGTCCGTCCTTGTTGATAAGCGCAAAGTAGGGAATCTTACATGAGTGATGATTTAACCCTTCCTACGCTGTTGGCGGAAATTGCCGTCTGCTGTTTTTCATTTTTGCTTTAATTCTTAACAAAAAACTGGTTTTGACAGCACATGAGAATCGTCTCCACTGGAGACGATTCTCATGTGCTGTCAAAACCAGGTTTGTGTCGAGAAATATAGAAAATAAAACATTTCCAGCAGACGACAACATTTAATTCAGCGTAGTAAGGGTTAAAGGTGCATGCCCACTCAATAGGCACAAACTGTTATTTATACAAATTAAATAAGTGTATAATTGTGTCACTATTCCACCAGTTCTAAACATTACGAGTGCCCGCTATACAGATATAATCATTTAGTAATGTTTATTTACTGATAGTGACGCGCGGTGGTATCAGGCTATTTTCATATGCAAATGAGGCATGATATTTTTTAATTATTTATACTAATTAAATGCGTCGCCTGAAAAAATAATATTTTCGGCAGATTATAAAGAATGATCATTGCGCTTCAAAAAATAAATACAGAGAATAAATAGTCATGTCCGTTAACATTTTAAGGAAACACGGTTATCGCCCCTGATATCAATGTTGAAATTTAGGTCTGATATAAAATGTACAATAATGTCAATCAATACGTGGGATAATGGTGAATGAATGTTTATTTTGCCAGAATATGTCTCAGATGATGTCTCTGATATAAAGAACAGTTTGTGTCTACTGAGTGGGCATGTACCTTTAATATGGTATATATTAAACAAGTTTACTGATTTGAGAAATGAGGCTGTGTCTCGCCTCGTATGAAGTCAGTCAACGAATTTAATAAATAGCATATGCCGTAAAACACAAGAAAGTGCATTTCGAAGAGTTCGAAACTAGGACAATCCCCTCTAGTTGCGAACGATAACTCTTTGCAATTACTCCCGTATCGTCCTTAGCTAGCTACGGGAGTAGATTGCAAGAGTTACCTTCGCAACTAGACAAGCTCCCCCCCCCCCCCCGTTACCCAAATGCTGGATCCGCCCCTGATTGTCCTGGAAGAAGAAACATATATAGATGGCCATTTGCAACCATTAATAAAGTACAATGTGGTGTAGTCATACAGATAGCCAGACGGACCGCCTGTGGTCATGGATTTCATATAGTCTGTTTCACGAAAGCTGCCCAAATTTTACGGCCATATAAACAATTCAAAAACAATATTTTTTTCGATAGTGTTAAATTAAAGGAAAATTTAAGAATGGGCCTTCTTTTTATTTCGTGAAATTTGGTCAAATATTGATTTTATTGCGAAAAAAAAGTTCCCCATGTTAAATCCCCATAGACATCTTCACGGAGTGAAGATGTCTATGGGGATTTAACATGAGGAAATATTTTTGAATTTCAGAAATACTGGACCGATTTTTAAAATTTAACTTTTGTTTTCTTAGTTAGATCATATCCAAGCTATCTAGTCAGGTTTCGGAGTCAATTTCCAAAACTTTTCGTTTTTTGACTCCTCCCCACTTCCTTACCACTTTTTACCCCATGTTAAATTCCCATAAACAAATCAATTTTTCGTAATAAAATCAATATTTGACCGAATTTCACGAAATAAAAAGAAGGCTCATTGTCTATATAGCCGTAAAATTTGGGCAGCTTTCGTGAAACAGACTATAGGGGTCTGCACTAGTGAACGAGCATACAGGCCAATATCCACACATATGTTGAACAAACAGTAGGCTTCTCGACGAGACGGTTCAAATGGTGATCGCGACATATACTTATGAGCACATACATATAAAGAAACTAAATGTATTTAGAATTTTCCGCAAACAAAAAGTCATATCCTCACCATTAAATGTGTTAACCCGTAGACCGCCGCTACAAACAACAATTGTTGTCTGCTCTTGCTTTTATATCTTGCCTTTAAAATTTCTCAATAAAAAACATGGTTTGACAGCACTTCAGAATCATTTCCAATGGAAATGATTCTGAAGTGCTGTCAAAGCATGTTCTAAAGTATTATAAAGTACTGTCAAAGCATGTTTTTGATGATACAAATGGAAAATATAAAATAAACAGCAGACGACAAAAAATAAGATAGCGGTGTAAGGGTTAATACAATATTATATTTTTGTTTATACTAAACAGGAGACATATATTGTATGCGGCATGAGTATAAATTAAATAACAGACGTTATCTCCATCGGCTTGGCGCTTATACGTGAATATACGGTACACGCGCGAAAATAGAACATTTACATTTGCTTTATAATCGATATGCATTGATTAAACTTTAAGTATGTTTTCAATGGCTGCAATTAACTTATTACAATACAATACCAGATAATGGTGTAATGGTACGTGACAGCGTCTTACGACAAAACGGGACGTATTGAGTTTCCGACCAATGTCTCAGTGATCAAACAATTACACACCTACATGTATGAGTTGCCTGACACAAGATCGGGATTTGGTAAAAACAAAAGTTTATACTACTGAACATACAGTGTTGCGCACACTTGTCATTTTTTAACCTATGGCTACTAATTGAATTTTATTTAAATTAATTCCACTGTTTTCTAGAATAAAACATATTTCTATCGGTGATATAGTACATGTATTATCATTTCACAATTAAAACTTCCTGGTGCAGTACTTCACGGATAGCCATTGGCAAATTATTTGTTTAGCACAGTCCGTGATAGTATACTCGTACAGTAGGATAAAGCATTCACTTCTCGGAATTTGATCAAATAACTGGTGAGTTTTGATTGATATAAGGTCAGTTTTCAGTCCTTATTTAAAGCGAAATACCACTGTCTAAGGCACAATGTTTTAGTCAGATAACTACGTTTAGTTTATCGATCATGAAGTCAGATATTATGTGCAGTACACACATAACGTGTTCATTAGAAGCTGACATAACGTTTGTTTAACTGAATGGCGAACAGTGTGGACTATGAACAGACTTCACAGATGCGCTGGTCGAACTTCAGGTTCAAGCAGTTAAAGTTAAATGTTGTCGTTGTGCCTCATCCATAGATCTACGTGTGTCATAATACTTCATAAAACTGATATTGTTAATTATAAGATTACAAACTGGTTCAGTAGGTAAATGGCGACGAGTGTAGACCCTGGTCAGACTGCACATACTGGTATTGGTCTACACTGGTCGAAATTCAAAATATTAAAGCCACTTTTTTTCTGTGGGGTGTCATCATAAATTAATATTTGATAAAACTGTCATTGGTTATTAGAAACATACATACTGGTTCTTCAGCTACATGGCGAGCAAAGACCGTGTACATACTGAGACTGCGCAGGCTGTTCTGGAACAACACTACTGGAATGTAATATGAACCATTTTGCCGGTTGAAGAGGTCAGTAGAAGAAGGGATATAAGTCCCTAAGGGACTTATATCCCTTCTTCTACTGGCCTCTTCAACCTAAGGAACTTATATCCCTTCTTCTACTGGCCTCTTCAACCTAAGGAACTTGGATCCCTTCAACCTCAGGAACCATTCAACCTTCATAACCTGGCCTCTTCAACCTAAGGAACTTAATTCCCTTTCCTTCTACTGGCCTCCTTCACCAAAGGGACTTTATATCCCTTCTTCTACTGGCCTCTTCAAAAACCTAAGGGACTTTAAAATCCTTCTTCTACTGGCCGCTCAACTAAGGGACTTATATCCCCAACATCTAACTCTTCAACCTAAGGGACTTAATATCCCTTCTTCCCTACAGGCCTTCACCAATGGGACTTATATCCTTCTTCTACTGCCTCCTTCAACATAAGGGACCCGGATATCCCTTTCTTCTACAGGCCCTCTTCAACATAAGGGACCGATATTCCCTTTCTTTCTACTGGCCTTCTTCAACATAAGGGACTTATATCCCTTCTTCACTGGGCCTCTTCAACCATAAGGGACTTATACCCTTTCTTCTACTGGCCTCTTTCAACCTAAGGAATTATATCCCTTTCTTCTCTGGCTCTTCAACCCTAAGGACTTATATCTGGCCTCTTAACCTAAGGGACTTATATCCCTTATTCAACTGGTCCTCTTCAACCTATGGAACTTATATCCCTTCTTCTACTGGCTCTTCAACCTAAGGACTTATATCCCTTCTTCTACTGGCCTCTTACCTAATGGCTTATATCCCTTCTTCTAATGGCCTCTTCAACCTAAGGGACTTATATCCCTCCTTCTACTGGCCCTCTTCAACTAAGGGTTTATCCCTTCTTCTACTAACAACTAAAAAAAAAAAGGTTATATACTGGCCTCTACTATGGCATGGCCTCTTCAACATAAGGGACGTATATTCTTCTACTGGCCTCTTCAACATAAGGGACTTATATCCCTTCTTCTACTGGCCTCTTCAACCTCAGGGACTTATATCCTTTCTTCTACTGGCCTCTTCAACCTAAGGGACTTATATCCCTTCTTCTACTGGCCTCTTCAACCTAAGGGAACTTATATCCCTTCTTCTACTGGCCTCTTCAACATAAGGACTATCCCTTTTCTACTGGCCTCTTCAACCTAAGGAACATATCTTCTTCTACTGGCCTCTTCAACCTAAGGGACTTACCCTTCTTCTACTGGCCTTCAACCTAAGGGACTTATATCCCTTCTTCTACTGGCCTCTTCAACATAAGGGACTTATATCCCTTCTTCTACTGGCCTCTTCAACATAAGGGACGTATATCCCTTCTTCTACTGGCCTCTTCAACATAAGGGACTTATATCCCTTCTTCTACTGGCCTCTTCAACATAAGGGACGGGACGTATATCCCTTCTTCTACTGGCCTCTTCAACATAAGGGACTTATATCCCTTCTTCTACTGGCCTCTTCAACATAAGGGACGTATATCCCTTCTTCTACTGGCCTCTTCAACATAAGGGACTTATATCCCTTCTTCTACTGGCCTCTTCAACCTAAGGGACGTATATCCCTTCTTCTACTCGCCTCTTCAACATAAGGGACTTATATCCCTTCTTCTACTGGCCTCTTCAACCTAAGGGACACTGGCCTCTTCAACATAAGGGACGTATATCCCTTCTTCTACTGGCCTCTTCAACCTAAGGGACTTATATCCATTCTTCTACTGGCCTCTTCAACCTAAGGGACTTATATCCCTTCTTCTACCGGCCTCTTCAACCTAAGTGAATATCCCTTCTACTGTCTGGCCTCTTCAACCTAAGGGATTTGTATTCCTTCTTCTACTGACCCCTTCAATTGATTTACCACTTTTATCTATGAGAATGAGCATCATCGTAGTATGATCATGATCTACGATGTTCGCCTTTACATTCGAGCACGTAATCCCATGGTTTCAGTCCACTTATTCGGTCGCTCCATTCACCAAGTAACATCGTAGTATGATCATGATCTACCATGTTCGCCTTTAGATACGAACACGTAATCCCATGGTTTCAGTCCACTTATTCGGTCGCTCCATTCACCAAGTAACATCGTAGTATGATCATTATCTACCATGTTCGCCTTTAGATTCGAGCACGTAATCACATGGTTTCAGTCCATTACACGTAATCCCATGGTTTCAGTCCATTACACGTAATCCCATGGTTTCAGTCCATTACACGTAATCCCATGGTTTCAGTCCATTATTCGTAATCCCATGGTTTCAGTCCACTTACTGGGTCGCTCCTGTCCCCAAGTAACATCGTAGGACTAAGAGTCATGTTTATTTGGCTAGCGTTTAGATGTTTCAAATCGTTTTTCCTCGATCAGTTTAGTTGATTAGAAGCTTCCAGAGCTCCAGATAAGCTGCGTATTTGCTTAAATACCCAATTAAAATTGCCAAAAACCCAATTGAAATCAGAAGTAGCGAGTATCAAAAAGCAATACAAATCTTATGGTACCTTTGTCATGCTGCAGAAAACAATAAATAGACCACAAATATAGCATATTTTTCTTATTTTCCACGAAAACACATCTTGGTATTTCATTAGAATTGTCTCCAAGGAGACAATTTTAATGAAATGCCAAGACATGTTTTCATTTCGAAGCAAACTGTTAAACAATTGCTGTATGTTGATGTGTAAACAGTAGATTTTATTTTACCCAATTAAAATTTTGAAATACCCCATTGCTTCAGACATGACGGAGTGACAAAACTAATTCCTTATCTGGAGTCCTGAGCTTCGCTGGTCAAATGCTTAATACATAAAGAAGTGTTTTGTCATCCTTAGTTCTCTTCTGTGTCCATATTATACGTTTAATATCATCATTTTCCACGATGTATATTACGACCAGTTAGCCGATAAGGCTAATTACCGGTAACTCCTGTGAGTAGATGTGTTAAGATGTGAGAAAGTTGGAGGGAGTCATTTTCTTTGCGACCAGCGTAAACCCAGACGAGCCCGTGTCAGCGAAACGGCATTTTGGTCAGAAATTACTAAATCATAACGCTACTTAACCCTTTCACCCGTACGTAACTGAAATGGATTTTAATATATTAATTTTGCAACCAATCCAACCATCACAAAATGATATTCATACTTGTCCATTTATGAAAAGGAGGCGTTTTTTTGCTCTGCAAAAATATGAAAATTACTTGCAAAAAGTTCAGATTCTGATGAAACGGCTCGTCACGAGCCGGCTCATCTGGATCTACACAGTTTGCCAATACCGCTATACAGGCATGTGGTTAACCGAATACTCTACATTGGCAATGTTCCGCCACTTTCAATACACATATGTGTTTGTTACAGACCGGATGTTCTTCAATAGTATGCACAACATACATGTATACGTTTACTGTTTACTCATAAGAAATACAAATTTGGTGACCAAATAGCAAATTGTTTTCCCGGAGGGAGGGCCAAGGTAACGGAAACCCGCGGGAAATTAGTCAAGTTCCGTGACCGCATTACCTCCAATCCAGGGGCACCACGGAATACGTCGTTGACGATTTAATGGTGGATCGTAGCTAGTTGTCTCCCGTTGAATTTATTTATAGAAATCCGGTCCAAATTGTGTACTTTAGGGCCGTATTGCTTGTACAAAGAGCGAATGTAGCATGATGTGTTGTGAAAAGGAGTCGATGTAGTGATTTTCAATAGTGTTGATCCTGGTCATCATATATAGCTGTACAATATGATCTGGGGCTGCATTATTTGCAAGATTTTCACATTTATTAATTTGTATTGCAAACAGTGTATACTCAGATCAGACTGCACAGATGTGCAGTCTGATCTGTGTCTACTCTGTTCGCAAAACTCAATTTATGTGTTATTCAGTAAGAAATAAACGCTGAAATACAGCATAGGACCGGATCTCTATAAATAGATTTGCAAAGGGAAATAACTCGCTACGATCTCACATTGTATGTTTGCTTCTGTACATTGTGCACATTGAGTTCACTTTGTTGACACTCCGAGTTCACTCCTAGTGCACATCTAAGTTGACACTTTCATCCCCACATAATTAACATCGACTATTCCAAATATCAGGCTAGACGGTTCCTTACCACAGGTGCTTGGACAGATAGTCAGTATGTTGGTGTCATATGGGTATTTTGGTGAATTGTGGGTAGATTTGTGTGGATTTCGTTGGTTTTGGGTAATTTACATAGTTTTGTGCAACTAATGCGGAGTCATTACACACGACAGAAATCGAAAATTATCTACACATTCACCGTTCCGAACTTTCGGACCTCTTTTATACTGTGGAAAATACCCACAAAGGAATATTTACCGTATTTATATATGTGTACTAACTCGCGAGAGGTGACGTAAATTGTATGTTGGTAGCAATGCACTCAGACCACCAGATATACCGAAATAACCCATCCAACACCGAAATATGAGGAGTTCTTCAAGAACCCGTGTACATCTTGAATAGATACCATTACTGGACTATACAACATGATCTCGATAGTGTCTAGACAAGTGACCTGTGAATGCGTTTGGTATGTAACTCGTTTTATTGCATGAAATAGACGTACACAGTGTGATAACACAGTGTAATCACAACCATATTACACTAGTGTAATAAATAGGCAAATGTGTGATCAGTATAGCTTCAATTAATGCTTCTTAGCTTATACAATAAACACAATCTGAAATGTGTGTTGATTTAATATGACATTTATTAAACTCGTTGACCGATTTCATAAGAAACTCGGCATAGCCTCGTTTCTTATGAAATCAGTAAACTCGTTTACTACATATCATATTAAATCGTGACTCATGTATTAGAAGTTGTTCAGAGTATGTGATTTTTATTTTTGTATTTATCCTTAAGTGACACAGTTGGCAATGACATGTCAAACCCTTGGCCCTCAGTATTCATTACGAAGCAACGTGTGTACGTACATGTAATGTGTATGGGGTGAATTTCACCCCATGCACATTACATGTACGTACACACGTTGCTTCGTAATGCATACACTGTAGGTTAGACTATACCAAATGGCGCGAAATCGCCCAGGTGGTATGCATAAGTAGTCCGGTATAAACGAAATCGTGCGTGCGTTTTGAGGTCACAGACACAGCTAGCTTGCAAATCTTGATCCATTACTACCCAGTTTCACTTGAGGAACATTTTGGTGTGCTTTTAACACCAGTTTTCAGCATATTTGTAGCATTTAAAAGAAAACACTGAACCTGTTGGTCACGTGATGCAAACAGAGTTTCCGTAGCCAACAAATGTAAACAATATTGGGTGATATGACGAGGCTGGACTTTTCTTTCTTAGGAGTAAGTAAACCTATTGTTTAATTCATGCAGAACCAGTACAGACTGGCTGCAGGTCATGTACAAGTGGATCCCACAGCATCCATACGATTAGTGAAAGTAGGAGAGACTGGCCTTATTGGATGGCATTCGGTTAAATTATATGGTAAAACTAGTTGGTTGGTCTAACCTATACACCCTGCAATATATTGCAGTTTCACCCCATGCACATTACATGTACGTACACGCGTTGCTTCGTAATGTATATATATATATAGTATAATTAACAAAACTATGAGGCGTAAAAACTGCAATGATCTCACATTCAGTTTGATAATTGAGTGTTTTGTTGAGATTTTAAACTTGCTAGTTCTAATACTAGGATGTACAGTGGGTCAGTGTGTAAGTGCACACACGAACGAACACGACAGGTTGGTTCGCTACCCACCCAAAGTGTATGTTGTTACCACTCAGTTGAACCGTCTCGCCGAGACGGTTCAACTGAGTGGTAACAACATACACTTTTGATGCGAAATGAGAAAAAATGCAAAACAAATATTTACATTTTGTTTGTATACATGAATTACAGTGGTTCCAACCTGTCGTGTTCGTTCGTGTGTGCACTTACACGCTGACCCCACTGTACATGTAGTATTATACGGGCTGCCCGTTTTGGTAGCTTTGAAAGACGAGCTATATTATTGACGCTGGTGCTACAATGTACCCCAGGTGATAGATCCAGAGTCGAGCAACATCAACAGCAACATGTTCGTCTCTGTTGACACAATGACATACATAGTGTGATAACTGTTGCAAAATAGAAATTCTGAATGAAGTATGTGCACATATGCACTATATATGCTACGGTCACAGTAAGTTTTGATCAATCTTCTCACATCTTTGATACATTTGTTTCTGCACTTACACAGTACATGGGCAATGTATGGACATGATGATGTGATAACACAGTTAGATCACATTGATCGATAATTGTACGATCGATAATCCACTCGCGAAAGCTCGCGGATTATCTCCCCGTTATGAACCGTGATCTAACTGTGGTTTAATCCCTAAGTACAATGTACATGTAAATACAAAACTTAATTTGCACTAACGTATGCACTTTCTGAATGTTGTTTATTTCTATGTATTAGTTTATCTAAATATCTGGTTATACAATCACGTGTCATTCCCTTTTCCTTACAATGCTGAATTCAAATTTGTCGTCTGCTGTTTCTTTTTTAGTGTTCCATTTTTATCAAGAAAACATAGTTTGACAGCTCTTGGAAATGATTCTAAAGTGCTGCAAAACAATGTTTATTAAGAAAAACGACAAAATACGAAATAACAGCAGACGAAAATGTTCTTTCCCCGCATTCTAAGGTTTAAAGGGGCATATCATATATATATATTTTTTAATAATATATAAAAAAAAACAAAAAAACGTGTTTTCATCATGTCCCTGTGTAAAATGGTTTAATGGAAGACGATAGTAGGACCGATAGGTTGTTTCTATTTTATTTTTTATAGTATTTTTTTAATATCCTGATATGCCCCTTTACTGGAATAGTTAAACAATCAAATAATGTTTTAGTGCCACTGTTGATAAGTTTTAGTTATTGGCCCGACATACTTCCATAGCTTGGATGAAGACCTATCGCCTAGTTTCTGTTCAACATTGTTTCTCTCTCGCCGCTCTTTATGCAGTTGCGTATTCAGCGTCGCCAATTTCTGCTCCAGGATTAACAGTTTCACTTGCTCAGAAATGCTCTCCAGTCCGACAATGGACGACGGTATACCATTGGTCGGCACCTTTACGAAGTCATTCACACACATGTGTAGAAGTTTTTGAAATCCGTACTTGTCCGCTAGCGTCAGATATTCATGTGTGATTTCTGGAGGGATTTTTCCCGTTTGGTTTCCCGATTGGAGTTCTTTTCGTAAGCCCTCGTATGTTTTTTGCAGCACTTGCTCGCATGTTCGTTTCAGTTTGAACATTTCGTATTGCCCCGCGAATGGCAGCAGTTGTTTCGCAGAATCAGCTGGAATGCGCACGAATACATTAATGTTAATGATATATGAAAAATACAACCAGGGAGTGGATCACGTGGTATCAAATGTTTGACGTCATTTTAGTATGTCTTATTTCAATACCCCCCTTTCGGATTCCAGATGTTTTTTTGCCATTGAGAAGCTGGCTGGTTCTGTACAAAATATATAGCAAGCACTGTCAAATAATGATGATTTTATCAGAGCGAGGTCCAGATATTATAAAGAGCCCATTCAGAAGATATTACCACAATGTGCCTTTTCACATGAGCATTATCTGCTGAAAATTAGTCGTTCGAATTTCGACTGCACCCACCCAACCCTCTCCCTTCGGCGAAATCCTGGATCCGCCACTGATAGCCTGGTATTCCCAATAATGTATATTTTGGCATTATACGAATGGCTTACACATGAAGGATTTAATTCAATAATTGCTCAATACCTCCTTTCGGATTCCAGATGTTTTTTTGCCATTGAGAAGCTGGCTGGTTCTATACAAAATATATAGCAAGCACTGTCAAATAATGATGATTTTATCAGAGCGAGGTCCAGATATTATAAGAGCCCATTCAGAAGATATTACCACAATGTGCCTTTTCACATGAGCATTATCTGCTGAAAATTAGTCGTTCAAATTTCGACTGCACCCATCCCACCCTCTCCCTTTGGCGAAATCCTGGATCCGCCACTGATAGCCTGGTATTCCCAATAATGTATTTTTTTGGCATTATACGAATGGTTTACACAGGAAGGATTTAATTGTTTTAAAAAATGATTACCTGTAACTGTATGCATAACTCTGGGGTCTAAGTACGACAGAAACTCCACTACGTCCTCGAACGGTTTCGCCCTCATGTCGATTTCGTGCTGCTTCTTGCTACCCAATAACAACTTCTCGAAGACGGGCGAGTTGTAAGCGAGCAGACACCGACTCGTCCATAGTTTTCGTTCACTCGTCTGTAAGAAGAACATAAATATGAGAAAGTAACTATCATATCTTCTTCAATTATATTATAAATTACAGAGCTCCAGATAAGCTGCGTATTTGCGTAAATACCCAATTAAAATGGCCAAAAACCTAATTGAAATCAGAATAGTGTGTATCAAAACGCAATTGAAAAAATGTGGTACCTTTATCATTCTGCAGAAAACAATAAACAGACCACATGATATAGCATATTTTTTTCCCCCATGAAAACACATCTTGGTATTTCATTAGAATTGTCTCCAAGGAGACAATTCTAATGAAATGCCAAGACATGTTTTCATTTCGAAACAAACTATTCAACACTTGATGTCTGTTGATGTGTAAACAGTAGTGTGATTTGATTTTACCCAATTAAAATATTGAAATACCAAATTGCTTCAGAAATGATGGAGTAACAATACTCAATTACTAATTCCTTATCTGGAGCCCTGAATTATATCGCCATCAACACCAGATATAACATTTTTATTCCAGCGCTAGCGAAGAATTATACAACCAACATCCAAATTTGAGGGCTTACAGCTTTTATGCTAATGTCCGTCGCAGCACATAGTTTGCGGGGTGAACTTTTTAACAACAAGGGTCTTACGCCATAAAAATAAGAACTTTTTAACAACAAGGGTCTTACGCCATAAAAATAATTCTAACAACTTAGTTTGATCGCATTTTCAGTGTGATAAATGTTTCCGTAGTCTAAGTGTGCGACGATTAACCGCCATACTCAATTATTCGCGATTCGATGCACGAATACAATCTTGCGGTTTCCATACTCAGAATAAAAATTAATTTATCATTTTGGGTTTTCCAAAATCTATTTTTAACTCGTTATTGTTTTTGTTGTTGCTGCTGCTGTGAAATTCCCGCGCTTATTTTTAGCGAAACGCGTTCCACTCTGGATTAATTATAAGTATATGTGTAATCCACAAACACATACTGGGAATAATTTCAGGACGTTCAGTCCTTTGATTTAATGCATCTGCTTGTATTATGTTAATAATATAATGCGCATCTGATTAAAATGGACTACGGGGCTGTTGTCGTGTATCAGGCTCGGAACCAAATTGGAATTCCTCTCAGAGAGCATTGGAATTCCAACGCGTTTCATAGGGCCTAACAAAAAAGTATTGTGGTGAGGGCAACCCGACCCTACCTATAAATATGCCGC
This sequence comes from Conchocele bisecta, assembly GCA_029237695.1. NCBI lineage: Eukaryota > Metazoa > Mollusca > Bivalvia > Lucinida > Thyasiridae > Conchocele > Conchocele bisecta. Next base: position 53,635,279 of record CM055272.1, on the reverse strand, counting down.
CGACCGGCCTAGATGTTGTTTAAAAAAAACAACAACAAAACACATGTTCATTATCGATCCTTCGTGTGCTTAATTCGTCCTGTGTGTACATTAACCCTTTGAACCCGAAAGCCCGCTATATCGGTTTATGCCAACAGTGCAGATCCAGATGAGCCGGCTCGTAACGAGCCGTCTCATCAGGATCTGCACTGTTTGAAAGTAATTTTCATATTTTTGAGAACAACAAATACCCTCTTTTTATAAATGGAATAGTCATTTTGCGATGATTGAGTTGGTTGCAAAACGAACAAATCGCAGCCCCGGTTCAGTTACTTAGGGGTGAAAGCGTTAAAGTTGACTTTTCACACTTGATGCCTAAACATGTTACTGTCGGAAATAAATAAATACCAAATAGTGAACCTATTCCACTATAATTCCAGCACAAAAATATTTACTCAATTCCCTAACATTTGATTGGTCCGTAGCAAGTCTCTGTCCAGAATTTATATCCCAATAAACTCCATGCCGAACTACTTTCCGTAACCGTCAGGCGCAGTTAAAATAATTCTTAAGAAAACGGAAAATAAACACATTTTCTTGATGAATTTATTTCAAATGCTGGAATTATAAGGAATGGATGGCCTTTTTGTGGAATTTATCGGGGATATAAACTTGGAAAAGTCGCGGGAATAAAAAAGGCCATTCATTCCTATAATAACCAATAGGATAAAAATAAACAATTGGCGATAAAGAATTACAATTGGCGATAAAGAATTACAATTTTCAAAAAAAATTTTTTTTTTCGAAAATTGTAATTTTTTATCGCCAATTGTTTATTTTTATCGCCAATTGCGAAAGTGGCTTTTCCAAGTTTATACCCCGATAAATTCCACAAAAAGGCCATTAATTCCTATAATATTGGTACATACAGCTGTGTAGTAGTATATAAAAAAAAAAGCCTACCCTCCGTACCTAGTTTTTTTGCTGGACCGTTGCCCGCAACACAGGTTTTTTTTTATAGACCTAGCCTTGCCTCCCATCCCATGCTGCGTTTTAATATCGGTAGTTTTGTATTCCGACAATACACATTTGAGAAAGAAATGGACTACCATGCTTGTGTTTTTTGACATCACGTTTATCAGGCTCGGCTCGGAATGCCTTCCATAGCCTAGTTGACATAGATATAAAACTAATACAAGGTGTATGATCACGTGGTACTAACAACAACAACAAGTACCGATTCAAAAGTACGTATTATTTTATAGTGTCCTTATTACGTAACGGATTTTTATGTAATATGGCGCATCACACGCGTCTTGTTAAGCTGCATTTGGTGGTCTCTTTATTTTCGCCCAAACGTCTGTCGTTTTTGCGAAGAATCGATTTCCGTGTCTCGGATACGGAAATCGATTCTTGGCAAAAACGAAATAAGTCTGTGCCAAACTCCCTAGACCACACAATTCAGCTCATGAACACGCGTTTGCTGCGCCATATTTCATCAAAATCCGTTGCATATTAAGGAAAATATCAAATAATACTTACTTTGGAGTGGGCGACGTTGTTGTTGTTGTAACCACGTGATCATGCACCTTGTAATAGTTAGTACACTATCTATACTAAAGTGTGGTATTTTATAGTATGGAAGCGTCCTGGTGCCAATGCTAAATATGTTTATTGACTCCTAATTAGGACTTAGTATCTCCTAATTAAGACTTAGTAACTCCTAATTAGGACATAGTATATCCTATTGAGGAATTAGTTACTCCTAATTAGGATTTAGTATATCCTAATTAGGATTTTATGATTGTGGGTCTAGTTTTCGGGGTATTAACACGTTCATCAACTAAGTTATTATAAAACATAACATATGAGCTAACTTGTCAGTTAAGTCCATTAGTAAACATTTCTTTCAATGTTTCTTGCCTTCAAAATATGATTAAAATTCGCGTTAGCGCGTTTAGCAACACAGGAGTCTGTCATCTTGAATCTTGACTTATGGTTGGTGTTTTCGTGATATGTTCCGAAAGTGTCAATAAATCTGCTAATTCGTCCCGAGTTTTCATTGGCTGTTGATCATCTCGTAGATGAATGAGGCACAGTGAAGGAAAACTTGAAACCTTTCTATTGTTTATAATTTTAACAATATTAAAAAGAAGATTAATGGCGGACGCAGAAAATCACGGTAGGCTCCTGTACAAAATTACCTAAATGGCAATAATTACGTTTGTATCTCCTAATTAGGAGATAATAAGTCCTAATTATGAGATAGATCTCTTAATTAGGAGTTGAGATACAAATATTTTAGTATTGGCACCAGGACGCTTCCATACTATATACTAGCGTCAAATGCCTGACATACCATTTCGTTATCGGTCAGTTTGTATTCAGTCAGTGGGCAGCTGATTGCCAGATATACAGTTGTATGGGTCAGTGGAAGGAGGGGTTAGGTCCCCCTTTATTCCACCGACCCCTTCAATTAATTCCAAATTACCGCAATGACTGCATCAGAGAATAAATCCTGGCGGTAGAATGGCGGGTCGTTTTCCTCCGCCTCCTGGATAATTGGCGGGAGAAGTTGGCGCGCTGTCGAATGACCCGTCGACCCCCTCAACAGTGACAACTTGGATTCCGATCGCCTTCGTAACGACATGATGGCCGCCAAACGTCCGGGTGTCTTTTTAACTTGGTTTCACATGAAGGTGTAGCGAATTATTTTGATCTTGTTTTCGCTGTGTATCATGTTGTTATGCCACTACATATTTGTTTCGGTTTCAATCATGTTATTTTATTGAAATTGTCTATAGAATTGGTATTTTATTCACGTGTATGTTACTTACTAACTTATAGTTTTTCCAATTATTTATAAGTATGTCCAACACATAATATAATTAGTCGTTTCAGATTTATTTAAATTGTAATATCGCGTTTATTGTTGTAAGTAATACAACACCTGATTGTAACGTTACTTATGCTTAAGAAGTGCATTGTTTTAAATCACAATAGCTTATTTTCATTCAAGTTTCTTTAATTCTTTTTCAAATTAGTGAGCCGGTTCAACGAATTTTTAGAAAGAGTTAGGGAATGTGATTTATAAAATGACATTGAGTGCTGGTTTTGTTGTAGCTTGCCTAATATTTGAAAACATCGGATGTGCTTCGAATATGCTTATGATATCTTTGATACATGTTCGAGTTGTGTTTCTGCATTTACACAGCACATGGACAATGCATGTACATGCTGATGTGATACCACAGTTAGATCACTCGCTAAAGCTCGCGGATTATCTCCTTGTACATGCGGACGAACCGTGATCTAACTGTGGTTTGGCAAGCATGCGTGTTCTTAATTCCGTGCTATGGTGTGTTGTGACGAAAAATAACGTTTTGACTATTGGTGGTTTTCAGGATCTGTAGCGAATAAATTGACAAAACATGTCGTCATATTTACAATACAAAGTAAATGCACACCAGTTATTATATCACGAACCAGTACTAGGTACATATGTTTTTATAATATTCTAACCTTTAGTCAAACCTGTCGTATTTGTACAGTAAATTAAAAAACAAATAGACCACGTAATTATTTAGCAAATGCACGTCCTATAAGTATGCAAATCAAATGACAAAAACTATATACCCCTCGACATACTTCGTGTGCCGGGGGTATAATCATAAATCATAAACAGAACGTCGCTGATGTCAAACTGTATTATTTCGCCGTGTTATGCTACTGTATGCTTTATGTATGTATCGTATAAAAGACGTATATGTTTATGGAACGATTAAGTCGTCAAACTGGTCGGACGCGTATGTTTTTCCAATGTTATCCAAAGTGTATACACGTACGTTTTTATGGTGCCGTTGCTCATAGAAATAAGTTTTTTCCCTACACTGCCATGCCCATGTACTGCTCATAACGGCATACTCGTTACACATTCGTATACATACAGTGGAACGTCTCTAGAACAACGTTGCGTCATCGATGTGTTAAATTATGACCGATTTCATTGTCGAATATTGCTCATGTTTATCAGTGTTCATAATTGCAATGCACACAGGCATGTGTTTCAGTGCTCTTACAGTGGGGTCAGCGTGTAAGTGCTCACACGAACGAACACGACAGGTTGGAACCAACATGTCGTGTTCGTTCGTGTGTGCACTTACACGCTGACCCCATTGTACATAGGAATTACAATGAAACCTCTCTAAACCGGACACCCTGGGGACCTGACAGGGTGTCCGGGTTAGAGAGGTTACACTGTAGTATTAACATTGTTCAACTTCTGTACCTATGCACAGGCGGCCGGCTTGGTGGTAGGATCGCATAATATACTGTTTTATACATGTTGTATTATACATAAAACAGTATGACTACATATGAGACAAGCCATGTGATTTTGTACCTAAACTAAAATGTGCGATTTGTCAGGGAAAACTATTTGCAGAAACTGATATTTTCTATAAATGGCGTTGAAAGTTGAACAAATTGTGATAGCAAAAATGGAATTGTATCTAAACATTTCGACAACTTTCAATGTCATTACGGAAAATATCGTAAATTATGTAAATATGTTATATGAGGAGTCGCACATTTGTTAGGTACAAAACCACTTGGCTTGTCTGATATATGTGTGTGTCAGCATGTGTAGAACATCATACTACTGTCTGTTTCACGAAAGCTGCCCAAATTGTACGGCCATATAAACAATTCAAAAACAATATTTTTTTGGATAATATTAAATTAAAGGAAAATTTAAGAATGAGCCTTCTTTTTATTTCGTGAAATTCAGTCAAATATTGGTTTTATTACGAAAAATTGATTTGTCTATGGGAATTTAACATGGGGGAAAAAGTGGTAAGGAAGTGTGGGAGGAGTCAAAAAACGAAAAATTTTGGAAATTGACTCCGAAACCTGGCTAGATGGCTTGGAAATGATCTAACTAAGAAAACAAGTTAAATTTTAAAAATCGGTCCAGTATTTCTGAAATTCTAAAAAAGTTCCCCATGTTAAATCCCCATAGACATCTTGACGGAGTGAAGATGTCTATGGGGATTTAACATGGGGAAATTTTGTTTTCGCAATAAAATCAATATTTGACAAAATTTCACGAAATAAAAAGAAGGCTCATTCTTAAATTTTCCTTTAATTTAATATTATCGAAACAAATATGGTTTTTGAATTGTTTATATGGCTGTAAAATTTGGGCAGCTTTCGTGAAACAGACAGTAGTTAATCCATCCTATCACCAAGCCGACCGCCTGTGGACACACGCACATAATTGGATGATAAAAGAGAAATTGTAGTAATCAAATTCAATTGAAAGGTATTTCATGATTATATTAACCGACCAATCAACCTACCAATCAATCTATCCAGCCGAACCGCGACATGATGCTTCCGTCCTGTGCCACAGGTGGAAGACTCGGACCTATGACACAAAAAAAATGCCTATTAAAAAAAATCCCATTACCCCACCCACTTGGTCTCGTACAGTACCATATGTTAATATAAAGGTGAGCATAAATAGCGCTATTGTAGAAAGAGCCCTCTCTTTTCAGGCTCGCACAAACACAATAAACATCGATTAAATGTATGAAATATGTCTCTGGCAATCGATAAAGGTATTAGGTGTGTGAATATACTCACTTCAAATCGCTGTTTCAAGTATTTATTGAGTTATTCGCGTTTTGATTACCCCATCCAAAGCGAAAGTTAAGTGTACGAAAGAATCTCACACAGAATTGGAGGCCGTCCGGCTGGATTATCGGTCATATTTAGCCGATAGCTGATCGCCAGCTCAAACTAAAGTCGTGCATCATGATCATATACATTAGAGACTCCAACCATACAAAGTTCGTCCAATTGTGATCGTTCGCCGATCTAAAAAACACTTTTTTCTATAATTTCGTTCATTATCTGGAACTGGGTCAATGCACTATCTTCCATAATACAACCACCGAAGCATCTATGTAAGAACATCTCTGATTGGTTAAACCTAAAAATAGACGCGAGGACTTTCCCTTTTCAGGGTTTCCGGAAGACATAATCTAATAGTACGCGAATCATGAATGAAAGTCAATAAAATTAGAAAAAAGTGTTTTTTAGATCGGCGAACGATCACAATTGGACGAACTTTGTATGGTTGGAATCTCTAATGTATATGATCATGGTGCACGACTTTAGTTTGAGCTGGCGATCAGCTATCGGCCAAATATGACCGATAATCCAGCCGGACGGCCTCCGATTCTGTGTGAGATTCTTTCGTACACGCAAATTTCGCTTTGGATGGGGTATACAAAATGCGAATAACTGAATAAATGCTGGAAACAGCGATTTGAAGTGAGTATATTCACACACCTAATACCTTTATCGATTGCCAGAGACAGACGTCATACATTTAATCGATGTTTATTGTGTTTGTGCGAGCCGGAAAAGAGAGGGCTTTTTCTATAATGGCCCTATTTATGCTCGCCTTTATATTAGCATATGGTACTGTACGAGACCAAGTGGGTGGGGTAATGGGATTTTTTTAATAGGCATTTTTTTTGGTGTCATAGTTCCGAGTCTTCCACCTGTGTCCTGTGCCTGTTAGTGTTACCACTAGATGGGCGCACAGGTAAATGACTCGAGTCCAGAAATAAAAATTGCCATGATAACCAAAAAAACAGCCACTAAAGGCCCATTGGTATGGGCCTTTAGTGGCAGTTTTTGGTTTACATGACAATACTTTTTTATTTCTCCGAATTGCTGGTGTTTTTTTACACATAAACCTACTTCTGGAAAGTCTAACCATTTTACCATCCCTGTTACGCGTTATTAACCGATGGATGGACGAGGATTCGACATGACGAAGTAATTCCAAAAAGGTAAATAAACATCCGAACCATACGATCGGTATATTATAGGAATGAATGGCCTTTTTGTGGAATTTATCGGGGTATAAACTTGGAAAAGTCGCGGGAATTCTGGACGAAGGCCGGAAGGCCTCGTCCAGTATTCCCGCGACTTTTCCAAGTTTATATCCCCGGTAAATTCCACAAAAAGGCCATTCATTCCTTATAATTCCAGCATTTGAAATAAATTCATCAAGAAAATGTGTTTATTTTCCGTTTTCTTAAGAATTATTTTAACTGCGCCTGACGGTTACGGAAAGTAGTTCGGCATGGAGTTTACTTGGATATAAATTCTGGACAGAGACTTGCTACGGAACAATCAAATGTTAGGGAATTGTGTAAATATTTTTGTGCTGGAATTATATATATACAACCAGCAACATAACCCGAATGTTCTGGCCGTCACATAGGGTGTCGTACAGTCGTCCTGCGTGACATCCAGCAACACACCTGTTTTCGTGTCCAAGATGTATGATCACGTGGTTAAGACAACAACAACAAATACTGAAACTTCCAGAAGCCCTCCGATTCAAAGTACGTTTTCTTTTATTTTGTCCTTATTATGTACCGGATTTTTATGAAATATGGCGCATAAATCGCGTCTTGTTGAGCTGAATTGTGTTGGTCTCGGTACTTTGGCCGAAACTTCTATCGTTTTTGCGAAGAATCGATTTCCGTGTCTACAGACACGGAAATCAATTATTCGCAAAAACGACATAAGTATGTGCCAAACTCACGGGACCACCAAATGCCGCTCATGAAGACGTGTCTGTTGCGCCATATTTCATCAAACTCCGTTGGGTATTAAGGAAAATACCAAATACTACTTACTTTGGAGTGGGCGCGCTTTCAACACTTTCAGTCATTGCTGTGATCACGTGATTATGCATCTTGGTGGCGGGCGCACATCGGCAGGGGCAACCATGACACGACGTACCGTTATGCATAATATAGTGAACATGACTTAAATAATTCCAAAACTGAAACTCCGAACACAAATGTTTTCGTTCCAGGCCCTAACGTACAAAAATGTCCATTCACAATTTAAAAAGGTCGTTTATTTACTGAAAACTTCACTCATATAGAATTATTTTTCGACTATTGCAGAAAAGTGGGGATTGTCTTTCGCAATCACCCTAGCTGGGATCTCTTCTGGTGATGCCTGTACTACTGTCTGTTTCACGAAACCTGCCCAAATTTTACGGCTATATAAACAATTCAAAAACATATATTTTTTTTTCGATAATATTAAATTAAAGGAAAATTTAACAATGAATCTTCTTTTTATTTCGTGAAATTTGGTCAAATATTGATTTTATTGCGAAAAATTGATTTATCAAATGGGAATTTAACATGGGGGAAAAGGAGGTGGATGAGTTGTGGTAGGGGTCAGAAAACGAAAGTTAAATTTTGAAACTCGGTCCACTATTTCTGAAATTAGAAAAAATCCCCATGTTAAATCCACGTAGACATCTTCACTCTATGGGGATTTAACATGGGAACATATTTTTTTCTCAATAAAATCAATATTTGATCAAATTTCACGAAATAAAAAGAAGGCTCATTCTTAAATTTTCCTTTAATTTAATATTATCGAAAACAAATATTATTGTTTTTGAATTGTTTATATAGCCGTAACATTTGGGCAGCTTTCGTAAAACAGACAGTAGGTGAAAAAAAAGCAGGGTCGGATCCAGGATGTATGTCTTTTCTAAAGTACAAATATTGTTTCTATTTTTGCATGTTTTTTCATTTAAAGGTACATGCTCACTCGGTAGGCACACACTGTTCTATATAGGAATTAAGTAAGTGTATAATTGTGTCACTTTTCCACGAGTTCTAACAATTACTAGTACTCGCTATACAGATATAATCGAGGACCCCTGCTCCCGGCAAAAAAAAAGAAAAAAGAAGAAAATCTACAATACTCGAATAGTTGGATGACTTTTTTTCGTGGCCTAGGTGTCAGTAAATCGCATCTGCGGCGCTTACGCTTACGATGCGCTTAGCGCTTCGCGCTCGCGGAGTTCGGCTATGCCGACTTGTAATTACAGATCCCCCCCGCCCTGCGATTATTTCTGTATCCGCGCCTAATAGGTTCAACCGTTGTTACCACCAAGTTGAACCGTCGCGACGAGACGGTTTACATTGAGTGGACTGGTAGCAACATATAGTTCGGGTGAGAAGTTAGAGCATAATTTATCAGATATTTCCAATTAATTTCTCTTTTTTTTTTTTAAATCTAAATTCGCCAAATGTTAGAGGGGGCGAGCGCCGTCTGGATCCGTGTTTAAGAAGAACGTGGTTACCCCCCTTTTCCAACGCCAGTAAACCGGAAGTTTCCAGCCAGGAAATACCCGTTTTCGGTTTCAGTTTCAAACTGGTTCCCAAGTAAAATTGGTAATCGTAGGTATTTACAATTTATGAGCTTTTGCACTACGTATTTGTATTGGTTAATTTGAATGTATATATTATTTGGGTACACTGTATAGTTTGTTTTTGTGTGTTAAAAGGGACTGTGTCTCAGATTTACAATATGTGTTTTGTCGCTTTATAGACTGCAACTGGCGTGTATTAACCAACCACACCGTTTCATTTCATCAAATTCCAATGAGGTTGTGTTTTATTCGACAATACACAATCACAGACTGTAATAATTAGGAGATAACTTGGTAATGCATTTCTACGGTGTCCTGTCGGGGCCTAGCTGCACATTTGCCGCTTTATAGGCACTATATCCAAGGTGCATGATCACGTCGTTATAACAACAACAACAATTACTGAAACTTCCAGAAGCACCTCCGATTCAAAGTACATATTCTGTTATATTGTTCTTATTTAATATGTAACAGATTTTAATGAAATATGGAGCACCAAACGCGTCTTGGTAAGCTGCATTTGGTGATCTCGGTACTTTGACCCAAACGTCTCGTTTTTGCGAAGAATCAATTTCCGTGTTTACGGTCAATACCGACGCGGAAATCGATGCTTCGTAAAAAAGATATAAGTATGTGCCGAAGTCCCGAGACCACCAGATGCAGGTCATGAAGACACATTTGCTGCCCTATATTTCATGAAAATCCGTTACATATTAAGGAAACTAACAAATAATATTTACTTTGAAGTGGGCGCGTTTTAAACACTTTCAGACAGTGTTGTTGTTGTAGTAACCACGTGATCATTCACCTCGATATCGCTACACCACAGTCAATGGTAAAAATTTGTGGAATAACGTTTACATTACGTGCACTAAAATAATAGCATATTTTGCATGGTGTTGATGTTTATACTTATTGTGAGACAAAAATATTTTTATAAACTCTCCTAATAATGTGTGCAGGCCTCCAGATAAGGAATTAGTAATTGAGTATTGTTACTCCATCATTTCTGAAGCAATTGGGTATTTCAAAGTTTTAATTGTGCAAAATAGAATCACACTACTGTTTACACATTAGCAGACCGCACTTATTGAATAATTTACTTCTTAATGAAAACACATCTTGGTATTTCATTAGAATTGTCTCCTTGGATGAAATACGAGACAATTCTAATGAAATACCAAGATGTGTTTTCATGGAAAAATGAGAAAATATGCTATATTTGTGGTCTGGTTATTGTTTTCTGTAGCATGATAAAGATACCACACATTTTTCATTGCTTTTTGATACTCACTACTAATTGGGTTTTTGGCAATTTTAATTGGGTATTTACTCAAATACGCACCTTATCTGGAGTTCTGTGTATATTCTTAGGTCACTCTACACGAAGTAGAAGTTAAACGAAAAATGCTTCAAATGCAAATTTGGAAATACTACTTCATCATAACGCTTATGTAATGTAATTAGAGTTATGTGCTCAGACCTAGTTAGGACCATTTTACAATTTCGCGTTTTCATGATCTCAATCTACACAGGAGACCGCAAGATTCCAATGCCCGCCTATTGCCCTGTCTAAGGCCAAAACTTTCTTTATTAAGTTAAAGGTCCACAACACACTACCCAAACACTGAGACGTCTTCCTGGGGCCTGCTTTAGAGGGGTCTTACTGTAACCATTACGGTGGTGATGTCGACAATCCGAGTCCAGCTTTTGCCCAGAAATGTCACAGACAAGGAGATCAAGATCCATTTTTCCAAGCCGGAAAATGGAGGAGGCTCGGTGAGGAATGTTTACTACCCGCTGTTACGTCGAGACGCCATCGTGGAATTTGATGATGCTCATAGTAAGTGGTAATTTCTTTTTGCGGCCAAAGTTGTGCAAAACAAAATACTGTATTTACCATTGTATAATCCGCTCGGTTTCGATCAATCAAATTTCATGAGTTTGAGCATTGGAATGGAGTATATGCTCAAAAGGTTTACACGTAACATGGACTACGATCTGAAATTGTCTACCTAATAATGACTGTATGTCTCTGATACTGATTAACCCGTTCACCCCTACGTATCCAACATTTTGGAATATTCCATTGACCCTTAGACCGCTACTCACAATAATTGTCGTCTGCTGTTGCTTTTATATCTTGCCTTATTTCTCAATAAAAACATGCTTTGACAGCACTTCAATTGGAACTGATTCATAAGTGCTGTCAAAGCATGTTGTAAATTATTCTAAAGTGCTGTCAAAGCATGTTTTTGTATGATAAAAATGGAAAATAGAAAATAAACAGCAGACGACAAAAAAAATAAGATAGCGGTCTAAGGGTTAATGAGAAACTTTGATTATTGTATCCCCGGACGAAAGTCGGGGGATGCTATGGATTTGACACCGAACATCGTCCGCGTCCGCCGCAGACACTTCTTGTCCGGAGCATAACTCGAACACCCTTTGGAATATTTTCATGAAACTTCACACATGCATAGACCACGACCCGAAGGTGTGTCGCGCACAATAATGACAACTCTTGCATAGCTAATTTTTTAGTTATCTCCTTTTTTTGTTTCGCGCACTGATTGAGCATAACTCGACCACCCTTTGGAATATTTTCATGAAACTTCACACATGCATAGACCACGACCCGAAGGTGTGTCGCGCACAAGAATGACAACTGTTGCATAGCTAATTTTTTAGTTATCTCCCTTTTTTGTTTCGCGCACTGATTGAGCATAACTCGACCACCCTTTGGAATATTTTCATGAAACTTCATACATGCATAGACCACGACCCAAAGGTGTGTCTCGCATGCGAATGACAAATCTTGCGTAGCTAATTTTTTAGTTATCTCCCTTTTTTGTTTCGCACACTGATTTAGCATAACTCGACCACCCTTTGGAATATTTTCATGAAACTTCACACATGCATAGACCATGACCGAAGGTGTGTCACGCACAAGAATGACAACTCTTGCATAGCTAATTTTTTAGTTATCTCCCTTTTTTGTTTCGCGCACTGATTGAGCATAACTCGACCACCCTTTGGAATATTTTCATGAAACTTCACACATGCATAGACCACGACCCGAAGGTGTGTCGCGCACGAGAATGACAAATCTTGCGTAGCTAATTTTTTAGACATGCTTAGACCACGACCATAAAGGTGTGTCACCTTACCTGTAGAGAGAACAATAGCCTTCTCCGGTTGAACAATAGTGACTGGGAAAAACATTCACCTGTGCATCTGCTAGCATATGCAAATGTCCAGACTGACCACTAACTTATTACAGGTAATTTATACAGGTAAATTATTATATTACATTTCCGTAAACTGTGTTGACAATATTGTGGCAATATGTGGACCTGTGCAGATATGATATGTAGATAAATATAGGACTATTAAAAAAATTTTGGGCTCCAGTAGCGAGCATTATTATTTTTAATTTTTAAACTTTTTTTTTCCATTTTTTTTTTAAAAATCTTTTTCAATTTTTGTCTAGTAGCATAATATGGTAAGTGCTATATAAGACTATTATCATATAATAAAACAATTATTGACTAGTGCGCCATAGAATATAATCTGATATTCTATGGCTCACTAGTCAATAATTGTATGTATAATATGTTTGGGCCAGTGAAAATTGCTTTCGGACCGAGGCTCGAGGTCAAGGCGGGACAAGGCGAGGCAATTACTTCCGCGGAATTCTTGTTTACTTATCTCCCTTTGTTGTTTCATGCACTGATTTCGTGTCCGGAGCATAACTCGAACACCCTTTGGAATATTTTCATTAAACCTCACACATGCATAGACCACGACCCAAAGGTGTCGCGCGCAAGAATGACAACTCTTGCATCGTTAATTTATTTTACTTATCTCCCTTTGTTCTTTCATGCACTGATTTCGTGTCCGGAGCATAACTCGAACACCCTTTGAAATATTTTTTATTAAACTTCACACATGCATAGAAGACGACCCAAAGGTGTGTCGCGCGCAAGAATGACAACTCTTGCGTCGTTAATTTCTTAGTTATCTCCCTTTTTTGTTTTGTGCACTTATTTCGTGTGCGGAGCATAACTCGAACACCCTTTGGAATATTTTCATGAAACTTCACACATGCATAGACCACGAAATTAAAGGTGTGTCGCGCAAGAATGATAACTCTTGCATCATTAATTTTTAAGTTATCTCCCTTTGTTTTTCCGTGCACTGATTTTGTCTCCGGAGCATAACTCGAACACCCTTTTTTCAAACTACTTTTGTATCTGGGGAGGGGGATACACATGCGCTTGTTGACAAGTGTCCATTTCTAATTTTATTGAATAATGCTGACAAATGCTGCAGATCCTGATAAGACGGCTCATTACGATCAGGCTCATCCAGGTCTGCAGTGTTTGCAAATGTTGGAATATCGTAAATCTTGTAAATATTTTTCATGGGACAAAATCACATGGCTTAATTGTCTCCAATTATGATTTTCAGCTGCGGAGACAGTGTCCAGGTACACCCATACAATTGATGGAGACACGATGTACCTTATGCCGGTTCCACAGATCCAGGTAGGCGTGGCAGATTTATCAGGTCTACATTGTTTGCCAGTTAGGACAGAAAAAACAAACTATTTCCCCAGTTTCTGTAGAGCGGGAGGCTTATACCGGTAGTGTTTAGACTGTATCCGTGGGCTCGGTTAAGAAATTAAGAAGATGTGTGCCGACAGGCCATATTTTCTAGTTTATCTCATGGTAATGCATGTTCATGATTGCAAAGCACACATGCATGTCTTGAGGTCCTAATTATGCATTTACAGTGGTGGGTAGCTCCGCAATACAGATTGGTTGAGGTGTTGACATGCATACTAAGAATATATCGTTTCTACAATTTTGTTCTCTCCTTAACCCTTACACCGCTATCCTAATTTTTTGTCGTCTGCTGTTTATTTTCTACTTTACATTTTTATCACAAAGCAACATATGCTTTGACAAAAAAAACATGCTTTGACAGCACTTTAGAATAACTTACAACATGCTTTGACAGCACTTCAGAATCATTTCCAAGTCTTCACAAAGTTGTTGTCCTGGTGGGAGTACGCTACAAAATGTTCCGCATATGAATTTCATACGAAAATTTCACATTCAAATTATATAAAGTGAGCAAATATGCAATTCATATGCAAAATCTTCTTTGCATTTCATATGCAAATCATATGAATTTCATATACAAATCATATGAATTTCATATGAATTTCATATACAAATCATAAGAATTTCATATGAAGACCCATGTACAATGCTTTTAAATCTATACAATTTTCATATGAATAATTTGCATATGAATTTCATATGAAAAGTGAACAGCATATGGATTTCATGTGTTCTTTTCATAAGAATTTCATATGCAATTCATATGTTTTGCATATGTATTTTTTTCATATGAATTACATATGTGGCACATTTTGCTGTGTATCCTATTCTATGATAACCCAATACATGTGGAATATCTCTACGGGTATAAATTTTTCCATATTTTTCTCATTTCTCATCCAAAGTATATGTTGTGACCACTCATTTGAACCGTCTGAGCGAGACGGTTCAAATGGTGGTCACAACATATGCCTCCAAGAAGAAATAAGAACAATATTCATATTTTTATGTAAGGGAAATTGTAATTCCCTAGCATATTTAGGGATTTATTTCATTATTCAGATGTACACAACATTAGAAGCCAAACTGGACCCAACCATAGCGGCTTTCCTATTGGCCACAGAGGAAGTACGAGACGAGATTCAGTATAATGGTAACATTGAATATCGCCATGACACCCAGACAAACACCTCCCATCTCCATGGTAACTGGTACCAGCTGGAGTGGGCATGGAATTACATTGACTGGATCATGCAACGGCAACAGCGTATTCAATACAGGTAACTTATGTGCGTTGCGTTGACTGGAAACATTCTGCATGACTGATAATTAAATGGGTGGTCATTTTCAGGATATATCCTGAAATCAGGATTTGGCGTAGTTTGTTTAGCCATTTTCAGGATTTGACATTTGGAACTGTTCCCACTCCCGATTAAATACCGATAAATTATCAGGCATTGACGTTGCTACAATGTATCACGGTCATTCCAGATCTTGTTTATTTATTTATTGATGTTTAACTCTTTGCATGCTGGGAAATTTGTGGGCTATAAATAGTTCAAAACTAGCGGACAAAAATTCATCATATTTTCTTTTATTTCTCCTTGTAAATATCATGAATATGTCTTGGAATTCCTCAGGACTCAATTCTAATGAAATTACAAGACATATTTACAGAGAGAAATAAAACATATAGTCCTAATTTGTTTGGTGGATATTTTCGCCGCTAGCATGCAAAGAGTTAATGGTCATTTTAGGACGGCTTAGCAGGTGTCAAATACTGTACTACACCTGAACAAATGGGAGAAAAATCCCAGATATTTATATTCAGCCCTGAAATGAATATACATGTATGTAATCTGATCTGTAGCCTATTTCACCAACATTGCAAAGTACAAATGTATACTTATCTAGCAAAATGTTCAATTTAGGGATAAATTTATTCATTTTTAGGTGAAAAAAAATCCAGGCTATTGGATTGGCGAAAGCCGGGCGGGCGGGCGGCGTCCACAATCAATGTTAAGTTTTTGTGTTTGAGTCCATTTCTTTGTTACTGTACCACCTAGGACCACCAAACTTTCACAGCTTCATAATCAAGGGGTGCCCACCACATATCACTATCCAACATGTGACCATTTTTGTACCTTCACCTATTATTTCTACATAATTGACTTAGCCATTTTCAACGTTAACTTTTTAACGTACGTCTGGTTAAATTTTTTGGTTAAAACTTTTTCGTTATACTATATCTCTGCAACTGCTTCGCCCATTACCTTGAAACTTCACATGGGTGTTTATCATCTTCCATATTTTCATTCTAACCCCTAACCGTGCGGCCCCTGTGCGCAATGTCAAGGTCAAATTACTTTGAATTTATTTGTTAAATTTTTTTCCTGTACTATATCTCTGCAACTGCTTCACCCATTACCTTGATACTTCACATGGGTGTTTATCATCATTGTCGCACCCGCTTGCGGAAAGCGCGATATCGTCGGCATTTTGGCATACGTCCGTCCATACGTACGTCCGTGTGTCCGGTTAAAGTTTTTTCGTTAAAGTTTTTCCATCTACTATATCTATTTTTTTAGTGTCCATGCCTCGCCCCAAGGCGCGACATGCAGGCCACGGCCATCTAGTCTACAAAAAGTGGGTAATTTATTGTTATCCAAGTGTCCATGCTTGGAAAAAACCTGGCCTTCGTGGCTTTGCCTCGTTTCTTGTTTTGAACTTGACCCATTTTTTCCGCGCAGTTGACTTAGCCATTTTCAATGTTAAGTTTTCGCGTTTACAATGTTAAGTTTTCTTGTTTAAGTCCATTTCTTTGGTACTGTACCACCTAGGACCACCAAACTTTCACAGCTTCATAACCAAGGTGTGCCTACCACATAAAACTATCCAACATGTGACCATTTTTTTTACCTTCACCTATTATTTCTACGTTATTGACTGAGCCATTTTCAACGTTAACTTTTTAACGTACGTCTGGTTAAAGTTTTTTGGTTAAAAGTTTTTCGTTATACTATATCTCTGCAACTGCTTCGCCCATTACCTTGAAACTTCACATGGGTGTTTATCATCATCCATATTTTCATTCTACCCCCCAACTGTGCGGCCCCTGTGCCCAAGGTCAAATTACTTTGAATTTTTTTGTTAAAGTTTTTTTGTGTACTATATCTCTGCAACTGCTTCACCCATTACCTTGATACTTCACATGGGTGTTTATCATCATTGTCGCACCCGCTTGCAGAAAGCGCGATATCGTCGGTATTTTGGCATACGTCCGTCCGTACGTCCGTGTGTCCGGTTAAAGTTTTTTCGTTAAAGTTTTTCCATCTACTATATCTATTTTGTTAGTGTCCATGCCTCGCCCCAAGGCGCGACATGCAGGCCACGGCCATCTAGTCTACAAAAAGTGGGTATAATTATGTTATCCAAGTGTCTATGCTTGGAAAAAGCCTGGCCTTCGTGGCTTTGCCTTGTTTCTTGTTATTATACTGAATTTATTACATTATCACAGCCATTAATGTAATAAATTCAGTATAATAATTCTGCATACTTTTAATCATCAAATATGTGCAGTGGTTAGTTCTATTTTTTATTATACTGAATTTATTATTATCAATTAATCATCAAATATATGCAGTGGTTAGTTCTATATGAAATAATGCATTTCGGGGAAAATCAATGATTACTTTGCTAGATAAGTATACTTTGCAATGTTGATGAAATAGGCTACTGGTGCGAAGTCCTCACAACACCAGAATCACTTGGCCCACACCCTATATGTAATAGGGTAAGTACTAATCTTACTGCTCTTTTAATGGGTATAACCGGATTCAACTCTCAGATACCGGAAGCCAATTTCACCAGAATTGCAAAGTACTATACTTATCTAGCAAAGTATACTTTGAGGGAGAAATTTTCAATTTAATGATAGATTTATTATTTTTTTATTATACTGAATTTATTACATTATCACAGCCATTTTGGCTGTGATAATGTAATAAATTCAGTGTAATAATTCTGCATACTTTTAATCTTCAAATATATGCAGTCGTTAGTTCTATATGAAATAATGTGTTTTGGGGAAAATAAATGATTACTCCCTCTAAGTATACTTTGCTAGATAAGTATACTTTGCAATTTGATGAAATCGGCTACAGAAGGCCAAAAATGTTCCCGAGTGCCAAACCAGGGATATCAGGAAATCCCCTGGTGAAATTACCCTTCATAAAATGCTACCTGATAGATGGAATACCAAGCTACATGTATTTTTTTATGTCAAGTTTATCAGGTTCGGCTAGGAAATGCACCTGCTAAAACATGATGCCAAAATACTCTATTGATTGGTGTTTATCAATCTAAGGTCATTTAAACCCGGGTCAAAATACTCTAACCTACTGCCTGTTCCACGTTTTGCTGCTGACAAACTTTTGGCTATTAAACATGTTAAATCTTAAAAATATTTAAATGTAGCCACTTTTTCATAAATAACAAAAAGGTTTATAACAAAAAAATTTATGTCATGAAATTCAGTAAAATATTTATTTTCTTGCGAAAAAACGATTTTCCTATGGGAATTTGTTTTCTTAGTTACATCATTTCGAAGCTATCTAGCGAGGTTTCTGAGTCAATTTCCAATTTTTCTTTTTTTTTTACTTCTCCACCTTTTTCCCCCATGTTAAATTCCCATTTTTATTTTTTTGCTATTAAATAAATATTTGATGGAATTTCATCAAACAAGAACATTTGGGGAGGGTGACTTCTTTGTTATTGCTTAAAAAGTACTTACATTTAATTTTAGATTTAATTTGTTTAATAGTCAAAAGTTCGTCGGCAGGAAAACGTGGAACAGACAGTATAGTATGCTTTGTATACAGGGAGAGCAACCGAACATCGAAATTCAAGCTTTCTGCAAAGTCTAGACCTGATTCTGAAACTGACGATCAAAAACAATGCACTACCAGTCGTGCTCGTGATGGCGATGTCACTGAACCATTGCCCAGCAACCCTGCAGATAAGGATGACGGTAGCGAATCTCAAAGGCTGGAATCGGCTGAGATATACGTTTATGGCCGTGTCGGAGTTACGGATGATACGCGAAGGTCAAAGGTTGAGCCCAAAACCCCAAAAATGGTAACGGATCGAAAGGGCAATGAAGATTCAAAGAAAACCAGAACGGAATCAAAGAAATCGATGACAGAATCAAACAAAACAACAACGGAATCGATCAGAAGTCAGATTCCTGGGCAAGCACAAAATATTGATAGCTCTATGTCAAAAATTCTACGTGACAATCCAGAAGATGTGCGAAGTTTGGATTTTATCCATGGTGGCGTAACTGTGCAGGTTTACACAGGGCAGATAACGTTTGTGGAGACGGACGCGATTGTCAATGCTGCCATGGGCTGTCTTCTCAATGGTAAGTCATGTGATTTCAATGGTAAGTCATGTGATTTCAATGGCAAGTCATGTGACTTCAATGGCAAGTCATGTGATCTCATTGGTAAGTTGTGTGATTTCAATGGTAAGTCGTGATTTCAATGGTAAGTCATGTGATTTTGATGGTAAACCATGTGATTTCAATGATATGTCATGTGATTTCAATGATGTGACTTCAATGATAAGTTATGGAATGATAAGTTATGAGATTTCAATGATAAGTCATGGTATTCCAATGGTAAGTCATGTGATTTCAATGGTAATTCATGTGACTTCTATGGTGAGTCATGTGATTTCAATGGTAAGTCATGTGACATCTATGGTGAGTCATGTGATTTCAATGGTAAGTCATGTGACTTCTATGGTAAGTCATGTGATTTCAATGGTAAGTCATGTGACTTCTATGGTGAGTCATGTGACTTCAATGGTAAGTCATGTGACTTCAATGGTAAGTCATGTGACTTCAATGGTAAGTCATGGTATTTCAATGGTAAGTCATGTGATTTCAGTGATATGTCATGGGATTTCAATGGTAAGTCATGTGACTTCAATGGTAAGTCATGTGACTTCAATGATAAATCATGGGATTTAAATAGTAAGTCATGTGATTTCAATGGTAAGTCATGTGATTTTGATGGTAACTCATGTCATTTCGATGGTAAGTCCTGTGTATTAAATGGTGAGTGAGTCATGTGATTTCAATGGTAAGTCATGTGACTTCTATGGTGAGGCATGTGACTTCAATGGTAAGTCATGTGACTTCAATGGTAAGTCATGTGACTTCAATGGTAAGTCATGGTATTTCAATGGTAAGTCATGTGATTTCAGTGATATGTCATGGGATTTCAATGGTAAGTCATGTGACTTCAATGGTAAGTCATGTGACTTCAATGATAAATCATGGGATTTAAATAGTAAGTCATGTGATTTCAATGGTAAGTCATGTGATTTTGATGGTAAGTCATGTCATTTCGATGGTAAGTCCTGTGTATTAAATGGTGAGTGAGTCATGTGATTTCAATGGTAAGTCATGTGACTTCTATGGTGAGGCATGTGATTTCAATGGTAAGTCATGTGACTTCTATGGTGAGTCATGTGATTTCAATGGTAAGTCATGTGACTTTCTAATGGGGAGGTCATTGTGATTTCAATGGTACGTCATGGCATTCTTCTTTGGTGAGTCATGTGACTTCAATGGTACGTAATTGTGACTTATTATGGTATAAAAACTCATGGGAGTTTTTTTAAATGGGAAGTCATGGTGAATTTCAATGGTTTAAATAAGTCATGGGATTTTGGTGGTAAGTCATGTGATTTCAGTGATATGTCATGGGATTTCAATGGTAAGTCATGTGACTTAAATGATAAATCGTGGGATTTAAATGGGAAGTCATGTGATTTCAATGGTAAGTCATGGGATTTTGATGGTAAGTCATGTCATTTCGATGGTAAGTCCTGTGAATTAAATGGTAAGTCATGTGACTTCAATGGCGAGTCATGGGATTTCAATGATAAGTCATGGGATTTCAATGGTAAGTCATGTGATTTCCATGGTAAGTCATGAGACTTCAATGGTAAGTCAAGGGATTTAAATGGTAAGTCATGTGTTTTCAATGGTAAGTCATGGGATTTAAATGGTAAGTCATGTGATTTCAATGGTAAGTCATGTGATTTTGATGGTAAGTCATGTGATTTTGATGGTAAGACATGGGATTTTGATGGTAAGTTATGTGATTTCAATGGCAAGTCATGTGATTTCAATGGTAAGTCATGGGATTTTGATGGTAAGTCATGGGATTTTGATGGTAAGTCATGTGATTTTGATGTTAAGTCATGGGATTTCGATGGTAAGTCATGCGATTTCGATGGTAAGTCATGCGATTTAAATGGTAAGTCATGTGATTTAAATGATATGTCATGGGATTTCAGTGATAAGTCATGGGATTTCAATGGCAAGTCATGTGGTTTCATTGGTGCTTTTGTCATGTGATTTCATTGGTAAATCATGTGATTTTGACGGTAAGGCATATGATTTCAATGGTAAGTCATGTGATTTCATTGGCAAGTCATGTGAGTTTGATGGTAAGTCATATGATTTTGATGGTAAGTCATGTGATATCGATGGCAAGTCATGTGATTTCAATGGCAAGTTGTAGATCTCCACACAAATGACAGAAAATTTGGGTTTCTTCTAATCTGCAATAACACTCTTGCAGCCTGATATGTGGCTGTCACTGGAGAAATGGGGTGTATGGGTTTTGCGGCCAGTGTAGATCCGCACAGTCTGATCAGAATCTGCACTGTTCGCCATTCCATCAATGAAACACCGGTCACCATACTAACCAGTATTATAGATCGTCATCAGGCTACAGGCTACACTGATCACAAATCCCATAAGCCCAATTTCTCCAGTCACAGCCACATATGACTGGATGTATGGGGATTATGACTTTTGTGGCCTGTCTAGCTCCTGGCACACTCTTGCAGCATCAAATGTGACTATGTCTAGAGAAATAAGCATTTTGAAATGGGTATCCCGTCAAGAATACTCAGTGCTCCAGATAAGATGCGAATTGCCGTATTTTACGCACTTATTTTAGCTGAATACACATTGAATATCAACAGTGGGAGTAAAAAATACTCACAGCAATGTGAAAAAAATACGCATTGATTATCAAATTGAGTTGAAAAAGTTGAAAATTTACTTAGTTGAGCGGCAAAAAGCAAACACTTTGCTTTTTGCAGCTCAAGTAAGTAAATTTTCAACTTTATTACAGTATAAATAAGTGAATAAGTAATAATACACTCAAATAAGTGAATGCTTAATTTTTTATATTTTTTTATCATTTGTTCCCTATTTAATAATGAAGAAATTCAATAATCCATTTTGTGAAAATAAACTACGCATTTAATTTGAATCCGGTGATACAATACTCATTAGACACAACGCTTATCTGGAGCTCTGGAATACTTCAGTAGTCTGATATCACTATGACTGGCGATATGGGGCTTACAGGGATTCCGCTGGGGAAAATAAAAAAATCGCCACTTCAAAAAATAAAAAATATTTTTTTTTCTTTTTTTTTCGAAAAGTGCAATTTTTTATCGCCAATTGTTTATTTTTATCCCCAATTGCGAAAGTGGCGATCGCCAGCGGAATCCCTGGGCTTGTGACATTTGTGTCCGATCTAGCTCATAGTTAGCTACAATAATTCTCTTCCAATGTTATCTACGGCTACAATTTGATTGACCCATTCAAAAAATGTGAGCAACCAAAGTGCATACCCAAACCTGTTGCATGTAGGTCAAAATTTAGTAAACTGTATATTTTATACCTTTAAACGAATAATCTTCCGGCCTTCGTCCAGTATTCCCGCGACTTTTCCAAGTTTATACCCCGATAAATTCCACAAAAATGCCATTCATTCCTATAATGGACAGTGGACGTGTCCACCACCTCAATGGCAATGCATAATTGTTGGACCCATATGTGTTTTTTTGTTTTTTTTGGCATTGCATTTCTGACCACATGGCATATTTTATTGAATTAAATGCTCACAGGCGGCGGTGTTGCCCGAGCCATCGCCGGTGCCGCCAGTCCACAGATGCAGGCGGAGTGTGACGCGTATGTCCGTACACACGGCAATCTTCGTAATACCAACGTGATGCACACGAGCGCTGGCGGAATGATCAGTAGCAAGGTTAAGCACATCCTACATACAGTCGGACCCATATGGTGAGTAGGATTTCTCCCAGGATTAAAAAAGGAAGTGTAAAGCCAGAAAAAGGGCCACATTCAGCATGTGAAACATTTTTCACCCATTTCATGCCATTTTGATTGGAGAAAATCGTAAATAATTTCTTTATATGTGCTTAGAAGTATATGTCGCGACCACCATTTGAACCGTCTCATAGAGACTGTTCAAATGAGTGGTCGCAACATATACAGTGAAACCTCGCTAAACCGGACACCCTGGGAGGTCCCTAGGGTGTGCGGTTCAGTGAGGTTTCACTGTAAATCAGGCATTGTTACATTGTTACATGGTTTCCGTTGTTTGCACATATGCTCATTCCGGGGCCGCGCGTAATGGAAATGCCTTCATGACGTCACTACGTGGAAGTGACTTCATGACGTCACTACTTCTTGATGTTCATGACGTTCATGACGCGGCCCCGGAATATGAATACCGAAAATTATCTACGTGAATGGGACAATTTATAAAAGTACTGAAAATACTGCGGCCTTGGGGTTCAAACAGTTCCCTCGGGCCACAGCAAACGTTTGCACACGGCTGGACATGATCAAACCTTATATTTGATTATTCCGAGCAATAGTTGCGTGCTATGCGATCACGAACAGGCATTATCACCCGAGTGAAATGACCAAGAACCCAATCAAAATTATGATCACAAATGTTTGATGTTGTCCAGTTTTGAGAGGTTACACTGTACTTTCATCGAGAAATAAAAAAATAAGAATACAATAATTCCAGCACAAAAATATTTACACAATTCCCTAACATTTGATTGGCCCGTAGCAAGTCTCTGTCCAAAATTTATATCCCAGTAAACTCCCAAGCCGAACTACTTTCCGTAACCGTGAGGCGCAGTTAAAATAATTCTTAAGAAAACGGAAAATAAACACATTTTCTTGATGATTTCTTTTCAAATGCTGGAATTATAAGGAATGAATGGCCTTTTTGTGGAATTTATCGGGGATATAAACTTGGAAAAGTCGCGGGAATACTGGACGAGGCGGAAGGCCATTCATTCCTTATAATTCCAGCATTTGAAATAAATTCATCAAGAAAATGTGTTTATTTTCCGTTTTCTTAAGAATTATTTTAACTGCTCTTCACGGTTATGGAAAGTAGTTCGGCGTGGGAGTTTACTGGGATATAAATTTTGGACAGAGACTTGCTACGGGCCAATCAAATGTTAGGGAATTGTGTAAATATTTTTGTTCTGGAATTATTTCTAGTTTAATGTTTTATATTTTGGTTGATAATCATCATGATGCCTGTAATGTCTCAGCAAATTGTTATTATGTGATTAAAAAAATCGAGAGAAAAAAATAAAATTTCTAGGGGCAGCATGGTGCCTAGATATAGCACTATGGCTTGTTTCATATATCACTGGATGTACTGGCTATTTTACCAGGTCCATGTACTCAGAGAGTGACCAGGTATCCCATGAGCTGACCAGTACATACCTGAACTGCTTCACCTATGCCAACAAGGAACTCGGTCTCAAGTCACTGGCTCTACCAGTCATCAGTTCAGGTATGTACAGTATTCGATTTGGTCAACGTTACTTTCTTCTATCGAGACAGTTCAAATGAGTGGTCACAACATATACATGTACTTTAGTTGAAAAATCTGAAAGAAATGTTTTAAAATGTTCATGCACCCGAAAGTGTACT
Source organism: Conchocele bisecta (assembly GCA_029237695.1). Taxonomy (NCBI): domain Eukaryota; kingdom Metazoa; phylum Mollusca; class Bivalvia; order Lucinida; family Thyasiridae; genus Conchocele; species Conchocele bisecta. The sequence goes on along the minus strand of CM055272.1, from coordinate 53,610,534 downwards.
CCGCATGTAATGGGTTAAATGTTTTACTATATTTAACTGTTTTCACTGCAGGTATATTCCATTAGTGGTCTGTGCCGACCATTTTCTATGTGTCCAGTCGTATATTTAACTCTTTCTAATAATTCTACACAGAAGTATATGTTGTTACTACTCATTTGAAAACGAGACAGTTCACATGAGTAGTCGTAGTCGGAACATATTCTTTTGAATAGAAACAAGAAAAATAGCAAAATTATATCAAGTTGTTCATACACCATAATTATAGGGGTTTGCAACTTTGCAACATCAAATGTGTTAATCATTTCACTGGATGTGATCTTGCTATTCACTGCCATTTTCTAATTGCACAATTCTGATGATAATGCAAAACTGTAAATGCTTCCTTCATTTCTAATCAGAAGTATATATTGTGACCACCATTTGAACCGTCTCGTCGAGACGGTTCAAATGAGTGGTCACAATATATACTTTCATTGAGAAATAAGAAAAATTGTAATGAAAATATTTCAAAATATTCGTACACCCAAAAATATATTCGGAATGTTCAAGTTAAATGTTTTACTATATTTAACCATTTTCACTTTAGGTATATTCGGGGTTCCATTAGAGTTATGCGTGCGATCGTTCCTGGATGCGATATTGCTATTCACCGGAGATGGCGGCCGGGCCCAGAACCTGACAGATATACATTTGGTGAACAACGACATGGAAAACACAGCAATGACAGTGGTCATCCTACGACAGCTGATTGAACAGGGGCTCCATGGTCTCACTGCTGAAGTAAAGGGGATGTTCGATAAAATGTCCGTGAGTAAGGACAGGGTTGCCACACCGGGCCGAAGCCGAAAGAAAGTTCTCTGATATTTCCTTGACCACTTCTCCCTGACCAAAAAAATGCAATATTGACTGTGATAACGACAGTTTAAATTAAATGTGTATTTTCTGCCCAATAATGTTACACTACATGGGGCTGCATGGGTGCACAGGGGCTGCATGGGCGTTCTTTACAATGAAAATATGTGCGAATCTCGGACACACGAAGACGGACAACCCGAAAAAATCATTCTGGGTACATGAAATGCGGAAATTATTGAAAGTAAGATGACAGCTTATTGAACTGGGGCTGGATAGTCTCACTGCTGTAATATAGGGTTGACTGTATTGTAATATAGGGTTGACTGTATTGTAATATAGGGTTGACTGTATTGTAATATAGGGTTGACTGTATTGTAATGTAGGGTTGACTGTATTGTAATATAGGGTTAACTGTATTTTATTATATACCTACCCATGAAATACAGTTATACGATGTAAATAAAAGTCATATGTTCTCATCGATGAAATAAACAACTTCCGGTGAAAATACGACTACTTCCGCTATCTATATTCATAACGCGCATCGGCAGTAAAACAGCTCAAATAGGCTGCAAATACTCATTAATTACCGTATACAGTCTAAAAAACTGCTAATTTCCATGGAGCGGTATATAGATCTCGTGGGGTGAAATGTCCATATTTCACTCGTGCCTAACGGTACTCGTGAAATATGGAGATGTCACACCACTCGATGAACATATATGTCATATTCGTTGCAAAAATATGAATATCCTCTATGTAATATAGGGTTAACTGTATTGTAATTTTCAAATTTGCGGCGTATATCAGAAAATGATAGGTCGGAAAACATGTTTAATGGCGACGCGCTGAAAATGATAGGTCGGAAAACATGTTTAATGGCGGCGCGCTAGATTAAACATGTTTTCCGACCTATCATTTTCTGATATATGCCGTAAATTTCAAAATTACAATGCGGTTAACCTATTTCTAATGCACTCCTTTACTACTGGCGTAGGAATACATATTTAAATAATTTGCGACCGTTCATCAACAATGATATACCTGTAATGTATGACCATCAGCCAATCAGATTGCTTAATATTTATAGAGTGCATTACAAAGTTAGATGACAGGGGCTGGACTCACTGTTATAAGTAAAAGAGCTTGATAAAAATGTCGGTGAGGAAACGGATGGAAGTGAAAGTCAAAAACGATGAAGTAAATGAAATGGATGATTTCGGAGCCTCGAAATTCCTATCCGTTGCCTGTCCTACCTGATACACTTGATATGCAGACACTCAACTGGTATTCTCTATTTATCCCGTCAACACAGTGCGTATGTGCCGTGAAACACGGTGCCGTGAAATATTTTTGATATCCAGTCAATACAATTTTTGCATTTTACAGCCATTTGTAGGTGTTGACAGGATAAATAGAATAGTAGGTTAGTGCCGTGAATGGGAAAAATATCTGGTGCGGCACGGAAACGGGATGTGCTCGGCAGAGCCTCGCCCATCCCGTTTCCTGAGCCTTGCCAGATATTTTTTCCCATTCACAGCACTAACCTACTATTCTCTATCTATTTTCCTTATTTCTGAACCAAAGTATATGTTGTGACCACTCATTTGGACCATCTCGGCGAGACGGTTCAAATGAGTGGTCACAACATATACTTCTGATGAGAAATAAAGAAATTCTTGAGCCTTGCCGGATATTTTTTTCCATTCACGGCACTAACCTACTACTCTCTATAAGTAGCACCACTGCTCCCAGGCCAAGGTCAGTGAGTGTCAAGGTCATGATCATGATCAAGTTATTTTATTTTCCTTTATCTTATATTTAAGGGTGGCAATTGTCTCAATGAATGTAATGAACAATGAATGTAATTTCTACAATACAATAACCATTGGATATACAAATTGCCTACCATGCAGTACCTGGGGTTAGTTCTAACTATTTTAGTGTTAAAGGTACATGCCCACTCAGTAGGCACAAAATGTTCTTTATAGGAATTAAATAAGTGTATGTTTGTGTCACTATTCCACCAGTTCTAAAATCATTTAGTAATATTTTTTTTTACCGATAGTGACGCGCAGTGGTATCATGCTATTTTCATCTGAAAATGAGGCATTCTATTTTTTTTATTATTTATACTAATTAAATGTGTCACCTGCAAAAATAATATTTTCGCGCGGTTTTATCCGGCTATTTTCATATGCAAATGAGGCATGTTTTTTTTTAAATTATTTATACTAATTAAATGCGTCACGTGAATTTTTTTTTCCTGACATATTATAAAGTATGATCATTGCACATTAAAAAATAAATACAGAGAATAAATAGTAATGTCCGTTAACAATTTAAGGAAACACTGTTATCGCCCCTGATATCAGTGTGGAAATTTACGTCCGATATAAAATGTACAAAGAGGTAAATCTATGCGTGGGGTAATGGTGAATGAATATTTATTTTGCCAGAAAATGTATATAAAGAACATTTTGTGCCTACTGAGTGGGCATGCTCCTTTAAAGTTTTGCTTTTATTGCTTGTTAGTTGACAATTACAGCTGTGATATATATGAGCAGACTCTAATATTACCTCCCTTATCACATGATCAATTTTCATCGATATTGATTTGATAAAAAAAGGTGATATTTTCCATAAATTACGGCAAAAGTAGACACAAAATTCAGAATTCCGCATGAGCTCTGAAAATGTTGATGTTATTTGTGGCTATGACTCTGGAGAAATGGGGCTTATGTGTTTTGCGACCAGTGAAGATCCAGATCAGACTGTGCATCCGCACAGTCTGATCAGGATCTGCACTGTTCACCATTCCATCAATGAAACACCTCGTATACTTCCATCAAGGACTATAGATCATCATCAGGGTACAGGAGGTTGTTATTGGATCAGGAGCTACACTGGTCATGAATCTCATAAGCCCCATTTCTCCAATTGCAGCCACCTTTATGAAAAAGAAGACCAATCAGTATCGGCGAAAGTTGGCGATGTGATATGGGTGGTAATAACAGAGCCACGCTCACATTGTATGCATGAATGGTTTTAGTATACCCCTGGTATATAAAGTATGTCGAGGGGTATATAGTTTTCGTCTGTCCGTCCGCAAGATATGCGTTAAAGTTTTCTGGTACCCATTATCTCTAAATCGGATTGACTTCAAAATTCAAATCCTTCCTTATCATCATGTATATGTTCACACCCATCCGGCCTTCATGTCCAAGGTCAAGGTCAAATTACATAAGAAATTTGCGTTAATTTGTTTAAATATTAGCGGTTAAATTTTTGTTTGTCGGTCCAAGCAGCGGCCGGGGGTATCCGTGAGCCTATGCTCACTTGCTCTAGTTGCTTTAGTATTTGTTTTATCCCGTCAACACAGTGCGTATGTGCCGTGAAACATTTTTGATATCCAGTCAATACTATTTTTTGCATTTTACAGCCATTTGTAGGTGTTGACGGGATAAATAGAATAGTAGCTTAGTGCCGTGAATGGGAAAAAATATCTGGCGCGGCACGGAATGGGATGTGCTCGGCAGAGCCTCGCCCATCCCGTTTTCTGAGCCTTGCCAGATATTTTTTCCCATTCACGGCACTAACCTACTATTCTCTATCTATTTTCCTTATTTCTGAACCAAAGTATATGTTGTGACCACTCATTTGAACCGTCTCGGCGAGACGGTTCAAATGAGTGGTCACAACATATACTTCTGATGAGAAATAAAGAAATTCTTGAGCCTTGCCGGATATTTTTTCCCATTCACGGCACTAACCTACTAGTCTCTATATTGTATAATCTGCATTATGTATGGTTTGCATTGTTACCTGTTCTTCATATATCTTATTTTGTCTTTTTATCGTATCAAGCTCAGGCCATAAACAAAAGTACTTTGGTTCTCATGTATCGCTGCGTCTGAATAATCTCTGCGTGTCGAGCATTTTATTGTCATCGAGAAGTAAAATTGTACCGACGTTGTTGGTGATACTTTTGATAACGTCAAAAGGACGTCAATCCCGGCTAAGATCAACGTATAAACGTCAGCGTCGTGTTTTGCATTGGCTGTTCTTTCTAGCGCAAAATACAATTATGTACATAATACAATGGTTGTCTGTATAATAATCATTAGTAAATATAATTCAAGTACCACGTAAATATAATAATAATTGATAATATAAATAATACATTTGAATGCACCAGGTCTATGTAAATGTTCGTGGTCAAGTATTGGGCTAGATATTTTAAAGTTGGTATTTTGCTGTTGTGTTCATATGCGACTGCTACAAAAGGCACACCAAGAGAAAGAAGACGAAATTCACATTTCGTAATTGCAAGAGCATTATCGTTCAGTTAATTTATACTACACAATCTACAAAAACTTTTACAAATGTACAATAGCGACGTAAATTGCAGCGTGTGACATTTCCACTACTGTCTGTTTCACGAAAGCTGCCCAAATTTTACGGCCATATAAACAATTCAAAAACAATATTTTTTTTGATAATATTAAATTAAAGGAAAATTTAAGAATGAGCCTTCTTTTTATTTCGTGAAATTTGGTCAAATAATGGTTTTATTACAAAAAATTGATTTCTGTATGGGAATTTAACATGGGGGGGAAAAGAGGTAGAGTTGTGGGAGGAGTAAAAAAACAAAAAAAATTGGAAATTGACTCCGAAACCTGGCTAGATAGCTTAAATTTTAAAAATCGGTCCAGTATTTCTGAAATTCTAAAAAATAATTCCCATGTTAAATCCCCATAGTCACTCCGTGAAGATGTCTATGGGGATTTAACATGGGGAAATTGTTTTTTCGCAATAAAATCAATATTTGACCATATTTCACGAAATAAAAAGAAGGCTCATTCTTATTTTTTCCTTTAATTTAATATTATCGAAACAAATATTGTTTTTGAATTGTTTATATAGCCGTAAAATTTGGGCAGCTTTCGTGAAACAGACAGTAGACATTTGAAAGTGCGTAGCTCTTTATGTTTATGTGCAACCGCCACAAAATGTACACTACTGGAAAGAAGTTAAAACACACATTGTTTAGTAATATAATTACCGTGCTACGTAAATGCTGCAAATATTTTGTTGTGTCACACAAACTACGGCAACTTTAAAAAATGCGCATTCGCGACATTATTAGTAAAGTGTGACATTTTCACAAGACATTCTAAAATGCGCAGTATTTTATTCATTTTCTTCACGGATCCCACACATTGTATTTCACAAGAAAGACTACAAAATGTATAAGTTTAATATTATTTAGTTCATCGAATGTGTGATATGAATTTTCTTGATTGACTTTTGTAATTGTTAAAATAAAATGCACATTAACGACGTTGTGACAAAATGTGACACCTATTGTAGTATACCATCACATATAATTTGATAACGTGTTTAGATTATATAACACAAACTATGTATACCCTAGTGAAAAGTTTTTTATGCATAACATATATCCGAAGTAGTGGCTTTGCGAACGAAAGTAGGTTCCTGCTAATGTTTTTCATTTGGGACATAATTCTCCAAATTACAAATTCTTCTCTTATTTATTGAATTGGCGACGAAATGACAAACCATTTAACTTAACACAACAATAATAGTTATGTGTGACAAATTGGCCTTGAATTCTTAACACTTACTACGCTGTATTAAATGTTGTCGTCTGCTGGAAATGTTTTATTTTCAATATTTCTCGACAAAAACCTGGTTTTGACAGCACATGAGAATCGTCTCCAGTGGAGACGATTCTCATGTGCTGTCAAAAGCAGTTTTTTGTTAAGAATTAAAGCAAAAATGAAAAACAGCAGATTGAAATTTCCGTCAACAGCGATATTTCGAGTATCAATAAATCATATGTTCATGTGGGATATTTATTGTCTATTTTTGGACATAAACAACATACAATAGTTGGTAGCATTTAACCCTTCCTACGCTATTGACGGAAATTGCCGTCTGCTGTTTTTCATTTTTGCTTTAATTCTTAACTATTTCTGCCTCAAAGTATACTTTGCTAGATAAGTATACTTTGCAATGTTGGTGAAATAGTCTACTGAAAAGAGGCTGAAACTCCCTAACAAGAGTGTACCATTTCAGCACATCAGACAGAATCTGAAACATTACGAAAATTTCAAATCGTGATAATTCCAGCACAAAAATATTTACACAATTCCCTAACATTTGATTGGTCCGTAGCAAGTCTCTGTCCGAAATTTATATCCCAGTAAACTCCCATGACGAACTACTTTCCGTAACCGTCAGGCGCAGTTAAAATAATTCTTAAGAAAACGGAAAATAAACACATTTTCCTGATGAATTTATTTCAAATGCTGGAATTATAAGGAATGAATGGCCTTTTTGTTTAATTTATGGAGGATATAAACTTGGAAAAGTCGCGGGAATACTGGACGAGGCCTTCCGGCCTTCGTCCAGAATTTTACGCGACTTTTCCAAGTTTATACCCCGATAAATTCCACAAAAATGCCATTCATTCCTATAAACAAAAAGTCTGAAATCGGACTAAAAGAGGAAAAGTCTCACGCATGCATGTCACTTAGCCTTGATCTTGAATGCAGGGGCCGCCTGGGTGAGCTATAGAATGAAAATATGGATGATAACAAATAAATATATGAAGTTTCAAGCGAATCCGACTTACGGTTGCAGAGATATAACAGATAGCTAGAAACTCACATTTTGCCAACACTTTAACACAAATTCTAAGTAATTTGGTCTCGACCTTGTTTGTACAGGCCACATTTGTTGGCTTTGGAATGAAACTATGGATGGTAATAAACAGGAATATGAAGTTTCAAATCAATCAGACTTAGGGTTGCAGATATAATAGTTAGCCGAAAAGTTCACATTGTTTTGCCAAAATTTTAATGCAAAGGCAAAACTTTAATGCAAATTTCTAAGTACATGTATATAGATATTGACCTTGTGCATGTGGGCCACATGGGTGGGCTCACTCCAACTTAGGGTTGCAGAGATATAACAGATAGAAATTTGCGTTATTATAGTTGTTTGACTAAGTCATTTGACGTAGACCTTGAAGACAGGGGCCGGCCGCATAAGTGGGCTATAGAATGAAAATAAGGATGGTGATAAGCAAGTATATGAAGTTTCAAGTCAATTGGACTTAGGGTTGCAGAGATAATAGGTGCACGAATAAAAAACGTAAATCGTATGGACAGCGCTATACTATATCGTACTATTTTGCAATATAGGAATGAATCACCTTTTTGTGGAATTTATCGGGGATATAAACTTGGAAAAGTCGCGGGAATACTGGACGAAGGCCGGAAGGCCTCGTCCAGTATTCCCGCGACTTTTCCAAGTTTATATCCCCGATAAGTTCCACAAAAAGGCCATTCATTCCTTATAATTACCAGCATTTGAAATAAATTCATCAAGAAAATGTGTTTATTTTCCGTTTTCTTAAGAATTATTTTAACTGCGCCTCACAGTTACGGAAAGTAGTAAACGTGGGAGTTTACTGGGATATAAATTTTGGACAGAGACTTGCCAATCAAATGTTAGGGAATTGTGTAAATATGTTTGTGCTGGAATTATATGGGCGTAAACAAAGAAAAGAGACTATTACAAACAGTTTGATGTAAAAATATACTAGGAGTTTATGCGACCTTGTGAAGGTCAGAACAGTCAAGTCATGTTAATTGTTGCACGAGTGTCGCACATGTTCACATGTATAAATTTGTGTAATCCATCCAATAGTATTTACCCTTAAAATACTAAATTAATTTGTGTCATCTGCTGAATATTTTTAATTTATCTCATCAAAAACATGGTTTGGCAGCACTTTAGAATCATTTCCAATGGATGGAAATGATTCTAAAATGCTGCCAAACCATGTTTTCACCGAGATAAAAGACAAAATATGAATTAACAGCAGACGACTATTTTCGGTTCCCACATTCTAAGGGTTAAGTTATGGCATGATGGAGAAACTCTTACAATCTTTTCGACTCGCATGACCACGGCTGGAACCTCAAGAGCAAGAGTTGTCAACTGGTGGCCGTTTCACTAAACTTCATACGACTAACATGTTCGTCGTAAGAGCAAATTTAAGATAATCTGGAAATTTCAATTGATGGATTTACATTTATTGAACATATGCTGCATATTATGCTACCTATGCTCAATAAATGTAAATACAATAATTGTTAACAAGTAAACAGTGTTAATATGAAATTTACAGGCTATCATAATTTTGCACTTGCAAACATTTGAGTTGTACAAAGTTTAGTGAAACGGCCCCCTGGAAACTTTCAAACTATTCCATTGTGGGTGGTGGTTGGGCAAATGATATAGTAATGAATGGCCTTTTTGTGGAATTTACCTGATAAATTCAACAAAAAGGCCATTCATTCCTTATTATTCCAGCATTTGAAATAAATTCATCAAGAAAATGTATTTATTTTCCGTTTTCTTAAGAATTATTTTAACTGCGCCCGACGGTCAGGGAAACTATTTCGGCATGGGAGTTTACTGGGATATAAATTTTGGACAGAGACTTGCTACGGGCTAATCAAATGTTAGGGAATTGTGTAAATATTTTTGTGCTGGAATTATGACGGCGTAAATTAACAGTAGGGGTTCCTCCTTATAGGAATCACTATTTGCCTGGTTTGGCCCTCCGGTACATTTTTATCTTTGGTTCTTTTGTTACCTGGGAGTTGAATTGGGTTATTGCCAATCATAAAAGTAGTAATATTATTACTGATCCTACTGCTTTTGGGAGGGGGCCAAGTTTGGGAGGGGGCCAAGGGGACCAGTGATTCTGGTGTGGCGAGGACCTGGCATCAGATCAGGATTATTCTGATCTCAGGGCTGAATATATAGTTTTATTGTAAATATTCAGTTCCGATTTTGGGATTGTCCCCCCATTTGTACATGTACTTGAAAAATGTACATGCACTTGTACAGGTAATATATGGGATTTAGTACTAAACCCATTGATCCAGCCTTAAATGACCTTAGCTGTTGATGGGCCGTTAAACACCAACAAACAAACAAATCAAACTATTCCATTAATCAGAAAGTTGTATTGTTTTCAGAAACAAGAACACGTCCACAAATCTTTGCAGATACTGATGAGACGGCTCGTTACGAGCCGGCTCATCTGGATCTACACCGTTTGCAAACATACAGGTCTGTAGTTTTGAAAAGGTTAAACAACACAGTTACATTGTTGTATGTTTTAATAATCAATATGAGACACATCTATGAAACAGACAATAGGTACATATATCTGCAATGTTCTGACAAAACCAGGGGCCGTTGCACTAAACTTTGTACGACTAAAATGTTCGCAAGTGCAAATATAGGATCGTCTGGAAATTTCAATTGATGGATTTACATGTATTGAGCATAGGCTGCATTTGCAGCCGATGCTCAATAAATGTAAATCCAATAATTGTTTACAAGAACACATGGTAATGTGAAATTTCATAATTGAAACATTTTAGTCGTATGAAGTTTAGTGAAACGGTCACCGGGACTATTTTGTAGCCCAGGAGAGAACATACTGGACTATTTACATTGCCACTGCGTTTAAAATATCGAGTCCATATCCCGCCAATTGAGTTTTCAGCTTCGATACATACATTAGCCCAGGTGACATCGCGTGACGTTAATTAATTTCCATGAAATTGTCAATAATGGCATGTTATTGACCGTGAAACGTCGTTGTTCCATGAACGGCGATAAAATTATGTAAAACAAGTTAATTTTAACGCCATACTGGGTCTTTACATCTTTAAAACTATCAGATAATACGCTGTAAATATAAGTAAAGACAAGGGCATTGTTATCACTAAGCTAATCCCCTCACTGGCAGCCTTGATAATAACAAAAAAACAAGGTGAACACAAGTCCTCAGTGACCTTGGGTGGTCAGACGTGGGTCATGTGCAAAACAAAGCACCATCCCTAGACACACATTGTGGCCAAATATTATCATAATCGGTGAATTGGTTCATAAGTTATTGAAAAATGCAAGGTGTTACTCGCATATGTACATGGACTAACGCTATATGCCCTCTTGTGTGGGGATAATAAGAAAAGTATGGGCGTTTACTGTGATGTGAAGAACATTTGGTCTGTTTAAAGTTTGCAAAGAATCTCCTTTGGACTTGGCACACATTAAACAGACCAAATGTCAACAGCCAATGGTTTTATTCGATAATTGATTGAGGATTTACGACTGGTCAGCAACAAGGTCACATGTGGCTGTGACTGGAGAAGTGGATTGATTGGGGTTTTATGTTCATGAAACAACATGAACAGACTGGAGAAATGGAGCTTATGGTTTTCGTGTTAGGTGTAAATATCGTTAAGGATGGATTCAGTTAGTTTGTTTATTGGTGTTTAACGTGGGGTGGGGGGGGGAGGTGTGGGGGGGGGGGTAGAGGCTAGGCGGGCGTTAAGTGCTTGGGGGTCGTAGGGGTGGGGGGGGTGGGTTAGGGGCCAGTTTAGGAGGGGGGGGGGGGGAGGGTTGCGCGGCCTATCAACAGCTAAGGTCATGTAAGGCCGGGCAAATGGGTTCGATCCCGTTTTAACCTGCTGCATTGGTGGGAAAATTCCAAAATCAGAACTGAATATTTACATCGAGAAACAATATATTCAGCCCTGAAATTAGAATAACCTGACCATCGGTTGGCAGAGGTCCAAAGCCACTACACCAAAGTCACTTGGCCCCTTCCCCTAGAATAGGATTACGAATAATCGTAATACTCACATAAGGGGTATAACCAGATTCAACTGTCACATACAAAATGCCAAAGACGTATGTGAGGGCCAAACCAGGTCTCCATTTGGAATTCCGGTAAGGATGAACCCCGATCGTTAAATTTCCCATCGCTTGCACCCACCTTCCACCCACGGATTCAGTTAGATGTGAATCCCGGAAAGGATGGATTCATTGCTAGATGCAAATCCCGGTAAGGATGGATTCACGGGTAGATGTGAATCTTGCGAACGATGGATTCACCATTAAGGTACACATACTCTCACATTTCCTTCACACCAAATGCTTTAAATCCAACACACATTATTCTGCTCATACCACTGAGACTAATGCTTTTCATTCAATAGTTTTCCACAGTAGACAAAATAAAGTCATGTCTATATAGTGTATATGCCCAGCGTTCTTGGAAGATAATTTTTGTTTGTTGGGGTTTAACGGCCTATCAACAGCTAAGATCATTTAAGGCCGTGTCAATGGGTTTAGTACTAAATCCCGTATATTACCTGTACAAGTACATGTACATGTTCAAGTACATGTACAAATGGGGGGAAAATCCCAAAATCAGAACTGAATATTTACAATAACAAAACTATATATTCAGCCCTGAAATCAGAATAATCCTGATCTGATGCCAGGTCCTCGCCACACCAGAATCACTTGGCCCCTCCCAAAAGATGTAGGATCAGTAATAATCTTACTACTTTTATAATGGGCAATAACCCAATTCAACTCCCAGGTAACTAAAGAGCCAAAGATAAAAACGTACCTGAGGGCCAAACCAGGCAAATCGTGATTCCTATAAGGAGGAACCCCTACCGTTAATTTACACCGTCTCATTCGCCCAACCACCACCCACTCTTGGAAGATAATTTGTTTGTTTGTTTATTATTAGTGTTTAATGGCCTATCAACAGCTATGGTCATGTAAGGCCGGGCAAAGGGGTTCGATCCTATTTTAACCTGCTGCATTGGGGGGAAAACCCCAAAATCAGAACGGAATATTTACATCGAGAACAAATATATTCAGCCCTGAAATTAGAATAACCTGACCTGGTGCCAGGTCCATACCACACCAAGTCACTTGACCCCTTCCCCTAAAATAGGATTACGAATATCGTAATACTCGCATATTTGTTTGTTTATTGGTGTTTAATGGCCTATCAACAGCTAAGGTCATGTAAGGCCGGGCAAACGGGTTCGATCCCGTTTTAACCTGCTGCATTAGGGGGGAAAATTCCAAAATCAGAACTGAATATTTACATCGAGAAACAATATATTCTGACCTGGTGCCAGGTCCATACCACACCAAAGTCACTTGGCCCCTTCCCCTAAAATAGGATTACGAATAATCGTAATACTCACATAAGAGGACAAAATGCGAAAGACGTATGTGAGGGCCAAACCAGGTCTCCAGTCGGAATTCCGGTAAGGATGAACCCCGATCTTAAATTACCCATCGCTTGCACTCACCTTCCACCCACTAACCAGATTCAACTGTCACATACAAAATGCCAAAGACGTATGTGAGGGCCAAACCAGGTCTCCAGTCGGGATTCCGGTAAGAATGAACCCTGATCGTTAAATTACCCATCGCATGCTCCCACCTGCCTCCCACTCTTGGAAGATAAATTCACAATATTTACATATACTAGTTCCTATGGAAATAGGCCTAGTTTTGTCGGAATTTATCACGGTTATAAATTTGCAGACAGTTGAGAAGAGACCATACAACATTTGCAACCATAGATCCTAAACATGTTGCAAATTCACATTTGGGATTATAATTAAAATCTTAGCTGCTAATGACAGTCCGGTTACCGTAGTAACCCTCAATATCCAAACACAATTTATTATAGGGAGGTCCCCAGGGTGTCCGGTTTAGAGATGTTCCACTGTAAATCAGACATGACAATGCCAAAGTATGCGCCTGTGCTTTGCGAACTTGAACAGGCATTATCATCATAAATATACACCCATAAAATTAAGGATACACAGACTGCATATGTGTCCGGTTTAGAGAGGGTCTACTGTATTTGGATACAATATGTTTTGGGAAGCCCCCGTAGGTGTCCAAATATTTGGGCCACTACGGTCCTTCACTGACTGAAACATAGGCCCTGTAGCCTATTTCACCAACATTGCAAAGTATATTATCCAGCAAAGTATACTTTGAGGGAGTAATCATTTATTCCCCCCCCCCCCCGACATGCATTATGTCATATAGAACTAACCACTGCACATATTTGATGATTAAAAGTCTGCAGAATTATTATACTGAATTTATTACATTATCACAGCCAAAATGGCTGTGATAATGTAATAAATTAAGTATAATAACAATTAATAAATTTATCCTTAAATTGAGTGAGTGAGTGAGTGAGTGAATAGGGTTTAACGTCCGCTTTTCTGACATAGAGGTACAAGCCTCAGGGAGTCTACACGCAGACGGGTCAACGGGGTCGAGTCCCATATCCACCTGTCCAAGGGGGGTAAATCCCAACTTCAGAACTCAATATTTACAATCAAAATATATATTCAGTCCTGAAATTAGAACAACCTGATCTGGTGCCAGGCCCTCGCCACACCAGCATCATTTATCCCATCCCCTAAAAGTAATAGGATTAGCACTAATCTTACTTTTATATATGGGGCATAGCCCGACTCAACTCTCACATACAAGAAAGCCAAAAATGTACATGAGGGCCAAATCCGGTATAGTGGGTTCCGGAAAGTATGAACCCAATCGTTAAGCCAGTTTAGTCGCCTTTTACGACAAGCAATGGCTACTGCAGCACTATTCTCAGGATCAGTTGATCCCGCCCCGGTGCCTCAAAATATACTTTGCTAGATAAGTATACTTTGCAATGTTGGTGAAATAGGCTCCTGATCATTCTGCGAAGATGTGTAGGCATGCTTTAGGGTTACAGCGGTATTGCCGTAAGTTCCCTTGTGTTAACATAACAGGTGGCCTAAACAATACGCTAGATAGAATCTTGGTTTCAATGTCTGTTCCATGTTTTTCTGCCGACAAACTTTTGGTTATTAAACGCATTAAATCTAAAAAGTATTTAAAATAAGTAGTTTTTCATCAATAACAAAAAAGTCACCCTCCCCAAAAAATTGTATTTGACCAAATTCTATCAAATATTTTTAAAAATATTTTTTTTTTAATAATTTTTTATTTGTGGACCGATTTTGAAAATCTAACTTGTTTTCTTATTTACATCATTTCCGAGCTATCTCGCAGGTTTCAAAGTCAATTTCCAAAAATGTTTTTCGAGCCTCCTTTTTTCAGCCTCATTCTCCTTTTTGCCCAATTTTAAATTCCTAACGGAAAATGTTTTTTTCGCAATAAAATCAATATTTTATGGAATCCAAAAAAAAAAGAAAAGGGAGGGCGACTCTTTTGTTATTGATGAAAAAGTACTTACATTTAAAAAAAAAAAAATATTTAATATGTTTAATAGCCAAACGTTTGTCGGCAACAAAACGTGGAACAGACAGTAGTATCTTAGTACTTAGTAGTACATGCACAACACAACCAGGCAACAATGACTCGTGATTCAAAGAGAATATTCTCAACACTTATACTCAAAATCAAGCAGATCACAACCTCAACCAATCAAATGCTTTGATATTCAAATTCAAGAAAAGTACATGTACTCAGAACATGTATGTACCAACAAAGCGGGTGGAAAATGTGGGTGGAAAATGTGGGTGTAAGCATGCGGGGAATACGCACAGGATATGCCATTATGTTTGCGGAAAATCCTAAATATTTCCCTTCTATGCACTCCGAAGTATACGGTATGTCGCGACCACCTTTTGAACTGTCTTGTTGAAACGGTTCAAATATACTTTCATTTTATTTCTCCATGACGATAAAATGGTCGATGTGCAGGGATTTTTCTGATGCGGCGATATCTGAGAACCAAAGTACACTTGTTATGGCCTTATGAATCAATTGCACCTGTATTCGAAACTTGGCCTCAAAATCATGTACTGTCTGTTCCACGTTTTGCTGCCGACAAACTTTTGGCTATTAACCCTTTCCCTGTTTTGCGATATTTCGACTCTTCCAAATCGAAAACATCTGAATAAAAGAATCAAATGCTGGGTCAAATGATGGTTAAATTATCTGATAGAGTAGAAAACATTGTGAGAAAAGGAGAAATTGCTTGTTACAAGCAATTTCTCCTTTTCCCACAATGTTTTCTAAAGACATCTTCTGCAGAGGCGTGAAATGTCGTCTCTATCAGGGAAAGGGTAAAACACATTAAATCTAAAAAAATATTTAAAGTACATGTAGGTACTTTTTTATCAATAACAAAAATGTCACCCTCCCCCAAAAAAATGATTTGATGAAATTCCATCAAATAATGATTTTATTGCGAAAAAACGATTTTCCTATGGGAATTTAACATGGGGGCTAAGAATGGATTTTTTTTAAATATTTTTTTATTTGTGGACTGATTTTCAAAATCTAACTTGTTTTCTTAGTTATAAGTTTTCAAGCTATCTCACCAGGTTTCGGAGTCAATTTCAATTTCTTTTTGTTTTTTTGTCCTTAAACAAACAGTTTTGGAAATTGACTCCCCATGTTAAATTCCCATAGGAAAATATTTTGTTCGCAATAAAATCAATAATTGATGGAATGAAAGGGTGACTTTTTTGTTATTGATGAAAAGGTACTAACTTTTAAATAATTTTTAGATTTAATGTGTTTAATGGCCAAATGTTCGTTGGCAGCAAAACGTGGAAGAGACAGTAGTTTGGTTGGCATGATCTCGGTACAGCAGCGAAGCTTCGCTGTTGATAATTTCTACCAAATTGATCAACTTTTTTATGTGGCCATCTTACAGGAAATTGTGAAAAAAGAGGAAATTGATAAGAAAGAAAAAGAAAAAGGAAACACGCCTACCCCCCTCCAAGATTTTATAATTTTCAAGCAGTTTGGACACAGTTAAGCAACTTTCATAATCACTAGATAAATGCTACGACCAGCAGGTAAATGATCATAATAACAACAAAACAAAAACAAGAATATGAGCGAGGAGATCATAAATAAATATATATAAATCCATATTTACACTACAATATGTTTCGTCATACCATTGAGGGTATCGGTAGTAACCAAAAATAGACCTCAGAATGTGGCAGTATTCATTGACCTCTTGATCAGATTTGATTTAATGGTGTTTAACCCTTTCAACACCAAGTAACTTAATAGGATGTTCCATGCCAATGTTTCACGCTATTTCATTAATTTTGTTCATTCAAATTATCCCATTCTTCTAAAAGGGTAATCTGTACGACGTTTAAAATTATTAACAAACAGTGGAGATCCTGATGAGACGGCTCGTTACGAGCCGGCTCATCTGGATCTGCACTGTTTGCAAACATTGTCTCTATAGAGGTCTGTGGTGTTGAAATGGTTAATGGTGTTTAACGACAGTTAATGTCATTTTAGGCCATGCACAGAAAATCCACCAAAACTACAGGGGGGCCGTTTCACTAAACTTTGTACGAATAAAAAGTTTGCAAGTGCAAAATTATAATAGTCTGTAAATTTCACATAAATACGGTTTTCTTGAAAACAATTATTGGATTTACATTTATTGAGCAGAGGCTGCATATGCAGCCTATGCTCAATAAATGTAAATCCATCAATTGAATCTTCCAGACGATCCTAAATTTGCACTTACGAACATTTTAGTCGTACAAAGTTTAGTGAAACGGCCCCAGTGAACTCCGAAATAAAAATATATGTTCGAAATGAATTAATTAATACTTGATTATTTCAGCAACAGCAACTTAAAACATATAAGAGAATTATGAAAATAATGTCATAATAATATAAAGCACAACTCGTGACAGAATTAGATACATGTTTGCCATTTAAGATTGAGAAAAATATGTCGCTATACATACAGAAAACACACAAGTGTCTTTCCATGACAAAACGAGGTTTACCGAGTGTTTGACCAAAGTACTTGTAGTTCGCAATGACGTATAATGCTCGTATAGCTGGATACAGATGCCACGGTTTTATTAATGTCATAAAAAAGGTTTACCCAACAGAAGCGCGAATATTGCAGTCCCAGATCAGACTGCCCGAATGCGCAGGCTGATCTGGGACTACAATGATCGCAAACTCAATAAGCCCATTTTTAGAATAGTCAGTCCCACACTGTTAATTAAGACCATTAAGTTAATATCCAACAAAGATTTTTTAATATGGGATATAACCGTTGTATATACCGGTACACACAATGTTAGTCAGTTGCCTCTTGTGAATTCTTGGTTCAAGAATAAAGGCCCTTGACCCTTAACAGTCGAGTAACAATTTTCATATTCGTCTTATTTTCATTTCTTTTGGTAGTGCATGAAAATCATCTAACTTTGAAGATGATTCTTCACGAGTCGTAAAAATATTTTTTCTTGAGAAATACTAACAAGAGGGCCATGATGGCCCTAATTCGCTCACCTGACTCCATGAACACCAGAGGAGAATGTGACATTGAGTTCATATGTGTTTTCAAAAAATTGTGCTATTTTTAGATGGTGGTCATCTTGTATTAAGCGATGACTCTCATTTTACCAAATCTGAAAATGCTTCACCCAAGGATCTTAACTTACTATGAAGTTTGGTCAGCATCGGCCATGTGGTTCCTGAGAAAAAGACGTTCAAAATCTCGAATAAATGGACCTTTTGGTGGCCATCATGGATGACATAATAATCCGATTCCGACAAATATTGCACCAGAGCAATCGCCTCATCGATACCTTCAATTTGATATATGACATGAGCATATTCGGTCATAAATATAATTTTACCTCACGTGCCACGCCCATTTTTGACCTCAGGGTCACCATTTAAACACCTTTGAAAGAGCATTCTACATCGATCATTCCTACCAAATTTCGTCGAAATCCGGCTGGCAGTTCATGAGAAGATTTTTTTTAAGAATTTGTGCTATTTTTAGACGACGGCCATCTTGGATTAGCGACGACCTCTTTTTTAACAAATCTGAAAAGGCTTCACCCATGGACCATAACTGTGAAGTTTGGCCACCATGGGCCAAGCGGTTCGTGTGAAGAAGAATTTTGAAATCTCTAATAAAAGAACGACCTTTTGACCTTTCGGCGGCCATCTTGGATGACATGACCATCCAATTTCGAAAAAAAATGTACCAGAGCAATCGCCTTTTTGATACCTTCGATTTGATATAGACATGACCATATTCAGTAAAAAATAAAAAATTTGACCCCAGGGTCACCATTTTAACAACTTTGAAAAAGCATTGTACATCGATCATTCCTACCAAGTTTTGTTGAAATCCGGTTGGCGGTTCTTGAGAAGAAGATTTTTGAAGAATTTGTGCTATTGTTAGACGGCGGCCATCTTGGATTAAGTAATGACATCATTTTAACAATTTTGTAATCCCCCTACCAAAGAACCATGACCATGAAGTTTGGTGACTATAGGCCCAATGGTTACCGAGGAGAAGACGTTTGAAAATGTTCTCGGACGGACGACGACGACGACGACGGACGACGACGGACGACGGAGACATTGCGGTAACAATAGCTCACATGAGCATCGCTCGAACATTGCGGTAACAATAGCTCAGGTGAGCTAAAAATATGAAAATCAGCAGATGACAAAATGTACTTCAGAGTTAATATTTGAAACACAAAAGACATGGCTAAGTCTGGTTACAATCTAAATCACAGAACAACTAAACTACATTTGCTTAGAAAATACCATCGTACTGACCATGGTGCAGCATTTCTAAATGGTTTAGAAATTCTGCACCATGGTCACAACCTACGCTTGTCCCTATGTCAAGGTCATAGATTTTAATAGTTTAAATATATGACCTTGACACAGGGACAACCATGGTCGTGTGTGCATTCGTCACAGATGGAGATGATCATCATTGGGACACTTGGGAAATATTAAGAAATTCTGTGAAATAAACCGGAAAGAACTTGCATTGTTTGGTAAAGGTCAAATTGTGACCATGACCTTGGTGTTGGCTTGGGGTGGACAGGCATAAATTTATCACTGAATGATGGCATGTGACGACAGGAATGCATGTGATAATTCAGTGAAAGAACACAAGAGTTATAAGAAATGTAACCCAGCGCTCCAGATAAGGTGCGTATTTGCGTAAATACCCAATTAAAATTACCAAAAACCCAATTGAAATCAGACGTAGTGAGTATCAAAAAGCAATGAAAAATTTCTGGTATCTTTATCATGCTACAGAAAACAATAAACAGACCAGAAATATAGCATATTTTCTTACTTTTTCCATGAAAACACATCTTGGTATTTCATTAGAATTGTCTCCAAGGAGACAATTCTAATGAAATACCAAGACGTGTTTTCATTTCGAAGCAAACTATTCAATAATTGCTGTCTGTTGATGTGTAAACAGTAGTGTGATTCTATGTTACACAATTAAAATTTTGAAGTACCCAATTGCTTCAGAAATGATGGAGTGACAATACTCAATTACTAATTCCTTATCTGGAGCCCTGGTAACCTGCATTAGATATTGTGATAGACGTATTGGTGTATTTTACACATTTAGTTTAGCTACATATACTTTGATTTTCAAAAGTGGTTGTACAAAATACTCACAACAATTTGAAAATATGCATTGACTTTAAAAATGAGGAGTAAAAATGCCATAAAAAGGTCAAAAAGTTTGAATAAAGTGTACACCTTACCAACAAGTGATAAATGAACACAGCTGACAAAATACATATGTTGTGATATAAATCTATATCATTCAGTCTCTATTTTATATTGGAAATACATGTGATACGCTTTGTGTACGCATTGAATATGAAATCTATGGGAAAAATACTTGTTTAATCACAAAGCTTATCTGGAGCGCTGCGTATGGATGGATAATTAGACTCCGCTGTATCCCACACAACCTGTTACAGGTAATAATCTTTCATAAAACCTGTATGTGCCTCCTAGAACAGTCTTGGACAGGTTTAATTTGAATATTCCGTCGATAAATCACACTCGCAGGAGAGATAATGTGCCCGTTTTTCAGTATTATCCTTAACCCTTGCAATGCTGATTCTAAAGTGCTGTCAAACCATGTTTTTATTGAGAAAAAAGGCAAAATATTAAGCAACAGCAGACGACAATTTTCGTTTCCAGCATTCTAAGGGTTAATTAGCCATTTGTCTCTGAGAAAGTTGCTGTGTCGATAAGCCATTCAGTACCATTTTCACTTTCAATTTTAATCATTTCGTTACGAGCCAACTGGAAATCCATCTGCAGATCCTGAGGAATCTTCTCATTATGAGCCATACAAATGGCTATGAAGCCAACACAAGCAGGATCCAGACGAGTCGGCTCGTTACGAGCCATCTGCAGATCCTTCTGCAGACCCTGAGGAATCGTCTCATTACGAGCCATACAGATGGCTATGAAGCCAACACTTACAAGCACTATATCCGGATGAGTTGGCTTGTTACGAGCCCATCTCTTGATGGCTATCAAGACAACACTTAACTTAAAAGCAAGATCCAGGTGATTTGTCTCGTTACAAGCCATATAGATGGCTATAAAGCCAACACTTACAAGCAGTAGATTAAGGTAAGTCGGCTCGTTATGAGCCATCTCCAGACCCTGACGAGTCGTCTCGTTACGAGCCATACAGATGGCTATGAAACCAACACTTACAAGCGTGAGATCCAGATGAGTTGGCTTGACACAAACCATCAAGAACTCAACCAAACTAATACAGCAGCCCCTTAATGCCATTTGGACATTCGTAGACGGTATGATCAGTGTCCCCACACACAGTGCACCTACGAACGCCTGGTACCCAGGCGCGTGGCGTGCTGGTCGGTGCCGGGTCCTGGAATGCTACGGCTGGTTCCGGGTTTCTAACGTAATCCGCCAAGTTCGTTTCGGGAAACTCTTGACTATATACGGTATCCGTACCACTTGCCACACACGTTTCTATCGGTGATTCAGCTGTCCGTATTTGCTCAATTAAATCAGACGCGGGAAAGTTCAAATCATAAGTGGCAGCCTGCCCGGCACTAGTACTATTGGACGGTCGGTTTGGAAGACTAAAATCCTCAGTTTCCGAATCAGTTTCCCATTGTCCATCACTTACGTTATCCACATCAAATGCATACTCATCGTCAATTCGACGTATCCCATCGCGAACCAGTTCTGAAGCAGCATCAAATCCATTCTCTGCACTGACATCTGATTCCTTACTTGTTTCCAAACCGGCAGGTATTAACGTGTCCTCCATCGCCATCTTGTTGTCAATTACAAAATCGACCTCGACCGCCAACCCATCCCTCGCAGCATATTGCAAGGATTCCAGTTTACCCGCATATTCTGCATCTGCAGCAATCTGTTCAGCTATTTCTGTGTCCTCCAATTCATCGTCACTACAAGCACTGGCAACGGAATTGGTCTCCTCTGCATGGTCCACTTCTAGAATTTCGGGTCCACAAACGGTGACCTGCTCTTGGCACGGTTTACAGCTGAGATCCTCCGCAGGCTCTACACCCCACCAGTCTACATCCTTACCTGCTTCAGGCTTGTTACCTTCCCTCGCACCAGAGTCAGAATTAGCCATTCCACTCGCACCATGGTTTGTGTTCACATCAGGCACATTCTGTTTCCTGGCTTCGCTTGTCCGTTTACCTGTCTCTACAGTATCGGGTGTAGGCTCTCTACTCGATGATTTAGAAACAAATTCAGATGCAATCAACTGCATTGACATATCCATTTTTGTCTTGCGTTTTGGATTGTGTTTCTCAGTCTTTTTA
Organism: Conchocele bisecta; assembly: GCA_029237695.1. Classification (NCBI taxonomy): domain Eukaryota; kingdom Metazoa; phylum Mollusca; class Bivalvia; order Lucinida; family Thyasiridae; genus Conchocele; species Conchocele bisecta. Next base: position 53,588,077 of record CM055272.1, on the reverse strand, counting down.
CTGGTTTTCTCTTTAACCTTGGCTGCTGACACACCGGGACTACTACTGCGAGGCTCGGGATCGTAATCAAACCAATCCACGACACTCTTACCTTTGGCACTTAATTTGGCAGAGATGGGTTCACCAGTTCTATCAGCCTCGTGTCTGTCCGAGCTGGCTGGTTTCCCAGACGCCACAGTGGACGCCCGAGATTTACTGGTCTCCTTCTTGGACGATGATTTTCTATTGCTGCTCCCTGGCGACACTGCATTTCGCGACTTATTCAAATCACTCGTCGACAACTCGATGTTGTCTACCACTTTAATTGCCGCCGGTGACTTCACATCCGAGAACGACTCATTAGGTGTCACGTACACACTTGTATCCCCACCAGTGTCATCGTTTCGACTTGCATCACCCGTGAACAGTGAAGTTGACGGTGATCCAGCGTACGTTTCACCCGATCGAATGTTGCTGGGTTTGTACTGATCGTCGTGAGCTGTCGCATGCAGGCCCCTGTTGACTGGAGCAGCCCGGGGACGAAGGCTGATACTGGAGTCGGGGGACTCGGCAGCGTTGATGTACCAGCGAGTGCCGTCGGGCTGACTGAGGGCATAGTTGTCCAGCTGCTCATCTACGTCACCACTCGCCATTGTACCTGGAATGAACAAAAAATGTGTCAAAGGGTTCCAAAAATAGCTGTGGTCAGATAGACATGCAGTATTGTGTCAAGGTCACATTTCCAGGGGACATTGTAAAAGTTTCGGGAACAAACACTACAGACTGATTTCCAAATGATTACAAACAGTGTTGATCCAGATCATTCTCATAGCGAGCCGTCTTAAGATCGGCACCGTGTGCGGATATATTCTAATTTTTGACAAAAACACCCCTTTTCCGATTTATAATGGAATAACTCAGCCTGCATGGAAGAGTCCATACCAGTTATGTAAGGGTGAAAATAAAAAGTGAAAGTGAATTGGTTTAATGTCCATGCTACATACACCCCTACAAAACACCTAAGGCCAGATAGAGATGGGACCTCGGTTTCAAATCTCATCCGACAGACCAGTGGGATGGAAATACTATGAACTATTTTTCATGCTTAGCGTGAGGAGCTAACCCACAACCTCTGTAGCCGATTTCACCAACATTGCAAAGTATACTTCTTATCTAGCAAAGTATACTTTGAGGGAGAAATTTTCAATTTAATGATAAATTTATTAATTTTTATTATACTGAATTTATTACATTATCACAGCCATTTTGGCTGTGATAATGTAATAAATTCATTATAATAATTCTGCATACTTTTAATCATCAAATATATGTAGTCGTTAGTTCTATATGAAATAATGTATTTCGGGAAAAACAAATGATTACTCCCTCAAAGTATACTTTGCTAGATAAGTATACTTTGCAATGTTGATGAAATAGGCTACAGGTATTGAAGTCCAGTGCTCTGATCTCTAGGCCACAATTCATCAACCACAGAAGTGTGAAAGCATTCTTGCAACAGTCATTGGTCATATGTGACACGCCATGTAATTATGTACCTAAGAACATTTGCAATTTTTCATGAAATATATTTACAGAAAATGATATTTTCTGTAAATGACGTCAAAATATGACGAAATTTTCAGAGCAAATGCCGAACTATATTTCGTCAACTTTCGACGTCGAGGTGTGTATTGGTGTATTTTATGCACTTATCTTAGCAGAATACGCATTGATTATCAAAATTGGAAGTAAAAAATACTCAAAGCAATGTGAAAATATGCACTGATTTTGAAATCGAGTAGTGAAAATACGATAATAATGTTGAAAATTGACTTAGTGAAACTACAAAAAAGCAAATTTTTGCAGCTGAAATAAGTGAATTTTTAGATTTGCTTTATTTTTTTTGTCATTTGTTCCCAGTTTAATAGGTAAGAAAATCAATAATACATTTGTAAAAGTAAAATACGCATTGAATTTTGGGGGCTCTTTAGATACAAAACTTATCTGGAGCCCTGCTTTAAGGTTGCAGTGTAACACTACCTTTATCAGCAACGGCAGGTTTGACCTGGCACGACGAGGGGATCATGGTGCGTCTGACCGTCTGTGTGTACATGTCTGTCGTGTCACTGACCGATGACCGCACCACAAACTCCAGCAGAATGTCCAGCAGTCTCTCTCGAATTGTCCTGGAGAAAGAGAATCGGTTTTACCAGTTATTTATTTTATTTACTTATTTAACTCTTTCAACTCTAAATACAGTGAAATCGCGATGGCTCAAAATGCGATGGCTCGTAATGTCGGGCTCGCTCGAAATAGCATTGCAGTCCCAATATTTTTCCTTATATGTTTTATGTATTTTACATGCGATAACTCAAAATGCAACTCCTCGAAAAATGCGATCCCTCGAAACATTTTTCAAGTCCTGCGGACACATTTCTCGCTATTTTGCTATACGATGACTCGAAAGTCATGTCGAAGTTTATGTTTGGCATTTTTTTCACATCTCCGCGTCCGACTTATTACGATCAAAGGCCGAGCCGCGCTCTACCTGTCTATCAAATGTGATTTCTTTTCAAGTGCAGTTAATTGCCTAAATTTGATTTATTAAAATATTATGGGCTTCGGCCGCTCGGCGCATTTAATAGAGTCTGTCGTAAGTCATTGGTCGTTTTTCATGGTAACTCCCGGGTTATACTCGAGTAACCCGAGTAGCACATGAACAACCAGAGTCGTTGCTCGGGTTCAAGTCGAGTTGGAACTCTAGTAACCCACCATCCGGCATGGGCTCGATTAAAGTTATTCGAGTAAGGTTCAAAGGTCAAAATTATTTACTCCAATTATTTCCAATCAATGCAGCATTAAATCAACATGCATTCAGTTCAGGACCTGAAATGTTCATCCTCGACAACTATTCATGATGCATAATATAGAAATAGTAAACCCATATCAAGTTGCATGAGTCTGCAAGTTGATCAGCTGATCACAAACGAAGTAAAGCACCTTTTGTTGCATCGCAATATTTTACGATTCATGATTTAATTCCTGATTTTTATGGGCGCGGTACAACAACATCGTTTGAGCTGGGCCTATACACCACTGTTTCGAGTGATGTCACAACCACCTGCGACATTAATTATGTGCGCCACTATTTATAGTAAATATATACTGGAGCTTTTCTCCTTTGATAATAATTGAAATAAAGACAGTTTTGTAAATACAATGTACATTTAAATACAGTTTATTCAATTTCACATGATAACTTTAATCTGCGAATAAATACTATTATCATCTAAAACTTGGATACACTCTATTATGATTCGTTATTTCCTAAATCTGACGGGTACAGTAGTCGACAAATATACCAAAATCGCAAGATGTACAGGCCCGTGGGCTTTCAAGCCATTGCGATTTAACTGTAGCTCAAATGAACTGTGATATATTAATTTAACCCTTCAACACCACAGGCATGTGTAGTGTGGTATTGGCAAAAAGTGTAGATCCAGATCAGCTGGCTCGTGAGAAGTTGTCTCATCAGGATCTGCGCTTTTTGCAAATATTTTTCATATTTTTGAGAACAAAACACCCCCTTTTCATATTAAATCGACTAGTCTGAAAATCATTTTGTGACCATTGAAATGGTTGCAAAAGTAACATATAAAATTCCATTCCAGTTACTTAGGGGTGAAAGGGTTAATGATCAATCCAGTCCAAGGAGAGGAACTGTAGATATAAGATAGCAAGCTTTCGTTCCAATCCTCTTTACACTGCTTGTATACCGTAAAATTATGTAAATTATTATTTAACCCTCAGCCCTTAATTAGCCCTTTCCATTTTTATCATCAAAAACATGCTTTGACAGCACTTTAGAATAATTTACAACATGGTTTGACAGCACTTCAGAATCATTTCCATTGGAAATGATTCTGAAGTGCTGTCAAACCATGTTTTTATTGAGAAATAAGGCAAGATATAAAAGCAACAGCAAACGACAATTGTTGTGAGTAGCGGTCTAAGGGTTAATAAAATATGTTTATACCAATCCAGTCTTCATTGATTTTCAGATTAGGTTATTTATAACAGGGGTGTGTTTCTGTCAACAAGAGTCCCAAATGGACCCGTAATCGCTCACCTGGCAAACCATCCTAGACATTGATGTTACGAATTTGGTCAAAGTCTGTTCATAAATGTGGCTGTCACTGGAGAAACGGGGCTTATGGGATTGGCTGTCACTGGAGAAATAGCATACTAATGTAGCCTGTTAACAATCTATATTGCTTATTAGAAGCATTATGGGTATTTCATTAATGTAACGGCAAACAGTGCAGATCCAGATCAAACTTTAATACTTCCTAGATCAGGCCGTTCGGAGTCAACATACCAAAATTGGTCGAAATCCATTAATAAATAGAGGGCATTAATGCTCAGGCAATCAGAATCAAGCTAACCTAATTAGTATGTATGCATTTTGCTAAACCTTTAATAGATCATAGACATTACCATTCGGAGTCTACATACCAAATTTCGTAGCAATTCTTTCAAAAACAGAGGCTCCAGAGTAAATTATAGGTTCAGTCAATCACAAGCTTCGGAAGGCCATAAAGTTTTATAAAGAGGCTTTGGGATCAGTGGGGGTTGGACAGTCGTGGATTTGTCACAGCACAATAATTCCAGCACAAAAATATTTACACAATTCCCTAACATTTGATTGGTCCGTAACAGGTCTTAAGAAAATTCTTAAGAAAATGGAAAATAAACACATTTTCTTGATGAATTTATTTCAAATGCTGGAATTATAAGGAATGAATGGCCTTTTTGTGGAATTTATCGGGGATATAAACTTGGAAAAGTCGCGGGAATACTGGACGAGGCCTTAAAAAAATTACAATTTTTTTTTTTCGAAAATTGTAATTTTTTATAATAGTAGAGCCTTAGATGAATACATGGGTGAAATATTAACAATTTTCGATGAAGGAAATAGAAGGGGGGGGGTATAAAAATATAAAAATAAAGAAAATATATGTGTCACAATTCACCTCGCCACAGCCTCGTGTAGCAGTTTCTTCTTTATCTCGTGTTGAACCCGCGACCTGAAGTTGTTGTTGTGTCTGATCACATGAGCACCAGACACCTCCCAGAATGCCACAAAAGAGTCTAAAAATAGATTCTCCTTCTCATCCTGACCAATCTGAGTGCCCTGGAAGTATAGAAAGTGCAAATGTCTCTGTGACTGGAGAAATGGGGTTTATAGGATTTGTGACCAGTGTAGCTCCTGATCATCCATTAGCAGACTGCTGTAGCTTGATAACTGTTTATGTTGCTTGTTAGAAGCACTGACGGAATGGCAAACAGTGCAGATACATAGGTCCCAGAGCTCCAGATAAGGTGTGTATTGCCGTATTTTACGCACATATTTTAGCAGAATATGCATTGATTATCAGAAGTGGGAGTACAAAATACTCGCAGCAATGTAAAAATATGCATTGATTTTTAAATTGAGTAGAGAAAATACTGTAATAAAGTTGAAAAATAAAGTTGAAAAATTTACTTAGTTGAGCCGCAAAAAGCAACTGTTTGCTTTTTGCAGCTCAAATAAGAGAATTTTTAAACTTGTTTTATTTTTTATCATTTGTTCCCTATTTAATTAGAAAATCAATAATACGTTTGTAAAAGTAAAATACACATTGAATTTGAAATCTAATACTCTTTAGATAAAAAACTTACCTGGAGCTCTAAGGTCCTCACCAAACTGCACAGTGAACTAGAAGATACGGAACTAGACTGGCCACAAAATCCTCAGCCACATTTGTGAATGTTGTTTTATGTCCTTCAAATTTTCAGTAAATAAGGGGGGGACAATCCATGGTCCAATGTCAAATCAAAAATAGAAATTCACTGCGCACCTATACACCATATAGAAGCTACAAGCCAAGTATCAAGCCTCGAACGGTTTAAACATTTTACGACTTATATGCTAAAATTCTAAGTGCAAAAGGGGGAGATAATCCATGACCCGTGGGTTTGAATAACAAATCATAATTAACTTTGTGCATCTACACATCATAAAGAAGCTACATACCAGGTATCAAGCCTCCAGCTATTACGGTTTAAAACGTTTACAAGTTACTAGGCAAAGTTGTGACATTCTAAGTCCAAAAGGGTGAGATAATCAATGACTGGGGGCAAAAAAATTAATTGAAATTAATTTTGAGCATCTACATTCCAATGTACCGTATTTCTTCTAATAGTAGCCCCCTCTCTAATAGTAGCCCCGCCCCCTCCCATATTTGCATTCTAAAATGTTAGTTTCACATGCAAAAGCCATTTAAAACATCGTTTTAAATGGCTTTTGTATGTGAAAATAACATATTTTCATCCTATTTTCCACGTTTGTGATCCCCACGAATTGCATAGCCCGGGGGCGCTTAATAGAATAAATACTGTAATTCATATAATGGGGGCAACATACCTTATTATTGAAGACTACCCATTTTTCCAGCGTACCGAGAATACCATCGTGTATCGCGTTACTGCAAATAGAGCATTGCGCCACTGAGCAACTACTGTCTGTTTCACGAAAACTGCCCAACTTTTACAGCCATATAAACAATGAAAAAACAATATTTCTTTCAATAATATTAACTTTTATTGAAATTTAAGAATGAATTTTGTGAAATTATGACAAATATTTATTTAATTGCGAAAAAATTGTTTGGTTGATGGGAATTTAACATTTAGGAAGATAAGCTGTGTATTTGCTTAAATACCCAATTAAAATTTCCAAAAATCCAATTGAAATCAGAAGTAGCGAGTATCAAAAAGCAATACAAAATTTATGGTACCTTTATCATGCTGCAGAAAACAAAAACAAGACCACAAATATAGCATATTTTTCTTGTTTTCCATGAAAACACATCTTGGTATTTCATTAGAATTGTCTCCAAGAAAACAATTCTAATGAAATGCCAAGATATGTTTTCATTTCAAAGCAAACTATTCAATAATTGCTGTCTGTTAATGTGTAAACAGTAGTGTGATTTTATTGTACCCAATTAAAATTTTGAAATACCCAATTGCTTCAGAAATGAGTGACAATGCTCAATTACTAATTCCTTATCTGGAGCCCTGCCTCCGGCATTGAAGTACAATGCATGTGATTAAACTGTTACATGCTGAGGATTATGTTTGCGAAAAATCCTAAATATTTTCCTTCTATGTGCTCAGAAGTATATGTCGCGACCAGCATTTGAACCATCTCATCGAGACGGTTCAAATAGTGGTCGCAACATATACTTTCATTGAGAAATATCAAAAATAAAACATTAAAAAAAAATTACACCCATAAAGGTGTATTCCACATGTAAATGGGTTAAGCACATCCCTCTCATGAAAAAGTTACCCGAGGCCAGTTTTTTTTTATTAGTTGGTTTACAGATCCGCCGACCCGATTTTTTGACAATGTGGAAAAAAATAAAAATTTTAATTTCCGATTTTTTTTTAGATTTTTTTACCTCCGATCAAAAAAAAAAAAAAAAAAAAAAAAAAAAAAAAAAAAAAATTGCTGTGCCGAGAAAAGTAAGTGGCGGAAACCGGATCTTAGCAGCAGTGACAACAACAACAACCTGTGCGAATGGACTGGACATTCATATGATTTGATATATCTCTGTTTCAGATTGAATGCAAAAATTCAAAACCTTAACGCTCGGGTAAATGGCCTATATTTTCTGTTTTCTTGCTCCGATGTGCTTCATATTTCATGTATGCGTTCTTCCTAGGGTCCTCTACCGCCCTGCCACAAATCCACACTCGTGCCACCCCCACTGATATTCGTTTCAACTATATCGCTGCTTCGTTGTCTTGTATTTAATTATACCAGATACGGTATTAATATGTACGCATTACGCAACCCATTCACAGTGATCAACATTCAACAGTATGTGAATATGAAACTGAGTTGCTATGTAGAATATAAAGAAACTTGCTGAACCGACTCCCTACGTTAACCGACAAACTCTTGGTCCGAGACGATGCCGGTTAACACAAGTTTCACTCTATCATAATCACTGGCCTTTTTGTTTTTTGACCGACCACAAACCGACCCAACCATGAGCCTTAAAAAGGTGAACCGACCAACCATGTGCCTTAAAAAGGTGATTTTTATGGTGTTCGGACCGTCCGTCTGTCCGTCACATGTTCGGTTAACCACTTCGTAAACAGTTTCTCAAACCGGCCATATCTTCTACATAAGTTGCTCAAGTTCTTCAATATTTCAACACATCATTCATTGGTATGTGTGCTATACCTGCCTTGCCATACTACATATGACCTTCACCCTTTGACTTAACACTTTTGGTTCACCCGTTTGTCAGTTTCTTCAATATGCCGCCAGTGGCATCCGCGTTCGACACTTTCTTTTTTTTTTTTTTTTTTTTTTTTTTTTTTTTTTTTTTTTTTTTTTTTTTTTTTTTTTTTTTTTTTATTTCCTTGACCAAATTGAAAAAACTTTTTTTTATTTTTATTTTTTTCCGACCGACCGACCCGATCTCGCGGAAAAAAAATCCGTAAACCAACAAATAAAAAAAAACTGGCCTGAATGTAATTCATTTCAAACTAGAAAATGTGGTCTGTCGGTGCACTTAGGGTGAATTGAGAAATGGACAGAGAGACGGACAGACAGAGCAAAACCTATAGGGCATCGTTGAATCTCGGCTGGGGGTCCTAATTAATACCAAATTTCAATAGTTCGGTGGATTATTTATGTAGGAACTCTGGCCTAGATGTGCAGCCAATGAAAATGCTCAATACATTTGTAAATCTCTGGAGCTGGAAGTATAATATCATATTACCATCAAAATAAATATTCATTCACCATTATTGGCATTATTATACATTTTATATCAGACGTAATTTCCACACTGAATCAGGGGTGATAACCGTGTTTCCTTAAAATGTTAACGGACATTACTATTTATTCTCTGTATGTATTTTTTTATGTGCAATGATCGTACTTTATAATCTGTAGAAAATATTTTGTTCAGGTGACACACTTAATTAGTATAAATAATTAAAAATTTCATGCCTCATTTGCATATGAAAATAACCTGATAGTCACTATCAGTAAAATAAACATTACTAAATGATTATATCTGTATAGCGGGCAATCATAATTTTTAGAACTGGTGGAATAGAGACACAATTATAAACTGATTTAATTCCTATAAAGAACATATTGTGACTACTGAGTGGGCATGTACCTACTACATGCAGGGTCAGTTTACAGGGTGAAGTGGGCGAAATTCTCTACCTAAAGTGTCTCACTTCTCCCTATGTTGAGTTCAGGGAGAAGTTTTTCACCAGGCCATCCATAATTATATCTCCGTTTCCTGTGACCCGACCGACCCGCTAAAAACGGTGCGACCCGATTTTTTTTATTGCAATATTGTTTACAATTTTTTTTTTTTTTTTTTTTTATTTTTTTTTTTTTTTTTTTTTCAATTTAGTGCTACAGTGGGTTAAAAGGGTTAATATAATCTCTGGCCCTAAATGACATACATGTTCATACAACAACACATACAGCAACTGACATACTTTTATTGCAACACTTGCAATATTGAATTTAAAAATTATTAATATTAAAAAGGTACAATATTTTAACACTTGCAATGCAAGTGTTAAAATATTGTACCTTTTTAATATTAATAATTTTTAAATTCAATATGTCATGTGACAGAAAAAACAAGAAATGCGTCCTGCAGCATATTTGAGAAACTGTGACAAAGTGGTTAACCGAAAAGTGTGACAGACGGACGGACAGACGGACGGACGGACGGACGGTCCAAACACTATATGCCACAGAAATGTTGGAAAAAATGGTCTACTTTCTCAATGTTTTAGTGAAAACTTCTCCCTATTTTGAAGGGCTAGCTTGAACCCTGTATATGGCGACTATATGTACCCAAACTTAAGTTTCCAAGTATATAATAAACAATGGAACAATGGATCTAGCTTACCTATCAGTCCAAGTGAGCGAGAGGTTGTATATGTGGCCCATTAACCGAGAAAACTCCAGGTGTTTTCCATTCTTCGGCAACGGCATCTGAAACGTAAATCATAATAAGGATGAAAATGTGGCTGTGACTGCAGAAATTGGGTTGATGGTGTTTTGACCAGTGTATATCGTGATCACACTTAAACCTCATTTCTCCAGTCACAGCCACAAATAACAATATGAGTTTGAATCTGATCTTATCATTGTGGCTGTACCTGGATAAATGTGTCTTAATCCATTTTCCACTGAAGATTTACTATTTTTCTGACGAAAAACATAACTAGTTTCTTTATTTCTGCTCAAACGTATATCGTAAGTTATTGCCACTCATTTGAATCATCTCACCCAGATATGTACCCTCCCAGAAATTACTTTTGAGCCAGACTCATTGAATTGATTTGACTCAGATGGGAGTTTTACTACCGTTTAACCTAGGCCCATGCTTTCTGACTATTCTCCAAACTCGTACGCATCAAGCAATTTGATTGGCCGAGACTGAGCACAGTTCAGTCCCGACCAATCAAATTTCCTAATTTCCAGATGAATACAGTGTATGTGTTAAGAAAGCTTCATAAGCACTACTCTGAATTCGTATTCGAAATCAAGCAATTTGATTGGCCGAGACTGAGCTGCCAATCAAGTTTCCTGATTTCCAGATGAATGCAGAGTGCGTGCTCAGAAAGCTTCATAAACACGGCTCCGAATTAAAATACAAAATCAAGCATTTGATTGGCCGAGACTGAGTACTGCTCAGTCCTGATCAATGAAATTTCTTGATTTCCATTTGAATAGTACGGAAAACTTTATAAGTACTGCCCCATGTTATACCGGAGAAACATGCCAAAATCACCTACCCGAATACACAGCTCCTGTTGCCTCTTCAGAGCTTTAGCCAAGCTCTCTTTGATATTGAGCTCATTGTTCATGTGATCAATGCTGTCCAAGATGACTGGATGGAACTGATTATAGTCTGTAACCCCTTTGGCGATCAGCAGCAAGAGAATATCGTACATCTGTTTCTCAACACCGGCAGCCTTTAACGACTCGGTGATCTCCTTAAGCAGCTGTCTCGTGTTCTCAATGTCTGAGCTTTCAGCCAATTCCAGGGCATCTTTAACAGCACACACAAAGTCGATGTCCACGTAGAAGGACGCCGGAATTTCATCCAGTTTCCGCGGGTTGTCGCGATGGTGCGTCGCGTTGGGCGGAATGTCGTGCGAAGTGTTTTTGATTTCTTCTGTGATCTGGTCGAAGATACTCGGAGCTGCATCGTAGGTGTCGGGACTGGTGTATTCGCCTCTGGCACCTGTAGTGGTAGAAATTAGTGTTTCACTCGGTTTATTATTAGCCGATCTATTTATAGATCGGCTAATATATTGGTCATCCATCGAATTCTGAAAAAGTTTGTAGCAACCCTTTTCTCTGCTATTCGGTAATCTACGAACGCGAATTTTGCTGTATCACTTCCAAATTGCATCAACCGATAAAGTTTGCATTTTTGGCAATTATCTCCGTTTAAAACTTTAAATATAGCCAAATAACACAATTTTGAATACGTAATGAGCTGAACGCCGGAAGAGATTGAACCCGGAAGTTGTTGTTGTTGAAGTCCATAGTTGGCTCTAATGGCCATATACGCCAACATACGCCGATTATTGGGCTAATTTAAAGCTTTTATTTATTAAACAGAACAAATTTTAGCCACGTATAATTGCGTAAAATGTGTTTATTTGGCTAATTTATAATCGACCTCTGCTCAAAATCTCCTCCAACTAGCAACCCCAGCATCTCGGGTTTATCCCATCGGATCACGTATGCGCGTCATTTGACGCTAGTTAATATTCACAAAATGTTCCACCAATCAAAACGAAGAATTGCCCTTCATAGCGAACTTTGATTTGTTTACGTATCATGCAGGGATGGCAGGGATGCATCCAGCACGCGCGATTGCGGCAATCCCCCTTAATTATTGTCAATGCCGCAAATTATTTATTGTCTTGCGCCCGACATCGCACAAAAAATCACGGATGGGCCCCTTTTTAAATGACCAGTGCGCACATTAAAAAAACGTAATTGACTATTTAAAAGCGCTGCGTATTTAAACCACCCCACCTCCCCGAGACTCAGTAACTACTAAAATGCGGACATATATTGAACCCTGATTTGATCGGCTAATAACATCATGCTCTGCATGACTTTTCATTTGTGTTTTGTTTGTTTGTTGGTGTTTTAACGGCCTATCAACAGCTATGGTCATTTAAGGCCAGACCAACAGGTTCGATCCCATATTCAACCAGCTGCATTGTGGGGAAAATCCCAAAATCTGAACTGAATATTTACATCAAACAACATTAGAACTAGAAAAAGTCGATGGCGCGCCATCGCAATATACCCACTTTCCCCAAATGCTAAGTCCGAAAGGGGGAGGTAATCCATGATGGAGGGTCGGATAAAAAATCCGAATTCACTTTGCGCATCAGCACATCAAAACGAAGCTACGAACCAAATATCAGACGCGTAGGTATTAAGGTGAAAAAGTTTTTTGAGTTACAAGGAAAAAATGGGAAATTCTGAGTCCGAAAGGGGGAGATAATCCATGATGGAGGGTCGGATGAAAAATCCGAATTCACTTTGCGCATCTGCACATGATAACGAAGCTACATAGCAAATATGAGGCGCGTAGGTATGAAGGTGAAAAAGTTTTTCGAGTTACAAGGAAAAAATGAGAAATTCTGAGTCCGAAAGGGGGAGATAATGCATGATGGAGGGTCGGATCAAAAATCCGAATTCACTTTGCGCATCTGCACATGATAACGAAGCTACATACCAAATATCAGGCGCGTAGGTATGAAGGTGAAAAAGTTTTTCGAGTTACAAGAAACGTGACGGACGTACGGACGGACGGACACCCGTGACGAAAACAATATACCCATTTTTTCCCCCAAAAAAGTGGGTATAATAACCGGACCTGGTGCCAGGTCCAAACCACACAAAAGCCACTTGGCACCTTCCCCTAAAAGTAATCGGATTAGGAATAATCGTATTACTCATATAATGGGGTATAACCAGATTCACATACAAGAAAGCCAAAAACATACATGAGGACCAAACCAGGTCTCCGGTTGGGATTCTGCTATGGATGAATGGAGATCGTTAAATTAACTATTGCAGGCTCCCACCTGCCACCCACCTGGCTTATTTGCTTAATTGTGGCTATGACTTATATGATTTGAGACCAGTGTAGATCCTGATCAAATAGCACACTCCTGTAGCCTAAAAACGATCTATATTGCTTGTTAGAAGCATGATTCGTGTTTCATTGATGGAATAGAGAACAGTGCAGATCCTGATCAGACTGCACGGATGCGCAGATTGATCTGGATCTACATTGGTCGCAAAAGTCATAAGCCCATTTCTCCAATTTGCCCAAATTTGGTGTTGCCATGCTGCCAAAAATTATTTGATTACATTGCAGAGCTCCAGATAAGTTTTGTATCTAAAGAGTATTATACCCCCATATTTCAAATTTAATGCGTATTTTACTTATACAAATGTATTATTGATTTTCTCCCTTATTAAATAGGGAACAAATGATAAAAAAATAAAACAATTTTAAAAATTCACTTATTTGAGCTGCAAATAGCTTTTTGCAGCTCAACTAAGTAAATTTTCAATATTATTACAGTATTTTCACTACTCAATTTGAAAATCAATGCGTATTTTCACATTGCTGTGAGTATTTTGTACTCCCACTTTTAATAATCAATGCATATTCTGCATAAGTTTTGTTTGTTTGTTTGTTTGTTGGGGTTTACCGGCCTATCAACAGCTACGGTCATTTAACGCCGGGTCAATGGGTTTAGTACTAAATCCCATATATTACCTGTACAAGTACATGTACAAATGGGGGGAAAATCCCAAAATCGGAACTGATTATTTACAATAACAAAACTATATATTCAGCCCTGAAATCAGAATAATCCTGATCTGATGCCAGGTCCTCGCCACACCAGAATCACTTGGCCCCTTCCAAAAGCAGTAGGATCAGTAATAATCTTACTACTTTTATAATGGGCAATAACCCAATTCAACTCCCAGGTAACTAAAGAGCCAAAGATAAAAACGTACCCGAGGGCCAAACCAGGCAAATCGTGATTCTTATAAGGAGGAACCCATACCGTTAATTTATGCCATTTTATTCGCCCGACCACCGCCCACATTCTACGTAAGTGCATAAATTACGCCAATACGCACCTTATCTGGATCTCGGACATTGAAATTTGCTCAGACACCATTACAAGCATTATTATTATTCAACCACTGGCATTCAACGTTTTTATGATAATGTAATTTTCAACTAATAGTCTAATATTAATAGTGGTGCAACGATATACCGGTATACCGGTATATTGCGATATGTCATCTTCATACATGTCATACTAATACATGTAGTGAGTAATCTCGGACGTCCAACACATTTGGAAGTTTTACAGCAAATTCTGTGTGTAAAGTTTGTAAACCGTACTGTTACCTGGGTTCATTTCCCACCCAGTGACCTAAATCTCGCTAATTGCAGGTCTGTCAAACTGTTTACAATACCATTTGTTTTACGATACCCGATTGTTTGACCAAATTTTCATCACATCATTATGCGAATCACTAAAATCATGCCTACCCGCTGTGACAATAAAAGTCACGGGTCGATAGTTTCAATAATCCCCTAGCCAAACATTGCTGCTGGCTACTATAATTGTCAGTTCAAAACACGTGTTATTCTTGTGGCGAAGTTATTTATACAGTACAGCCAATCGCTGGTAAGTAAAGGCTGCCGTTAGTGGTATGATTGACAGGTTACTGTTGCGAAAGACGTCGGCAATAGATATATCAGCGATTGATCATGAACGAGGTAGAGTTAACTCCCTCCGAATACTCTCAACCAGACAAACAAACACATGCAAACACGTGTTTTAACGGGCGCCGGATGTGAGTCGTTTCTGGGTCGGGCTAGTAAAAAATGATATTCGTGAAATTTCGTAGTTGTCTACACACATTTTTGTCAGCTTATGACGCTTTGTGGGATACCATTTCCGAAATAAAAATAGCATCCAATCGTTTATAGCTACGATTGTGGGTATACCCACAGAAAGCGCCACCTGACGAACCGAGTTATGGCCTACACAGCGGATGCTTCCGCCCATGATTGCAACTTTCTTTTTCGCCGAAAAGTGTGAAAGAATTAAATACGAAATCGATATATTCTAATGCAATCCTTTTATGCCGAAAACAAGTATTGTTTATTACATTACTAACTGTTTATTTCAACCAAATATGACTAACTCTATTGTCAGAAAACATGAAAAAGTCTGTAAATATCACGGACAATTTCGGCGATTTCGTACCTACGTAGTTTCGTCCTTTTGCAACTTTTTCCAATCGATGTTAACGTAACCCGATTTTTATGATAATTCAGTTTGGTATTAAGTAAATATACATAATTTATGCATATCCAAGTTCATAAACGATATTTATGTACACATTTAAGGAGGTTCAAAAGGGTGGTAACAACATATACTTTTGAGATGAAATAAATATTTTTTTTTTTTCAAATTCCACAATCTATTTTCAAATTCTACAATCTACTATATTTGCCTCCCAGAAACCCCCCCCCCCCCCCTCAATGTGTCTTTTTATTTCTCAATGAAAGTATACGTTGTTAACGCTCGCTTAAACCGTCTCGTCGAGGTGGCTCAGCATGTTGATGCCTCTACCCCTCTAATAGATATGCATGCTTTTGAAAACATAGAGTTAATGTATACAGTTACGCGATAACTATAAGTAAGAGAAACTAGGTGGCCGCGGCCTGCATGTCGCGCCTTGTGGCGAGGCATGGACACTAAAAAAAAAGATATAGTATAACGAAAAACTTTAACCAAAAAACTTAACCAAAAACTTTAACCGGACACACGTACGTACGTACGTACGTACGCCAAAGTGCTGACTATATCGCGCTTTCCGCAAGCAGGCACGAAAAAAACTTTAACCAAAAACTTCAAAGTAATTTGACCTTGACATTGGGCACAGGGGCCGCACGGGAGGGGGGTAGAATGAAAATATAGATGATCATAAACACCCATGTGAAGTTTCAAGGTAATGGGCAAAGCAGTTGCAGAGATATAGTATAACGAAAGACTTTAACCAAAAAACTTAAGCAAAAACGTTAACCAAAAAACTTAACCAAAAACTTCAAAGTATTTTGACCTTAACATTGCGCGCAGGGGCCGAATGGGACGGGGTAGAATGAAAATATAGATGATGATAAACACCAATGTGAGTTTCAATGGTATGGGCCAAAGCAGTTGCAGAGATATAGTATTTAACAAAAAACTTTAACCACCAAAAACTTAACCAAAAAAAAACTTAACCAAAAAATTTAACCAAAAAATTTAACCAAAAACTTCAAAGTAAATTATTTTGACCTTGACATTGGGCACAGGGGCCGCACGGGAGTGGGGTGGGGGTAGAATGAAAATATAGATGATTGATAAACACCCATGTGAAGTTTCAAGGTAATGGGCAAAGCAGTTGCAGAGGATATAGTATAAACAAAAAATACTTAACCAAAAAACTTAAACCAAACCAAAAACTTCAAAGTAATTTGACCTGACATTGGGCACAGGGGCCGCACGGTAGGGGGGTAGAATGAAAATATAGATGATCATAAACACCCATGTGAAGTTTCAAGGTAATGGGCAAAGCAGTTGCAGAGATATAGTATAACGAAAAACTTTAACCAAAAAACTTAACCAAAAACTTTAACCAAAAAACTTGACCAAAAAACTTAACCAAAAACTTTAACCAAAGAACTTAACCAAAAACTTCAAAGTAATTTGACCTTGACATTGGGGCACAGGGGCCGCACGGGAGTGGGGTAGAATGAAAATATAGATGATGATAAACACCCATGTGAAGTTTCAAGGTAATGGGCAAAGCAGTTGCAGAGATATAGTATAACGAAAAACTTTAACCAAAAAACCTAAAAAACTTAACCAAAAACTTTAACCAAAAAACTTAACCAAAAACTTCAAAGTAATTTGACCTTGACATTGGGCACAGGGGCCGCACTGTATGGGGGGTAGAATGAACAAAATATAGATGATGATAAAAACACCCATGTGAAGTTTCAAGGTAATGGCCAAAGCAGTTGCAGAGATATAGTATAACAAAAAAACTTTAACCAAAAAACTTAAACCAACAAACTTTAAACCAAAAAGCTTAACCAAAAAACTTAACCAAAAACTTTAACCAAAGAACTTAACTAAAAACTTCAAAGTAATTTGACCTTGACAATGGGCACAGGGGCCGCACGGGACTGGGGTAGAATGAAAATATAGATGATGATAAACACCAATGTGAAGTTTCAAGGTAATGGGCAAAGCAGTTGCAGAAATATAGTATAACAAAAAACTTTAACCAAAAAATTTAACCAAAAAACTTAACCAAAAAACTTAACCAAAAACTTCAAAGTAATTTGACCTCGACATTGGGCACAGGGGCCGCATGAGGGGCGTAGAATGAAAATATAGATGATGATAAACACCCATGTGAAGTTTCAAGGTAATGGGCAAAGCAGTTGCAGAGATATAGTATAACAAAAAACTTTAACCAAAAACTTAACCAAAAACTTTAACCAAAAAACTTAACCAAAAACTTTAACCAAAGAACTTAACCAAAAACTTTAACCAAAAGACTTAACCAAACAACTTAACCAAAAACTTTAACCAGACACACTTACGTACGTATGTACGTATGTACGTACGCCAAAGTGCCGATTATATCGCGCTTTCCGCAAGCGGGCGCGACAAAAATCAGGGAAAATATGATTTTGATCACTTCTCCCTAATTTCCTCTCGTCCAGAAATAATCATTAATGTCAACCGTTTCTGGGCAAAGTCCTGACCCACACAGTGTTTTGATGTGTTCTAATGACAATAATAAACAATAAAGACTGTTCTTTATCTTCTGTTTGTTTTTTATTAGCAGATCTATTTATAGATCGGCTAATATATTGGTTATCCATCGAATTCTAAAAAAGTTTGTAGCAACCCTTTTCTCCGCTATTCGGTAATCTACGAACGCGAATTTTTCTGTATCACTTCCAAATTGCATCAACCGATAAAGTTTGCATTTTTGGCAATTATCTCCGTTTAAAACTTTACTTATAGCCAAATAACACAATTTTGAATACGTAATGAGCTGAACGCCGGAAGAGATTTAACCCGGAAGTTATTGTTGTTGAAGTCCATAGTTGGCTCTAATGGCCATATACGCCAACATACGCCGATTATTGGCTTTAATTTTTAAAGCTTTTATTTATTAAACAGAACAAGTTTCAGCCACGTATAATCGCGTAAAATGTGTTTATTCGGCTAATTTATAATCGACCTCTGCTCAAAATCTCCTTACTAGCAACCCCAGCATTTTCGGGTTTATCCCAGCATCTCGGGTTTATCCCATTGGATCGCGTATGCGCGTCATTTGACGCGACGCTAGTTAATATTCACAAAATTTTCCACCAATCAAAACGAAGAATTGCCCTTCATAGCCAACTTTGATTTGTTTACGTATCATGCAGGGATGGCAGGGATGCATCCAGCACGCGCGATTGCAGCAATCCCCCTTAATTATTGTCAATGCCGCAAATTATTGATTGTCTTGTGCCCGACATCGCGCAAAAAATCACGGATGGGGCACATTAGGCTAATTTGGGCATGTGCCTGAATACGCAGGAGCTTGCGTCTATTTTTAGATGACACTGTAACCGCTAGATATATATAGCCCTGGTAGCTCCGCCCACTCGCATGCTGCCATAGAATTCGGACAAACACACAGTGACTACAACTTTGTGTATTGCGGAGTGTAATTTGTAGATAAATAGAGCATACAGTACAGGTGTTACGCTGGAATATTTCGCAACATAATGGTGACAACAAAACATTGCTGCTATGGCATTGCTGCTATTGGATGGATTTGGGAACGGGTTTCCAAAACCTGCACAAAATCGAGAAAAATATCAACGCTGGGTACAGAACTGTGGTCGAAAATAGTTTACCATTGACAATGTTACCAGAGACACCTACATATGTTCGATGCACCTTACCCTGATTTGATCGGCTAATAACATCATGCTCTGCATGACTTTTCATATTATTATTTGTTCATAGATGGTATAATATCGTAATACGTATTGCAATATGGGTTTGTTGTATCGCAATATATCGCAATACGGGTTTGACCGTATCGTTGCACCTCTAAATATTAACGAGAAATCAGTTAACAAAGATGGAAGTTCTCCTGAAAATTGTAACAGAAATTTCTATTAAAGTCATTGACGTTGAGCACAGGAACTGTCGTATGGGTCGGCTATAAAATGACAATGGCATTGTTAGCACTAAGCTAATCCACTCGCGGGTAGCACTGATAATAAGGCCAATAAGAAAATATTGTTTGTTTCCTATTATTACGCTTAAAAAAAAGAAAAAGAAAAAAAAGAAAAAAGGTAGGGAGGTAAAGGGAAAGTTTTTATTTTGTAAAAACCTTTTGTCATCTATCAACATCAATAGCTGATTTCACCAACATTGCAAAGTATACTTTTCTAGCAAAGTATACTTTGAGGGAGTAATCATTTATTTTTCCTGAAATGCATTACATGTATTTCATATAGAACTAACTACTGCATATATTTGATGATTCAAAGTATGCAGAATTATTATACTGAATTTATTACATTATCACAGCCAAAATGGCTGTGATAATGTAATAAATTCAGTATAATAACAAGAAACGAGGCAAAGCCACGAAGGCCAGGTTTTTTCCAAGCATAGACACTTGGATAACATAATTATACCCACTTTTTGTAGACTAGATGGCCGTGGCCTGCATGTCGCGCCTTGGGGCGAGGCATGGACACTAACAAAATAGATATAGTAGATGGAAAAACTTTAACGAAAAAACTTTAACCGGACACACGGACGTACGGTTGTACGGACGGACGTATGCCAAAATGCCGACGATATCGCGCTTTCCGCAAGCAGGTGCGACAATGATGATAAACACCCATGTGAAGTATCAAGGTAATGGGTGAAGCAGTTGCAGAGATATAGTACACAAAAAAACTTTAACAAAAAAATTCAAAGTAATTTGACCTTGACATTGGGCACAGGGGCCGCACGGTTGGGGTTAGAATGAAAATATGGATGATGATAAACACCCATGTGAAGTTTCAAGGTAATGGGCGAAGCAGTTGCAGAGATATAGTATAACGAAAAACTTTTAACCCAAAAACTTTAACCAGACGTACGTTAAAAAGTTAACGTTGAAAATGGCTAAGTCAATTACGTAGAAATAATAGGTGAAGGTAAAAAATTGGTCACATGTTGGATAGTTGTATGTGGTAGGCACCCCTTGGTTATGAAGCTGTGAAAGTTTGTGGTCCTAGGTGGATACAGTACCAAAGAAATGGACTTAAACACGAAAAGTTAACATTGTAAACGCGAAAACTTAACATTGAAAATGGTTAAGTAGACTGCGCGGAAAAAATGGGTCAAGTTAAAAACAAGAAACGAGGCAAAGCCACGAAGGCCAGGTTTTTTCCAAGCATAGACACTTGGATAACATAATTATACCCACTTTTTGTAGACTAGATGGCCGTGGCCTGCATGTCGCGCCTTGGGGCGAGGCATGGACACTAAAAAAAATAGATATAGTAGATGGAAAAACTTTAACCAAAAAACTTTAACCGGACACACGGCGAACGGACAGACGTATGCCAAAATGCCGACGATATCGCGCTTTCCGCAAGCAGGTGTGACAATGATGATAAACACCCATGTGAAGTATCAAGGTATTGGGTGAAGCAGTTGCAGAGATATAGTACACGAAAAAACTTTAACAAAAAAATTCAAAGTAATTTGAACTTGACATAGGGCACAGGATCGCGCTTTCCGCAAGCAGGTGCGACAATGATGATAAACACCCATGTGAAGTATCAAGGTATTGGGTGAAGCAGTTGCAGAGATATAGTACACAAACAAAATTTAACAAAAAAATTCAAAGTAATTTGACCTTGACATTGGGCACAGGATCGCGCTTTCCGCAAGCAGGTGCAACAATGATGATAAACACCCATGTGAAGTATCAAGGTATTGGGTGAAGCAGTTGCAGAGATATAGTACACGAAAAAACTTTAACAAAAAAATTCAAAGTAATTTGACCTTGACATTGGGCACAGGATCGCGCTTTCCGCAAGCAGTGCGACAATGATGATAAACACCCATGTGAAGTATCAAGGTATTGGGTGAAGCAGTTGCAGAGATATAGTACACGAAAAAACTTTAAGAAAAAGATTCAAAGTAATTTGACCTTGACATTGGGCACAGGATCGCGCTTTCAGCAAGCAGGTGCGACAATGATGATAAACACCCATGTGAAGTATCAAGGTATTGGGTGAAGCAGTTGCAGAGATATAGTACACAAAAAAACTTTTAACAAAAAAATTCAAAGTAATTTGACCTTGACATTGGGCACAGGGGCCGCACGGTTGGGGGTTAGAATGAAAATATGGATGATGATAAACACCCATGTGAAGTTTCAAGGTAATGGGCGAAGCAGTTGCAGAGATATAGTATAACGAAAAAGTTTTAACCAAAAAACTCTAACCAGACGTACGTTAAAAAGTTAACGTTGAAAATGGCTAAGTCAATTACGTAGAAATAATAGGTGAAGGTAAAAAAATGGTCATATGTTGGATAGTTGTATGTGGTATTGGAACACCCCTTGGTTATGAAGCTGTGAAAGTTTGGTGGTCCTAGGTGGTACAGTACCAAAGAAATGGACTTAAACACGAAAAGTTAACATTGTAAACGCGAAAACTTAACATTGAAAATGGTTAAGTAGACTGCGCGGAAAAAATGGGTCAAGTTAAAAACAAGAAACGAGGCAAAGCCACGAAGGCCAGGTTTTTTCCAAGCATAGACACTTGGATAACATTATTACCCACCCACTTTTTGTAGACTAGATGGCCGTGGCCTGCATGTCGCGCCTTGGGGCGAGGCATGGACACTAAAAAAATAGATATAGTAGATGGAAAAACTTTAACCAAAAAACTTTAACCGGACACACGGCGAACGGACAGACGTATGCCAAAATGCCGACGATATCGCGCTTTCCGCAAGCAGGTGTGACAATGATGATAAACACCTGTGAAGTATCAAGGTATTGGGTGAAGCAGTTGCAGAGATATAGTACACGAAAAAACAACTTTAACAAAAAAATTCAAAGTAATTTGAACTTGACATAGGGCACAGGATCGCGCTTTCCGCAAGCAGGTGCGACAATGATGATAAACACCCATGTGAAGTATCAAGGTATTGGGTGAAGCAGTTGCAGAGATATAGTACACAAACAAAATTTAACAAAAAAATTCAAAGTAATTTGACCTTGACATTGGGCACAGGATCGCGCTTTCCGCAAGCAGGTGCAACAATGATGATAAACACCCATGTGAAGTATCAAGGTATTGGGTGAGCAGTTGCAGAGATATAGTACACGAAAAAACTTTAACAAAAAAATTCAAAGTAATTTGACCTTGACATTGGGCACAGGATCGCGCTTTCCGCAAGCAGGTGCGACAATGATGATAAACACCCATGTGAAGTATCAAGGTATTGGGTGAAGCAGTTGCAGAGATATAGTACACGAAAAACTTTAAGAAAAAGATTCAAAGTAATTTGACCTTGACATTGGGCACAGGATCGCGCTTTCAGCAAGCAGGTGCGACAATGATGATAAACACCCATGTGAAGTATCAAGGTATTGGGTGAAGCAGTTGCAGAGATATAGTACACAAAAAAACTTTTAACAAAAAAATTCAAAGTAATTGACCCTTGACATTGGGCACAGGGCCGCACGGTTGGGGGTTAGAATGAAAATATGGATGATGATAAACACCCATGTGAAGTTTTCAAGGTAATGGGCGAAGCAGTTGCAGAGATATAGTATAACGAAAAAGTTTTAACCAAAAAACTCTAACCAGACGTACGTTAAAAAGTTAACGTTGAAAATGGCTAAGTCAATTACGTAGAAATAATAGGTGAAGGTAAAAAAATGGTCATATGTTGGATAGTTGTATGTGGTAGGCACCCCTTGGTTATGAAGCTGTGAAAGTTTGGTGGTCCTAGGTGGTACAGTACCAAAGAAATGGACTTAAACACGAAAACTTAACATTGTAAACGCGAAAACTTAACATTGAAAAATGGCTAAGTCGACTGCGCGGAAAAAATGGGTGAAGTTAAAAAAAAAAGTAACATGTTGGATAGTGATATGTGGTGGGTACCCCTTGATTATGAAGCTGTGAAAGTTTGGTGGTCCTAGGTGGTACAGTACGAAAGAAATTGACTTAAACACGAAAACTTAACATTGTAAACGCGAAAACTTAACATTGAAAATGGCTAAGTCGATTACGCGGAAAAAATGGGTGAAGTTAAAAAAAAAGTAACATGTTGGATAGTGATATGTGGTGGGCACCCCTTGATTATGAAGCTGTGAAAGTTTGGTGGTCCTAGGTGGTACAGTAACAAAGAAATGGACTCAAACACGAAAACTTAACATTGATTGTGGACGCCGCCGCCCGCCGCCCGCCGCCGCCCGCCCGGCTTTCGCCAATCCAATAGCCTGGATTTTTTTTTTCAAAAAACCTGGCTAAAAAAGTAACATGTTGGATAGTGATATGTGGTGGGCACCCCTTGATTATGAAGCTGTGAAAGTTTGGTGGTCCTAGGTGGTACAGTACCAAAGAAATGGACTTAAACACGAAAACTTAACATTGTAAACGCGAAAACTTAACATTGAAAATGGTTAAGTAGACTGCGCGCAAAAAAAGGAAAAAATGGGTCAAGTTAAAAAAAAAGTAACATGTTGGATAGTGATATGTGGTGGGCACCCCTTGATTATGAAGCTGTGAAAGTTTGGTGGTCCTAGGTGGTACAGTACCAAAGAAATGGACTTAAACACGAAAACTTAACATTGTAAACGCGAAAACTTAACATTGAAAATGGCTAAGTCGACTGCGCGGAAAAAATGGGTGAAGTTAAAAAAAAAAGTAACATGTTGGATAGTGATATGTGGTGGGTACCCCTTGATTATGAAGCTGTGAAAGTTTGGTGGTCCTAGGTGGTACAGTACCAAAGAAATGGACTTAAACACGAAAACTTAACATTGTAAACGCGAAAACTTAACATTGAAAATGGGTAAGTCGACTGCGCGGAAAAAATGGGTGAAGTTAAAAAAAAAGTAACATGTTGGATAGTGATATGTGGTGGGCACCCCTTGATTATGAAGCTGTGAAAGTTTGGTGGTCCTAGGTGGTACAGTACCAAAGAAATGTACTTAAACACGAAAACTTAACATTGTAAACGCGAAAACTTAACATTGAAAATGGCTAAGTCGACTACGCGGAAAAAATGGGTCAAGTTAAAAAAAAAAGTAACATGTTGGATAGTGATATGTGGTGGGCACCCCTTGATTATGAAGCTGTGAAAGTTTGGTGGTCCTAGGTGGTACAGTAACAAAGAAATGGACTCAAACACGAAAACTTAACATTGATTGTGGACGCCGCCCGCCGGCCGCCCGCCCACCCGCCGCCCGCCCGGCTTTCGCCAATCCCAAAAAACCTGGCTAAAAATTTATAAATATATCCTAAAATTGAAAATTTCTCCCTCAAAGTATACTTTGCTAGAGAAGTATACTTTGCTAGAGAAGTATACTTTGCAATGTTGGTGAAATAGTCTACAGTTCCACGCCAAATTTAGAGTAGTTATTGTCATGGTTAACTACTAGTATTTAGGTTTATATAGTGTATGCTAAACAACTATGTTGACATGGAAACATATTTAAATCAACATAACATGATTATTAATTTTTTTTTTACTAAAAGTTTAGGGTCAGCGGGAAAATCTAGGTGGGGTCAGGTAACCGGAAACAAACACATTTTTTTTAGGCTCAATAATAATTTAAAAAAAAAACAACACCTTTTTGCTTTACAAACAATGGAAGTGATTCTAAAGTGTTGTCAGACCATGTCTTTATTGAGAAAGAAGACAAAAATATAAATCAACAGCAGACGACAATTTTTGGTTCCCACATTCTAAGGGTTACACGAGCATCAGACACAACTCGGACGGACGGATGGACAGACAGGGCACCGCCGATTCTTGGCTGGGCCCTAAAAGACTTCAAGGTTAAAGAGATGAGAATCACACACAACTCACCATATCTGGCGAGTTCTGTCAACGACGACTGTTCTCGACTTTCTATTTTGAGTTCCTCGGCCTCCTCCTGCAGGGCGGAGAGTTTCTCCTGGTGCAGCTTCTGGTGGAGTCCATGGGTGGACACGTGCCGTGTGTGGTCGATGTCGTTGATGTCGAAGCTCGCTATATATGCAGGAGATTCAGGGCTAAGAGGCGACGTTTTCACGGCGTAAGCAGACTTCTCCGGTGTGTGAGGCAGCATTTTTAACTTCAAAGGAGAAGAGTTAGTTTTGTAGTTGTTGAGGTGATCATGGTTGCTGGTGAAGTGTTCCCGGTGCGGATAGCCACCGGGGGAACCGGTGACAGCTGGGTAGGACTGGTTCCCACTGCGAGGTGACAGACTGTCAATAACAGGGTCCGGCGGAAAGTAGCCGCCACTGTAGTTTGGTGAACCGCTGTACTTCGATGTGTTTTTAAAACTTGCCGAGTCGTTATTGCGCACTGAATTCTCGTACCTGCCTGATTGGTTATACCTTGATGGGCTGTCATAACGTGGCGAGCCTTCGGTACTTGGTGATCTGTCAAAGCTCGCGTAGTTATCGTGTTTCGGAGAATTCTCGTATTTTGGCGGGCCGTCATACTTTGTGGGTGACCTGGCTGGAGATATGTGATCGCCTACAGCAAGAGTGCGGTAATATTCCGGCGGGTTCAGCTGGTCAACCTCAAACCTTTTATTAACATCCACTGGCTGTTGGAAATAGGTCGGTGGTATCAAATTGGTGTTGTGGTGCGCGTCTTTTGCCTGGTTGCCATTACCCTGTGAATGACGATAAAACACTGGGCGCCCGTTACCGGGAGATGAAGGAGAGTTTGCATGATCAAGATTTCTTACGGGACTTCGATCGCGTCTCCAACTTTGATCAACAGAATTACTAGGACTAGATTCGCTATACGAATTATTGGACACATTCTGCCGAATAACAGCATTACCAAAATCCGGCATAAAGTCGCATTTCACTGGTGATTTAGACAGCTGACTAATTCGCTCGATATGAGATTCACGATCACTTTTCACCCGCGAACGCTGACCGAATCCACCATCGCCAGACCCCATTGAATCAGTCCTAGTAAAGCTGGTTGATTTCGTAGGCGAACAAGCAACACCACTTGTCGGAGTCGCAGGGTAAGTGGACACGTTTTCGAACGGAAAGAAATCTGGACACGGTTCGGAGCTCTTCAAACTATTCGCGGACAGAGGGGTATTTAACGATGGTTTGCCTGTGCTATACGACTGTGCCACAGATGTATTTAAGGACAGTTTCGCGGAGCTGGACCCAGGAGACATCATCATAGAACTCGTGGATCCGGAAGACGTGGCAAACTTTTTGCCTGGCGGAACATATTTCTTTGTGGGAGACGATTCCGATGGTTCTGGTATCGGAATCTCATTTCCGTTTCTCACTGGTTCTGGCGCTTCGTCACCATTATTGCCTTCATACTCTGCAAGACAGAAAATATTCCGATATGCGGCTGTGACTGGAGAAATGTGGCTTATGGGACTTGTGACCAGTGTAGCTCCTGATCAAATAGCACACTCTTGTAGCCTGATAATGATCTATATTGCTTGTTAGAAGCATAACAGGTGTTTCATTGATGGAATGGCGAACAGTGTAGATCCTGATCAGACTGTGCGGATGCAGACTGATCTGGATCTACACTGGGCGCAAAATCCATAAGCCAATAGCCCGTAGCCTAATAATCTATATTGCTTGCTAGAAGCACGACGGGTGTTTCATTGATGATGGAATGGCGAACAGTGCAGATCCTGATCAGACTTTGCGGATGCAAAGGCTGATCTGGATATACACTGGGCGCAAAATCCGTAAGCCCCATTTCTCCAGTCACGGCCACTAATTACAACTACTATGGTCTCGAAACCTGTCAATATTTTATGGCTATATTAACAATACAAAACTTCGATAATATTGAATCGGCATTTGCTTTGAAAGTGAATTGGTTTAAAATCCCAGCAACAGCTAAGGTCATATAGAGACGGGACCACAGTTTAAAGTCTCATCCTACAGACCAGTAGGATGGAAATACTATGAAAGTATTATTGATGCCTGAGGTGAGGTTTGAACCCACAAGCTCCGGATTGGAAGTCAGGTGTTCTAACCACTAGGCCACAACCCATCCCTGGATCTGTTATGAACATGTCTTCAACTTTCAATGTCATTTACAGAAAATATTAGTTTCTGTGGATATTTTTCATGAAAAATTGCATTCTTAGGTACAAAATCGCATTTCTTGTCTAAAAAGTGTCCTTTGCGGTACCTGAATTTTTGCTGAGGGTCGCCATGAATTCTGTGACATCTTTGACATGCTCAGGGACTTCATGTCCATCCATTGGCTGAAACAGATCGAGTAAATAATGGATGTCCGTGATCTCCCATTTGCATTGATTTTCACTTATCTGAGATGGCGAAGAGCGAAAATGATAGATAAGGAGATCGCCAGCTTCACTTACGAAGATCAATGTCACCAAGGTCAATGTTACCCGAAGGACACTGGGTGGATAGCCATCAATATGGTTAGGTTTGGTAATGATCTGACTAACAGATCAGGATCTATTCAACATTCAGACGCACGTCCAAAACTATCGATGCTGTACCGAAATTGTTACCATTATGTATCACTGTCCACTAACGTCAATGAGACAAAAGCAATGTATTTGGAAAAGATCAGGCGAACTGCCATTGTGACTAATGCTACTAGGCTAGAACATTGATACAGCCAGATAGGGATCAAAATAAAGGATTAACATATATATCTCCGGATCTGCACTGTTTGAATGTAGGTTTAAATTATCCATTTTCCATTTAAGGGAATAGAGTGAAAATTGGCATGGAAGAGTCCCTCTATTCCAGTTACTGCTGGCCCTTTCCTCAATCCCTTCGGCACAGTTCTGTTAACTTGAGTGGCATCCCTTCAGGCGGTCAACAATTGAAAAAGGTAGGTGGGGTGGGGTAACCCCCACCTACCTTTTTCAATTGTTGACCGCCTGGTAACCCCACCCCACCTACCTTTTTCAATGGTTGAATAAAAAACAAATGTTTAAATGGCAAACTGGAGATGGTCGATGGTCACAAAGTCAGTTATAGAAAATGCATTACTCACCACTAGCGTGTGTTTCCAAATAATCATAGAGATCACCTAGTTCTCAAAATTATCCATTAATTTATCATCACTCATTTCACCGATACACCACGACACAAACCGGAGGTGCGATTTGTCAACTTTATCACGCCAATTTATGATTGCTTTTTCAAAACTGTTGTGAATTGGCTGGAAAGATGAGGAAAGGGTCAGCAGTCGATACATGTACTACACACTTTCACACAGTCTGCACACTTTATTTCATCAAAATTGGTGAAAGTTATGTTAGGAAAATCCCAAAATCAGACTAGACATTATGTTTGCAAAACATGCATATGCCTCCTTGGCATACTTGACTGTAAAAAAAAAGTGTAAATGTTTCAGAGACTTTGTGACATTAAAAAAAAAGGCCAAGGTCAAGTTGAGGCTGGCATGAGTGTGTGACAATTGTGACTCAAGTGTCCAAGTAGTGAAGCAATCCTTTGCATAATACTGAAAATATTACATGTTGGAGAAACTCTTACAAACTTTTTGATGTAACAAAATGGCTAAGTGTTTCAGCGACATTTTGAAGGTGACAAAGGTCAAGGTCGTGTTAATGGTGGCACGAGCGTGTGACAAATGTTCAGGTGATTTAAGTGTCCAAGTATTGAAGCAATCCTTCACGTAATATTGAAGATATTACATGTTGGAGAAACACTTACAAACTTTTTGATGTAAATGTACACAGAAAGACGGACGGAACCTCAAGAGCAACACAATATGCTTCCCTTGTTATTTCATAGGTATTTAATCGGGCATAAAAGTATATATTCAGCCTTGAAATTAGAATAGCACAATGTGGTGTCAGGCCCTCACCACACCAGTCACCAAAAATATATCTGAGGGTCAACCAAGGAATATCGGGATTCCGGTGAAGCCCCTCATAAAATTACCCTTCACATGCTCCCGGAAAACCGGACTTACCAGGGCTACCTCCTCGTCCAGAAGCTGGTGCGAGATGGATCGAGCATTTCCCCCTTCCCTGGAACACAAATGAATCATACAATAGACTCTCAAAACTGAACATCAGAAATCCTCGAGTGTTTAATCATATGTTGAATAAAATTTTGTTTATTGCTGCTGTCTGGCCACAGTTCAGGAGCGAGACTGATTAAAAACCATAAATCCAATTTCTCCAATCACAGATCAGGAGCTAGACTGGCCATAAATTACACACATTTCTCCAATCAACAAGAGCTGTAGGAGAACAGCATAGCTCGACTACGAGGGTTGTCGATGTACACATAGCTTGACAAAGAAGGTGGCTGCGGCCTGCATAAAAACCTTAACCAAGGTTGACTAAAAACATTAACCAAGGGATTATTGATGTACATCACTAGGAGATAAAGTTTTCCAAGTATGGTTGCTGTAGGCCCAGGAGTATTCCATATACAAGCTTGACTAAAAACCGTAACCAAGGGGAGATAACTAAGTAATCCAAGGATAAAAGGTCAAGGTCAAATATAGGTCAGGGATTATTGATGTACATCATTAGGAGATGAAGTTGTCCAAGTATGGTTGATGTAGGCCCAGAAGTATTCCATATACAAGCTTGACTATAAACATTAACCAAGTAATTGAAGGTTAAATGTAGGTGAAGGTAAAATAAAGGTCAGGGGTTATTGATGTACATCCCTATGAGAAAAAGTTATCCAAGTATGGTGTCTGTATGCACAATAGTATTCCATCTACAAGCTTGACTAAAAACCTTAACCAAGGTTGAGTAACTAGATGACCGCGGCCTGCATTGCATGTCGCGCCTTGTGGCGAGGCATGGACACTAAAAAAAAAGATATAGTATAACGAAAAACTTTAAACAAAATACTTAAGCAAAAACTTTAACCGGACACACGTACCGACAAAGTGCCGACTATATCGCGCTTTCCGCAAGCGGGCGCGAAAAAAACTTTAACCAAAAACTTCAAAGTAATTTGACATTGGGCACAGGGGCCGCACGGCAGGGGGGTAGAATGAAAATATAGATGATGATAAACACCCATGTGAAGTTTCAAGGTAATGGGCAAAGCAGTTGCAGAGATATAGTATAACGAAAAACTTTAACCAAAAAACTTAACCAAAAACTTTAACCAAAAAACTTAATCAAAAACTTTAACCAAAAAACAAAAAACTTAACCAAAAACTTCAAAGTAATTTGACCTTGACATTGGGCACAGGGGCCGCACGGGAGGGGGGTAGAATGAAAATATAGATGATGATAAACACCCATGTGAAGTTTTCAAGGTAATGGGCAAAGCAGTTGCAGAGATATAGTATAACGAAAAACTTTAACCAAAAAACTTAACAAAAAAACTTAACCAAAAACTTTAACCAAAAAACTTAACCAAAAAACTTAACCAAAAACTTCAAAGTAATTTGACCTTGACATTGGGCACAGGGGCCGCATGGGAGGGGGTAGAATGAAAATATAGAATGTGAAGTTTCAAGGTAATGGGCAAAGCAGTTGCAGAGATATAGTATAACGAAAGACTTTAACCAAAAACTTAACCAAAAACTTTAACCAAAAAACATAACCAAAAAACTTAACCAAAAACTTTAACCAAAGAACTTAACCAAAAACTTCAAAGTAATTTGACCTTGACATTGGGCACAGGGGCCGCACGGGAGGGGGGTAGAATGAAAATATAGATGATGATAAACACCCATATGAAGTTTCAAGGTAATGGGCAAAGCAGTTGCAGAGATATAGTATAACAAAAAACATTAATCAAAAAATTTAACCAAAAAAACTTAACCAAAAAGTTCAAAGTAATTTGACCTTGACATTGGGCCGCACGGGAGGGGGTAGAATGAAAATATAGACGATGATAAACACCCATGTGAAGTTTCAAGGTAATGGGCAAAGCAGTTGCAGAGATATAGTATAACGAAAAACTTTAACCAAAAACTTTAACCAAAAAACTTAACCAAAAACTTTAACCAAAGAACTTAACCAAAAACTTCAAAGTAATTTCCAAAAACCTTCAAAGTAATTTGACCATTGACATTGGGCACAGGGGCCGCACGGGAGGGGGTAGAATGAAAATATAGATGATGATAAACACCCATATAAAGAAGTTTCAAGGTAATGGGCAAAGCAGTTGCAGAGATATAGTATAACAAAAAAAACATTAATCAAAAAACTTAACCAAAAAAACTTAACCAAAAAGTTCAAAGTAATTTGACCTTGACATTGGGCCGCACGGGAGGGGGTAGAATGAAAATATAGACGATGATAAACACCCATGTGAAGTTTCAAGGTAATGGGCAAAGCAGTTGCAGAGATATAGTATAACGAAAAACTTTAACCAAAAACTTTAACCAAAAAACTTAACCAAAAACTTTAACCAAAGAACTTAACCAAAAACTTTAATAACCAAAAAACTTAACCAAACACTTTAACCGGACACACGTACGTACGTACGCCAAAGTGCCGACTATATCGCGCTTTCCGCAAGCGGGCGCGACAAAAACCTTAACCAAGGGGAATTAAGTAAGTAATTTAAGGTTAAATGTAGGTCAAGGTCAAATATAGGTCAGGGGTTGTTGATGTACATCACTAGGAGATGAAGTTGTCCAAGTATGGTTGGTGTAGGGCCAGGAGTATTCCATATACAAGCTTGACTAAAAACCTTAACCAAAGAGAATTAAGTAAGTAATTCAAGAGGAAATGTAGGTCAAGGTCATAGATCAGGGTTATTGATGTACATCACTATGACAAAAGGTTGTCCAAGTATGTGTCTGTATGCACAATAGTATCCCATGTACAAGCTGGAGTAAAAAGCTTAACCAAGGTCGAGTAAAAACCTTAACCAAGGGGAATTAACTAAGTAATTTCAAGGTTAAATGTAGGTCAAGTCAAATATATGGTCAGGGGATGTTGATGTACATCACTAGGAGATGAAGTTGTCCAAGAATGGTTGGTGTAGGGCCAGGAGTATTCCATATACAAGGGGCTTGACTAAAAACCTTACCCAAGGGGAAATAACTAAGTAATTCAAGGTTAAAAGTAGGTCAAGGTCAAATATAGGTCAGGGATTATTGATGTACATCATCACTAGGAGATGAAGTTGTCCAAGTATGGTTGGTGTAGGGCCATGAGTATTCCATCTACAAGCTTGACTAAAAACCTTAACCAAAGAGAATTAAGTAAGTAATTCAAGAGGAAATGTAGGTCAAGTCAAATTATAGATCAGGGGTTATTGATGTACATCACTATGACAAAAGGTTGTCCAAGTATGGTGTCTGTATGCACAATAGTATTCCATGTACAAGTCTTGAGTAAAAAGCTTAACCAAAGGTCCGAGTAAAAACCTTAACCAAGGGAAGGGTTAACTAAGTAATTCAAGGTTAAATGTAGGTCAATGTGAAATATAGGTCAGGTTGTTGATGTACATCACTAGGAGATGAAGTTGTCCAAGTAATGGTTGGTGTAGGGCCAGGAGTATTCCATCTACAAGCTTGACTAAAAACGTTAACCAAGGGGAATTAAGTAAGTAATTCAAGAGGAAATGTAGGTCAAGGTCAAATATAGATCAGGGGTTGTTGATGTACATCACTAGGAGATGAAGTTGTCCAAGTATGGTGGGTGTAGGGCCAGTAGTATTCCATATAGAAGGTTGACTAAAAACCTTAACCAAAATGAATTAAGTAAGTAATTGAAGATGAAATGTAGGTGAAGGTCAAATATAGATCAGGGGTTATTGATGTACATACCTATGAGAAAAGGTTGTCGAAGTATGGTGTCTGGATGCACAATAGTATTCAATGTACAAGCTTGAAAAAAAACCTTAACCAAGGTTGACTAAAAACCTTAACCAAGGGGAATTAAGTAAGTAATTCAAGAGGAAATGTAGGTCAAGGTCAAATATAGATGAGGGGTTATTGATGTGCATCACTAGGAGATGAAGTTGTCCAAGTATGGTGGGTGTAGGGCCAGTAGTATTGCATATACAAGCTTGACTAAAAACCTTAACCAAGGTTGAC
Organism: Conchocele bisecta; assembly: GCA_029237695.1. Taxonomy (NCBI): domain Eukaryota; kingdom Metazoa; phylum Mollusca; class Bivalvia; order Lucinida; family Thyasiridae; genus Conchocele; species Conchocele bisecta. The sequence continues at coordinate 53,554,570 of CM055272.1, read as the reverse complement.
TAAAAACCTTAACCAAGGGAAATTAACCAAGTAATTCAAGAGGAAATGTAGGTCAAGGTCAAATATAGATCAGGGTTTATTGATGTACATCACTAGGAGATGAAGTTGTGCAAGTATGGTGGGTGTAGGGCCAGTAGTATTCCATATACAAGCTTGACTAAAAACCTTAACCAAGGCGTGACGGTGACGCCGACGCCGGGGTGACAACATAAGCTCTACTTATTCTTCGAATAGTCGAGCTAAAAGTCAGGAGCTAGACTGGCCATAAATTCCATAAGCCCCATTTCACCAATCACAGATCAGGAGCTAGACTGGCCATAAATTCCATAAGCCCCATTTCTCGAATCATAAGTAAGGAGCTAGACTGGCCATAAATTCCATAAGCCCCATTTCTTGAATCATAAATAAGGAGCTAGACTGGCCATAAATTCCATAAGCCCCATTTCTCGAATAATAAATAAGGAGCTAGACTGGCCATAAATTCCATAAGCCCCATTTATCCAACCACATTCACTTAGGATGGACACTGGTAACAAATGCCATAAGCCATATTTCTTGATTCACAGTCACAAATGTGGCTGTGACTTGAGAAATTGGGCTGACATGGTTTTGCGATCAGTGTAGATCCAGATCAGGATATGCACTGTTTGCCATTCCATCAATGAAATGCCTGCCATGCTTCTAACAAGTAATATATCGTTATCAGGCTACAGGGGCCCGTTTCACTAAACTTCTTACGACTAAAATGTTCGTAAGTTAAAATTTGAGATCGACTGTAAATTTCAATTTATGGATTCACATTTATTGAGCATAGGCTGCATATGCAGCCTATGCTCAATAAATGTAAATCCAATAATTATTTACAAGAAAACATTGTTAATGTGAAATTTACAGACTATCATAATTTTGCACTTACAAACATTTTAGTCGTAGAAAGTTTAGTGAAACGGCCCCCTGGAGTGTGTGATCAGGAGCTACACTGGTCACAACTCCAATAAGCCCCACTTCCCCAGTCACAGATTTGTTTCTTACCTGCTGTATAGAGACACGACATAAGAGCCGGCTCCACCAAACAACACCAGGGTACTCAGTGTGGTGCCGACGGTCAGCTGGCTGAAAGTCTTCACTCCACGCATTGTCCAGCTCTTGCCGATCTGATGATGTCAATTTATGAATTTTATGGTGTTTAAAAGCTTGCCAACAGCTAAGGTCATTTTAGGGTCGAATCCCATATTAAAAGGGCATATCAGGATTTTTTTAACAAATACTATAAAAAATAAAAACGTGTTTTCATCATGGCCCTGTGTAGTGGTTTAATTGAAGATATATGACGATACTAGGACCACTGAATTTTATTTTTTAGAAATGGGTGAAAATAGAAACAAGCCAGCGGTCCTAGTATTCAATTAAACCACTTGACACAGGGCCATCATGAAAACAGGTTTTTATCTTTTATATTTTTTTCTCTTCAAGAAATCCTGATACGCTTCTTAAAACACCACACAAAAATAGATGAACAGCATAAACAATGGTGCGGGAAAAGGAATGCTACAGACAGACAGACACACGCATATGTGGCTGTGACTGGAGGAATTGGATTCATGAAATTTGTGACCAGTGTACACCCAGATCAGCCTGCACTGTCTGATCAGGGTCTGCACTAGTCATCATTCAGAAACTGAAAGATACAACAAGTTTCTAAAGTACAGCATAGATCCTTATCTGGTTGATACACTGTGCTAGCAGATCAGTAGCCGATTTCACCAACGTTGCAAAGTATACTTATCTAGCAAAGTAAACTTTGAGGGAGAAATTTTCAATTTAAGGATAAATTTATTACTTTTTATTATACTGAATTTATTACATTATGTAATAAATTCAGTATAATAATTCTGCATACTTTTAATCATCCAATATATGCAGTCGTTAGTTCTATATGAAATAATGCATTTCGGGGAAAAATAAATGATCACTCCCTCAAAGAATACTTTGCTAGATAAGTATACTTTGCAATGTTGGTGAAATCGGCTACTGGACCTTGAATAAGCAATCCCAGAAGCCCCATTTCTCCAGTCTCATTCACATATCGCAAAAACACAGTTGCCAAATACGACTGAAAGTACAAATCTAGACAAAACTAGAAAATTTGCTTGCCAATAACATGCATATACTGGTGGTCAGTCATACAAATGGGCATACTAGTACAAGCAGGGATTCTGCTGGGGGGAATAAAAAAATGGCAATTTAAAAAAAACAAAAACAAGAAATGCGTCTGTCGAACGCGGATGCCACCTGCAGCATATTTGAGAAACTGTGACAAGTGGTGAACCGAAAAGTGTGACGGACGGACAGACGGACGAACGTACATTTCGGACCTTAGGGGGTACTTGCTATATAAAAGATCAAAAGAAATACCCCGTAAGACACAATAGGCTTACGGAGTACGGATTAAGTTCCATTGTGTTCTAACCCTAACCCATTGTCTTAGGCCACGCCCCCTACCCCATAAGTACCCTAATGTGTGCCCGGACGGACGGACGGTCCAAACACTATATGCCACCCGTTTCTTCGAAACCCGGTGGCATAAAAAATTGTCATTTGTTATCGCCAATTGTTTATTTTTATCGCCAATTGCGAAAGTGGGCGATCGCCAGCGGAATCACTGTACAAGGATGACAAAATATGTGACCACTGCAATGCATTCTGATCCTTCGAATCTACTTTTAACTCCTGGATCTCGGAACACAGATCAATTTTCAATTAAAATTGTATTTCACACATAAAATTTAGCCTTGGTGAGATCGTGCGACTTACTGTCTTCTTTCCCCAGGGAATGGAATGTGCTCGAGCCAATTACCGCCCTGAAATATAAGCCGACTGAATCATTTAAGGTCTTTTCTCAATTGACCTATATGCACTTACTGGCTGGACCCCGGCCAGACAACACCGGACTGCCTGTGGTGGCCAGCGTTTGAACTGCAAGGGAAACTGAATGCAGATCTGGTCATAAGTCGTCAGTTCCGTGCTTCCGTAATCGACGTAGAAAATGTCTACACGGTCGTCCCTGAAATAGACAGTCAAAACTGAATAGTATACATGTACACAAGATTGTTTTTCTTGAATGATATCAAAATTATTTTGCACCCAGGCTACGATGTCACTTAAAAACTTTTTTTTTATAAATTGCTGTCAACATTATTTTACGATTACACGGGCAAGCAACAGTTGTATTAATGAATTTGTTGGCACAGATGGGGGTGTAAGGGTGGTCATTAACCCTTTCACCCCTAAGTAATTGGAATGGATATTGATATATTAATTTTGCAGTCAATCCAATCATCACAAAATGACTTTTCAGACTAGTTCATTTATGAAAAGGGGGTGTTTTTGTTCTAAAAAATATGAAAATTACTTGCAAAAAGTGCAGATCATGATGAGATCTGGATCTACACTATTTGCCAATACCACATACAAGCATGTGGTGTTCAAAGGGTTAAATATCAATTCCATTTTTATTAAGCTGGTCCATTTCAAATGAAGCAGTGAAAATACTGTAATAAAGTTGAAAATTTACTTAGTTCAGCTGCAAAAAGCAAATGAGTGAATTTTTAAATTGTTTTATTTTTATCATTTGTTCCCTATTTAATAAGAATTTTATCAATAATATATTTGTAACTGTAAAATACGCATTGAATTTGAAATATGGGGATATAATACTCTTTAGACATAGCACTTATCTGGAGCTCTACTAAGGGTCTAAGTACTTCCACCAAATTTGAATGGGCAAACTAGTATATTACAGACCCGTCTCTGGAGTTACCTCTCTTATTCTCATTTGTTATCATTTGTTTCCTATTTAATAAAGAAGAAAATCAATAATAAATTTGTAACAGTAAAATACGCATTGAAATATGGGGGTATACCGGTAATACTCTTTACGTACAAAACTTATCTGGAGCTCGACTGCTTACCCAGTATTCCTGGTCACCTGCCCACGTTTATAGCGCACGTCCTGCTGTCCTGTGTCCACTAGCACCAACTGACCGGCCACTCCGTCCATGTCCGAATCGGTGAGCGGCGTCCAGTGTTGGGCACAGAAGTGCTGGATATCGCTTTGTAACTTCATGAAAAACGCTAGGACCTCGGCTGTGAATAACAAGAAACCAGTAACAATGATGAAGTCAAAAGTTGGCAAGAGTACATGCGGAATATAATTCATGTCATTCCACATGTCATCGCAGTGACATGGCTGTGGTACAAATCCACGGCATATGGCACAACTAAACATGATGGTGAAGACGGGGTTTATGGCATACGAGTCACTCCATGGGATTTTCGACCTTCGGACATCTGCGTAATTTCATTAAACATGTTTACAAAATTTACAATATTTGTCATAAATAAAGTCATCAGTTGACAAAAGTTATATTCCGCATGTACTCTGAAAATTTTGTCAACTTTTGACGCCATTTACTGAAAATATTGTAAAGTCTTGTAAACGTATTTCATGAAATTATGCAGATGTTCGAAGGTACAAAATCACATGGCGTGTCCCATTTGATCTCGACCATGAGTACACGGCTGCATGGGTAGGCTATAGAATGAAAATACATGTATAGACGATAACAAATAAGTAATTTAACCCTTTCACCCCTAAGTAACTGGAATGGATTTCGATATGTTAATTTTGCAACCAATCCAGACTAGTCCATTTATGAAAAGGGGATGTTTTTGTTCTCAGAAATATGAAAATTACTTGCAAAAAGTGCAGATTCTGATGAGATGGCTCGTCACGAGCCGGCTCATCTGGATCTACAATTTTTACCAATGCCACTATACCGGTATGTAGCGTTGACAGGGTTAAGCCAATCTGAATTACGGTACCAGAAAACGTTAACGCAACTCTCGGACAGACAGATGGATGAACAGATGGACATGGTGGTGACTATAAGTACCCAGAGATTGTACTTTTTAAACTACAAACAACAAGTCAATTGACATTGAGAACAGTGGACGCATGGGTGGGCTATAGACGTAAACAAGAAAATGTGGCCTGTCAGTACACAAATGCCACAAACATTCCAGTAAACTTCTTAAACGGACACACGGACATCGCTGGGAGCCTTAAACGTACATGCCCACTCAGTAATAAGTGTATATAAAGAACAGTTTGTGCCTACTGAGTGGGCATATACATGCCCACTCAGTAGGCACAAAATGTTCTTTATGGGAATTAAATAAGTGTATAATTGGATCACTATTCCACCAACTCTAAAAATTACGAGTGCCCGCTATACAGATATAATCATTTAGTAATATTTATTTTACTGACAGTGACGCGCGGTGGTATCAGGCTATTTTCATACTCAAATGAGGCATGATATTGTTTAATTATTTATACTAATTAAATGTGTCACCTAAAAAATAATGTTTTCAACATATTATAAAGTATGATCATTACAGCGAATAAGAAGTAATGTCTGTTAGTATTTTAATGAAACACAGTTATCGCCCTTGATATTAGTGTGGAAATTTGCGTCTGATATAAAATGTATAATACATGTAGTGCCAATTAATATGTGGGGTAATGGTGAATGAATGTTTATTTTGCCATAAAATGTATCAGATGATGTCTGAAATAAAGAGCATCGTGTGCCTACTGAGTAGCATGTACCTTTAATAATAATAATAATTAAAACAAGAAATGCGTCTGTCGAACGCGGATGCCACCTGCAGCATATTTGAGAAACTGTGACAAAGTCGTTAACCGAAAAGTGTGACAGACGGACGGACGGACAGACCAAACACTATATGCCACCCGTTTCTTCGAAACCCGGTGGCATAAAAAACCACATGTTTGCCTTACAAACAAGGTGTACAAAAGTCCTCAGTGAAATTGAACGTGGGTCTTATGCAAAAAGAAAGCACCATCCCAAGACACACATTGTGGCCAAATGGTATCAATATCAGTGAAGCGGTTCATAAGTTATTGAATAACGATAGGTGTTACTAAGGCACGTACGTACGTACGCACATACACAGACTAACGTAATATCCACTCTTGCAAGAGTGGATATTACGTTAGTCCGTGTATGTGCGTACGTACGAGGGATAACAAGAAATGTGGCCTGTCAGCACACAAATTACCCTGGTGGCTGATTGGAGAAATACCAGAAAAGTTCTTGGCCACAACTCTTATTATCTGATCTCACCGTGCCCATATTTAATCATGGGAGAAACACTAGACATACAACTACCATAATAACCATAAATATTAGGACACAATATATTTTGGGAAGCACCCTTAAATATAAGGTTTCTTGCAATGAAGAGTGTCCCAATAGGTATGGTTAGTATTCTTGTACCGGTTTATCACAATAACAATGTAATTGGATACAATTTGTTTTGGGAAACCCCTATTTAATAGGGGTTTCCCAAAACAAATAGTGTCCAAATACTATTACGGTACTTCTTCACGACAGGTCACAGCCACATGTTGAGATGAAACATACCGGGTGTTTCATAATATCTGTTACCATTACAAAACGGTGCAGAATCCACAGTTGTTAAGATAGTGAATCCACGTATACATCATTTTAAAGAGGGTTAAAAGATTTTTTCAAGCATAAAAATTCAACGTCATTATGACGTCACTTACTGTTGTTGTTTTTTTAAAAAGAAGAAGCCCAGTAAAGAACAGTGTACACAAATTGTAAAATTATATTACAAAAGTTCTTTGTGGTATCCGTCATTATAAGTATGCAAAAACGGTATCCAGAACAGGAGAAGTTAACCAAGTTGCAGATCCACAGGCTAAGCAGTGCGGGCCGATCGTACAAGTGGACCACATCCCCATAAACAGAACAAATGGAGGTAACTCACTACAACCTCCACCTGTACACACCTGTGCCGAGCTGCATCCAGAAGTAGTGCGGGTCAATCACTTCGGTTACACGGCCCGGCCACAGGAAGTCAGTCATCCTGGACTGGCCCTCCATCACCTACAACACAATATCACTGATTGATTGAAGAATTTAATGAGCATGTGCTCTGTTTGTTTCGTTTGTTAAATTCACACATTATCTAACCCTTTCACCGCTAAAAATCAGACAATGAGACAGCCAGGCTGGATTATTCCATCAATCACATTCTGAAACACTGATAAACACTGCAGATCCTGATATGTTATAAGCAGACTCTTCTTGATCTACAGTGTTTGCAAATGTTGGCAATATATTGGTACTCAAGCCAAATATTGACACAGGGTACACACGCAGTGTGTATTCACTGATTGATCGGGTTTTAAAAATAGACATATCAGTCGCTACTAATACGGTACTAACTGTACACCCATAGAATACAGTGAATAGCCCAAGATTAGCCTGTGTATTGATTGAATGTGATCAACCGTTCAACTTCAACGTATACTGTACTGATCTGCGTATCTGGAGCTACACTGCTCGCACATTCATAAGGTTGCTTTGCAACGACGGTCCTCATTAAGTATTCACATAATGGCTGATGTGCGACGTCGCATTGAAAATTCCACAACAATAACTGATATGAGACTGTGACACCAGCGTAGCTCCAGAAAACTTGTTTCGTCATTTAAGCCTGGCGATTACCGATTCCTCTACCGCCCTGTGACAAATCCACTTGGTGCGTTCGAAACCTTAATGCCACATTTCTAGTTTTGTGTCAATTGTTTGCCCGTTCTAACAGTTTCCCCAATTACTATGAGCTAGATGCGACATTTCATTCCATGTTGCATCACCGGTTTTCGGTGATAATACTGTCAACAATTAAAAATACGAACGGACGCACGGACACCCGGCACAATAAAGCTAATATTCGTACAAAATATAAATGGTTTTGTCATGGGAGACTATTCTCATGTGTTGCCAAAACATGTGTTATTATTAAGAAATAAAAAAAAATTGAAGAAAAAAACCCCATTAGTATCGTCTAATGAGACGATTCTCATGTGCTGCCAAATCTTGCTTTATCAAGAAATCAAACAAATGTGAAAATGCACTATGTCAAGCTAATGCGTAATTATCAATTTATCGGCGATCCGATGAACGTGAGCGACTACATAGCGTTGTTTTGATATGTTTGTTTCTGCCAAATTCTAAATGACGGTCACCAGGTCACACTTTGCACGTGAAACTGGATTACCGACAGATGATTGTAAACACCATCAGGTGTGCAGCTAGACAGAAAATGATATGTCGCAAATGTGCTAGTTTGGGATAGGTGGGCACGGCGGCATATTTCTTTATACGCCGTTTGAAAACTATTATCTATCCACGCTGTATGGGCGGTGGACGACTCTTGGACACAGCTTGTTCTCACGATAGTGAGGCCCACTGCATGTCAAGGGTAGCGACATTGTCTGGGGTTCCAGTACGTACATGTATGCGCAAAACTCAATTTCAACACATCGTGAAAAAGCCGAGGCAAAAACGCGACATCGCATTCACAAAAACGCAAGGCGAAAACGCGATATTGAATACAATAGAATATCATGTTTTCGCCTCGCGATTTTGCAGTCTCGCGTTTTCGCGATCTTGTGTATAGGTTGACGATGCGATACAGCAACCAATAACACGTATCGAAATATGTTTTCTTTTCAATAAACATGTATTGGCTGGCAGTACATTAGAATCGTCTCCTAAGACAATTATTAGGTTTTTGTTGTCAAGAACTACTGATGTTTGTCCACATGTGTTATATTTCTTAATAAAAACATGTTTTGGCTGCACATAAGAGTCGTCTCCTAAAACAATGTGTACGTGTCCTGTTAGGGACATGCGACAACCTCGCGTGTTCGCGGTTTCTCACAATCGTGAAGCATGATCGCGATATTTCGAGTGCACAACTTATCCCCCCCGGCTACATAAGGGCATGCTGCAACCTGTCGACTGTCAGCTGAGCTACATGTGTATTATTATGAGTTGGTTGACAGACGAGTTGGTCGAAGGCCGAAACGGTCATAAAATCAACGAAAACTAACAGGACCCATACGATTTCTAATTACCTCCAAGGTAATAATCGCAATTTCATTTACCGATCTATTGGAATTGAATACTTATGACCGTATTCAAATTTCGATTGGAATAATATATATATATATATATAAACGTGACGTCGGCAATGTAATACATGTGTATAGGTCGATGTTACGATACAGAAGATATGTTCCTTTACTTCCATACACATTTTTGGAGATATTACGCCGATTCGGATGACGATATGTGTCTGTGACCTTAAAGAAATTGCATGAATACTCAACTGAAATATGAAGCAAAACACCGCATTTTCTATCGATAAAAACGCCGCAAATTGCGGCAAATGTATTGGTGATATGTTTGTTTGTTTATTGGTGTTTAACGGCCAATCAACAGCTAAGGTCATGTAAGGCCGGGCAAACGGGTTCGATCCCGTTTTAACCTGCTGCATTGGGGGGAAAATTCAAAAATCAGAACTGAATATTTACATCGAGAAACAATATATTCAGCCCTGAAATTAGAATAACCTGACCTGGTGCCAGGTCCATACCACACCAAAGTCACTTGGCCCCTTCCCCTAAAATAGGATTACGAATAATCGTAATACTCACATAAGGGGTATAACCAGATTCAACTGTCACATACAAAATGCCAAAGACGTATGTGAGGGCCAAACCAGGTCTCCAGTCGGAATTCCGGTAAGGATGAACCCTGATCGTTAAATTACCCATCGCTTGCACCCACCAATCACCCACTGGTGATATGTTTGACGATTACGCCGCGTTTTGCCGCAATTCAGTTGGTCATGATTGCCGCAATTGTTTTTATCGATTGCGGGGAATACCGCGGGAGGTTGCAGAGTTTTGCCACAAAACAGCAGTTTGCCGCAAAGTGCATGAGATTCCGCGAGGCCGAAAAACTCGGCAAATAAAAAAAATATGCGGGTTTCGCGGTGCCTGTACTGTATGTAAATGTATGTTATAATTACTTGAATATGCATGCCCCGTATCCCCCTAGCTGTCTCCTGACCTCCGTTTCATAAACAAATGAGTGATGCTCGTTAGAAAATACAGTGAACTATTTCCATTAAGAAGTTCTGCCCCCCAAAATCCTGGATCCGCACCTGTGTCAATGGTGATACTACGGTGCAATTTGTGAGTTTTGTCGCACTGTTATGACCGGCAGCACGAGTTACCCAAATCTTCATTAAAAATACAGGGGTTGAAATTTCACTCGCCCAGCTCACCATGGCGAGTGCTTTTTGTGGCGGTCGAGTACTTTCTACAGGCACTCGCCCAGTTTGGCGAGTGAAAGATTTGGTCAGGATTTTTTTTCTCTGAAGAAATTGCCAATTAATTCCATCGATAACGGCCAACAAATGGTATTAATTCAGCGACCATTTGTTGTTTACAGTTTACGTCAATTTGCGGGAAGTAAGATTCAAGCAGTGTCTATGTACACAGTTACGGGTAGAATCGCTAGCGATTTTGAACACAGTCCATATCGGGCAAGTTTAATTCACGGATTATTTGTCGGCTGTACGCGGCCGGGCTAACAAATAATATGACTGCGAGTATAGACTAGTGTATACGCGGCCACATATATCGTCTCGTATACAGTTGGGTTAACGCGCATTTCAGACGCCGAACATAACGGCTTGGGACGAAACGGTCGGCGCCGGGTCCGAAACCATTGAATTTAGTAATTAAGGCAGCGCATGCAAACATAGCCACTATAAATTAACAAAATCTATGTCACTCAACGCTTATAGAAAATAAGAAGCGTGCAAGCCTCTCAGCAAATTCGCTGCTAAAAAACGTTGTTGAAGAAAAAACTAGACGAAGTTTCATCTCCCGATAATATTTTTTTTATATGTTCATTTAATACATAAAATATAAATAACAAGAAATGCGTCTGTCGAACGCGGATGCCACCTGCAGCATATTTGAGAAACTGTGACAAATTGGTTAACCGAAAAGTGTGACGGACGGACAGACGGTCCAAACACTATATGCCACCCGTTTCTTCGAAACCCGGTGGCATAACAATAATAGTGAATATGTCTCATACGTTTTGGTAATGATCATATATATGTAAAAGCTTCTTTTTTTTTAAATAAGATGCAACATTACAAATACTGGAAATAGCATTTTATTTTTTAAAAAACTGGGCAAGTAACTTTTTGATTTTTTCAACCCCTGAAATAACATTTATGACTATATTATATACTTTTTCTACAATATATCATTAGTATATCATAAGCACATTTTGACCGAAAAAGGGAAGAATACAGCACATATTTCCACAGGAAAGCAACTAATATAGCATTATTATAAAGGGAGACTACCGTGACCGAGACTCATTAATTATGCCTCAGTTGTCTAACTTTAAGTTATCATCGATCATGATTGCATATCGCACACATGTGATTGTGAATGGAGAAATTGGGTTTATGGGTTTTGTGACCAGTGTAGATCTAGATCCATATCAGTCTGTGCATCCGCAGTCTGATCAACATCTGCAACATTTGTCATTCCATAAATGAAACCCCAGTCATGCTTCGAACAAGCAATGTAGGTTGTTACCGGGCTGCAGAAGGGTCAGAATTTCGATAAGCCACATATAAATAGTAATGCAGTATTAATTCAGGGGCTGAAAATAACAGCTTTTACCAGTAGGTCCGAGGATTTTTTGAAAGGTCCCAGAGGATATTCGTAGGAAAAACGGTAGAACTAGAAATATGTGTCTGTTTCATACTAAATGACTCGTCACACCATGTGTAAATACTTGAATATGTCACAAAAAATTATCTTATAAGAAGATAATCAGAACAGATTTAGCATCGCCACTAATGATGATCGCAATTTCAATATTATCACAGGTCCGGTGGACTTTTTGCTTGTAAAATACAAAGGTCCGACATTAAAATTTGCAGGTCCAGGACCTCGGACCAGTGCTATTTTCAGGCCCTGTTAGTTTTACATAAAGATTTGGGTAAATCGAAATCGTGCCACCCGTTATGATGCTTTTAAAAATCTTGCAACGACAGACAAGTAAAAGATGCAACATTCTGGCGGACTGGCAAACGTAGCACCAGTAACTGATGTGTAAAATCGGAGCAAAAACAAATCAGACAGTACAATAAGACAGCCATCAATCCATGAAATGTTTAAGGATGTCTGATGAAAATGTTTTTTGAAACATGGACGGTGATCCTCTCAGGTCTTCTCAAACTCACCAGTGGCAGTGAAGGCACTGGTGATATCTATAACACCTTTCCTCTTATGCAATGCAAAGCCAATTGTAGTTTGTTATTATAGCATAGTCAATTAGCGTTATACTGAGCATATGATATGAGAAATTAAACCTATTTTCAGCAAATATCGCAAAATTCTATTTTCGTTTCGGAAACCTTCTGGATTTTCCCAAATTTTGCAGGTGGCGCTGCTGGATTATTCGGTAGTGTATATATCAAACACGAATCAATTTAATCGGCGCATATAAAAATACAAGTTACAATACACTGCGCCTTCATGATCTACATAAAAAGGATAGCAGGACATAGACTGTGCTTAATCTATCCATACATCCATCCATGCCATACAGTCTGAAACACTGCTGGTAGAGTGTCCTTCAGATTCGACATATGTTTTTTTCACTTTATGGCTTCGAAAATGTTCTTATATGGTATCTTCTCATAACTGCAGTCAGCAGACCGAACTTAACAAAGCGTGTGTATGTTTCCTGGATGGCCGTGCTGTTGAATTACCAGTCATACACTATTAAGACAGTTATTTTCTCTTTTTTTTCCTTTTTCAATTACACGCACTTTGAAGTGCTTATATATTTGTTACCAAGTTACATTCTTAGTAGCTATTTATTAGTATGTAGTGTCGTGCAGAATTGGTGAAGGGGCTCTTCATTGTACTACAATTTGGCCCTGTGATCCCTTCCTTTGAGTTTTGTATCGTCATATTTCCTCCTTTTCTTATTATACATGTAGTTATATTTGCTATATTATATTTTTCCTTCATGTATATTGTAGTTGCTTTTCGTTGAGATTAATTGTCTTTTTGTCCACTATGCTAATCGTTTGTTATTGCCTTGTATGCCTCGATATGTCTTTTTAAGGCATGATGGAGAGGTAAGCGGAGCTAGGTTTGTGGCGACGCGTGGCAAATCAACCGCCGCAGTGGACTGTTAGTAGACTACTACTTTGTTCACTGGCCATTCCAAGGCCGCACGCTTACTGACATATCTTTGCGAATTGTACTTCAATGCAATTTTTTTGGCTGGGACTGCTATTTTCTCGTTAATTCCTTTGGGAATAGTTGTTGTGGGACTTTCGCTGCATTAATTTATTGTATTTGTTATATATAATTCACGTACTGTTGCGTTCCTTTTGCGACCGCACACCCCTGATCGTGGAGTGCTTGTTTGTTTCGCTCATCAGCCTCCATTGTGCACGTGTCATGTGTTTAACGCAGTGTATTGCGTTTATTTCTTCTTTGCCGTAAGTTCATGTGTCTCATTGTGGGTATCTTGTTTTCTACTTTGTCGGAATGATTGAAAGTTATCAAACGTTTAACGGAGGAAGTCGCTTGGATAACGTTCGATGTTTGCACCGAAAATACTAATGGATCTCAAATATAAGCTCCGTATATCACAACATTTTATGTCACCTATACGTATCTGCTCATTATGTAGCTTTCTTGTGATATACAATATGTGGAATCCGTGTAGAAAATGAATGAAAAACTGCCCATTTTAAAAATGTCTAGTGAAAATGTCACACTTTACAAATTACGTCGCGAATGCACATTTTTTTGAAGTTACCGTAGTTTATGTTATGTAAAATAGTTGCCGCATTTAATTAGCACGATCAGTATATTGTAAGCACAGATTGTGTTTTTGAACTTATTTCTAGCAGTGTTCATTGCCAGTGTGTGGCGGTCGCACATAAACATCACAGAAAACAACACATTTTAAAATGTCTAGTGGAAATGTCACACCTTGCTAATTACGTCGTTATTGTGCGTTTTGTTTTAAAACGTTTCCGTAGTTTTTTGAGGTACGAAATATATACCCAATGTTGATGTATTAGCTAGAATGCTATTGTAATTACGAAATGTGCATTTATCGTCTTTCTAGTAATATAAATTTTCTGGTGGTTATACCCATATACTCAAACAAATAATACATACTTCACAATGTCTAGTGGCAATTGCACATATTGCGGATTACGTCATTATTTTACATTCTTTTAAACGTTAACGTAGTTATTCGGGTATCAAATATATGCCAGACTATGATTTGTTGTAAAATAATTACATATTTTTTTATATTTATTTTCATTTTAGTCACGAACATACATGTTACATAATAGGAAATATATACATGTGTTGTCACTGGAGTGTACATGATAGCAGGGTACGGTTCCACTTTATTTCAACTATTTAAATACAGTTGAATATTACCATACCAAACGCCATGCACGGGTACCATCGGAGTGTTCGGTATAGCGAGGTTTCACCGTACAACTCATGTACCTCAACGCCCAGTTCTTCTAACATGTCCATGATGTGGCTCTGACAGCTGATGATTGATTGCTTGCAGTGGAAAACTCGCTATACCGAACACCCTGGCGGTACCTATGATGACCGTGTTCAGTACAGCGAGGTTCCACGTACTGTACTTGCATTGTATTGTTACATGGTTTCCGTTGTTTGCAAACATATAGCGCGTGCTGTTTGCATATGGCTTTAGGCAATGCTCATTCCGGGGCCGCGCGTAATGGAAGTGTCTTCATGACGTCACTACGCGGAAGTGCCTTCACGACGTCACTACTTCACGACGTTCATGACGCGGCCCCGGAATATGCATACCGAAAATTATCTACGCGAATGGGACGATTTATAAAAGTACTGAAAATACTGAATATAATGCTCAAATTACATCAGTTTTTTGTTGGAAATGTAACTATAACGTTTGATCGTGTCCAGCCGTGTGCAAACGTTTGCTGTGGCCCGAGGGAACTGTTTGAACCCGCGGCCTGCGGGACATGATCAAACCTTATATTGTAGCTGGCTGTCATGTACACATTATATAATGTCTGTATCATACGGTATCTGTCTATACTATCAGGAAATGCTAACACCTAACTCAACCCATTCAACACCAAACACTAGTTTTAGTAGATGACACAACTCAATCATCCCATCAGAATACTCACTGTTCGCAAAAATAATGTTCACATTAAAACAGTATTTTTGTTCTTTAACAAGAAACATTCAGTGATCATTTTATTAGATTAACATATTACATTAAATGTATCATTCCGATTGCCTAGTATGACCACAGGTGGAAGACTCGGACCTATGACACCAAAAAAATGCCTATTAAAAAAAAAACCATTACCCCACCCACTTGGTCTCGTACAGTACATAACGTTAATTC
Source organism: Conchocele bisecta (assembly GCA_029237695.1). Lineage (NCBI taxonomy): Eukaryota > Metazoa > Mollusca > Bivalvia > Lucinida > Thyasiridae > Conchocele > Conchocele bisecta. Next base: position 53,539,103 of record CM055272.1, on the reverse strand, counting down.
AAGGTGAGCATAAATAGCGCTATTATAGAAAGAGCCCTCTTTTTTCCGGCTCGCACAAACACAATAAACATCGATTAAATGTATGAAATATGTCTCTGGCAATCGATAAAGGTATTAGGTGTGTGAATATATTCACTTCAAATCGCTTTTTCCAGCATTTATTCAGTTATTCGTATTGTGTATACCCCATCCAAAGCGAAATTTGCGTGTACGAAAGAATCTCACACAGAATTGGAGGCCATCCGGCGTGGATTATCGGTCATATTTCACCAATAACTGATCGCCAGCTCAAACTAAAGCGGTGCACCATGACCATATACATTAGAAACTCCAACCATACAAAGTTCGTCCAATTGTGATCGTTCACCGATCTAAAAAACACCTTTTTTTCTACTTTCATTCATGATTCGCGTACTATCAGATATGTCATCCGGAATCCCGAAATAGGTTGAATGACGTCATTACAGTTTAGATTTAGCCAATCAGAGATGTTCTTTACATAGACGCTTCCGGTTGTATTATGGAAGATGGTGCATTGACCCGGTTCCAGATAATGAACGAAATTAGACAAAAACATGTTTTTTAGATCGGTGAACGATCACAATTGGACGAACTTTGTATGGTTGGAGTTTCTAATGTATATGGTCATGGTGCACCACTTTAGTTTGAGCTGGCGATCAGCTATCGGCCAAATATGACCGATAATCCACGACGGACGACTGCCTCCGCTTCTGTGTGAGATTCTTTCGTACACGCAACTTTCGCTTTGGATGGGGTAATCAAAACGCGAATAACTCAATAAATACTTGAAAAAGCGATTTGAAGTGATTATATTCACACACCTAATACCTTTATCGATTGCCAGAGACATTATTTCATACCTTTAATCAATGTTTATTGTGTTTGTGCGAATCGGAAAATAGAGGGCTCTTTCTATAATTGCCATATTCATACCCACCTTCTATAAATAGAAGATGGTAATGTACGAGACCAAGTGGGTGGGGTAATGGGATTTTTTTAATAGGCATTTTTTTGGTGTCATAGGTCCGAGTCTTCCACCTGTGAGTATGACATGAACATGAGTATAGTTTAACGTCCCAGCTACAGCTAAGGTCATATAAGGATGGAATCAAAGTTTAACGTCTCATTCGACAGACCAGTTGGATGGAAATATTATCAACATTTTGAACTCTCAACCTTCAGTAGTGAAGTCCTGTATTTTATCAGGTAACCTGCCCTGCATTGACCGAATACGTACTGACTGATAACATATTGTTGTATCAGGCATTGACCTGATATCAACATCCGGGTTACAACGAAGTGAAAACTGACGTTCCATTGGTCGGTTGACGTCACGTGACGTTACCGAATGACGTCAGTGTAATGACGCAACGTAAACAAGTCCGCGTTCTGTCCATAGAATACGACGTCATCTAATGTCATTTTCGAGCATAAAACGTTACCTAATAAATAGAATACCAGGCTAGTGTATTTTGATATCAAGTTTATCAGGCTCGGCTCGGAAACGGTAGGAATTCCTCGGGAAGCCTCGGAATTCCTACGCGTTTCCTAGCCTTGCCTGATAAACTTAATATCAAAAGACACTATAGCCTGGTATTCTCTATCTATCCCTGAGCCACATCCCATCCCAGACTAATGTGAAAGGGTTGAGTAAATATTAGCAACAAGCAACATGACATACTTATTATGAGTTGTATGTATGAATGTAACGTTTTGTGTAGGAACAATTAGTTATTCGGGTATCAACTATATGCCAGAATTTGTTGTAAAATAATTATATTGTAATTACAAAATGTGAGTTTTGTCTTGTTTCTATATAGTACGGGATATTTTGTGGCGGTCGCACATAAACATAATAAAAAACTACGCACATTAAAATGTCTAGTGGAAATGTCACACGCTGCAAATTACGTCGCTATTGTTAATTTACAAAACAATTTCGTAGATTGTGCAGTATAAAATAAATGCCTAACTTTTCTAAACAATATATATATATCGTTTAGAAAAGTTAGGCATTTCTTTTATACTGCTTTTGTAATCATATAGTTACCAAATGAGACTTGTGTCTTCTTTCTATCGATTTGCCGTTTATAGCGGTCACATATGAACATAACAGAACAATACCAACTAGAGCAGCTTGAGCTGCATCAACGGTTTGAGCTTCAAACATTGATTTCATGTGTAACTAAGCTTTAGCCCAAGGTGTAAACTATCGGTTACAAAAAGAATTTCTGAAGTTTTAGAATGAACAGTCCAACATTATTGTGTTCGCATCATCACACCGATGTGGGGCCGGATGGCTTAGAGGTAGAGCGATGGACTCGGAGCGAGGGGTTCGATCCTCAGCCAAAGTTTTAGCTAAAGAACTGAAATATCGACTACAGCAAAAACAATTGAAATCGAATGATAAATAACGAAGCTGACGTCACATCCGTTTGCTCTATTTTGAAAACTTGAAAAAATACGTTCATCTTTGACATCGAATAGAGCCGTAAGTAGTCAAGATATAGCTCTGAAAATTATCATCTTTCATGCGGCTGACACTCCCCTATCACCCTGGCAAGAAATTATGTTGCTGACAGTACTGTACAAATTGGAAAACGTTTGTAAAGACCACCCGTTATCAGCCGAAATTCGGCAAAATCGTTGAAAAGTATGTACATTTTTCAAATTCAAATGAATGCACATATATCTTTTATTTGAGCAGATAGCCGAAAACTGTCAGTGAATCTGAGATAGAGAATTTTGTCAGCTTTCCAATGCAAAAAGAATTCTTGAAATCGGTTGGAAAATAAGGAAGTTATAGGAAGTATGACGTCACTTCCGTTTTCGTGGAAAGTAGCATTAAAAGATATCTGAAAATCTCTGAGTCTCTGCTCACACTTGATCCGAATCGGTATGCAAAATTTGAAGTCGATCCGACCAGCGGTTTGGTGTAGATGGAGGGAGCCCGTAAGTCAGCGGATGATTATTTTTCGATAGTTATCGCCCTTAAATGGCAGTTTACGCCATTTGTAAATACACCTAATAAAACGGAAATATGCAATATTCCGCCAGTGAAGTTTTCGTTTGTTTTTCACCATAGGCCGGGCACAAAGCGGGGAAAGTTTTAGCTAAAGGACTGAAATATCGACCGCAGCAAGAAATTTTGAAATCTATTGATAAATAACGAAGCTGACGTCACATCCGTTTGCTCTATTTTGAAAACTTGAAAAAAAGACGTTCACCTTTGACATCCAATAGAACCGGAAGTAGTCAAGATAGAGCTCTGAAAATTATCATCTTTTATGCGCCTGACACTCCCCTATCACACTGGCAAGAAATTATGTTGCTGACATTACTGTACAAATTGGAAAACGTTTGTAAAGACCACCCGTTATCAGCCGAAATTCGGCAAAAATTCGGCAAAATCGTTGAAAAGTATGTACATTTTTCAACTTCAAATGCCTATAGCTCTCTTATTGGACCAGATAGCCGAGAACTGTCAGCGAGGTCGAGATAGAGAATGTTGTCAGCTTTCCAATTCAAAAAGAATTTTTGAAATCGGTTGGAAAATAAGGAAGTTATAGAAAGTTATAGAAAATATGACGTCACTTCCGGTTTCGTGGAAAGTGGCATTAAGATATTTCTGAAAATCTCTGAGTCTCTGCTCACACCTGATCCGAATCGGCATGCAAAATTTGAAGTCGATCCGACCAGCGGTTTGGGCTGTAGACTGAACGGCTGAATACAAAAAAAAAAAAAAAAAAAAAAAAACTAGAGCAGCTTGAGCTGCATCAACGGTTTGAGCCTCAAACATTGATTTCATGTGTAACTAAGCTTTAGCCCAAGGTGTAAACTATCGGTTGCAAAAAGAATTTCTGAAGTTTTAGAACATTATTGTGTTCGCATCATCACACCGATGGGGGGCCGGTTAGCTTAGAGGTAGAGCGATGGGCTCGGAGCGAGGGATACCGGGTTCGATCCTCAGCCAAAGATTTAGCTAAAGGACAGAAATATCGACTACAGCAAAAACAATTGAAATCGAATGATAAATAACGAAGCTGACGTCACATCCGTTTGTCTCTATTTTTGAAAACTTGAAAAAATACGTTCATCTTTGACATCGAATAGAGCCGTAAGTAGTCAAGATATAGCTCTGAAAATTATCATCTTTCATGCGGCTGACACTCCCCTATCACCCTGGCAAGAAATTATGTTGCTGACAGTACTGTACAAATTGGAAAACGTTTGTAAAGACCACCCGTTATCAGCCGAAATTCGGCAAAATCGTTGAAAAGTATGTACATTTTTCAACTTCAAATGCATATAGCTCTTTTATTTGAGCAGACAGCCGAAAACTGTCAGTGGAATCTGAGAGATAGAGAATTTTGTCAGCTTTCCAATGCAAAAAGAATTCTTGAAATCGGTTGGAAAATAAGGAAGTTATAGGAAGTATGACGTCACTTCCGTTTTCGTGGGAAGTAGCATTAACAGATAACTAAAAATCTCTGAGTCTCTGCTCACACTTGATCCGAATCGGCATGCACAATTTTAAGTCGATCCGACCAGCGGTTTGGTGTAGATGGAGGGAGCCCGTAAGTCAGCGGATGATTATTTTTCGATAGTTATCGCCCCTAGATTGCAGTTTACGCCATTTGTAAATACACCTAATAAAACGGAAATTACATATGTGCAATATTCCGCCAGTGAAGTTTTCGTTTGTTTTTCACCATAGGCCGGGCACAAAGCGGGAAAAGTTTTAGCTAAATGACTGAAATATCGACCGCAGCAAGAAATTTTGAAATATATTGATATAACGAAGCTGACGTCACATCCGTTTGCTCTATTTTGAAAACTTGAAAAAAAGACGTTCATCTTTGACATCCAATAGAACCGGAAGTAGTCAAGATAGAGCTCTGAAAATTATCATCTTTTATGCGCCTGACACTCCCCTATCACACTGGCAAGAAATTATGTTGCTGACATTACTGTACAAATTGGCAAAAAGTTTGTACAAAGACCACCCGTTATCAGCCGAAATTCGGCAAAAATTCGGCAAAATCGTTGAAAAGTATGTACATTTTTCAACTTCAAATGCCTATAGCTCTCTTATTGGACCAGATAGTCGAGAACTGTCAGCGAGGTCGAGATAGAGAATGTTGTCAGCTTTCCAATTCAAAAATAATTTTTGAAATCGGTTGGAAAATAAGGAAGTTATAGAAATTTATAGAAAATATGACGTCACTTCCGGTTTCGTGGAAAGTGGCATTAAGATATTTCTGAAAATCTCTGAGTCTCTGCTCACACCTGATCCGAATCGACATGCAAAATTTGGAAGTCGATCCGACCAGCGGTTTGGGCTGTAGACTGAACGGCTGAATAAAAAACCAAAAAACCAAAAAAAAACCAACGAATACAATAGGTTTTCGGCGCAGCTGAAAGCCGCCTCAAACCTAACTATAAAATATCTAGCCCAATCCCTGACCATCAACATTTGCATATACTATCACAGGAGTGATCATAATACCCCCACAAAGAGTTGGTCCTGTAGCCTATTTCATCAACATTGCAAAGTATACTTTACTAGCAAAGTATACTTTGAGGGAGTAATCATTTATTTTTCCTGAAATGCATTATTTCATATAGAACTAACAAATGCATGTATTTCATGATTAAAAGTATGCATAATTATTATACTGAATTTATTACATTATCACAGCCATTAAATGGCTGTGATAATGTAATAAATTCAGTATAATAAAAATTAATAAATTAAAAAAAAAAATGAAAATTTCTCCCTCAAAGTATACTTTGCTACTAAAGTATACTTTGCAATGTTGATGAAATAGGCTACTGGTGAGGTCCATTGAAATGTTTTATTCATATTATCAATTATTATTACACCCACGCGGTACTTGCATTATACTTACTAATGATTACTTACTTACTTACATTATACTTACCAATGATTACTTACTTACTTACATTATACTTACTAATGATTTGATACAGACAACCATTGTATTGATATGAGTGCATGGGCTGTTTGGCTCCAACCCGATGTTTCTGTCTGTAACTTAGGGCGACTATCTCGGCATTATACAGACATAACATTTGGGGTTATTTTGCTCATACATGTGTCGAAAGCATGCGTGTTGCAATTGCGCATGCGTGTGTGTAGGCCGTACTTCCAACAGTTATGCGAGATCGCGAATCAAAAACGCGGCGAGGTTGCGAAATAGCGAGATTGATAGAATCTCTAAGTCCACCTGTAGCCTATTTCATCAACATGGCAAAGTATAATTCGCTAGCAAAGTATACTTTGAGGGAGAAATTTTCAATTTAAAGATAAATTTATTAATTTTTATCATACTGACTTTATTTGATTATCACAGCCATGATAATGTAATAAATTGAGTATAATAATTTCTGCATACTTTTAATCATCAAATATATGCATGCAGTCGTTATATATATATATGTTCTATATACTATGGCATAATGCATTTTGGGAAAAATAAATAATTACTCCCTCAAAGTATACTTTGCAAGTTTGATGAAATGGGCTACTGATGTCCGCTTCAGAGAGGTTACATAGTTCTGCATAATTCTTTATATAATATATATACAGTTGATCCAGTTATGCCGCTTGAAAATACACTTGATTTTATGAAATGGTACTACATCATTATCCGACCATTTCATTAGCCTGTGTCAAACATTCCATTCATTTTTGGCTGTTCTATCTGACTTGCATAAACATAAATAAACACGTCTTTAAGTAATAACACATAACATATCAAAATAAAAATGTATTATTTTTATCACATTAAATAGTAGTTTGTATTCTGACGATGTTATAATCATTTTAAAAAGCGCATGTTTTAACTGAAACAAATATCACAAGTGCATTGTTGTCGGTTATGTAAAAAGTAATTGCGGAAGTGTCTTTAGTCATCAAACATCAAAGAAGCAATTGTTTATCAACACTGTATTTGCAGGTAATTTTACCACTTGAGACGAACAGTATATTACTTCGCGTGGTGAATTAAATAGATTTAAATATCAACTAATCTATGACTTATTTTTTGTTTGCGCCCGCTACGCAACAGATTGTATAATCATGTCCATTTATTGTTTGATATTACCCCACCCACATAAAATACCTACACTGTAGATATATTTTCATAATTTTGCAGTAGTATGTTAGTAAATACTTTGTATTTTTATTAGCCGATCTATTTATAGATCGGCTAATATATTGGTTATCCATCGAATTCTGAAAAAGTTTGTAGCAACCCTTTTCTCCGCTATTCAGTAATCTACGAACGCGAATTTTTCTGTATCACTTCCAAATTGCATCAACCGATAAAGTTTGCATTTTTGGCAATTATCTCCGTTTAAAACTTTACTTATAGCCAAATAACACAATTTTGAATACGTAATGAGCTGAACGCAGAAGAGATTTAACCCGGAAGTTATTGTTGTTGAAGTCCATAGTTGGCTCTAATGGCCATATACGCCAACATACGCCGATTATTGGGCTAATTTAAAGCTTTTATTTATTAAACAGAACAAGTTTCAGCCACGTATAATCGCGTAAAATGTGTTTATTCGGCTAATTTATAATCGACCTCTGCTCAAAATCTCCTTACTAGCAACCCCAGCATTTTCGGGTTTATCCCAGTATCTCGGGTTTATCCCATTGGATCGCGTATGCGCGTCATTTGACGCTAGTTAATATTCACAAAATTTTCCACCAATCAAAACGAAGAATTGCCCTTCATAGCGAACTTTGTTTACGTATCATGCAGGGATGGCAGGGATGCATCCAGCACGCGCGATTGCGGCAATCCCCCTTAATTATTGTCAATGCCGCACAAATTATTGATTGTCTTGCGCCCGACATCGCGCAAAAAATCGGATGGGGCACATTAGGCCAATCTGGGCATGTGCCTGAATACGCAGGAGCTTGCGTCTATTTTTAGATGACACTGTAACCGCTAGATATATATAGCTCTGGTAGCTCCGCCCACTCGCTTGCTGCCACAGAATTCGGACAAACACACAGTGACTACAACTTTGTGTATTGCGGAGTGTAATTTGTAGATAAATAGAGCATACAGTACAGGTGTTACGCTGGAATATTTCGCAACATAATGGTGACAACAAAACATTGCTGCTATGGCATTGCTGCTATTGGATGGATTTGGGAACGGGTTTCCAAAACCTGCACAAAATCGAGAAAAATGTCAACGCTGGGTACAGAACTGTGGTCGAAAATAGTTTACCATTGACAATGTTACCAGAGACACCTACATATGTTCGATGCACTTTACCCTGATTTGATCGGCTAATAACATCATGCTCTGCATGACTTTTCATTTACTTATTTGTTTATTGCTATGTCTTATGGTATGTGATGACATGGTGATAATATAATTCAACGACATTATTAACAATATAAATTCAGTAAAACATGTACCCCAGAGCTCGCGGTAAGCTGCGTATTTGCGTAAATACACAATTAAAATTGCCAAAAACCCAATTGAAATCCGAAGCAATGAAAAATTTAAAGCAATGAAAAAGTTGTGGTATCTTTATCTTGCTACAGAAAACAATAAATAGACCACAAATATAGCATATTTTCTTATTTTCCCATGAAAACACATCTTTGTATTTCATTAGAATTGTCTCCAAGAAGACAATTCTAATGAAATACCAAGTTGTGTTTTCATTTAGAAGCAAACTATTCAATAAGTGCGGTCTGCTGATGTTTAAACAGTAGTGTGATTCTATTTTATACAATTAAACTTTTGAAATACCCAATTGCTTCAGAAATGATGGAGTGACAATACTCAATTACTAATTAATTATCTGTAGCCTTGTACCCTTCTTGTGTTTTCCCTTATATGTTGGACATTTTCACATCCAACAATAACACTTAAACAAAACAGAAGGAACCTGGTAAGACCGTGTTCGTTTCCATATTTAGTTTTCAATGGTTCTTCATGAAAGACACTAAACTGTACTTAATATATGTATCTCTGCTCTGTACAGGAGCCGCCTGCTGAGAAAAGTTACACAGTAGATTATTGGCAACAATTGTAGATATTGGTCTTCTTGTACATTCACTAAGTATGGTTATAATCTGATTGCAATTCTATTATCTGCCTGACTGGTGATTAACAGCATAGGCCCTGCATGATCAGACTGCACAAAATGCAGGCTGATCTTGGGCTATTCTGGTTGCAAATGCAGTGAGGTCCTTTTTCAGTTGACGGCTCAAATATCATTCAAAGGGATATAACTCACTACAGAGCTCGAGATTTGTTTTGTATCTAAAGGGTGGTATGCCCCCATATTTAAAATTCATTGCATATTTTACTTTTACAAATGTAGTACTTATATTCTTCCTTATTAACAAATAACAAATGATAACAAATAAAACTAATTTAAAAATTCACTTATTTGCAGCTCAGCTAAGTAAATTTTCAACTTTATTACAATATTTTCACTACTCAATTTGAAAGTCAATGCGTATTTTCGCATTGCTGTGAGTATTTTGTACTCCCACATTTGATAATAAATGTGTATTCTGATAAAATAAGTGCGTAAAATATGCCAATACACACCTTGTCTGGAGCTCTGTCATTACCATCTCTACATCATTCTTGTAATACTTGCAGATAGACCCAATTCAACATGGATGTTGATGTCGCTCCCATGATGGGATCGCTGCAGTTAAAATGGGACCCAAAGAATCTAGAAATCCGCACAAAATCAGTTGAGAAGACCCTAGAGCCATTAGTCACACAGGTACAGTAACTGCTATGTGCCCCTTATGCAAACTAGGATGTTTGGGCCAATATTTGACAAAATCAGGCCTGTTTCTTTTCTTGCCAGTGTAAGCTACAATTATTCTATGCACTGGTTCAACCTGATAAAGTTCCAAAATGTGCTGTGGTATTGATTTAAGTTTTGATGACAAGATCGTGAATGGTGCAAACCCTGACCAAACTGCATAGATGTGCAGCCTGGTATGTGTCTACATTGATTTTCAATATTGGAGTTGATTTGACAAAACAATGCTTAATAAATTTGTAGCGATTGTATATTCTAGTATGTCTATACAGTGATTGGCATGGTGATTGCTATTGCTAATCACATGTGAAGCTTCATGATAATTTCATTAGTTGACTCAGATCAGCCTGCGTAACCACTCGTTCTCACTCTGATCAGTGTATATGTAGCTGGAGAAATGGGGCTTGTTACATTTGTGAAGAGTGTAGCTCATGATTAAATAGCACACTCCTGTAGCCTGTTAACTATCTATATTGCTTGTTGGAAGTATAACGGCCATTTCATTGATGGACTGGTGAACAGTCCATATCCTGATCAGACTGTGTGTATGCACAGGCTGATCTGGGGGCCGTTTCACTAAACTTCATTTAGGATCGTCTGGAAATTTTGCACTTACAGTCAAACTTGTGTTAAGAGACCACTCAAGGGAACTGCCAAAAGTGGTCTCTTAACAGAGGTGGTCTCTTAATAGGGACAGCCATGTGGAGTGGGTACACGGATGATATATAAAAAACAACAGTGACAACACAGTCAAGTAATAACATGTACAATGGAAAACATAAGTTTGAATACACTGCAGCTCCATTATAACGCGGTAGTCGGGGTCCAAGATTTCAAACCGCGATCGAATCCGACCGCGTTATAAAATTTTGGGACATGCACTGGTACTGGTACTGCACGGGTTACTGGTATCATTCGCATTTCGGTTACCAACTATTGCGGGAATTCCATTAGCAACGGACCCATATAAAATCATGTCATTTGAACAGAAGTTAAAGTAATTATTAATAATGCCTATGACATACAAACTTGTATGTATTAATGTATTAAACATACGAGTTATTTATAAAATCATGCTTATTACGTTGTATAGTGCTCGCGATAGACAGACGCTTATTACAATGTATACTACTCGCGATCAACAGACGCTTAAACGGATTAATTGATAATAAATAATGCCTATGGTCACGTGTCCTGCCTATTCATGCGGTTGATATGTGCATAATCTCAGGATGTGGGGTCACGTGATCTATTGTTTACGCTGCAAGTCATATTGATGAATGAAATTTACGATTTAAGCGAGATTGCCTTGGGCTGCAGTGTAAACAATAGACCACGTGATCCCATACCCTGACCCAGATAATGCTGAAACACCAGTCTATTTATAGAACGCTAAATACACGTTTTATGGACTATAGCCACCGCTTATAGCCGTGTTTCGAGCCTTGTTTTCATGGGCGCTGACAGTCGCCGACGGTCGTTAAACGCGTCGTATTTTGACGGAATGGGCCGTATTTATACGGTCGCTGGTCGCAGACAGCAGGTGTTCGTTCATTGCAAGTACGTTATTATGGGAAATTCGTCGGGCGGGATTCAAACCGGTCGCTTACAGCAGGTGGTCGTTTATTACAAGTGGTCGTAAGCGCAAGTTCGACTGTACATATATTTTAGTCGTACAAAGTTTAGTGAAACGGCCCCCTGGAACTACACTGGTCGTAAAGCCCATAAGCTCCATTTCCCCAGTCACATATTACTGTAGGCACATGAGTTTTCAACAGACTTAAGCTCAACAGTGTTGAGCTTAAGTCTGTTGAAAACTTGTGTGCCTACAATTGACTTTAAATAATGTTGTAGGCACATGAGTTTTCAACAGACTTAAGCGGAACGCTGTTGAGCTTAAGTCTTTTGAAAACTCATGTGCCTACAACATTATTTAAAGTCAATTGTTACGCAGCTAGACATCCACATTCCTTGTAGGTTACTACCCTAGTAAACCAGAAGGGGCCGTCCAACAAGAAAAAGGGCCGCTCAAAAAAGGGCCATGTCTTGGCTGCTGCCGTTCAGAGGGCTACAAGCAACTTCGTGGAAAAAGGAGAAGAAATTGCCAATGAGAATCCTGAAATTAGACCTGACATGATAGCAGCTGTAGAGGAAGTTAGAAAAACTGGTGTGTATCTTCCTTGTGAATATTTGAGCCTTTTGAGCAAGAAAAAGTGACTGATTACTCAAGTTAAGGAGGGAATTATCCCCTCACCGATAGGCAAGAGGGGATATAGCGTTAGTCCATGTACATACGTACGTTATTAACACCTTCCATTTTTTCAATAACTTATGAATCGTTTCACCGATTTTGATAATATGGCCACAATGTGCTTTGTTTTGCATATGACCCACGTCCGACTGCCCAAGGTCACTGAGGACTTGTGTTCACCTTGTTTGTAAGGCAAAAATGTTAATTATTTTGTATACTATCGAGGCTGCCAGCGAGGGGGTTAGCTCAGTGATAATGATGCCCGTCTGTTCCTGTGTCTCTCTAATGGAATGTTCACTTGATGACTTTCAACTATGAAAATAAATTTGGCTTCAGCTCTAGGCACTTACCACAATAACCATTTCACCCCTAAGTAACTGGAATGGATTTTGATATGCTAATTTTGCAACCAATCTAATTGTAGCAAAATGATTTTCAGACTAGTCCATTTATGAAAAGGGGGTGTTTTGTTCTCAAAAATATGAAAATTAGTTGCAAAAAGTGCAGATCCTGATGAGACGGCTTGTCATGAACTGGCTCATCTACACTGTTTGCCAATACCACTATACAGGCAGGCCTGTGGTGTTGAAAGGGTTAACTGAACGGGTCTGTGGAAGAATGAGACTAAGTGCCTCCTTCCACTGACCCCTTCAAAAGTATGATCATTGCCCATCAAAAATCAAAAATAGAATACATGTACATAGTTGCTTCCATTAACCGTTTAAGGAAACACGGTTATCGCGTCAGATATCAAGAGTGGCAATTTACGTTTGATACATAACAGTATCATAATGTCAATTAACATGTGCGGTAATGGTAAATGAATGTTTTACTGCCGAAAAAATGTCAAATACACGTATGAAGAATGGATGAAAAAAATAAAATATGCCATATTACAACCTGTTATGGGGAGTTCAGGGGGCCATTTCACTTAACTTCTTACGGCTAAAATGTTCGTAAGCACAAATTTAGGATAGTCTAGAAATTTCAATTGATGGATTTACATTTATTGAGCATAGGCTGCATATGCAGCCTATGCTCATTAAATGTAAACCCAATAATTGTTTAAAAGAAAACAGTGTTGATGTGCAATTTACAGGGATTCCGCTGGCGATCGCCACTTTCGCAATTGGCGATAAAAATAAACAATTGGCGATAATTTTTTTTAATTTTTTATCGCCAATTTATTTTTATCGGCCAATTTTTAAAAAAAAAAAATTTGAAGTGGCGATTTTTTTTTCCCCATCGGAATCCCTGAATTTATAGACAATCATAATTTTGCACTTACGAACATTTTAGTCGTACGAAGTTTAGTGAAGTCCAGGTCCCTCACTTAGCCCCCTTCTTCCACTGATCCATTCAACATAGGAGCAACAATGAAGGAGTCATCGGAGGAGTTTGCCGTGGACCCATGTTCATCGATGAAGCGCGGTGCGATGGTGCGTGCAGCGAGGTCTCTCCTGTCGGCTGTCACTCGTCTCCTCATCTTGGCAGACATGGTCGACGTACATCTGCTCCTCAAGTCACTGCGACTGGTATGTGGAAATGTTGGGTTTTCTCTGTAGAAAATAAAATGTTCGCCAAGTTTTTTATGTCCCTGGTCTCGGTAGAGCCGGGAGGCATATAGTGTTTGGGCTGTGTGTCCGTCCGTGTGGATCCGGTTAAGAAGTTTGCCGTAGTTTCTCCAATCTGCCACAGGCGGCATTTGTGTGCCCATCTTTTCTTGTTTCACCATGCAACATGCATGGAAAGCACGGTGTAACACAGGTGAAAATCCATGGTAAAACGTTGACATTATGTGTCTGAAGTGATTCGTGTGGTTTGCATGTGAAATTGAATTTGTCAGTGTCACAATTATAGCTATTATCTTATGTTATCATTGACAAATAGCACGCACACTTCTCATGTGAGAAGCCCCGTGCAGGCACCGGGGCGGGATCAACTGATCCTGAGAATAGTGCTACAGTAGCCATTGCTTGTCGTAAAAGGCGACTAAACTGGCTTAACGATTGGGTTCATACTTTCCAGAACCCACTATACCGGATTTGGCCCTCGTGTACATTTTTGGCTTTCTTGTATGTGAGAGTTGAGTCAGGCTATGCCCCATATATAAAAGTAAGATTAGCGCTAATCCTATTACTTTTAGGGGATGGGATAAATGATGCTGGTGTGGCGAGGGCCTGGCACCAGATCAGGTTGTTCTAATTTCAGGACTGAATATATATTTTGATTGTAAATATTGAGTTCTGAAGTTGGGATTTACCCCCCTCGGACAGGTGGATACGGGACTCGACCCCGTTGACCCGTCTGCGTGTAGACTCCCTGAGGCTTGTACCTCTATGTCAGAAAAGCGGACGTTAAACCCTATTCACTCACTCACTCATGTGAGACACTTTTAGTCAGATTGGAGAATTGTGTATAAAAGTTTGCAATTTGGCATACGATTTGAAGAAATAATTTTTTGGAAATTTGGCTACCTGTAAATCAGTAGTGTACTCTGCATTGTTGTCTGGTCACCGAGCTGCCTAGCTTCGATCCTTGACCAGTAGCCTATTTCACCAACATTGCAAAGTATACTTATCTAGCAAAGCAAAGTATACTTTGAGGGAGAAATTTTCAATTTTAGGATAAATTTATGAATTTTTATTATACTGAATTTATTACATTAAAAAATGGCTGTGATAATGTAATAAATTCAGTATAATAATTCTGCATACTTTTAATCATCAAATATATGCAGTCGTTAGTTCTATATGAAATAATGCATTTTGTGAAAAATAAATGATTACTCCCTCCAAGTATACTTCGCTAGATAAGTATACTTTGCAATTTTGATGAAATCGGCTACAGGGCAGTATGTGAGATGGTATGGTAGTCGTTAGATGGTATGGTAGTCGTATGGTTTCCCTGAGTACTGTTTAATCCCACATTAAAAATCACCCTCTGTGCCAACAAAAGCATTTGTATAACGGTAAAGTGTTATTTATTATAGTATTGTCACCCCCATTCAAACGGTCAGTTTTACTTATGAGTCACTCTAATCTCTGAACATCGATATATGTGCACTTATTTGTAATTGTTGTAAATTAAAAACGTTTAAACTTTATTCTGCATGAAATTGGTTAGAATCTTATTCAGCGAATCCAGTACATTCGTAGTATACACAAATGTACGTACCGGTAATGAAAATTCTATTAATATATTCCTCAGAACTCCAGATAAGGTGCGTATTTGCGTAAATACCCAATTAAAATTGCCAAAAACCCAATTGAAATCAGAAGTAGTGAGTATCAAAAAGCAATGAAAAATTTGTGGTATCTTTATCATGCTACATAAAACAATAAACAGACCATAAATATAGCATATTTTCTTATTTTTCCATGAAAACACATATTGGTATTTTATTAGAATTGTCTCCAAGGAGACAATTCTAATGACATACCAAGATGTGTTTTCATTTAGAAGCAAACTATTCAATGAGTGCGGTCCGCTGATGTGTGAACAGTAGTGTGATTCTATTTTACACACTTAAAATTTTGAAATACCCAATTGCTTCAGAAATGATGGAGTGACAATACTCAATTACTAATTCCTTATCTGGAGCCCTGATTCCTTATTTCTTTAACAGAAATATTTATTGCTTACATTTCAAAAAACAAAGAATGTTTTGTGACCACCATTTGAACTATCTTGTCTAGATATTTCAATTGAATGCCACAATGTATACTTTCATTGATAAATAAGAAAAAAATGAACAGAAAAAAATTCAAAACTTGTATTCTTCTATGAGTGAATCTCTTTGTACTTGTTATGATTATCATTATTGAGCCATAAAAACCTCTTAGTCTCCTACTTCCACTTACCTCTTCAGTTATTGACGACATCAAACTTTTCAGGTTGAAAATGACTTGGACAGAATCCGTAATGCATCGAGTCAGCAGGAACTGATGGACAGCTTCAAGGAATTTGGGAGGAGTGTAGTGGAGCTGTCTGAGAGGGCAGCACAGAGACAGGCCGTAAGTAGTTTCATGTTTTATGCTCGTCGGTATATGTGGCTGTGACTACTGTCTGTTCCACGTTTTGCTGCCAAAGAGCTTTTGGCCATTAAACACATTAAATCTAAAAAATATTTCAAAGTAAGTACTTTTTCATCAATAACAAAAAAGTCACCCTCCTTAAAAAAATGTGTTTGATGAAATTCATCAAATATTGATTTTATTGCGAAAAACTATTTTCCTATGGGAATTTAACATGGGGACTGGGGAGTCAATTTCCAAATTTTTTCGTCCTTCAGATCAAAAAATAAATAAAATTGAAATTGACTCCGAAACCAGGCGAGATGGCTTGAAAATGATGTAACTAAGAAAAAGATTTTGAAAATCGGTCCACAAATAAAAAAAATATTTAAAAAAAATCTATTTTTAGCCCCCATGTTAAATTCCCATAGGAAAATCGTTTTTTCGCAATAAAATCAATATTTGATGGAATTTCATCAAATAATTTTTTTTGAGGAGGGTGACTTTTGTTATTGATGAAAAACTACTTACTTGGAACTATTTTTTATATTTAATGTGTTTAATAGCCAAAATTTTGTCGACAGCAAAATGTGGAACAGACAATAGTAATGGGGCTTATGGGATTTGTTTCCAGTTTAACTCTTGATCATATAGCACATTCCTGTGGCTCGATCTATTGTGATCTATATGACTATATTTCATTGATGGAGTGGCGAACAGTGTAGATCCTGATCAGATAACACACTCCTGTAGCCTGATAATGATCCATATTGCTTGTTAGAATCATGACAGTTGTTTCATTGATGGAATGGCAAACAGTGTAGATGCAGATCAGACTGCCAATGCACAGGCTGGTCTTGATCTACACTGGTCGCAGAGCCCATAAGCCCCGTTTCTCCAGTCACAGCAACATATTACCTTGCTGTTGAACGGATGTAAATCCCTGATCATCAATCAATTCATGCTTCATTCTGGTATCTCGAGGTTTGTTTTATAGTTTTTGGTTAGCTACAGTCAGGGATTCCGCTGGCGATCGCCACTTTCACAATTGGCGATAAAAAATTACAATTTTCGGAAAAAAATCCAAAAAGATTTGGATTATTTTCGAAAAGTGGCGATGTTTTTATTTTCCCCAGCGGAATCCCTGTACAGCGCTCCAGATAAAGAATTAGCAATTGAGTATTTTCACTCAATCGTTTCTGAAGCAATTGGGTATCTAAAAATTTTAATCATTTTAATTTTAATAAAATCACAATACTTGTTACACAACAGACAGCAATTATTGAATAGTTTGCTTAAAAATGAAAACAGGTCTTGGCATTTCATTAGAATTGCCTCCTTGGAGACAATTCTAATGAAATACCAAGATGTGTTTTCATGGAAAATAAGAAAAATATGCTATATGTGTGGTCTGTTTATTGTTTTCTGCTGTGTGGTCTGTTTATTGTTTTCTGCAGCATGATAAAGGTACCACAAAATATTTATTGCTTTTTGATACTCGCTTCTTCTGTTTTCAATTGGATTTTTGGCAATTTTAATTGGGTATTTAAGCAAATAGAGACAATTCTAATGAAATGCCAAGACATGTTTTCATTTAGAAGCAAACTATTCAATAATTGCTGTCTGCTGATATGTAAACAGCAGTGTGATTTTATTAAAATTTTGAAATGCCCAATTGTTTCAGAAATGATGGAGTGACAATACTCAATAACTAATTCCTTATCTGGAGCCCTGCATACATTTTGAAATATAATTGTAGGACCTAAAAGACCCACGGCGGAGAGACGACCTGGCAGCGTCTAGGGCCGTCCTTAAGAAGAGCAGCATGATGCTGCTTACAGCCTCCAAGGTATGGGTCAAGATTGCATCAAGGTGACGTCCACCAATTTGGTGAAGATGAATCGCAATATACCATCTTCTGAATAACAACTTTATTTCATTTCCATTCTATATACATCCGGATCTAAACACGTCCGCATTCTTTCAACAAAATCTACTCCATATTTGCTGATTCTGTATCGTAAAGCGTTACCTGATAAATACAATATGATGCAAGTGTCTTGATGTCAAGTCCAGCCTCGTCTGGTAAAAGACACTTGCCTGTAGCAGATTTCATCAAAATTGCAAAGTATCTACTTATCTAGCAAAGTATACTTTGAGGGAGTAATCATTTATTTTTCCCAAAATGCATTATGTCATATAGAACTAACCGACTGCATGTATTTGATGATTAAATGTATGCAGAATTATTATACTGAATTTATTACATTATCACAGCCAAAATGGCTGTGATAATGTAATAAATCCAGTACATGTATAATAAAAATTCATAAATTTATCCTTAAATTGAAAATTTCTCCCTCAAAGTATACTTTGCTAGATAAGTATACTTTGCAATGTTGGTGAAATAGGCTACTGGTATTCTCTACATACTGGTCTCAAATTTTGCAATGTCTCTTGTTCGTGTGCGGGCCATATGAGGTAGGAACAAAAAAATTAACCCTGTTGTAGGCGTACGTGCGACATCCAGAAATTGCTGCGGCCAAGGCTAATCGAGACTGGGCATACGACCAGCTGTGCAATGCTGTGAACACGATATCTGGAGTGGCCCAGGCGACGGGACAGTCCAATGCACATCCTTATGAAGGTGCCGGCGAATTAGCAGCAGCGTTAGATGAATTAATGGTGAGTGATACGCGTAATGTGGCCTTGTACCAGTAAACAGTGTCTTTTTATTTCGCTGATCCGGGAGGCATATAGTGTTTGGACTGTGGATCCAGTTAAGAAGTTTGCCATAGTTTCTCCAATCTGCCACGTTTGTGTGCTGTCGGCATCATTTGTTTGTTGTAGCCATACTTCAGTTTCCGTTCTGTTGAGAGAGTTTATCATGATACGTTTGCCTAGTACACATGTTGACCACCCTGCGAGTATAGTCGAACCTGTGCTAAAGGTCACCTCTGAATAGCAAGTACGTGACAAGTGCGCCACGTTTTGTTTTCCCTATTATACCTGTGAGCAAACACCATTCGTGAACAAAGGCCAGATTTTTCTCTTCCCATTGCTAGCCTTTAATCACATGTTTGACTGTATTCCTACTTGTATACACTTTTGGTACATGTTGACCACCCTGCAAGTATTCTTGTACTATCTAGCTATACCAGGGCTCCAGGTTAGGAATTAGTAATTGAGTATTGCCACTCCATCATTTCTGAAGCAATTTCAAAATTTTAATTGGGTAAAATAAAATCACACTACTGTGAACACATCTATGCCTTAAAGTGTTACTGTAGTATTTTGTGGAACAAATGCCACAGGTGAACTGGTTGCCCTTAATACACCCTCCCCACCCCCCCTCCATTCAAGGATTATTTCAGTAAAAATATCTGAAAAAATACTGACGAGCACATCCTGCATCGACAGATTATTTAAGATTAATATGTTTGAGGATTGAACCTATTTTGCTCCAACATTAAGATTTATTCAACCTTAACCCTTAGACCGCTACTCACAACAATTGTCGTCTGCTGTTGCTTTTATATTTTGCCTTATTTCTCAATTAAAACATGGTTTGACAGCACTGCAGAATCATTTCCAATGGAAATGATTCTGAAGTGCTGTCAAAGCATGTTGTAAATTATTCGAAAGTGCTGTCAAAACATGTTTTTGATGATAAAAATAGAAAATAAACAGCAGACGAAAGAAAAAATAAGATAGCGGTCTAAGGGTTAATGTTATTATACTTAAAAAATCACTCTTTATTAAATTTTCGATCAATATTTTACCATTTTCTCACTCCAGCAAAAAGTAATAATGGACCCGCTGACGTACAATGAGGTGAGGTCGCGACCTTCCCTAGAGGAACGCCTAGAGAGCATAATCAGCGGTGCGGCTCTGATGGCGGACTCATCGTGTACGCGCGACGATCGCCGGGAACGCATTGTCCAGGAATGTAACGCTGTGAGGCAGGCGCTACAAGATCTGTTGTCCGAGTATATGAACAATGTAAGTACGGTATTCACCATGATTAACAGGACATATAGGGGTTTTCCAAAACAAATTGTATCCGTATCCCGATGCAATGCTATTGTGTCAATTCATAATGCTGTGAGATTGACGCTACAAGATCTGTTGTCCGAGTATATGAACAATGTAAGTACTGTATTGTCCATGAATAACAGGACACACATAGTGGTTTTCCAAAACAAATTGTATCCCAATACATGCGCATATCCCTATATTGTGTCATTGTGCAAATTCACAAAGCTGTGTGATTGGTGCTTAAGAACTGTTGTCTAGTATATGAACCATGTATGTACTCACCGTAAATATTGGGACACCATTTGTTTTGGGAAACGAATTGTGTCCCAATACAATGTTGTGTCAATTTATAATGTATCAAGCCTAAATATTAGGACAGAATTTGTTTTGCGACACCCCTTCCGTAACAAATTGTTTCTTAATACATTGTGCATACCCGATATATTGTCATTGTGCAAATTCATGACGCTGTTAGATAGGCGCTATAATATTCCACCCCGTATTATCTGTTCTAATTTGTATGTAGACCCACTCCGTAGACTGTGAATATTCAATCTTATTAGCCTCGTATTTCTATACTTGTGTTAGTTGTTGACCTACATTATTAACATGTTTTGTTCTCTGAATTTATACAGTGTAGGAAAGCAAAGTTTCTAATTTTGATCGGACAGGTAACAGTTTGTTTCCTTGATAGTTTGAGCATGTTTTCATGTTGAAATGCATACATAAATGTGACATACTATGAGAAAAATGGCTTATTATGTTTGCGACCAATTTAATCACAATTTTGGGTACAAAGAATCCATCCTGGTGACGAAGTTTCATAATGATACCTGGCACTTAATTTGTTCATCTAAATTGCTTGGCCCTAAATTATATTTTTTTATGTTGATGGGCCGTGAAGCTCCATTCCATTCCTGGCACCAGATCAGGGGCCCGCTTCACTAAACCTTGTACATTTACGTAAGTGCAAATTTAGGATCGTCTGGAAATTTTAATTGATTGATTTACAGGTATTGAGCATAGGCTGCATATGCAGCCTATGCACAATTAATGTAAATACAATAATTGTTTACAAGAAAACCTTGTTATTATGAAATTTACAGAGTATCATAATTTGGCACTTACCAACATTTTAGTTGTACAAAGTTTAGTGAAACGCGCCCCAGGGTACTGTCAGTGCGGAATTGTACGTTGCTCCGCCATGATGTTGCATTCCTGTCCTGTCGGTGTATGACTTTGTTGTTGAACAGTCAATCAGTCAATCAATCCACATTTATACATGACTGCCATTTTTCGACACTGCTCACAGCCGTGTTGAAACGTACAACACATGCTGTTGAACCATAGCTGTAGACAATGCTCATTGCGGGGCTAAGCCAACATCTACGTAATGCATGTGTCTCTTGACGTTACTAGAATGCGCCATTACGTCACCTGACCAGTTAACAATGGTCGCTCAAAATTTTGAAATAGATGCGTAGGATGGGGCACCTGCATCATGTGTACTGTGGCCCCTGAATATTGATGTGGAAATCAGCTGTTTGAATGCAACGGGTTATCAAAGTACCGAAAGTACTGGATATATGATCAAAAACACGATATTTCTGACGGAAATGTAAGAGTAACGTTCAACCATGTCCAGCTGTGGGTTTGCCGTGGCACTCGGTAACTGTTTGAACATGGACATGGATGAACCTTATATTGTGCGCTCTTTCTTGGGGGGGGGGGAACCTTGATGCCTGTAATGTAAAAATAAGATCTGTATCCGGCTGTATGAGTGTGATCAAAGACCCAATAAGCCCATTTATGTGGTGCATTACATATGTCCAATTTAGGTTTTGACCAGTGCATCCTCCGAAATTCACCTGGTGTGCATTTCACTAAACTTTTTGCGACTAAAAAGTTTGTAAGTGCAAACTTATGATAGTCTGTAAATTTCACATTAACAATGTTTTCTTGAAAACAATTATTGGATTTACATTTATTGAGCATAGGCTGCATATGCAGCCTATGCTCAATAAATGTAAATCCATCAATTGAAATTTCCAGACGATCCTAAATTTGCACTTACAAACATTTTAGTCGTACGAAGTTTAGTGAAACGGGCCCCTGTACTGTGACCGCATAATGCATGCAGATGAAGAGCCAGAACTTGTCCTTCACTGGTTAAAACCAAAATGGATCTATTGTTCATGGTGTGTGTATTTAAGTATTGCCATACATAGTACCATGCATACATCATTACATGTTTAACTCTTTGCACGCTAGCGGTGAAAATATCAGCCAAACAAATTGTGAATATTTTTCTTATTACCCTGTAAATATATCTTGCAATTTCCGCTCTATATCTTCTACACCGATGCATGGATTATCAAATGGCTTGGCACAAATGTTTCTCATGATGAGAAGGTGTGTCGCGATCAATAACCACGCACCTATGTCCAAGGTCAAGGTCACAGTTGAAGGTCAAAGGTCAAACCTATTGAAATTCCCTTCCACTCTATATCTTCTACACTGATGCATGGATTATCACACTATGCCCAAGGTCAAGGTCACAGACTTGATGCGTTTGAAACCTTAATGCTCGGCTAAATGGCTTATAATCAAAAATGCCTCGTTTTCTTTGGCTGCCAGTGGGGGTATTCGTGTGACACATTTCTAATTTTTGAACTATTTATAGCCTACAAATTACCCAGCATGCAAAGAGTTAATGATCAAACAGTTACAGTTTGTTGCATTGGCAGTTTCAGTTTGTTTTCCTTTTGAAATGCATAAATATGTGCAGAAATTAGACAAATCATGTGATTTTGTACCTAAGAAGATGTACGACATCTCATGAAACATATTTTCGATGTTTTCTGTAATTGATGTCGAAAGTTGATGAAATTTTTAGAGCAAATGCGGAATATGTCATTTACAGAAAATATCACGGTTTCTGTAAATATTTTTTATGAAAAATATCACATTTTCTAAGGTTCTAAATCACATGGCTTCTCTCATATGTTTGCTTAAACTATTGCATTGTGTACATATTACAATGAGATCGTATGAGTGCAGATTTGTTTGATAGAATGTTTCGGCATGTGTTGTTATTATCCCCTCGCCAATAGGCAAGAGGGGATATAGCGTTAGTCCATGTACGTACGTGCATATGTATGTTAGTAACACCATTCATTTTTCAGTAACTCCTGTAGCCTATTTCATCAACATTGCAAAGTATACTTTAGTAGCAAAGTATACTTTGAGGGAGAAATTTTCAATTTTATGATAAATTTATTAATTTCTATTATACTGAATTTATTACATTATCACAGCCATTTAATGGCTGTGATAATGTAATAAATTCAGTATAATAATTCTGCATACTTTTAATCATGAAATATATGCATTTGTTAGTTCTATATGAAATAATGCATTTCAGGAAAAATAAATGATTACTCCCTCAAAGTATACTTTGCTAGTAAAGTATACTTTGCAATGTTCATGAAATAGGCCCCTGAACTGCTTCAACGATTTTGATAAAATTTGGCCACACTGTGTGTCTAGGGAAGATGCTTTGTTTTGCATACGACCCACGTCCGACCACCCAAGGGCAAGGTAACTGGGGACTTATGTTCACCTTGTTTATAAGGCAAAAATGATAAAAAAAATTTTTTTTTTTTTTTATTATCAAGGCTGCCAGCGAGGGATTTGCTTCATTTAACAATGCCATTTCTTGTTTGAATGGTAGTTACTATTGCATACCATAACACAATAGTTGAACAATAGAAGCTGATGTCCTGCATGATTCTGTGGTTGTGTCTGTTACGATAAAAAGGTGGCATGTTCAAGTCCTGGGAAGATAACAGAGAATGTTGTTTGCAGGTTACTTGCACAGTCAAATATGGGCAACTGACTGATCTATACCTTTCAACATTTGCAACATTTGTAGATCTTGGCACAGGCACTTTGTGGTATGAACGACGAAAGCCTCTTTAAATCATACCTAATTTTACTCCGATATTACATATCTACAAGGTGCTATACTCGCCATTTTGTCAACCAACGGAAGTGGATTATTTACCCTGGACCTGGCTTGCTAATTCAGTGATTGTAACACATGCGAAAGCTGGGACCCTGCTGGTCCCAGCCTTCATGCGTGTTGCAATTACGGAATTAGTGAGCCGGACCCAAGGTACACTAGTATCACAAGACGAGTGTCGTACCTTGTAGATATTTAATATCGAAGTAAACTTGGTTATGATTTAAAGAGCCTTTTGTCATTCGTACCACAAAGTGCCTGTGGATCTTGGTCCTCATACAGATTCATTCTGTAGGATTAGAATTTTATACTTTTGCTGACTGCATGGCAAACAGTGTATGCTCTGATCAGACTGCACAGATGGGTGATCAGGGTGATCAGGCGGGTCGCACATGTTGTACGGTCATTTTTGTCGACCGGGGGCCCATATACAAAATTTTCTTGCATTACAGTTAAGTACTAGTACCTAATACGAAAATTGCCTTGCTCTGGGCATGTGATTAGAAAACTTTGTCAGCTATTTCTTGAAAATTCATAACTACTCTAAATCAGGGAATTTGATTGGCCGATACTGAGCAGATACTGAGCACAGATCAGCATCGACCAATCAATCTTTCTGATTTTGGGTATGGGAACAGAGTACAGAAAGTTTTTTTTATAATTCCAAACCGGTTCTGAATGAAATGGATTTACAATGCATGAAATATCGCAAAGTGCTACGTTTTTCTCCACATTTCGTCACCTGCTGCATGACTCCTACACATGTATGACTAAAACACATATTAACCCGTTGAACCCGAAAGCCCGCTATAGCGGTTTATGCAAATAGTGCAGATCCAGATGAGCCGGCTTGTGACGAGCCGTCTCATCAGGATCTGCACTTTTGCAAGTAATTTTCATATTTTCAAGAACAAACACAACCCCTTTTCATAAATGGACTGATCTGAAAATCATTTAGTGACAATTGTATTGGTTGCAAAATGAACATATCAAAATCCATTCCAGTTACTTAGGGGTGAAAGAGTTCACGCAGTGAAGGGTTTTTATGACTGACTGGTTATCCCTGAATATCGATAACAGCTATTTTTTTTACTCTTTCTTTGACTTTTGCAGCACAATGGTCAGTTTTGTTATGCAATACACAGTCCGAAAATGTAAGCACATAAATTTAACCTTGATCAGCCAATGTTGAATGAATGCTCTATGTCAAAGCACAGGTTGAAGTAACAGACCGAGGTCTATAAATACATTAAATATGCCTAAAAGCATCAATAAATGAAGAAAAAAAAAGCTAAACAATTTTTTTTACTCTCCATATAGACTCCATATGGCATATGGAGTCTATATGGAGGGAGTAAAAAAAAAAGGTTAGTTTTTTTTTTTCCCATCATTTATTGATGCTTTTAGGCATATTTAATGTATTTATAGACCTCGGTCCGTTACTTCAACCTGTGTGTCAAAGCTGAGTGAAAACCCTGTGTTTATCCCTTCAGATAACAGTTTTACCTCAGTAAATGATTAAGAAATGTAAACGATGATTTCTATCACATATATTTGTTCAAATCAATGTATAAACTTAATAAATAGCTGTGTCCATGGTTATACAATAGGCAGTTTGTTGGGCCGAGACTGAGACAGCTCTGTCATGAGCATTAGTCATCATCCATATTTTTATTCTCTGGCCCAGTCATGTGACCCGCGTGCCAAATCCAAGGTCAAATGACTTAGAAGTTTACGTTAAAGTGTTCTTTTGCCCTATACCCTTTCAACACCACACACTGGTATAGTAGTATTGGCAAACAGTGTAGATCCAGATGAGCCGGCTCGTGACGAGCCGTCTCATCAGGATCTGCACTTTTTGCAAGTATTTTCCATATTTTTGAGAACAAAAACACCCCCCTTTTCATGAATGTACCAGTCTGAAAATCCTTTTGTGACAATTGGATTGGTTGCAAAATTAACATATCAAAATCCATTCCAGATACTAACGTGTGAAATGGTTATGTTTTGTAGGGGTACACAAGCTCCAGATAAGGAATTAGTAATTAAGCATTGTCACTCCCATCATTTCTAAAGCAATTAGGTATTTAAAAATTTTAATTGTGTAAAATAGAATCACACAACTGTTTACACATCAGCAGACCGCACTCATTGAATAGTTTGCTTCTAAATGAAAACACATCTTGGTATTTCATTAGAATTGTCTCCTTGGAGACAATTCTAATGAAATACCAAGATGTTGGATTTTTGGCAATTTTAATTGGGTATTTACATGTACGCAAATACGCACCTTATCTGGAGCACTGGGTACATCCATCAGTGGTACTGGGGCCGGTTTCACTAAACTTCTTACGACTAAAATGTTCGTAAGTGCAAATTTAAGATCGTCTGTAAATTTAAATTTATGGATTTACATTTATTGAGCACAATACATGTAAATCCAATCATTGTTTACAAGAAAACATTGTTAATGTGAAATTCACAGACTATCATAATTTTGCACTTACAAACATTTTAGTCGTACAAAGTTTAGTGAAACGGCCCCCTGATATTCTTGTTGTTTTCTGGTTATGACCCCCTGTTAACGCCAATCAACCCATGTTGCAGGCTGGACGATCAGAGCCGAGCGAGTCCCTGGACCGGGCCATAGAAAACATGTGTAAGAAGACGAAGGATCTGAGGAGACAGGTGTGTATGATGTTAGGGCACTGGACTTCAATACCAGAGGTTGTGGGTTTAACCTTTTCAATACTACAGACCTCTTTTGTCATGCTTGCAAACAGTGTAGATCTAGATGAGACGGCTCGTAACGAGCCGTCTCGTAAGGATCTGCACTTTTTGCAATTCATTTTCATATTTTTTTTAGAAAGAAAAAAACACAATCTTGTTATAAATGGACTACTGTCTGTTCCACGTTTTGCTGCCGACAAACATTTGGCTATTAAACACATTAAATCTAAAAAATATTTAAAAGTAATATTCACGGCACTAACCTACTATTCTATTTTTCCCGTCAACACCTACAAATGGCTGTAAAATGCAAAAATATAACCCCAGCCACCGCACATATTCATACGCAGTGATTAGGTCGTATGGACAGGATATCAACAAATTTCACGGTACCTTGTTTCACGGCACATACGCACTGTGTTGACAGGATACTTATTTATATTAATATTTGTGCGCTGTGTGCTGTCTACTTTAAAAATCATTACCCCATTCTGTATTGCCAGCTATGTTACAAGGCGTTTATGGGCCAGGTCTAATTTCGGTACTGAATTAGCAATGTTGGACTGCGCATCTCAATATTGCCTGTCCTCTGTGCGCTGTAAAATTTAAAATAAATCTGCTGGAATATGATATGTCAAATGATATTGAATAAACCGCAAACCCACTATTCAAATGTAACCTCGATTATCGAGGCCTTGGGCCGAAAAGTTTGAATAGAGGTGTTTTTGGTTTAAACATTCAACAATTAAAAATTCTTCCACCATTCTGTATTAACAGTTGCGGAAGGCAGTGGTAGACCACGTATCGGACTCGTTCCTGGAGACAAACGTGCCCCTGCTGGTGTTGATAGAGGCGGCGAAGGCAGGCGACGAAAAGGGGGTCGAGGAGTATGCACAGATCTTCGCCGAGCACGCCAATAAACTTGTTGAGGTAATAAAGGGTTAAAATACTCAATAATTGATTGATTTAATAAATCAATCAATTATTGAGTCTTTTAACCCTTTCAAGCATGCAGACTATACATTTGTAAACATTGTAGACTATCCTGCATTATTATGCACGGAAACAACCACGGGTTGTGTTAAAAGTAACTCATCTGTAATGTTTGTTTCCTTGTTAGAATATATTCATATTCATCTGATGTCATTCAGATATCAGCCTAACCGCTTTGCCGTCTTCTGACAACATTTATGTATCCATGAGACGTTGTTGGTACAGTGGAACCTCTCTGAACCAGACACCAAGCAACTATATGTGGTCTCATTTTGAGAGGTTTCTTGGTAGTGCATCTCGGATAATAATGCATGTTCATGATTGCAAAAGACATAAGTATGTCCCAGAATGGTCATTTGCCCGATTTACAGTCAAACATCTCTAAACTGGACACGCTGGGGGCATATAAGAAAATGTTTATTTAACCAGGTGAGCTGATTATCTTGACCTAATGCCCTTGTGACTACGTCCTTCCACTAAACAAACTGTTTTCGCTACACTCACTCGTTTGTTTTAAACCATAGGTCTCTATATGACCTTAGCTGTTGCTGGGACGTTAAACTCATTCATTTTCACTTTGTTTACCATAAGGAGCCAATCGCTTGTGCATTGTTTCACAGTAGCCAGCTCACCTAGTATATCAGTAGCCTATTTCACCAACATTGCAAAATATACTTATCTAGCAAAGTATACTTTGAGGGAGAAATGTTCAATTTTATGATAAATTTATTAATTTTTATTATACTGAATTTATTACATTATCACAGCCATTTTGGCTGTGACAATGTAATAAATTCAGTATAATAAGTCTGCATACTTTTAATCATCAACTATATGCAGTTGTTAGTTTTATATGAAATAATGCATTTCAGGAAAAATAAATGATTACTCCCTCAAAGTATACTTTGCTAGAAAAGTATACTTTGCAATGTTTGTGAAATAGGCTACTGCTCACAGTATCTAACATTTCAATCAATTAATAATTGTACAGGTAGCCAACCTGGCCTGCTCCATGTCGAGCAATGAGGAGGGAGTGAAGATGGTTCGGATGGCTGCAGCTGAGCTGGAGATGTTGTGTCCTCAGGTAATTTCCTAGATGAAGCTGTTCAATTAGAAAAAGAAGCACCCTCGTATTGTATGCTTTCTCATTTACATGCTTGTATATGGCACACTTTGAAGCCATCAGAATGAGATTCAATTGGAATTGGAGAGATTCGAATTTGAGGCCCTGCTTCTATAGTACCTTAGCATTTATTGTGCTAATCTTTTGGATTAGATTGTAAACCGAGGTTCCCTTACTGGGAAGTTAAACATATTTATTCAGGTTCACTTTTGGTGGGATTTTTAGCTCACCTGAGCGAAGCTCATGTGAGCTATTGTTACCGCAATGTGTCCGTCGTCGTCCGTCGTCGTCGTCGTCGTCCGTGAACATTTTCAAACGTCTTCTCCTCGGTAACCATTGGGCCTATGGTCACCAAACTTCATGGTCATGGTCCTTAGATAGGGGGATTACAAAATTGTTAAAATGACGTCATTACATAATCCAAGATGGCCGCCGTCTAAAAATAGCACAAGTTCTTAAAAAATCTTCTCAAGAACCGCCAACCGGATTTCGACAAAACTTGGTAGGAATGATCGATGTACATTGCTCTTTCAAAGTTTTTAAAATGGTGACCCTGGGGTTAAAAATGGGCGTGGCCCGTGGGGTCAAATTGGGTTCATTTTTAAATTTTATTTTTTGACTGAATATGGTCATTTCATATATCAAATTGAAGGTATCAACGAGGCGATCACTCTGGTGCATTTTCTGTCGAAATCGGATTGTTATGTCATCCAAGATGGCCGCCGAAAGGTCAAAAGGTCGTTCTTTTATTAGAGATTTCAAAATTCTTCTTCACATGAACCGCTTGGCCCATGGTAGCCAAAATTAAAAGTTATGGTCCATGGGTGAAGCCTTTTCAGATTTGTTAAAATAGAGGTCATCGCTAATCCAAGATGGCCGCCGTCTAAAAATAGCATAAATTCTTAAAAAATCTTCTTCTCATGAACCGCTTGCCGGATTTCGACGAAACTTGGTAGGAATGATCGATGTACATGGCTCTTTCAAATTTGTTAAAATGGTGACCCCGGGGTCAAAAATGGGCGTGGTCCGTGGGGTCAAAGTGGGGTCAAATTTTATTTTTGACCGAATATGGTCATGTCATATATCAAATTGAAGGTATCAATGAGGCGATCACTCTGGTGCATTTTCTGTCGAAATCGGATTGTTATGTCATCCAAGATGGCCGCCGAAAGGTCAAAAGGTCGTTCTTTTATTAGAGATTTCAAAATTCTTCTTCACATGAACCGCTTGGTCCATGGTAGCCAAACTTAAAAGTTATGGTCCATGTGTGAAGCCTTTTCAGATTTGTTAAAATGGAGGTCATCGCTAATCCAAGATGGCCGCCGTCTAAAAATAGCATAAATTCTTAAAAAATCTTCTTCTCATGAACTGCTAGCCGGATTTCGACGAAACTTGGTAGGAATGATCAATGTACAATGCTCTTTCAAAGTTGTTAAAATGGTGACCCCGGGTAGTCAAAATAATGGGCGTAGCCCTGTGGGGTCAACTTTTATTTTTGACCGAATATGGTCATGTTATATATCAAATCGAAGGTATCAATGAGGCGATCACTCTGGTACATTTTTTGTCCAAATCGGATTGTTATGTCATCCAAGATGGCCGCCGAAATTTCAAAAGGTCGTTCTTTTATTAGAGATTTCAAAATTATTCTTCACATGAACCGCTTGGCCCATGGTAGCCAAACTTAAACGTTATGGTCCATGGGTGAAGCCTTTTCAGATTTGTTAAAATGGAGGTCATCGCTAATCCAAGATGGCCGCCATCTAAAAATAGCATAAATTCTTAAAAAATCTTCTTCTCATGAACCTCTAGCCGGATTTCGACGAAACTTGGTAGGAATGATCGATGTACATTGCTCTTTGAAAATTGTTAAAATGGTGACCACGGGGTCAAAAATGGGCATGGCCCGTGGGGTCAAATTGGATTTTTGACTGAATATGGTCATTTCATATATCAAATTGAAGGTATCAATGAGGCGATCACTCTGGTGCAATATTTGTCGGAATCGGATGATTATGTCATCCATGATGGCCACCAAAAGGTCCATTTATTCAAGATTTTTAACGTCTTTTTCTCAGGAACCACATGGCCGATGCTGGGTGAAGCATTTTCAGATTTTGTAAAATGAGAGTCATCGCTTAATCCAAGATGACCGCCATCTAAAAATAGCACAATTTTTTTAAAACACATGAACTCAATGTCACATTCTCCTCTGGTGTTCATGGAGTCAGGTGAGCGAATTAGGGCCATCATGGCCCTCTTGTTAACTCTTCCGCTTACGCTATTTTAATTCCATATTGTAGAATTAGCACAATTATAACTGTATATTATTACAGTACCGCTGGTTTATCAGATAGCTGATCAGCATCCTTATCTGTCTCTGAACTGTTGAACATCTAGCTTAACCAATGCTCGTATTCACCCAGGTGATCAATGCTGCAGCCACGCTCCAAGTGGCACAAGAGAACATTTATATATCTGTAGCCTATTTCATCAACATTGCAAAGTATACTTTAGTAGCAAAGTATACTTTGAGGGAGTAATCATTTATTTTTCATGAAATGCATTATTTCATATAGAACTAACAAATGCATATATTTCTTGATTAAAAGTATGCAGAATTATTATACTGAATTTATTACATTATCACAGCCATTAAATGGCTGTGATAATGTAATAAATTCAGTATAATAAAAATTAATAAATTTTTCAAAAAATTGAAAATTTCTCCCTCAAAGTATACTTTGCTACTAAAGTATACTTTGCAATGTTGATGAAATAGGCTACTGGTCTATATCATACTGGTCCATAAGATAGCATAGGATCCGAATATGAATTATACTTTACCTATTAAGTATTCTTGCTCTCAATGTTGGCATTATTTGTGTCTGTGACTGGAGACACAGGGCTTATGGGTGTTGCGACCAGTGTAGATCCAGATCAAACTCTGCATCTGCACAGTCTGATCAGAATTTACACTGTTCACCATTCCATCAATGAAACACCCATCATGCTTCAAGCTACATGAGTGTGCTATTTGATCAGGAGCTACACTTGTCACAAATCCTGTAAGCCCCATTTCTCCAGTCGCAGCCACATTTTACTGTTTAACGTCACCCAATGACTGTATCCGCACAGGTGATCAATGCAGCGCGTGTCCTCGCTGCCCGACCACGGTCCAAGGTGGCCCAGGAGAACATGGGCGTGTTCAAGGACGCCTGGGAGAATCAAGTCCGCCTCCTCACTGACGCCGTGGATGACATCACCACCATCGACGACTTCCTCGCTGTCTCGGGTAATCTCATATGCATTGTTATGGCTATTTTACAAAAAAATACAGATCCTGATGAGACTTCTCATCAGGATCTGCAGTTTTTGTAAATATTGGAATTATTGCAGGTATTACATTACAATCAAATGAATAGACATACAGGGATCCTCCAGGTTATCAGACAAAACTGGCAGTTTAAGATATTTTTCTTAAAATAGGGGCTATGGGGATAACATTTTCACAAAACAATCCTCGGTTCTTGCTTTCTCAACACGTGTAAACTATTTAGCAAATGTGCCATCTTTCTCACTTAATATTGGGTCAGATCATCAGTCGTAAGATTGCCCCAAAATTAACATCGACAATCAGTTATCCGGACAAATGTATAATCGTCTTATAACTTCTATTCACACATTGAAATCATAATTTTATCGCCTGTAAATCAGTGTAAACAGCATTGTGTAGTTCTACAGAAAAAACAATCACCCATCGCTTCTTGGAAAACACTGTATCTATCTAATTTATTGTATTTATAGAACAACTCTGCAATGACGTAATGGGCGCACTCAATTGAGGCCCTGCGCGATGTTTGACCTTGTAAACAACTTGTGGACAGAGTTTGGGAATGTTTCAGCAAATTTTACTAAAATATTTACCTATATATATTCTTCACACTGGCATGGAAACAGCAAGCACCTGCATGACTTTGCAAAATCAGATCAAAACAATGCGCTCAATTCAGGTATTTGTCTGATAAACTGATTGTCCGGATAACTATAGCCTATTTCACCAACATTGCAAAGTATACTTATCTAGCAAAGTATACTTTGAGGGAGAAATTTTCAATTTAAGGATAAATTTATTAGTTTTTAATTTTTATTATTATACTGAATTTATTACATTATCACAGTCATTTTGGCTGTGATAATGTAATAAATTCAGTATAATAATTCTGCATACTTTCAATCATCAAATATATGCAGTGGTTAGTTCGATATGAAATAATGCATTTTGGGAAAAATAAATGATTACTCCCTCAAAGTATACTTTGCTAGATAAATCAATTTTGATGAAATCGGCTACTGGTATGAGCATGTTAACATAACCTGCATGGTGATTCATGTTCATGTTACAGAACCTGTCAGTATATGACCTTGCTATTTATCAGGGGTAATCATTAGCCGATTTCATCAACATTGCAAAGTATACTTTAGTAGCAAAGTATACTTTGAGGGAGAAATTTTCAATTTCATGATAAATTTATTAATTTTTAGCCAGGTTTTTTGAAAAAAAATCCAGGCTATTGGATTGGCGAAAGCCGGGCGAGCGGGCGGCGGCGGGCGGCGGGCGGCGGGCGGCGTCCACAATCAATGTTAAGTTTTCGTGTTTGAGTCCATTTCTTTGTTACTGTACCACCTAGGACCACCAAACTTTCACAGCTTCATAATCAAGGGGTGCCCACCACATATCACTATCCAACATGTTATATTTTTTTTTAACTTGACCCATTTTTTCCGCGTAGTCGACTTAGCCATTTTCAATGTTAAGTTTTCGCGTTTACAATGTTAAGTTTTCGTGTTTAAGTCCATTTCTTTGGTACTGTACCACCTAGGACCACCACTTTCACAGCTTCATAATCAAGGGGTACCCACCACATATCACTATCCAACATGTTACTTTTTTTTTTAACTTCACCCATTTTTTCCGCGCATTATTCGACTTAGCCATTTTCAATGTTAAGTTTTCGCGTTTACAATGTTAAGTTTTCGTGTTTAAGTCCATTTCTTTGGTACTGTACCACCTAGGACCACCAAACTTTCACAGCTTCATAACCAAGGGGTGCCTATCACATACAACTATCCAACATGTGACCATTTTTTTACCTTCACCTATTATTTCTACGTAATTGACTTAGCCATTTTCAACGTTAACTTTTTAACGTACGTCTGGTTAAAGTTTTTTGGTTTTAAAACTTTTTCGTTATACTATATCTCTGCAACTGCTTCGCCCATTACCTTGAAACTTCACATGGGTGTTTATCATCATCCATATTTTCATTCTAAGCCCAACCGTGCGGCCCCTGTGCCCAATGTCAAGGTCAAATTACTTTGAATTTTATTTTTTTTTGTTAAAGTTTTTTTCATGTACTATATCTCTGCAACTGCTTCACCCAATATCTTGATACATTCACATGGGTGTTTATCATCATTGTTGCACCTGCTTGCGGAAAGCGCGATCCTGTGCCCAATGTCAAGGTCAAATTACTTTGAATTTTTTTGTTAAAGTTTTTTCGTGTACTATGTCTCTGCAACTGCTTCACCCAATACCTTGATACTTCACATGGGTGTTTATCATCATTGTCGCACCTGCTTGCGGAAAGCGCGATCCTGTGCCCTATGTCAAGGTCAAATTACTTTGAATTTTTTGTTAAAGTTTTTTCGTGTACTATATCTCTGCAACTGCTTCACACCCAATACCTTGATACTTCACATGGGTGTTTATCATCATTGTCACACCTGCTTGCGGAAAGCGCGATATCGTCGGCATTTTGGCATACGTCCGTCCGTTCGTCCGGTTAAAGTTTTTTGGTTAAAGTTTTTCCATCTACTATATCTATTTTTTTAGTGTCCATGCCTCGCCCCAAGGCGCGACATGCAGGCCACGGCCATCTAGTCTACAAAAAGTGGGTATAATTATGTTATCCAAATGTCTATGCTTGGAAAAAACCTGGCCTTCGTGGCTTTGCCTCGTTTCTTGTTATTATACTGAATTTATTACATTATCACAGCCAATTTGGCTGTGATAATGTAATAAATTCAGTATAATAATTCTGCAAACTTTTAATCATGAAATATATGCATTTGTTAGTTCTATATGAAATAATGCTTTTCGGGAAAAATAAATGATTTCTCCCTCAAAGTATACTTTGCTAGTAAAGTATACTTTGCAATGTTGATGAAATAGGCTACTGGACCAATCAATCAATCAACATGGGTGGGAATTTTCAGGATATATCGTGCAATCAGGGGCCGTTTCACTAAACTTTGTACAACTAAAATGTTTGTAAGTGCAAAATTTCACATTAACACCGTTTTCTTATAAACAATTACTGGATTTACATTTATTGAACATAGGCTGCATATCAATCAATCAATATTACAGAAAGCCATATCCTGGAGGACGTTAACAAGTGCGTGTTCTCGCTACAAGAGGGCGACGCGGACACCCTGGACCGCACGGCCGGCGCCATTCGTGGTCGGTCCGCGCGAGTCTGTAACGTCGTGTCCGCCGAGATGGATAACTACGAACCTGGGCCGTACACAGACCGAGTCATGGAGGCTGTTGTCACTCTGAGAGACCAAGGTAAATGTGAACAGAAATCCCTAACATTCTGTGTATATATCCTAATTTCAGGATTTGAGGTTCATGATAATTGCAAAAAATACTAATGTTTCAACATGGGAAGCACACCTTTACACAATTGTGAGTGCAAAAAATATGTTTGTTATTTTCAGGATTTGGAATTTGGAACTGTGACCCATGATAATTATTTGTTACAGTTATGCCTAACTTTGTGTATTATAGTTATGCCTAACTCTGTGTATTTCAGTTATGCCTAACTTTGCGGAGAACGTAGAAATGGCGGTGGACGCTCTCAGCTCGAACTCGCAGCGTGACATGGATGAGAATGAGTTCATCGACGCGAGCCGACTTGTGTACGACGGTGTCCGAGACATCAGACAAGCTGTTCTCATGAACAGGGTCAGTTTCTGATCACGACGTGTGATTTTGTACCTAAGAACCTGTGCGATTTTGCGTGAACTTCATTTACAGAAACTTCTGTAAATGTCAAAAGATGACGAAATCATAGCAAATGAAAAATTGAATTCCGCATTTGATATGAAAATTTCTTCAATTTTCGACGTCATTTGTGGAAAGTTATCTAATTTTCATGCAATATCGCATATGTTTGTAGGTACAAAATCACATTTTGTGTCTCATTTGTGACTGGAGAAATGGGGTTTTAATTCGGGATTTGCGATCAGTGGAGATCTGGATCTGCACTGTTCGCCATTCCATCAAACTGACACCTTCTCTATAGGATGGTCATCGTTCATTCCAATCCTCGCACACTGTTTCTATCTAAATTTATTGTCAATTGATATTCAATAAAATTGGTTTATGCTAAACTAATATGTGTCGTGTTTCTAACAAGCAATAGATCGTTATCGGGCGTGTGCGATTTGATCAGGAGAATCGCTGGTCACAAATCTTGTAAGTCCAATTTCTCCAGTCGCAGTCACATATATAATTGAACCTGTCTAAAACCGGTGCTTACAAATGGGTCCGCTTCTTGATTTACCTCGCTTGTAATATCGCTGTATTTCATCGGAACTGATTTGATTTCATTCACAGTTTCTGTAAATGATGGTAGAATATTGACAACAAATTCAGAGCTCATGTGATACTGCTTTCATTTTATAAAAAATGTTATTGGTGAAAAATGGTGATATATGATAAAGAAAGGTAATATCTGAGCTGTGCCCATCGATTTCCCAACACAATCACCCCCCCCCCCACACAATATTCACATCTGTGAAGAAAAAAACCCAGTGCATGCTACCTTCCCATATGAATGACAAAACTAATAAGTTCAACCATACTATTCAGAGGATGTGAGGGTACATATCTTGACCCTTGGACCGCTATCTAAAAAATGTTGTCGTCTGCTGTCTATTTTCCATTTTTATCATCAAAAACATGCTTTGACAGCTCTTTAGAATAATTTACAACATGGTTTGACAGCACTTCAGAATCATTTCCATGTTTTTATTGAGAAATAAGTCAAGATGTAAAAGAAACAGCGGACAACAATTGTTGTGAGTAGCGGTCTAAGGGTTAACGATGAATCCATTGTCACCATGAGCAGGATTCACCCTGTCCCAACTATTCCTCTGTTCGTCTGTCTGTCTATTTGCATTAATGTTGTGTAACCCCCTGTGTTCAAAGTCCTGTAGCCTATTTCACCAACATTGCAAAGTATACTTATCTAGCAAAGGATACTTTGAGGGAGAAATTTTCAATTTAAAGATAAATTTATAAATTTTTATTATACGGAATTTATTACATTATCACAGCCAAAATTGGCTGTGATAATGTAATAAATTCAGTATAATAATTCTGCATCATTGATGAAATCGGCTACAGATCAAATGCCTTGTTGTGAGTTGCATGTAAGTTTTTGAGGGGTACATTCAACCGTGTTACTGATTTCTTGTTATTTCAGGCACCCGAGGACATAGACACGGACACAGAATATGAAGAGGAACAAGATGTTTATGACACCAGAAGTCGATGTAAGTACATAATCAGCAATGAATGGGCAAACATGGATTCATTAATTCTTTGAACCCGAAAGCCCGCTATAGCGGTTTATGCAAACAATGCAGATCCAGATGAGCCGGCTTGTAACTGGCCGTCTCATCTGGATCTGCACTTTTTGAAAGTAATTTTCTTATTTTTGAGAACAAAAAACGCCCCCTTTTCATAAATGGGCTAGTCTGAAAACCATTTTGAGACGGTCGGATTGGTTGCAAAATTGACATCAAAATCCATTTTAATGAAATTACGCAGATGAAATGAAATCCCATGGCACGTATCATATTCCCTCCGCAGCGAGCTACGTGACGGACGTGGACGACATCCACGGCAAGTCTGACCGCGCCATGTTCCGCGAACTGCCCGAAGAAGAGAAGGAGATGATTCAGGCACAGTTTGAGATATTCCGGCAGGAGAAGGCTAAGCTCGACCTGGAGGTGTCAAAGTGGGATGACAGTGGCAATGATATCATCGTTATGGCCAAACAGATGTGCATGATTATGATGGAGATGACGGACTTCACTAGGTAGACAATCATTTGCGGCTATGTAACTACTATAGGAATGAATGGCCTTTTTGTGGAATTTATCGGGGTATAAACTTGGAAAAGTCGCGGGAATACTGGACGAAGGCCGGAAGGCCTCGTCCAGTATTCCCGCGACTTTTCCAAGTTTATATCTCCGATAAATTCAACGAAAAGGCCATTCATTCCTTATAATTCCAGCATTTGAAATAAATTCATCAAGAAAATATGTTTATTTTCCGTTTTCTTAAGAATTATTTTAACTGCGCCTGACGGTTATGGAAAGTAGTTCGGCATGGGAGTTTACTATGAATTTTGGACAGAGACTTGCTACGGACCAGTCAAATGTTAGGGAATTGTGTAAATATTTTTGTGCTGGAATTATTGTTTCACAAAAGCTGCCCAAATGTTACAGCCATGTACACAATGCAAAAACAATTTTTTTTTGATAATATTAAATATCAGCAAAATTTTGTGAAATTTGGTCCAATATTGATTTTATTATGAAAAAATGATTTGTCTATGGGAATTTAACATGGGGGGAAAAGGAGGCGGAGGGGCTGGGGGAGGAGGCACATAACACACAAAATTGAAAATTGACTCGGAAACCTGGCTATATAGTTTTTATATGGCCGTAAAATTTTATCCGGTTTCGTGAAACAGACAATATTGTACACCTAGAGCAGCCTGTGCATCCACACAGTCTATTAATTGCATGAACCAGTGGCGTAGCCAGGTTGTTGCCGATGTGGGTGGGAATTTTTAATCAAATTTGGAATTCCCCTACATTTGATTTCCTCAATTATAGTGATTTTAAAGATATAATTATTTACAGATATATTCAGAACTGCAGATAAGCTGCATATTTGCTTAAATACCCAATTAAAATTGAGTATCAAAAAGCAATACAAATTTTAAGGTACCTTTTTCATGCTGCAGAAAACAATAAACATACCACAAATATAGCATATAGATGTGATATTTGCCATAAATGACGTCGAAGGTTTGCTAAATGTTCAGAGTAAATGTGGAATGTAATTCAACATTTGCTCTGAAAATATTGTCTTTCGATGTCATTTACAGAAAATATCCGTATCTGTAAATATTTTCCATGAAAAATCGCACATCTTCTTATGTACAAAATGACATGGCTACTGTCAAATATGGATGTGACTGGAGAAATGTGGCTTATGGGATTTGTGATCAGTATATCTCCTGATCAAATAACACTAAAGTAGCCTGATAACCAACTATCCATATTGCTTGCTAGCGTTTCATTAATGGAATGGCGAACAGTGCAGATCCTTATCAGACTGTGTGGATGCACAGGCTGATAGTGATCTACACTGGTCACAAAACCCATAAGCCCCATTTCTCCAGTCACAGCCACAAATGATGGTGATATACATGTAGTATATTTCGATCACTTGTCCGCAGGGGTCGGGGTCCACTGAAGAGCACAATGGACGTGATCAGTGCTGCACAGAAAATCTCTGAGGCCGGAACAAAACTGGACACACTTGCCAACACAGTCGCAGATCAGGTAGGTGTATCACATGGTCATTTATAGAAAATACAAAACATATCAAGCAATTTTATGTCAAACTGACATTCATGTCCTCTGATTTTCTGTTGGAAATCTTCATAAGCAGTATTTATAAAGTATTTATAAATCGATTGGTCAGATGCGGGTCACGTGATCTTCGATATAAATGCATATTGACCTGATAAAGTTGATTCAAAATGTTGTATTGACCTGAAGGCAGAGCGTCGTTGTGGATTGGCTAGTCTCTT
Source organism: Conchocele bisecta (assembly GCA_029237695.1). NCBI lineage: Eukaryota > Metazoa > Mollusca > Bivalvia > Lucinida > Thyasiridae > Conchocele > Conchocele bisecta. Next base: position 53,499,094 of record CM055272.1, on the reverse strand, counting down.
TGACGTCGTTAAAATCCATGACGTTGCTAATCATATCACGCTCTTCACTGAACATAATGATTAGGAATTGCGCCAAAATGGCGTAAAGCAATATTAATCGTAATGTTCACAGTGTAAATGGATATTTATGCTATATTATTGAAAAGGGGACACACATGGGAATTTCTCGATTTATAATAAAACATTTATCGCCAGGTCGTATCGGTCGATACGTGGTTTTATCGGCCCGATAAAAGTGATATCGACCTCGGACTGCATCGTTGGTTAATATCACATTTATCGGGTCGATACAACCACGTATGGACGTCGCAACAAGGCGCTAATTGTATAATATTGTATAATATTGTATAATTGTATAATATTGTATATATAATAGCCAGGCACACGTTCGGAAAATGTTCTCCGTATATATTTGAATTTTGAACTAGAAAACAAGCAATTTGATAGGTCCAGCCTGGCTCTACCCGTCCAAATGTTTTGTATGTATTCCCCGCCCACATGTAATAATAGCAATAGGGTGTAGAGATGCATAATGCTTTGTTATTGAAGTTCTGTACGTCCGTATGTATGGTCCTTTTTCTGTTAATTTCTTGTCCTTTACCTAAAGAAAATTCTATAGTTTCTTTATAATGCCATAACTTCAATAATTGTGGCAGTGACTGGAGAAATGTGGCTTATGGGCTTTGCGACCAGTGTAGATCCAGATCAGCCTGTGCATCCGCACAGTCTGATCAGGATCTGCACTGTTCGCCATTCCATCAATGAAACTCCTGGCATGCTTCTAACTCGCGATATTGATCGTTATCAGGCTACAGAAGTGTGCTACTGTCACAAATCCCATAAGCCCCATTTTTCCAGTCACATCCACCTATAACCGTGCATTTCTGTCTGTGTACAAGACTGTGGAATGGATGACAAACCACATTCGATCAATTTAGCTTGATACATGTAAATGTGACTGCGACTGGAGAAATGGGGCTTATGGGATTTGTGACCAGTGTAGCTCCTGATCAAATAGCACATATCTGCCGCCTGATGACGATCTGTATTACTTCTTAGTAGAATGACGGGTGCTTCATTGATGGAAACGTGTTCAGTGTGGATCCTGATCAGACTGTGCGGATGCACAGTCTAATCTGGATCTACACTGGTCGCATAACCCGTAAGCCCTATTTCTCCAGTCACAGCCACAAATTTGATTTTCCGGTACATTATCTTCCAGAACATACCCTTGAATAAATGTTGTCTCTGCAATTGGTGATTCCAAGCCATACTCAGTCAAACCACCTGATTTAGAGCATGTGCTCATATTAATTCCAGTGCCCAGGGTATGGGTTGTGGCCTAGGGGTTAGAACACCTGACGTATCATCCGGAGGTTGTGGGTTCAAACATCGCCGAGGGTATCAACAATGCTGTCATAGTATTTCAATCCCACTGGTCTGTCGGATGAGACTTTAAAACTGTGGTCCTGTGTCTATGTGACCTTAGCTATTGCTGGGACGTTTTAAAAACCCATTCACTTTCTCTTTAATTCCAGTGCCCAGACTCGAGCTCGAAGAAGGATCTGTTGGCGTACCTGCAGAGAATCGCGCTCTACTGCCACCAGCTGAACATCACCAGCAAAGTGAAGGCCGATGTCCAGAGTGTTAGTGGGGAACTTATAGTCTCCGGGGTTAGTTGGTTATATTTTCCTATAGTGAGCCCTCTCTAAACCAGGGGCGCGTTTCACTAAACTTCGTACGACTAAAATGTTCGTACGTGCAAAATTATGATAGTCTGTAAATTGCACATTAACAATGTTTTATTTTTTCCCTAGTTCATACATTGCTGTGACTAGAATGATCCTGGAGCCATTTTCTCACCTTAAAGGTACATGCCCACGTGCCAGGTTATAATAAAGGGAGGCATATTTTTTTTTCGTCCATTCGTTAGATATGACATTGTTCGCGTAAACTAAACGGTCATTAACCATTTCCCGACGATATAATTGACATTATTATACTTCGTATATCCAACATAAATTTCCTCACTGATATCAGGGCGATAACCATGTTTCCTTAAAATGTTAATGTACATTACTATTTATTATTCTCTGTATTTATTTTTTGATGTGCAATGATCATAATCTGACGAAAATATTATTTTTTCAGGTGATGCATTTAATTAGTATAAATAATTAAAAAATACCATGCCTCATTTGCATATGAAAATAGCCTAATACCACCGCGCGTCACTATCAGTAAAATAAATATTACTAAATGATTATATCTGTATAGCGGGCACTCGTAATGTTTAGAACTGGTGGAATAGTGACACAAGTATACACTTATTTATTTCTTATAAAGAACATTTTGTGCCTACTGAGTGGGCACGTACCTTTAAGCTTCCAATATGTCATTGAAAATGTATGAATAGCACTCTCATATGTAATTGAAAAGGGCACAAACTCTTCAATCTGAGATCTAGGCACAACACTGTTTACCTATGAAGCAATTTATAAAAATCCTACACACCTATTCAAGTAAATCAATCCATCTTGTTATCGTTGCAGCTTGATAGTGCTACTTCGCTGATCCAGGCAGCCAAGAACCTGATGAACGCTGTTGTGTTAACTGTCAAGGCCTGCTACGTCGCTTCCACAAAGGTATTACTTCTTGGTTATGTCGAGTGGTATATATTTTTCATCATGTCCGTCCATAAGGTTTGCGTTCAAGTCTTTATTTGTCGTCCAGGCGATGGCCGGAGGTATCCATGAGCCTCTGCTCACTTGCTCTAGTTTGTGTCTGTGACTGGAAAAATGGGGCTTACGGGTTTTTCAACCAGTGTAGATCCAGATCAGCCTGTGCATCCACACAGTCTGATCAGGATCTGCACTGTTCGCCATTCCATCAATGAACACCCGGTATTCCTCTAAAAGGCAATATAGATCGTTCTCTGGCTACAGGAGTGTGTTATTTGATGAGGATCTACCTTGGTCACAAATCCCATAAGCCGCATTTCTCCAGTCACAGCCACATTTAGTCCCTTCCATAAAATAGTTGATGCTGATATGATGAGGTCCTAAAATCATGTTGTTCTTTATTGGTTAGCTTATTGAAGGGTGGGAATTGGCTCAACTGTTTTATATTTATGTAGGATGTTGGGAGTGTATGTACATCTTAATGATAAATCCATGCTTAACCCTTAGAAGACGGGAACCGAAAATTGTCGTCTGCTGTTGTTTATATTCTGTCTTCTTTCTCAATAAAAACATGGTTTGACAGCACTTTAGAATCATTTCCAATGGAAATGATTCTAAAGTGCTGTCAAAGCATGTTTTTGATGAGAAAAACAGAAAATAAAAAATTAACAGCAGACGACACAATTTTAGTCGGCACTGTAAGGGTTAAGGATTTATTGCCTTGTATTGCTATGGGTGGGGAGCGTGGAGCCTTATGTGATGCTTTTTTATCAACAGAATTCTTGTTTAAAAGGTGAACTTGTTGAGTTGTAATGATTTGTATACTAACCAAATATTTATATCATTTCAGTACAAGAAGACTGGTAAAATGGTACGTATGACTGGACATGTAAGGCAAAAGCCTGTTCTACAGAATTGTATTGTCTCGCTCGCTTGCGGACAGCGCGATATAGTCAGCACATTGGCGTATGTGCGTCTGTACATGTGTTCGGGTTAAAGTTTTTCGGTGTACTGTCAAAGCCTCGGTGGGCGCGACATGTGGGCCGTGCCATCGAGTTTCACCCTTCCATCCCTAAGTATCTGGCAATGAGATATTTTTTTTCCATGGTGATTTTCATTTTTGCAGATGTACTAATAACAATCAGAAATTATGTAGATATTGATGAGACGACTCGTTGCAAACCAGCTTATTTGTAACTGATTGCAATTTGCAAATATTGTGTATTTGTATCATAGAAAGTGTTAACTGGAGAGCATTGCAGTGATAAAAATCCAAATTTCTATTGTTTACATGCTTCTTTGTAACTACCGTTTAACAAATATTGTTAAACCATTGATTTAATTATTAACACATTTAGTAAAGTTTACTATTGACTGATGGTTTTCATAGGGTAGTGTTTTTCCACAGTTTTTTCCACAGTTTTATGTCTGTTAGCTTACTAAGTCACAAAGTCAAAACTGAAAGTAAAATACTTGTACATTTGATACATGTAAATCGATAAGAAAAAAGTATATTTGTCAGTTCTATTTATATTCTGTATTCAGTGATTATTTACAATATAGTGTGACCTACGACATTTAATGGGTTTAAGCCATTCAATCAGTTAATTGGCTCTCCTTACATCGGATGTTTTTAGCACATTTTTGAAATTTGTACTCAAAATCAAACAGTGTGATTGGTTGATCCTGAGCAAAGCTCAGGCTCAACCAACCACACTGCTTGATTTCGAACATGAGAACTGAATACATACTCCGATAATATATAAGCACTGAGACTGACCAAGGGGAAACAAACATTAAACCTTCATCAACTTACCCAGTACAGGCAACTGTCTAATTATGACTTTGTTGTTGAATGGACGTAGAACTCCAATGAACGAATGAATGAATGAATTAATCAATCAATAACCAACCCAACCATTCAACCAACCATTCATTCACACAACCGACCAACCGACCGACCGACCGACCAACCAACCAACCAATCAACCAACCAACCAACCATTCAACCAACTGACCCAACCATTCAACCAACTAACCAATCAATCACTTGCCCCTCCTTACAGACAATCGTATCGTGGAAGATGAAGCCACCTGCCAAGAAGCCCCTGGTCCGTCGTGAAGAACACGACGATCGCCGAGTCAGTAAATCTGCTGCCAAGAAGAGGATCGAACCAATCAAGGCCCTCAACGAGTTCCAGGAAATCGATAAGGACAGTTTCTGTTGATTTCGGCATACCACACGAAAGTTACACCAATCTAAATAATATTAGGCTGAGAACAAATTCCAGCAAATTGATAGACACAGTTCCTGTTGATCCGTGGTGATTTTAACATTCCATTCTGGGCTTATTATAAACCTACATCTAATCAAACCAATCAAAACGCTTATCAAGTTTGAATGGACAAAAAAAAAAACAACAACAGCCAATCAATCAATCAATCCAGAGATTGATTCAGTTTCTGTTGATTTCGGCATTCCATTCTGTGCTTGATTATAAATCTACACCAATTTAAACCAATCAAAGCGCTTAATGCAGTGCAGGATAATTGAGACACTTTTTGTAGATTTTGGTATTCCATTCTGGGATCTAGTAGTATTAACCCTTAGACCGCTACTCACAACAACTGTCATCTGCTGTTGCTTTTATATATTGCCTTATTTCTCAATAAAAACATGGTTTGACAGCACTTCAGAATCATTTCCAATGGAAAAGATTCTGAAGTGCTGTCAAACCATGTTGTAAATTATTCTAAAGTGCTGTCAAAGCATGTTTTTGATGATAAAAATGGAGAATAGAAGAATAGAAAATAAACAGCAGACAAGAAAATGAAGATAGCGGTCTAAGGGTTAAGCTAGACCAATTTTCAGCTCTTAATGGGCTGCAGGAAATTAATAAGAGACATTTTCTTATAATTCCAGCACAAAAATATTTACACAATTCCCTAACATTTGATTGGCGCGTAGTAAGTCTCTGTCCAAAAGTTATATCCCAGTAAACTCCCACGCCAAACTATTTTCCGTAACCGTGAGGCGCAGTTAAAATAATTCTTAAGAACAAGGAAAATAAACACATTTTCTTGATGAATTTATTTCAAATGCTGGAATTATAAGGAATGAATGGCCTTTTTGTGGAATTTATCGGGATATAAACTTGGAAAAGTCGCGGGAATACTGGACGAGGCCTTCCGGCCTTCGTCCAGTGTTCCCGCGACTTTTCCAAGTTTATACCCCGATAAATTCCACAAAAAGGCCATTCATTCCTATAATGATTTTGTCATTTCATTGAGGGGCCATTCTTATAACACTTTCTAAGCATGTACTTGGTTCTTGTACTTGAAATGGTAATTTTTGATTTGCTGAGAGTTGAATTTATCATGCTCTTTCCTACTCCAATTGGAACTTCGCAATACTGGTTCTAGAAAAATACCCGTTTGTATAAGCTCTTGAACAGACGTTAAACTTCATTCAATCAATCTAGAATATAAGCATCAATTAACCTTTCAATGTAGCAATTTATAACTCGGGCATGAGAATCTTCAGCTAATCAGCTGATTTCAGATGATTTTGTCATAATTTCTGTTTTCAAAATGATTCGGAATCAATCTTGTATGTTCAAATTGGATACTTTTACAAGTGGGTTGATGGAGTTTCAGTGGATTTTCAGATGTTTTCAGTGACAGCTATTCTCATGCCTGATAACTGCCACTCACTTAGAAGAGTCATTAAATTCACAATTGAATTCATGTACAAATTTGATAGGAGAAGCATTTCTTATGACATTTCCAAGTTGCATCAGAGTCGGCAGTGTTCGTCATTCAGGCAATAAAACACCCTTTATTCATAGATCCTTATCCGGCTATATCAGAGCCCGATGATGTCCGGAGCTAGGCCACAAGTGTCGTAAGACTCATTTCTCCTGTCATTCAAAAAGAAGAAACTATCACAGTTTGTACCTATAAAGAAGATGTGCAATTTTTCATGAATTTTTTTATTTTAAACTGATATTTTCTGCAAAGTAGTTGGGACCCACTAAGTGGTGTGATGTTTTTGCTGTATACATGTGGATATCAGAAGGTTTGAGAACTAATTTTATAGTTGTAAAGCTAGTTAAGCCACAGATGAAAAGTAAATACGTGTATAAACAGTTATTTATTGAGAACTGGTCGACTCACTTGACACTTTAATGACATCACTACCGACAATCATGACATCATGACCACAATTGCTTTGTGAATCACACATTTGGTCCGATTTTAAAAATGTGCTGTGCGTTACAACATGGGTGATACCTTGAGAACTATGCTTCAAATTGTTACTGTTACAATTGCATTAAGCTAAACAACATGACGCCAAGCTGACAAAATCTGTCAATTCAAATGTCGATGCTGCCCTAGAAGCTTTTAAAGTTTGGTAACCAACATACACTGTACTTATTCTAATAAATGCCCCCGGGGCTATGCAATTTTCTGAATTATTGTTTTCCTCGTAATTGTATAAAAACAGAGAAATGTTAAATTTGAGATGGTTTTTCTATGTGAAAATAATATAATTTGACTGAAAATATAGGAGTGTAGCTACTATTAGGGATGGGGTTATCATTAGAATAAATATGGTACATTGTATTTATAAGACTGATATTTTGGTCAATAACCAACTTTTACATAAAATTAGTTCGAAGTATTTAAAGGTTTTCATCAGTGTTATATCAGTTAGTTTTCCGTATATAAAATGTGGCCTTGACTGGAGAAATGGGGCTTATGGTATATATATGACCAGAATAGCTCCTGATCAAATAGCACTCTCCTGTAGCCTGATAACAATTTATATTGCTTGTTCGAAGCATGACAGATGTTGCATTGATGGAAAGGCGAACAGTACAGATCCTGATCAGACTGTGCGAATGCACAGTCTGATCTGGATCTACACTGGTCGCAAAACCCATAAGCCACTTTTTGCCAATCACAGTCGCAAATTAGTTCTCAAACTTTTTGGTAACCCCTCTTTTGTATAATTTGTAATTTGTGTTTGTCTTGTTTTGAAGTTTTCAAATTGTCTTCTTTTATGTGAATAGAACAAATATTTTTACTGTCGGAGAGTACACTGTTTCTATTATATTAATACATTTATTGTATGATTGTTTTTACAATTATTTATTTACATGTAAGTGTGAAGGTTGTATATTTTTATAGTTTCCCAACACATACGTTTAGTCTGGGTAACTCAGAAAGCAAGTAACAGCTGATTGGGCAAAATGTGGCATACTGCTAAACTTATTTTTTTTACATTTGCCCGTCTGTTATAATTTATCTTTTTGTTTGCAGAATTTAAAGCCCATTTAATTTAACTCTTTGCATGTTGCGAAATTTGATGGCTAGACATAGTTAAATATAGCAGAGGAAAATTCATTATGTTATCTTTTAATTCGCCATGTTAATATCAGGAATTTGTCTTAGAATTTCATTAGAATCGAGTCTGGAGGAAGCAATTCTAATGAAATTCCAAGACATATTTACAGAGAGAAAAATGCTTGTATTTTTTTGGCTGTTAATTTCACCGCCAGCATGCAAAGAGTTAACCCTTAGACCGCTACTCACAACAATTGTCGTCTGCTGTTGCTTTTATATCTTGCCTTATTTCTCAATAAAACATGGTTTGACAGCACTTCAGAATCATTTCCAATGGAGTGCTGTCAAAGCATGTTTTTGATGATAAAAATGGAAAATAAACAGCAGACGGCAAAAAACTTACGATAGCGGTGTAAGGGTTAAAAAAATAGAACATATCAGAATGTTGTAGATTATTTGTGAATTAACAACAATTTCCACCAATGCCCATCTTAGTACATGACTGCGTTGTTAAATACCATTCAATTAATCATTGATACATTGTACATAAAAATTAATATGAGATGAGCCATGTGATTTTGTAGCTAAGATGTGCGATATCCCATGAAAAATAACAATTTACGAATAATTTTCATAAATAAACGACGTCGAACGTTGACGAAATATTCAGAATAAATGCATATTTGCTGTGAAAATTTTCATCAATTTCGATGTCATTTACTGAAAATATCATGAAAAATCAGACATTTTCTCAGGTACAATTTCACCAATGCCCTTCTCTGCTCCAGATAAGGAATTTAGTATTGAGTATTTTCACTCGATCATATCTGAAGCAATTGGGTATTTCAATATTTTAATTGGGTAAAAGAAAATCACACTAATGTTTACACATGAACAGACAGCGATTATTGAATGGTTTGCTTCAAAATGAAAACATGTCTTGGCATTTAAATAGAATTGTCTCCTTGGAGACAATTCTAATGAAATATCAAGATGTGTTTTCATGGAAAATAAGAAACAAATGCTATATTTGTGGTTTGTTTATTGTTTTTCTGTAGCATGATAAAGGTACACATTTGTTATTGAGAAAGAATGCAAAATCAACATCAAACGGCAATGTTCATGCTCAGCAGTGTAAGGGTTAGATATAGAGGAAATCATCCATTTGGGATATAAAATAGCGGCTGTTACAGAGAGGTGGCTGTTGTAGAGAGGTGGCCGTTCGGGGAGGTTCGACTGTACATACAAATTAATATGAGACGAGCCATGTGATTTTGTAGCTAAGATGTGCGATATCCCATGAAAAATATTTACAAAATTTACGATTATTTTCATAAACGACGTCGAACGTTGACGAAATATTCAGAATGAATGCATATTTGCTGTGAAAATTTCATCAACTTTCGATGTCATTTACTGAAAATATCATGAAAAATCAGACATTTTCTCAGGTACAAAATCACATGGTTTCTCTGCTCCAGATAAGGAATTAGTAATTGAGTATTTTCACTCGATCATATCTGAAGCAATTGGGTATTTCAATATTTTAATTGGGTAAAAGAAAATCACACTAATGTTTACACATGAACAGACAGCGATTATTGAATGGTTTGCTTCAAAATGAAAACATGTCTTGGCATTTCATTAGAATTGTCTCCTTGGAGACAATTCTAATGAAATATCAAGATGTGTTTTCATGAAAAATAAGAAACATATGCTATATTTGTGGTTTGTTTATTGTTTTCTGTAGCATGATGAAGGTACCACAAATTTGTTATTGCTTTTTGATACTCGCTACTTCTGATTTCAATTGGGTTTTTGGCAATTTTAATTGGGTATTTATGCAAATACGCAGCTTATCTGGAGCTCTGTGGCTTATCTCGTATGTTTAACCAGTAGTTCACAAAAACATATCAGTGCAAATCAGTGCTTCCTTGTTGTGTGGTGGGATAACCTTATATTAGGTCTGTCGTATGTATAGATAAATACATTATTCTGTTGAATATACTCCAAATCAATAAAAGTTGAAATTAAGCCGAAAAAAGCAAATTTTAAAACAATATATAAATAGTATTTGTTGAAACGTTAACTCTTCAAAACATTTCCGCACTGCGGCGGACGGTGCGGAAATGCTTTGAAGAGTTAACGTTTCCGCAACTACCAGAAATTGCTGCATTTGACTGGAGTACCACATATGAATGAATATTGTTGCCTGTTCACATTAACCCTTAGACTGCTAAACACAACAATTGTCGTCTACTGTTGCTTTTATATCTTGCATTATTTCTCAATAAAAACATGGTTTGACAGCACTTCAGAATCATTTCCATTGGAAGTGCTGTCAAAGTATGTTGTAAATTATTCTAAAGTTTGACAGCACTTCAGAATCATTTCCAATGAAAACATGGTTTGACAGCACTTCAAGTGCTGTCGAAGCATGTTGTAAATTATTCTAAAGTGCTGTCGAAGCATGTTTTTGATGATAACAAATGTAAAATAAAGAGCAGACGACAAAAATTAAGATAGCGGTGTAAGGGTTAACATGGATTTAATAGTGCTAGATGGTGAACGGTTGTCATTGTAGAATACGCAGACTGTATGCAGAAAATCAATAGGCACATGTTAAGTTGTCACTGATGTTTATTCTCTGTTGAATATCGATATTTTTACGCAATATAATGAATAGCTTGTGAATTTGTCTATGGTTGTGAACATGTTAGTTTTACTTAACTCAGCCATGAAATAATCTGTTTTATTGTTATGCGTATTAGTCAAAATGGTGAAATTTAAAATGATGAATGTTGAAACACTTTGTTATTCTATGTTACCTATAAATTATAATAATTTATAATTTAACTGCATGTGCAATATTTGCCTATTAACTTATTTATTCAATAAAATAAATATAATTATGTTATGAGAACAACAAATGCATATTTGCTCATAAGCAGTAAATTAAATAATATTTTATTACATTTGCTCCATAATATGTTACTACGTTCTTGTAACAAAATACTTTTAACAGAATTATTTATTTTGCACGTATCCGAACGTCTACAGTTGGTTTGTAAAGATACTGAATGATAGTTTCACTAAGCATTGCCACTCAATTGTTTTTGTTCCTACCATGGAAGACATATGTACCGTGGGTTATTCTGTTCCATCCTGAATAAAACAATTTATGCAATATTAAATGATGTTGAAAGTGTGCCATATGGAGAATACTGCACGTTTACCGTAGCGGTAAGGCAATAGAATACAACCGCCCAGTTGCAGGGCTGAATATATATTTTTTTATGTACGTAAATATTCTTTTATGATTTTAAGGTTTTCCCTCAATCCAGCAGGTTAAATGTGTGATTGAACCCGTTGGTTCGGCCATGACCATAGCTGTTGATAGGCCGTTCAACATCACATCAAAAGTACAAAGCAATAAGCAGATTATCTCATAGAATGGCTGATGTTGCTGTGACTGGAAAATGGGGCTTATGGCATTTGTGACTCGATTTGATCCTGATCTGCTCACTACTGGAGTCGGATATGGACCTATGCTGCTTGTCGGATGCATTACAGGTGTTTCATTGCCTGTATGTCGAACAGAGCAGACTCTGATCCCACGGCGTAAATGCTGGGGTCTACAGTGGCCACATGGCCATAATGCCAATATGCTGCTTGTTAAATGCATGAATGAATGATGAACAGTGCATATCTTGATCCCACTGCGTAAATGCTGGGTCTACACTGGCCACATGGCCATAATGCCAATACGCTGCTTGTTAAATGCACGAATGAATGGTGAACAGTGCAGACCCTGATCAAACTGCTCAAATGCGGAGTCTGATCTGGGTCTACACTGATCACAAGGCCATAATACCCATTTTTCCAGTCACATATATAGAAGAATCATATTGTTTTCATATTAATAATATAACGCTTGTACATAGCATTTTCAGTCACTGCATTTCATTTGAATACAATATCATTTTGTCATATGTTACGGCTTGTTTATATATTTCCTCCCGTCTGTGTGGGTGGTTGGTCGTCTGTGTGGGTGGTTGGTCGGGCGAACGCGACGGCGTAAATTAAGGGTATAGATTCCTTATAGGAATCACATTTGCCTGGTTTGGCCCTTTTGTTACCTGGGAGTTTAATTGGGTTATTGCACATTATACAAGTAGTAAGATTGTTACTGATCCTACTGCTTTTGGGAAGGGGCCAAGTGATTCTGGTGTGGCGAGGACCTGGCATCAGATCAGGATTATTCTGATTTCAGGGTTGAATATATAGATTTTTTAGCTCGCCTGAGCGAAGCTCATATGAGCTATTGTTACCGCAATGTGTCTGTCGTCCGTGAACATTTTCAAACGTCTTCTCCGTGGTAACCATTGGGCCTATAGTCACCAAACTTCATGGTCATGGTCCTTAGGTAGGGGGATTACAAAATTGTTAAAATGACGTCATTACGTAATCCAAGATGGCCGCCGTCTAAAAATAGCACAAATTCTTCAAAAATCTTTTTCTCAAGAACCGCCAACCGGATTTCGACAAAACTTGGTAGGAATTATCGATGTACATTGCTCTTTCAAAATTGTTAAAATGGTGACCCCGGGGTCAAAAATGGGCGTGGCCCGTGGGGTCAAATTGGGGTCAAATTTTATTTTTGACCGAATATGGTCATGTCATATATCGAATTGAAGGTATCAATGAAGCGATCACTGGTGCATTTTTTGTCGAAATCGGATGGTTATGTCATCCAAAATGGCCGCCGAAAGGTCAAAAGGTCGTTCTTTTATTAGAGATTTCAAAATTCTTCTTCACATGAACCGCTTGGCCCATGGTAGCCACACTTAAAAGTTATGGTCCATGGGTGAAGCCTTTTCAGATTTGTTAAAATGGAGGTCATCGCTAATCCAAGATGGCCGCCGTCTAAAAATAGCATAAATTATTAAAAAATCTTCTCATGAACCGCTAGCCGGATTTCGACGAAACTTGGTAGGAATGATCGATGTACATTGTTCTTTCAAAGTTGTTAAAACGGTGACCCCGGGGTCAAAAATGGGCGTGACCCTTGGTGTCGAATTTGGGTCAAATTTTATTTTTGACAGAATATGGTCATGTTATATATCAAATCGAAGGTATCAATGAGGCGATCACTCTGGTACATTTTTTTTGTCGAAATTGGATTGTTATGTCATCCAAGATGGCTGCCGAAATGTCAAAAGGTCGTTCTTTTATTAGAGATTTCAAAATTCTTCTTCACATGAACCGCTTGGCCCATGGTAGCCAAACTTAAAAGTTATGGTCCATGGGTGAAGCCTTTTCAGATTTGTTAAAATTGAGGTCATCGCTAATCCAAGATGGCCGCCGTCTAAAAATAGCATAAATTATTAAAAAATCTTCTTCTCATGAACCGCTAGCTGGATTTCGACGAAACTTGATAGGAATGATCGATGTACATTGCTCTTTCAAAGTTGTTAAAACGGTGACCCCGGGGTCAAAAATGGGCGTGGCCCTTGGTGTCAAATTGGTGTCAAATTTTATTTTTGACCGAATATGGTCATGTTATATATCAAATCGAAGGTATCAATGAGGCGATCACTCTGGTACATTTTTTGTCGAAATCGGATTGCTATGTCATCTAAGATGGCCGCCGAAATGTCAAAAGGTTGTTATTTTATTAGAGATTTCAAAATTCTTCTTCACATGAACCGCTTGGCCCATGGTAGCCAAACTTAAAAGTTATTGTCCATGGGTGAAGCCTTTTCAGATTTGTTAAAATGGAGGTCATCGCTAATCCAAGATGGCCGCCATCTAAAAGTAGCATAAATTCTTGAAAAATCTTCTCATGAACCGCTGGCCAGATTTCGACTAAACTTGGTAGGAATGATCGATTTACAATGCTCTTTCAAAGTTGTGAAAATGGTGATCACGGGGTCAAAAATGGGCATGGCCCGTGGGGTCAAATTGGGGTCAAATTTTATTCTTGACCGAATATGCTTATGCCATATATAAAATTGTAGGTATAGATGAGGCGATTGCTCTGGTGCAATATTTGTCGGAATCGGATGATTATGTCATCCATGATGGCCACCAAAAGGTCTATTTATTCAAAATATTGAACGTCTTTTTCTCAGGAACCACATGGCCGATGCTGGCCAAACTTCATAGGATGTTAAGATCCTTGGGTGAAGCATTTTCAGATTTGGTAAAATGAGAGTCATCGCTTAATCCAAGATGACCGCCATCTAAAAATAGCACAATTGTTTTAAAACACATGAACTCAATGTCACATTCTCCTCTCCTCTAGTGTTCATGGAGTCAGGTGAGCGAATTAGGGCCATCATGGCCCTCTTGTTATTGTAAATATTCAGTTCTGATTTTGGGATTTTCCCTCCATTTGTACATGTACATGTACTTGAAAATGTACATGTACTTGTACAGGTAATATATGGGATTTAGTATTAAACCCACTGACCTGGCCTTAAATGACCTTGGCTGTAAGGCCGTTAAACCCCGACAAACAAACAAATCCTCCTGTCTGTATATATGACATTGCTCTTGAACGGACGTAAAACCTCAATAAATAAACCAGTCGGTCTATAATTCCTCCTGCCTGTATGTGATATTGCTCTTCGACTGGTGTAAAACCTCGATCAATCAATCAATCAATCAATCAATCAATCAACCAGTCACTCTATATTTCCTCCCGCTTGTATATGACATTGATCTTGAACGGTTATAAAACCTCAATCGATCGATCAGTCTATATTTTCTCCGTAGTACATATTATTGGATTTACATTTATTGAGCATAGGCTGCATATGCATATGCAGCCTATGCTCAATAAATGTAAATCCATATATTCAAAACCTTACGGAGAGATTGATATACCAACTTTTCAATACCAACAATTGTTGGCAAGGTACAGTGGGCGGTTGGGTTGGTTGGGAACATGCGTAGGGTAATTTAATTATCGTGATACATACTTGCCGGAATCCCGACCGGATACCTGGGGCCCGTTTCACTAAACTTCTTACGACTAAAATGTTCGTAAGTGCAGATTTAAAATAGTCTGTAAATTTCAATTGATGGATTTACATTTATTGAGCATATGCAGCCTATGCTCAATAAATGTAAATCCAATAATTGTTTACAAGAACACATTGTTAATGTGAAATAATTTTGGACTTACGAACATTTTAGTCGGACGAAGTTTAATGAAACGGCCCCTGATTCTTGCATGATAGTTGAATCTGGTTATACCCCTTACAAGAGTAATACGATTGTGACTTTGGTGTGATATGAACCTGGCATCAGGTCGGGTTATTCTAATTTCAGGGCTGAATGTATATATAACGATTATTTTTAAATATTCCGTTCTGATTTTAGGATTTGTAGTGTAGATCTGATGGTGTAGTTTCCGATATAAATTATACACTTCTACTAAAGACGATATGACCTGCATGTTTTCAGTCACCTGTGCTACGGACGGTACGGGCAATAATTGTAGAACCTTATCCTTTTTCACATTCACACATTCGTATTACATGTATACTCATCATATCGCTAATGATGGCTACTTCAACGATTGATGCCAATCATCAACTGAAGAAATGTGTTGTATTATGTAGCTGTGGCTGGAGAAATGGGGCTTATGCGTATTTCCGACCAGTGTAGATCCATATCAGCCCTGCATCCACACAGTCTGATCAGGACCTGCACTGTTCGACATTCCATCAATGAAACATCAGTCACCGTTCTAACAAGCGATGTAGATCGCTACAAGGCTATAGGGATGTACATAGTATGTGATCAGGAGATACACTGGTTACAAATCCCTTAAGCTCCATTTCTCCAGTCACAACCACATATAATAATGCATATTGATGTCCACCTGATATGTTCGCAATCGTACACTACAAATGATGCCCATATGAATTCATTTGTTTTTCATATGTTCTACATTTGAACATCATACAATACACACGCGTGTCTTGAAGTAATAATCTGCATATACTACTCTGATATGTTTGTAAATCTCATAAACAAATGGGCTTATCTTTTCAAACGAGTGGAATGAATCCCATATGACGTTACAGTGGAACCTCTCTAAACCGGACACCCTCCAGGGTGTCCGGTTTAGAGAGGTTCCACTGTAAAACATGCAGATTATTACTTCAATACACGCATGTGTGTTGTATGATCACGAACATACATTATCACGAGATATAAATGGCAATGAAAAATATCACACAATTAGGTTTTCTGTGTCCGGTTTAGAGAGGTTTGACTGTATATGTAGTTGAATAAGTTATATATAACCCACAATGATAGAACTACATGTTTTATGTGGCGTATGAGTCCTGTATAACGTGTCCATGTCATGTTAAGCAACCATATAAAGGTTGGTCTACTCCATTTGCGATGACACTTCAAAGTATTGCCATATACACGGGTGGTCGGTACCAGTGGCCAACAAGGGCGCAGTCCGTACCTGCGTACGTGTCATGTTGGTAAGTGCTGAAATCCTGCAGCCAGACGAGAATGCAATCAGTGTCAGTAATACGCATCTGGCTGCGGTCAGGTCCTGTGTGTCGGGCAGGGGTTCCTCCATACGAATGAGTACACCCTGTACATACGGCGAGTTCTGAAAGTACTCGCGGGCCTCCGCCGGCAGGAGGGTGTCCGTCTCGTCTATGATGGCCCGTGCGGCCTTTCGCTCCGACGACTTCCGGTGGAGGCTAGAACTCAGGTTACCTACCAGTGTCTATGGTCGCAGCAACTGGCAGGGGAAGCTCTGCTAGCTGGACGAACTGCAGAAATCTCTTGAGGGTCGATAGCTGAGACTTCAGCGTCCCGACAACGACAGTCTCATCTCTCAACTTGGCGACCTCCATGCACGAGACGTAGATGGCACGCCATGTCGGCCACATAGGCTCTGCATCTGGAAAATAATGAGTTAGTTGGGAATGGAATAACATCATGTTGGTTTTCCGGTCAGCGACGAAGGTGCAAAATGACTAGTTAGTTGCTGTAAAATAAATATGTTACTTTGCGTTACTTATGGATAACTCACCCTTTCTGTGAGCACATCTTGCGTAGCTCCCTTTTCTTGGCCGTCCTGCTGTCCTTGTCCACCGATTTGGCCATCTCTCTGGCCTTTGCACCTTCTATCCCGTGCATTTTCCGTATATGCTGTGCTATCTTCTGTACGTGTGTTCCACAGATCATGCACTGGCGCTTGTTCCTGTACTGGACGTTGGATGGTGCGGCAGAAGCTGTAGGTTCCTGTAAAATGGAATGTGTCATTTTCGGCGGCCATTTTGAATTAGTTTGACATTATGTTAATATGTAACATGAAGTTTGGACATAAATTACTATCTATAATACTTACATCAGTGCTCACGCGTGCCTTGGGCTGGGTCTTGGGGGCGGGGTGTCGGGGACTAAGTCGTCGTCGTGTACGGGCGCACGACTAGACACAGGCTGGTGTCGGTGACTAAGTCGTTGTGTACGGACGCACGACTAGACACAGGCTCCGGGGTATGCTGGGTATCCATGGGTGGGTGGGGGGGGGGGGGTCGTCCTCCTGCACCGCCTTGGCCAACTTGGCCCCCATGACTGCCACGTCGTGCCAGTCGCCGAGAACGTCGGAAATGCCCTGTGAAATGTAATGTGTGATTTATGGCGGCCATTTTGAATTATCTACTATTTATAATACTTACATCAGTGCTCAAGTCCTCGCCCTTGGGTGCTATGCTCAAGCGGGCCTTGCGCGGGGTCCCGGGGACGAAGTCGTCGTCGTCGCCGCCGTCGTCGTCGTGGTGCTGCTCGTAGTGGTGGTGGTCGTCGTCTACTGGCGCACGAACAGACACAGGCTCCGGGGAGGGGGGGGGGGGGTACCCGCTGCTACCACAACATCGCCCCCTCCCTGCTGGGCAGCCTGACGGGGTGGTGCAGGTGGCTGGGCCGCATCGCCGACCCAGGCGACAGGAGCCTGGGCGAAACCGGGTGGGTGGGAGGGTCGCCCGCGGACGGAAGAATTCCTCCCTGGTGTCGACGCCCAACGCCTGAAACAGTAAGAGAACGGTGTATTGCACTTACCTGTACCTCCCGAATGAATGTAGCAGTGAAGACCCAGATCAGGTGCGCAGCCGCACAGTCTGATCCGGGTGCGCATTGGTCGCAAAGGTCATAAGCCCCCTACAATGAACATACAAGGAACATACATACAAGGAACATACATACAAGGTACAAGGAACATACATACAAGGAACATACATACAAGGAACATACATGCAAGGTACAAGAAACATACATACAAGGAACATACATACAAGGTACAAGGAACATACATACAAGGAACATACATACAAGGAACATACATGCAAGGTACAAGAAACATACATACAATGAACATACATGCAAGGTACAAGAAACATACATACAAGGAACATACATACAAGGTACAAGGAACATACATACAATGAACATACATACAAGGAACATACATACAAGGTACAAGGAACATACATACAATGAACATACATACAAGGAACATATACAGACCCAGATCAGGCTGCGCAGCCGCACAGTCTGATCCGGTCGCAAAGGCCATAAGCCCCCTACAATGAACATACAATTAACATACATACAAGGAACATACAAGGAAGGAACATACATACAAGGAACTAATATATAACTAGAACAGCTTGAGCTGCATCAACGGTTTGAGCCTCAAACATTGATTTCATGTGTAACTAAGCTTTAGCCCAAGGTGTAAACTATCGGTTGCAAAAAGAATTTCTGAAGTTTTAGAATGAACAGTCCAACATTATTGTGTTCGCATCATCACACCGATGTGGAGCCGGTTAGCTTAGAGGTAGAGCGATGGACTCGGAGCGAGGGATACCATGTTCGATCCTCAGCCAAAGTTTTAGCTAAAGGACTGAAATATCGACTACAACAAAAACAATTGAAATCGAATGATAAATAACGAAGCTGACGTCACATCCGTTTGCTCTATTTTGAAAACTTGAAAAAATACGTTCATCTTTGACATCGAATAGAGCCGTAAGTAGTCAAGATATAGCTCTGAAAATTATCATCTTTCATGCGGCTGACACTCCCCTATCACCCTGGCAAGAAATTATGTTGCTGACAGTACTGTACAAATTGGAAAACGTTTGTAAAGACCACCCGTTATCAGCCGAAATTCGGCAAAATCGTTGAAAAGTATGTACATTTTTCAACTTCAAATGCATATAGCTCTTTTAATTGAGCAGATAGCCGAAAACTGTCAGCAAATCTGAGATAGAGAATTTTGTCAGCTTTCCAATGCAAAATGAATTCTTGAAATCGGTTGGAAAATAAGGAAGTTATAGGAAGTATGACGTCACTTCAGTTTTCGTGGAAAGTAGCATTAAAAGATATCTGAAAATCTCTGAGTCTCTGCTCACACTTGATCCAAATCGGCATGCAAAATTTGAAGTCGATCCAACCAGCGGTTTGGTGTAGATGGAGGGAGCCCGTAAGTCAGCGGATGATTATTTTTCGATAGTTATCGCCCTTAAATTGCAGTTTACGCCATTTGTAAATACACCTAATACAACGGAAATTAAATATGTGCAATATTCCGCCAGTGAAGTTTTCGTTTGTTTTTCACCATAGGCCGGGCACAAAGCGGGAAAGTTTTAGCTAAAGGACTGAAATATCGACCGCAGCAAGAAATTTTGAAATCTATTGATAAATAACGAAGCTGACGTCACATCCGTTTGCTCTATTTTGAAAACTTGAAAAAAAGACGTTCATCTTTGACATCCAATAGAACCGGAAGTAGTCAAGATAGAGCTCTGAAAATTATCATCTTTTATGCTCCTGATTATGTTGCTGACATTACTGTACAAATTGGAAAACGTTTGTAAAGACCACCCGTTATCAGCCGAAATTCGGCAAAAATTCGGCAAAATCGTTGAAAAGTATGTACATTTTTCAACTTCAAATGCCTATAGCTCTCTTATTTGACCAGATAGCCGAGAACTGTCAGGGAGTACGAGATAGAGAACGGATGAATAAAAAAAACAAAAAAAACAACGAAAACAATAGCTGAAAGCCGCCTAAACAAACAAAAATAGGTTTTCGGCGCAGCTGTTTTCGGCGCAGTGAAAGCGCCTCAAACTAACAATTAGGTTTTGGCGGCGCTGAAAGCGCCTCAAAACCTAATTATGCGAGTATCACTTACCGCCAGCCTCTGCTCCAGGCAGTGCGCTCGCTGGCGCCACCCGTCGCTAGTCTCTCGCAGCAATGCGATCTCCTCCATGAGAATGGAGATCAGCTGCCCGTCCGTCTGTGTCGCTACAGTTGACATGGTGATTGAACACTATACACACTATACACACTCCGAGGTGAAAGAACAGTATACCCACGTATACAAGTTATCCCTTCCGTATATACAGAAATAATGATAATGAGCAGGCTGCTTTGAACTATCTTTTATGTCAAATTAGCTAGTCACTCGCCGGCACCGTTTGACAAGCGCCAGACCACACGACGAAACCAAACAGTGACTGCAGGGGTGAGCGGGTAACTGCGAAATATATCTTGAAAACGAATAATAGAGATTTTGAACTAAATTTGTTTGCATATTGTAGAACTATGTTTCCTGAAAAGAATGATACTAGCTAATACATTACAGTGGTATGCAAACTCGTGCAACAATCGGGCTTGAGCGCGTCCCATTACACTGGACAGTCCACTCGTGCAATTAGGGGAAAACGGGTTTGGTTGCAGAGTCGGGGCATTTCTAGGGGAGTGCCTGAAACTGGATATCCCTTGAATATATTAACCCTTACCCTGCTGAATGAAATGTTGTCGTCTGCTGTTTATATTTTATTTTCGATTTTTCTCATCAAACGGAAATGATTCTAAAGTGCTGTCAAACCATGTTTGTATTGAGAAACAGGGCAATAAAGCAACAGCAGACAACAGTTTTCGCGCTCAGCAGGCTAAGGGTTAAAGGCCGTGGTCGTTCACGCTTGGGAAGACGTAAATCACATTCACTAATCTCATTAAATTCAGCTCAGGTCAGTTATACAAACAACCATGCTCCCCAGACAACATTAGGACACAGAATTTGGTAATTATCCAGGTTGCTTGCAGTTCTTGCCACACACCAGAGATAACAGCAGTATCATGGCACATGTAGCCGGGTTACACCACAGGTGGAAGACTCGGACCTACGACACAAAACAAATGCCTATTAAAAAAATCCCATTACCCCACCCATTTGGTCTCGTACAGTACCATATTATATTTATAAATAGAAGATGGTAATGTACGAGATCAAGTTGTACAGTTTCAATTGAAATTTTATCCTTTTTTGTAGAGTGGTGACCATACTGGTGATGCATATTCCAAATGGGGTATTACCAATGATTTATATAAGTTTAAAAATATTTCTCTATCTAAGTATGTGAACGTTCTGCATATTATTCCTAAATTTCTGTTTGCTGTTGTTACTTTTTTTGGCAATGTGCTCGGAGAAGTTTAAATTTGTGTCGATTGTGACACCGAGATCCTTTTCACTGTTACCCTTGGTTACTTCAGTCAAACCGCTGTTTGAGTGCATTTTGTATGTGTAAGTGTTTGCATTTTTTGGTGTTAAATTCCGTTTGCCACTTTTTAGCCCATCTTTCTGCTGTGTTTAGGTCTTTTTGTAGTTCATCAGCATGTCTTTTGTTGTTTACACTGGAGAAGAGCTTGGAATCATCTGCGAACAACTTTATACATTTTGTCATCTCGTCAGGTAAGTCATTGATATAAATCAAGAAGAGAATAGGTCCTAAGACACTGCCTTGTGGAATACCGCTAGTCACTTTTCGCCATTCTGATTTTTCTCCATTTATGACAACTCGCTGTACTCTATCAGTTAAGAAGTTTTGAACCCAGTCTTTTATTTTTCCTACTATTCCATAATTTTCTAACTTTAGTAATAGTCGCTGGTGTGGAACTTTGCCAAACGCTTTACAGAAGTCTAAATAGATTATGTCGACGTCATCACCATTATCAATTGCCTCGCGTATCTCCTCTATAAATTCTAAAAGTTGCATTGTACACGATTTACCTTTTACAAAGCCATGTTGTACTGGGGAGAAAATGTTATTTTCGGTCATATGACTTACTATTTCATCCCTTATTAAACGCTCCATTAATTTTCCTGGCACAGATGTTAGGCTTATTGGTCGATAGTTTTCCGGTTTTTGTCGCGGCCCTTTTTTAAATATTGCAGATACGTTGGCCTGTTTCCAGATTTCTGGTAATTTACTTTCTGTCATTGATTTCTCGAAGATAAGTTTCAATGGTTTTATAACTGCTGATTTAGTCTCTTTTAACACTTTTGGATGGATGTTGTCTGGGCCCTGTGATTTCGATTCTTTGAGTTTGTCTATTGCCTTCAGGATTTTTTCTTCTGTTATTTCTGATTTTTCCTATTTGATTAATGTCTTTGGCTTGCATAGTGGGTAGTTCATCGGTATTCTCATTAGTGAACACAGTGGCAAAGTATTGGTTCAGACTGGTTGCAGTTTCTTGATCACTATTTGTTAGTTCTCCATTGGATTTCTCAAGTTTACTTACTACTGATTTTGTTTTTGTTTTCGACCTTACATATTTCCAAAGGAGTTTATTTTAATAGGCATTTGTTTGGTGTCATAGGTTCGAGTCTTCCACCTGTGGGTTATACATCACAATAGGTCCCGACTCCCCTGTGCTCACCGCATGTAATTCTTGATATGACACTATCAGTGGCATGTTGTGGCATGCATCTGACCAGTTATCCTATCGCGTAGCGAAAAGGATGCAAAAGCTGTCCGTCCGTCTGTCCGTCAATCTTCCACCAGGTACACTTGTGGATCAATTCGTGCGTACAAGAGGTAATTGTACATGTTTTATTGTGCACCCAGGTACACAGGCAGACTATATTTACAGGTACACAAGTAAGTGGGTTTACAAGTATACCGCAGTGTGTACATCCGTCCATCCATTCGTTCGTCCGTCCGTCTGTCTATCCGTCACGTTTTCCATTGGCCTATATATTCTGTACTGTTTGACCTATTGGGCTTGAAGCTTCATGTACATGTTCATTATCATCCATATTGTCATTCCTTACCCCACCCATGCTCTCCCATGCCCAAGGTCAAGGTCAAATAACTTATAAATTACGTCCAGTTTCTCCATTCTCCTATAACTTGTTTGATCTACGACCAATTGGTTTGAAACTTCATGTTTATTATCATCCACATTTCCATTCCCCACCACACTCATGCTCTCCGCATGCCCAATGTCAAGGTCAAATAACTTTTTTTTTCATCCAGTAGTGTGCACATTTCTCCATTCTCCTATAACTTCTTTATTGTACAGCTTCAAACTTCATATGCATGCTTATTATCATCCATTTTATTTTATTTCGCGCCCCAGAATGCTCCCTCCCCCTTTGCATCGGTCCATGTGAAATAACTCTGAAATTCCCACTTCAGTACATTCATTCTGCTATAAGCTCTTTACCATATGAATGATTCACTTGAAACTTCATATGTATCTTTATCCATATTATCTTTCAATAGATGCATGCGCATTCCTCTATTCTCCTATAACTTATTTACCGTATCAATGTGCATGTTTGTGATCCAGCCACCACAGCGATGGGATACATGCCGTTGGCGTCGTTATTGTCATTATATTTGTATTATGAACTAATGGCAAATACATACTATTTGTAAGACCCCTTTTTGTCAAACAGCCGTCCAGTTGCATGTAGATGTACAAAGTACATGTATTCGTAAGCGATAGTTACATGTGCATTGGATCCGAACTGTAATAGGAAACAGTACAATGGCATTCGCGCGACAATTACCTACTTATCGCAAACTATGGGTCAAGTCCTATTGTTTCAGATCTGGCAGTACAGACACTACACGCGGATCCAGGATGTCGGGTTAGGGTGGGGGGGGGGGAGGGGGGGGGGGGGGGGGGGGGGGGGCGTAACTATTTTGCAATACTTGACTATATTATCGAACGCGGTAGGGGGGTCCGGGGGTATTCCCCCCCCCGGAAATATTTTGAAATCTACATCGCATTTCCTGCGTTCTGGCGCATTTTGGAGCAAAAAAAACCCCAATAAACAATAAATTCACAATGCGAACGTAGAAACGTGCATTGTAACTTGTAAAAAATCTTTACTCGCCGAATTTTAGGGGGGTGCACGCCGGGTCCGCCCCCCCTGAATCCGCCCTTGGTACACTACACTGGCAGTACAGCCAAATTAATGACCTTCACTTAGCATGACCTTGCTCTTTTTGAACGTTACAAGATCGCTGCAACGTTTGTAAGAATTTCTCCATCAACACCACAGGCCTGTATAGTGATATTGGCAAAAAGGGTAGATCCAGATGAGCCGGCTCGTGACGAGCCGTCTCATCAGGATCTGCACTTTTTGCAAGTAATTTTCATATTTTTGAGAACAAAAACACCCCCTTTTCATAAATGGACTAGTCTGAAAATCATGTTGTGACAATTGGATCCGGTGATTGCAAAATTAACATATCAAAATCCAGTTCAGTTACTTAGGGGTGAAACATAATCTCTAGTTTTGACTGGTAATTTCATGGTGCATGTATGAAATAATAAGTATGTAGTTATATACTTAACAGCATTAACCCTTACATTGCTGAATTAATATTTGTTGTCTTCTGTTTATTTTCTAATTTGCATTTTTCTCATGAAAAACATTCTTTGGCATCACTGGAATCATTTTCAATGTAAACTAGCTTTGTCAGTAAGCGATGTTTACGGAATACCCCTGCGTGGTCCCAGGTGTCCCCAAATGTGTAGATTTGTAGTCTGTGTGTCTGTGACCTTGATCCTGGGCTTAGCGGCGTGGGCGACACGGTCATGGATTTGTCATAGCATAATTTCTCCGATGTTAAGTTTTAGAGGAATGCATGAGTGAAATATTAAGAATTTTAAATGAAGGAAATAAAGGTTATAACAGATATATCTGATGCTAGGTTTTGTGAAGAGACTAAGTATGTGACCTTGACCTTGGGATCAGCGGGAGTTGGACGGTCGTGGATTTGTCACAGCTTTGTAGTAGACCCTTTGAGGAATGCATGCGTGAAATATTAAGAATGCTCGATGAAGGAAATATAAGTTATGACATATTTCTCTGATGTTAAGTTTACGGACGGACGGACGGACGGACGGACGGACTCTAGTCACCCCCTCCCACACACACAACTTGTCACGGAGGTATAATGATTCTAAAGTGCTGACAAATGATGTCTTTACTGATAAAGAAGACAATATATAATACAGCAGCAGACGACAATTTTCGTTTTTTAGCTCGCCTGCACGAAGTGCAGAAGAGCTTATGGCATACCGCCGGCGTCGTCTGCGTCGGCGTCCACAAATAATTGATCTGTTCATTTGATTGGTATGGAATATATTCAAGCCAACTTCCATTGTTAAATATTTGATGGTATAATACAATTGGTGCAATAGTAAACGTTCATGTGCAAGAATGGCTTGCTTGGTACAGCCACTATCCAGATGGCTATTCAGATAGCCATTACAGGTGGCATGTCCAGTCTGTTGCGGTCCATTCACTACCATTAAAACGGTTTACCTAAGGAGTGTCAGATAGTAATCACCCCCAGCCTGCATTTAAACCCATGCATACTGATAATGTTCCCTAAATGTTTCAGCAATGTTGTTTAATTCAAGAATAATGATGCCCCAAGATATTTATTGAGTATTTTCAGCTCATATTTTGGGAATCTGTCCATAATTGAACGTTCTATGTAGTGCCGTGTGCAAATCTGGGTTGGGGGACTAAATGCGGCCGAAAATAGACCCAACATAGTGTATTTTCAACGCTAATGTTTATTGATCAGCTACTGAGATATGAGTCATTTAGATAGTGTATCGTGTAGAGCTGTCTATTCTGAACATTTTGGTACTAGGTTCGTTACTTTGGTATGCCTAGGAGTGCTCAGCCAGGGGCTCGAACTTGGTATATAAACCGGCCGTAACCCTGATTTCATTTAGGGTTAATTAGGGTTTTGGGACCTTTTTCGAACTTAATATATCGTCATAGGCGTAGGAGCGTTTCAATTATTGGGGGGTGGGGGGTGGGGGGGGGGGGGGGGGGGCAAACTATTTTGCTACTTGTAAAATTATATATGTTCGGTATGTCTTTGCTTAATATGCTACATTACACTGTCCTGTACTACATGTATGTATATATAGGAAAGATATACATGCTGTAGTGATGCAATTAAATATACCGCATCATTGTGTTAGTTTTATGTTATGCCCTTATAATAGCGTAACATGTAACCAGAAATACAGAGTACAGTTTTACATAACCCATTACACGTAATAAGTTAAGGCGTAAAAATGGTCAGCTTACACTTACACTCCAAAAAATGCATAGAATGTAAGCTTTTTTATTTTGTAAAATACCGATGATGTTATACACATTATCAGTTATAGTCGAGTTGCCGGCCCTATATGAACTATACGAGACCCTGCAATGGTAATTACTGTAAACTTTTTTGATGGAAATGTGTTCTATATGGTTAGGGGAGAAAATTCAGCTTGGTTGCTACTTGAGTAATGTTGAGCAATTCTCAGAATTCAAGATGGCCGCCGCCGCCATCTTGGATTTTGACAAATTTTCAACTTTTGATCTTGATGGCCTATCCAGTCGTGTAATACCTCCTTTTAGGGGTTGTAGAGGGTGGTGAGTCAATTTGTGGTGTTAACTTTCCGATATAAGGACAGTGTCAATGTAAAATCAGAGGTCGGAGGTAAAAATAGTGTCATTATTCCCAAGAATGGAAGACGGAACCACAATATGAAACACAATATATAATATTACAAAGTTTAATATCTTTAGGATTCCTGCCCATAACACAGATACGTATAAATAAAGATAAACTTTACATTTATAGGCTTGCCTAACATTTAAAATGTGGTCTAAATGACAGGCCTACTGGTGCGATACATATATACAGCATGACACAAATAGGTCACTCATTTTTGAAGGAAAACAATGAAATGACATAGTGATACTCATAGCTCTGCTCTGTTCCGTGACTAGATATTGAACTGTGCATGTATTAACGAATAATAAAGCAAGAACTGATCTATGGATGACATAGTGGCATTCATATATATTGGCATGAAATAACGAACAGTATAGCAAGAACTGGCCTATGGATGCCATAGTGACACTCATAGCGCTGTTCAGTGACTAGACATAATACTGGCATGAAATAACAAACGGTATAACAAGAACTGGCCTATGGATGCCATAATGACACTCATAACTCTGTCCAGTGACTAGACATATACATGTGCATGGATTAACAAACAAAATGCAAGAACTGGCTTATGAATGACACAATGGCACCCACATCTCTGTTTAGAAAACGAAATGTAGTTGTAAATGTAATAACAGTACACCATGAACCAAAACAGCTGATGTACATCACCATGACTTATATGGAGACACACTATATTGCCACAGTATTACTGGTAAACAGTCACAACCACCTACTGGTCTTCATCATCGTCGTCTACAACAAGCCACCCTTCGTCCTCTTCAATGTTTACCTGCTTGCTGGTGAACGGACAACAACAGGTGACTCCCCCCTTACACTTGCAGTAGTCCTGCACTGTTGCAACTACAGCGCTGCTGCATGTCTTTCCCTGTGCAGTGCAGCTGCAGCTCACTACATCCAGCAACGCTTGAGGAGCAACTGGTGTTGTTGCGATGGCTGGTGTGACCTTCGAGCCTTCGATGTTCCACCCAAAGTGCTCAATGTCTTGAGATTCTTTAGGTGGGTCACGTTGGTCCACAGCCTTCCACAGTATCATCTGAAGGTGAGCTCTAAGCACGTGCAGTTGCAGGTTGGCATCAGCCGGTGGCAGTTTTTTCAGTGGCGGAGGCTTCTTACGAACGGGCACGTGCTTCATTCATTGACATACAACTCTTTTGTCCGTAGAGGTGTAGGAAGAAGCTGTATGCTGTCACCTTCAATTTAGCATGGGTTGCTTTAGGAGCTTGAGCGCTGACTGCTTTCCTTTTCCAAAGGGATATGGCACCATATCGCAGCCCGACAACGCGTGGACACCGAGAAGCTGGCTGCATTTTCTGGGGCCCAACCGCTCAACAGTTTTGTTGACGTCCAGGACATCACCATTCCACTTTTCAAGTTGAACCCTGGAAACGATGCGCTTCCTCGATATCCAGTACAGTAGGAGAACAAAAACGTCAGTGTCGTCACTGAGGATGCGGATGGTTGGGGAGCCATCTGCCGCCGCAGTCAGCATGTAGCTGCAAAGGGTAATGCCCGCCTCCGCATGAGTGATGTCACATTCTAACTGTTGACAAGCTGGATATTTTGTGGCAACGTATAGCCACATAATATATTGTTCAACAGACTCTTGTTCGTGGTATTATGAAGAATAGCTTCTCGACATGGGAGAGGGGTGTTCGGGGTCAGCCGGACTTCCTTAGCTCTTCCTCTTCTTGTCCAATCATGGTCCTTTGCGCTAGGAGCTTCTTGGTCGTACCTATCAAACAGGATGATTTTCTTACAGTCAGGAGGGTAGTGGGCCATTCGCGCTCCGATGCTGGCAGCGAAATCTCCTGCGGTGCCGGCGACTGGCCAGACGACGTGGTACAGCAATTGTCCGGCGTCAACTAGTATCACGTCTGGATCAGGTGGATTTGTGACAGTGACACTCATACCCTTGAGGAGCACGGCCTTGACATCCTTCCTAAGGCAGCCGTACTCATCGATCAGGGCGGGAGGGACTGGACTCAGCTCGAACTGTAAAACATCTGCTAACTCCATGCTGCGCTGCTCTCCCACAACCAACAGCCGACTGAACAGTGTCTCAACGTCGTATATTGCCTTTCCCTTGACGGTGACTGCCTTCTTGAGCGCCTCCATGGTTTTTACCTTTCTATTTATGGTTGTGTGGAAGTCACTGCTTTGCGAAGCCAAGAACTGTTCGCTCTGCTCACTTCCGATAGCCAGTGCATCCTGAACATTCACTGTAAAGCTGGATGCTTCTCCTTGAGGGGATGAGTATACGGTAGCATCTCATTCACTGAGACAGTGCTGCTGGAGAAGAAAGTCACCATTCCGCTCTCCGCGCAGGAACATCAGCGCCAGCGGTGTAGGTTTCACGAGACAATCCATAGCCTCCCGGTCGGATCTTCTCTACATGCATCAAGGTAGTTGCCCAGCTCTTGGTTGTTTTGGCACCTTTTGAGTAGAAGCTCTGCAACGACACTGCGATGATGAGACGGTATGCTCGTAGAGCATTGGTTCAGGCCTTTCCATTGACGATGCTGGTGATACCACCAAACGCTGCGCTGATGAGAACTGTTTACATTTTTTTTCATTTACAATATCTACATATATTGCATTATCAAATTAAAAACCTTTGTTTCAGTTTAGGCACATTTTAAATGAAAATAATGTATTTATTAATGTGTTATTATTAATAACCACGGAAACACATGACACAGAAATATATTGTCTGCAATGTTGCTATTTTGATATATCTACAAAGAAAAACACAACCTGAGCAGAACAATGTGATTAATAATAACAATTCTCACCATGCTGTCTTATTTCTTTGTAATAAATACGCCGCCTGACCCACAGAAACTGGGGTAGATACTTGTTGATGTTGAAGTTGCTGTTGGTCGTCGTACAATCGTCCATCGTGAATACTTGTGTATGGTGGCTTATACGGACAATCAGTAACGTATATATACTGAGCAAAACTAGAAACGTCCCTCCATGTTTAAGGAAAGATTCATCAAAAACCAAAAGGGTTACTTTTAAAAATCAAAATGGAAAAACAAGTTCATTCATTTCTGTATCAAAGCCAATAAATTGCATTTGGATATCTTGTTAAATATTCGAGAGATAACCGGCCAAGGGCGGTAGGGGTCAAAATCAAAAATCACAAAAACTCAGAAATGTGTTACTTAATGTTTAGATATGGAATTTCAATAAGTAATGTGGCAAATTCAATAAATCTCGTTAGTACCGAGTGTGGCCACCATTTGCATGAATGCATGCAATGATCCTACGCCGCATTGACGTGACGTAACGCAATACCAGTGCGTTGGGCAAATTCCTCCATTCCCGTTGTAACGCCCGTGTAAGATCGCGAACATTGTCAATCTGATGGTTAGCTCGTGCTTTGCGGCCCAGCTCATCCCATATGTGCTCAATGGGATTGAGATCCGGGGAGACCGCGGGCCATGGCATGACGTCGACGTTGTTTTGCTGTAAGTATTGAGTGGTGACCCTGGCTACGTGAGGGCGGGCATTGTCGTGCATCAATGTCACACCAGGACCATGCTGACGGATAAATGGTAAGGCATGTGCATTTAGCACATCTGCAACTATAACGTTGTGCATTGATGTTGCCCTGTACAACAACCAAATCTGTCTTCCGGTTTCCCATGATCCCACCCCAGACCATTACGCTCCCTCACCCCAAACCTGTTCTTCTCAACAATGCAACAATCGGTGAATCTTTCATTTTTACGCCTGTATACCCGTAATCTTCCGTCAGCATGACTAACTGTGAACCGAGATTCATCGGTGAACAAAACTCGGTTCCAGTCAGCCCTTCTCCAGTTCAGATGACGTCGCGCCCATAACAGTCTGGCAGCACGGTGACGTTGGGTCATTATCTGACCAGTGTACGGGCGGCGTGCCCGGATTGGTTGGGCGTTACGACGTAACCGGTTGCGAATGGTCTGCCCTGAGACACCGTATCGCCTAGCAGTGACTGTGGCTGCCAATCGACGTTGACGTAAGTGCGTCAACGTAATGTAACGATCGGCTCTAGCCGTCGTTACACGAGGGCCTACCAGGTCGCTGCCGGTCGTGAACAGCCCCAGTCTGCTGGTACCGGGCTGCAAGACGATCAATCGTCTTCCGACAGTAACCAAACCGAGGCGCGACCGCCCTGGCGGCCATTCCACCCGCAAGCATCCCAATTGCCTGATTTCGCTCGTTTTCGGAAAGCCGTGGCATATCGAAAACAGTGAAAAATTTAAAAAGTTTTTTAATTTTCCGAATAGCCCCTATCGCATGAATGGTACGACATGAACTGAATCACCTTATCGATGATAAATCAACGTTCCGGTCACTGGCCGCTATGTAAACCGTGTGCATCGGCTAAACTCTACACGATCGTATTCTGAACATCGCCACGGTTTAAAATACATGTACTTTGAACATGTGGTACATACATAGACAGAGCTACACCGGCTATAAAACAGGGACGTTTCTAGTTTTGTTGAGTATACACACATATAATTCATGATTATAAATCATGTATATTATTAGCATGCCGATCTAACATGGAAATGAAGACATATGTGAGCTCAAATGACTGTAAACTGTGTGGGTGGGGTAAATGTATGTATGTATACTGTTATATTCATTGAATAGTTGTTTATTGTGATATTGATATAAAAACTAGTGTTAGTATGCGTTTCGTAAGTACACAGATGTGTATTATCCACGGCTAAGTGAGCTACAACATATGTATGAAGACACACATTGTAACATATGCATTTCAATTGAAATAATGTGTGGGTGGGGTAATTAAATATGCAATTATATATATGCCTACTGGCACTGAATCAATGACATGTCATAAAAAATAGATTCCACACTCATGAAAACCCCTGAAAAGTTGTATTACAAGACTCTCTAGGCCATCGAGATCAAACGTTGAAAATCAGTCAATTTCCAAAATGGCGGCGGCGGCCATCTTGAATTCTGAGAATTGCTCAACATTGCACAAGTAGCAACCAAGTTAATTTTGCTCACATAACCATATAGAACACATTTGCATGAAAAATGTTTACAGTAATTAACATTGCAGGGTCAACATTTTGGCAACAAGACTATTACATGCATACACTGATTGTAATTCCCTCTAACGATACATTATTGGATGAATAAACGTTTGCAGGCTGTGACATTGGTCAATGTATGACATACCGAGAGGGTACGTTGTAATGAATTGGTGCCCGAGTGAGATGTTTTCTGACAATGATACGTTATTCTATTTTGATTAGCGTTTGAGAAGCAATCCTGCTAGAAAAACCTGCCAAATGGATAGGTACAAAACCTTAAGGACCCGTTCTATACCTGATCATCGTTTGATTCAAAGATAATTGCTTCGTAAATATGATAGAATATATGTGAATACTGCCTCGTTACTGTATCCTATACGGCACATGCAGTGGCCAAATCGGCCATCTTTGTGTGTTCCAGCCATCAGCCAGTTTCACCTGTTCTGTCGTTTGACAAAGAACTCTAAATGTGAAGTAGAACATATGATATAAAGTAGCTAATCACATGTAGAAAAACCAGGAGAACGGACTCCTATCAATTATATGATACCAAGCTGTAAACTATGTCAGTTTTCTGGACAGGTTTGTGCCTGTGTTTTTTTACAGCATGAACCACCATTATAAATAACTCATACACAGAAAATCGCACAGTGTATTACTTTTACCTGGCAAACCACACAACACATACCATATATACCCACTACTGTACTCTGTTATTAACTATCAAATCCAGTGACATGTAGGCAGTTACCTGAGTGTTTTGTCCCTGGTGTCTACTCACCTACTATGCAAGTAAATATGGCTTTACCTATGGTAGTATGTACAATAACATAGAGGGCGCATCAGATTGAGAAGTTTACACATCCACTTTTATTTTGATATTGATGGGAGAAATGCTCAGATATATCGTCTTTTGTATACTTTGCTGGCATAATATTTATAGCTTGCCGTTGTCATGTGTCTATTATGTATTGCACCAATATGAATATAACATATGTGAATATTGTCTTGTTACTGTATACTATATGGAGCATTGAGTTGCCATCTCCGCAATCTTTGTATGTACAAGCCATCGTAAAGTTTCACCACTTTGTGCGTTTGACACATACAGCAAATAATATGACAGTAAACCAAATAAAATCTGGTGCAATACATAATAGACAGATGTGACAACGCCAAGCTATAAATATAATGTACAAAATACGAGATATCTGAGCATTTCTCTCATCAATTTTCAAAATAAATTTTGATGCGTAAACTTTTCAATCTGATGCACAACCTATTGTTAGTGTACACATTATACATAAGTAAAGCCATATCTACTCGCATAGTAGGTGAATAGACACCAGGGACAAAACACTCTGGTAACTGCTTACATATCGCTGAATTTGATAGCTTTTAACAGAGTACAGTAGTATGTACATGTATATATGGTGTGTGTTTTGTGGTTATATATGGTATGTGTTGTGTGGTTGGCCAGCCAGGTAAAAGTGATACACTGTGCAATTTTCTGTGTATCAGGGTATTTATAATGGTGGTTCATGTTTTTAAAAAACACAGGCTCAAACCTGTCCAGAAAACTGACATATTTTACAGTTTGGTGTAATATAATTGATAGGAGGCTTTTCTACATGTGATTAGCTACATTATACCATAATGTTCTACTTCACAGTTTGAGTTCTTTGTCAAACGGCAGAACAGGTGAAACTGGCTGATGGCTAGAACACACAAAGATGGCCGGCCGATTTGGCCATTCATTCCATGTGCCGTATAGGATACAGTAACAAGGCAGTATTCACATATGTGACGCGCCAAGCGAAAACCTCCCCTTATCGGAAAACGTGACGTAACGATTTTTCACGTTACAAAGATGGAGTAATTTCCGTGCGGTTTTGACAAAGTAAACGTCACATTTAGCGTCATTGTCGCGTCTATGTATATTTTTTTATTTATTTCCATAAATACACCTACATGTACTTACTTTGTTATTTTATTTTATTTCGAAGAAAGCGGGTACTACAGTCAATGTTTCTGACAATACAAAAATACCTCACGATGTACGAAAATCTACCTGTGTTTAATAAATCGGCAACAAAGAACGTAGTTTCCTTGTTTTGCCTTTTTGTTTTACCACTGGTCACGTTATCTCCCTTGGACAATTGCTCACGTCGTTCTCAAGACAATTCGTACATAAAACAACATGCAGGTGTGCCCATCTGGGCGGTAGGATAGAATTGGACTACAGCAGCGGAAAACTTACGGGTAATTAGATAAAAGTTAAATAATCCCACCTCTCTATTTAGTCTAATTCTCTGTGTATGATCGACCCTACCTCATAAACATGATAATAGGTGTATGTGTATTGCAATCATGCGGACATGACAACCCAGGTCTGGGAAAACACATTCCAATATCACATAGTTTATTGTCCCGTTTACATTGACAGTTGATTCAAAATTGTACGAAACTGCAATTGCTAAACGTGTGTATAACTCCGTTGGATAAAACATGTCCTACATGCGTTTCTTTTATATGTTGGCTAGTTTTGTTCCCTAAGTCTCAGTATTGAATACATCCAAATGTAGACCGTGTATTGAGCATGTTGCCAGCCGCGAACGAAGGGCACACCGGTATCGAAACAATACAAGCGACGTACGCGTATTTGGCATGTTTTAAACTTCTGACAAACAGATATTACTGCTGTTACTGCGACGACCCCTCTTAGAAATTTGTGCACGCAACGGCCGTCAAAAACGATATTCATCTTTATTCATAATTGATGATTTAAAATTAGAATCATTGTGTTGACATAATTTAAGGTCGCGTATTGCAGATATTGGAAATACTTTCCTTTGGAAATCCTCATACAATCTAAAGCCTCATACATTTACAATGATTATCACAAGGACGGGGTTCGTTTATAGATATAATTATAGTACTTATAGGTTATTATGGTTTCTATATGTGGATATATGCACGAGCTACGTAGCATGCGATATTGTGAGACTTTAGTCGGAACGAGTGGCAATTATATCCACATACAAATCAAATAACATTTTTGTCCCGCCTGCTTTAGCAGAAGCGGGACATAGGCATACCTTTTCCGTCGGTGTCGGCGGCGTCGGCGGCGTCGGCGGTGTCGGCGGCGTCGGCGGCGTCGGCGGCGTCGGCGGCGTCGGCGGCGTCGGCGGCGTCGGCGTGAACATTTCACGTTAAGTTTTTGCTTTTAGCTCAGTTTCCAGAAAACTATAACTCCTACGACCTCCATACTTGGTATACATCAACACTGTGGTGTAACCATTTCGCACAGAGGGAACCCATGTGACCTTCACCTACTTTTCATGGTTCATTGACCTACATTTCACATGCATTCAACGTTAAGTTTTTGCGTTTAGCTCTGTTTCTAAACCTTAACGCTCAGGTTAATTCATTGTAACTTCTGTTTCCATCAATGGAATGCTTTAATATTCCATATATGCATTTGTAACAACATTCCGCATCATTCTACAGAAATACCATGGTGCCCGCTAACCCCAAAGGTCAAGCTCACTGACTTAGAAATTTCCGTGTTTGGAAAAGTTAACGCTCGGTTTAATGTATTACAACTTCTTTTTCCCTTGATGGAATGCTTCGGTATACATCAACACTGTGGTATAACCATAT
The DNA here is from genome assembly GCA_029237695.1 of Conchocele bisecta. Lineage (NCBI taxonomy): Eukaryota > Metazoa > Mollusca > Bivalvia > Lucinida > Thyasiridae > Conchocele > Conchocele bisecta. The sequence continues at coordinate 53,463,433 of CM055272.1, read as the reverse complement.
CACACACAGGGAGCCCATGTGACCTTGACCTAGTTTTCATGGTTCATTGACCTACTTTTCACATGCATTCAACGTTAAGTTTTTGCGTTTAGCTCTGTTTCTAAAACTTAACGCTCAGGTTAATTCATTGTAACTTCTGTTTCCCCCAATGGAATGCTTTAATAGTCCATACATGCATTTGTAACAACATCCCGCATCATTTTACAGAAAGCCCATGGTGCCCGCAAACCCCAAAGGTCAAGGTCGCTGACTTAGAAATTTCAGTGTTTGGAAAAGTTAACGCTCAGGTTATGCTTTAATATTCCATACATGCATTTGTAACAACATCCCGCATCATTCTACAGAAAGCACATGGTGCCCGCAAACCCCAAAGGTCAAGATCGCTGACTTAGAAGTTTCCGTGTTTGGAGAAGTTAACGTTCAGTTTATGCTTTAATATTCCATACATGCATTTGTAACAACATCCCGCATCATTCTACAGAAAGCCCATGGTTCCCGCTAACCCCAAAGGTCAAGGTCACTGACTTAGAAATGTCCATCTTTGGAAAAGTTAACGCTCAGTTTATACTTTAATATTCCATACATGCATTTGTAACAACATCCCGTATCATTCTACAGAAAGCCCAAGGTGCCCGCTAACCCCAAAGGTCAAGGTCACTGAATTAGAAATTTCCGTGTTTGTAAAAGTTAACGCTCAGTTTATGCTTTAATATTCCATACATGCATTTGTAACAACATCCCGCATCATTCTACAGAAAGCCCATGATGCCCGCTAACGCCAAAGGTCAAGGTCACCGACTTACAGAAATTTCCGTGTTTGGAAAAGTTAACGCTCAGTTTATGCTTTAATATTCCATACATGCATTTGTAACAACATCGCGCATCATTCTACAGAAAGTCCATGGTGCCCGCAAACCCCAAAGGTCAAGGTCGCTGACTTAGAAATTTCCGTGTTTGGAAAAGTTAACGCCCAGTTTATGCTTTAATATTCCATACATGCATTTGTAACAACAACCCGCATCATTTTACAGAAAGCCCATGATGCCCGCTAACGCCAAAGGTCAAAGTCACTGACTTAGAGAAATGTTCGTGTTTGGAAAAGTTAACACTCAATTTATGCTTTAATATTCCATACATGCATTTGCAACAACATCCCGCATCATTCTACAAAAAGCCCATGGTGCCCGCTAACCCCAAAGGTCAAGGTCACTGACTTAGAAATTTCCATGTTTGGACAACTTCACGCTCAGTTTATGCTTTAATAGTCCATACATGCATTTGTAACAACATCCCGCATCATTCTACAGAAAGCCCATGGTGCCCGCTAACCCCAAAGGTCAAGGTCACTGCATTAGAAATTTCCGTGTTTGCAAAAGTTAACGCTCAGTTTATGCTTTAATATTCCATACATGCATTTGTAACAACATCCCGCATCATTCTACAGAAAGCCCATCATTCTACAGAAAGCCCATTGTGCCCGCTAACCCCAAAGGTCAAGGTCACTGAATTAGAAATTTCCGTGTTTGCAAAAGTTAACGCTCAGTTTATGCTTTAATATTCCATACATGCATTTGTAACAACATCCCGCATCATTCTACAAAAAGCCCATCATTCTACAGAAAGCCCATGGTGCCCGCTAACCCTAAAGGTCAAGGTCACTGACTTAGAAATGTCCGTGTTTGGAAAAATTAACGCTCAGTTTATGCTTTAATATTCGATACATGCATTTGTAACAACATTCCGTATCATTCTACAGAAATACCAAGGTGCCCGCTAACCCCAAAGGTCAAGCTCATTGACTTAGAAATTTCCGTGTTTGGAAAAGTTAACGCTCGGTTTAATGTATTACAACTTCTTTTTCCCTTGATGGAATGCTTCGGTATACATCAACACTGTGGTATAACCATATCACACACAGGGAGCCGATGTGACCTTGACCTAGTTTTCATGGTTCATTGACCTACTTTTCACATGCATTCAACGTTAAGTTTTTGCGTTTAGCTCTGTTTCTAAAACTTAACGCTCAGGTTAATTCATTGTAACTTCTGTTTCCCCCAATGGAATGCTTTAATAGTCCATACATGCATTTGTAACAACATCCCGCATCATTCTACAGAAAGCCCATGGTGCCCGCAAACCCCAAAGGTCAAGGTCACTGACTTAGAAATTTCCGTGTTTGGAAAAGTTAACGCTCAGTTTATGCTTTAATATTCCATACATGCATTTGTAACAACATCCCGCATCATTCTACAGAAAGCACATGGTGCCCGCAAACCCCAAAGGTCAAGGTCGCTGACTTAGAAGTTTCCGTGTTTGGAGAAGTTAACGCTCAGTTTATGCTTTAATATTCCATACATGCATTTGTAACAACATCCCGCATCATTCTACAGAAAGCCCATGGTTCCCGCTAACCCCAAAGGTCAAGGTCACTGACTTAGAAATGTCCATCTTTGGAAAAGTTAACGCTCAGTTTATACTTTAATATTCCATACATGCATTTGTAACAACATCCCGCATGATTCTACAGAAAGCTCAAGGTGCCCGCTAACCCCAAAGGTCAAGGTCACTGAATTAGAAATTTCCGTGTTTGTAAAAGTTAACGCTCAGTTTATGCTTTAATATTCCATACATGCATTTGTAACAACATCCCGCATCATTCTACAGAAAGCCCATGATGCCCGCTAACGCCAAAGGTCAAGATCACCGACTTACAGAAATTTCCGTGTTTGGAAAAGTTAACGCTCAGTTTATGCTTTAATATTCCATACATGCATTTGTAACAACATCGCGCATCATTCTACAGAAAGCCCATGGTGCCTGCTAACCCCAAAGGTCAAGGTCACTGCATTAGAAATTTCCGTGTTTGCAAAAGTTAACGCTCAGTTTATGCTTTAATATTCCATACATGCATTTGTAACAACATCCCGCATCATTCTACAGAAAGCCCATCATTCTACAGAAAGCCCATTGTGCCCGCTAACCCCAAAGGTCAAGGTCACTGAATTAGAAATTTCCGTGTTTGCAAAAGTTGACGCTCAGTTTATGCTTTAATATTCCATACATGCATTTGTAACAACATCCCGCATCATTCTACAAAAAGCCCATCATTCTACAGAAAGCCCATGGTGCCCGCTAACCCTAAAGGTCAAGGTCACTGACTTAGAAATGTCCGTGTTTGGAAAAATTAACGCTCAGTTTATGCTTTAATATTCGATACATGCATTTGTAACAACATTCCGTATCATTCTACAGAAATACCATGGTGCCCGCTAACCCCAAAGGTCAAGCTCACTGACTTAGAAATTTCCGTGTTTGGAAAAGTTAACGCTCGGTTTAATGTATTACAACTTCTTTTTCCCTTGATGGAATGCTTCGGTATACATCAACACTGTGGTATAACCATATCACACACAGGGAGCCCATGTGACCTTGACCTAGTTTTCATGGTTCATTGACCTACTTTTCACATGCATTCAACGTTAAGTTTTTGCGTTTAGCTCTGTTTCTAAAACTTAACGCTCAGGTTAATTCATTGTAACTTCTGTTTCCCCCAATGGAATGCTTTAATAGTGCATACATGCATTTGTAACAACATCCCGCATCATTCTACAGAAAGCCAATGGTGCCCGCAAACCCCAAAGGTCAAGGTCGCTGACTTAGAAATTTCCGTGTTTGGAAAAGTTAACGCTCAGTTTATGCTTTAATATTCCATACATGCATTTGCAACAACATCCCGCATCATTCTACAAAAAGCCCATGGTGCCCGCTAACCCCAAAGGTCAAGGTCACTGACTTAGAAATTTCCATGTTTGGACAACTTCACGCTCAGTTTATGCTTTAATAGTCCATACATGCATTTGTAACAACATCCCGCATCATTCTACAGAAAGCCCATGGTGCCCGCTAACCCCAAAGGTCAAGGTCACTGCATTAGAAATTTCCGTGTTTTCAAAAGTTAACGCTCAGTTTATGCTTTAATATTCCATACATGCATTTGTAACAACATCCCGCATCATTCTACAGAAAGCCCATCATTCTACAGAAAGCCCATTGTGCCCGCTAACCCCAAAGGTCAAGGTCACTGAATTAGAAATTTCCGTGTTTGCAAAAGTTAACGCTCAGTTTATGCTTTAATATTCCATACATGCATTTGTAACAACATCCCGCATCATTCTACAAAAAGCCCATCATTCTACAGAAAGCCCATGGTGCCCGCTAACCCTAAAGGTCAAGGTCACTGACTTAGAAATGTCCGTGTTTGGAAAAATTAACGCTCAGTTTATGCTTTAATATTCGATACATGCATTTGTAACAACATTCCGCATCATTCTACAGAAAGCCCATGTTGCTCACTAACCCCAAGGTTATTACAAGCTCCTTATGTACTATCAAACTGCGCCAGGCGGGACATTTTGCTCCGCGGAGCTCTTGTTATAATATATGTAAATCACTCACAACTAAGATGCGCCTACAAATATACAAACTATCAATGAAGTAAACAAATTACTGATGATTTAGAAGGAACTATTATACAATGTGAAAAGTAATTCTGGCACTGATCAATATGGTAAAATATTGACAATTTACTTTCCATTGTGTTTCAATGTCAAACAAATGTACATATATAATAAACATATATGTTTTATTCTCTGATAAAATATCAAGACTATTTGTATTCCTTTCATGTGCTGGACGTACGGACGCCGGTAACACTGTATGCCCGCCTCACCATTCGGTGGCGAGGGCATAACAATACAAAACTATATATTCAACACTGAAATCAGAATAATCCTGATCTGGTGCCAGGTCCTCGCCACACCAGAATCACTTGACCCCCTCCAAAAAGCAGTAGGATCAGTAATAATCTTACTACTTTTATAATGGGCAATAACCCAATTCAACTCCCAGGTAACAAAAGAGCCAAAGATAAAAACGTACCTGAGACTTTGTTTGTGACCTTGACCTTGGGGTAAGGGTTGAGTGCTGGGACATGGATTTGCTACAGCACGATGGAGGGCCATCTGAGGAATGCATGTATGAAATAGTAAAGTGCTCCATGAAAGGAAACATAAGTTATAAGACATTTACCCCTACGTTAAGTTTGTGGATGCCGACGACGCCGGGGGCATGCCATAAGCTCTTCCGAATCTCCACAAACAGTAGTCCTTCGATCTGGTTCACATGAACGAAACTAACACAGGCTGTAAACATCCTATGTTAAAAGAAACAAATGGACATAACTCCAAAAGAGAAATCTCACATCTTTGACACGATATCTATGAATGTGTGAAGTTTTTTTTTAAATATTCCATACGATATTCAACTTATGCTCTGGACAAGAAATAAAAAAAAGAAAAGAAAAAAGAGCAATAACTAAAAAAATAACGATGAAATTATCCAAATTAGCGATGCTAGAATAGTCATTGTTGCGTACGACACACCTTTGACTCAATATCTTGTATGCGTCTGTGAAGTTTTATTAAAATATTGCACACGCTATTCAACTTAACCCTTACACCGCTATATTAATTTTTTGTCGTCTGTTGTTTATTTTCCAGTTTTATCACCATGCTTTAACAGCCCTTTAGAATAATTTACAACATCATGCAAAGTGCTGTCAGAACATGTTTTTACTGAGAAATAAGGCAAGATATAAAAGTAACAGCAGACGACAATTGTTGTGCGTAGCGGTCTAAGGGTTAAGATGGTCCAGACAAGAAAATGTCTCCAGACGTGACTGCTTGACCACGTCAAATTCATAATATTTATACTGTCTTTAAATTCATAATTGAAACGCCCATTCAACGTATTGCGTTTATATCCCAGTTCATTACATTAGCCCCACGTGACGACGGTTATTTCATATAGAACTCACCGTTGCATATATTTGATGATTAAAAGTATGCAGAATTATTATACTGAATTTATTACATTATCACAGCCATTTTATGTAATAAATTCAGTATAATAAAAATTAATAAATTTCTCCTAAAAATTTCTCCCTCAAAGTATACTTTGCTAGAAAAGTATGCTTTGCAATGTTGATGAAATAGGCTACAGGTCACAGTTCCATAAGACCCGTATGCACATACGTGTCAATGTGTCTGTATATACATGCGTATCTGGTAGTGAAAATATGAGTGACAGTATATGCTAGTGGCATGAGCGCTTATAGCTTGAAAGTTGCTTGCATATCATTGTGCTACATGTACATTCAAACCTGGGAATAAAGATACTATATTTAGTGGAGCTATATACTAGCCTCTTCCAAAGACACGCGGACAGTGAATTTGTGTGATTACCGCCATTTAAAAACACTGTTAGAAACAGGAAACAATACTTCTGCCTGCTGCCTTTTGTTTTCTTTTTTGATTTGTTTTGCCGATACATTAATTAGTAACACAAACTCAATTAACACAAATTGGAATATAATTATTTGCTTTCTATCCACAGATTCTCCAGGCATTGCACAACCAGTCCGTGCCCCGAAACGGAAGGCGGATGATGAGCTGTTGGGCTCCGCCAAAAAGAGAGCCCGCCACTACCAGCCAGGGCAGATAGATTACTGCGCCATTCACGGGGACGGTCTGTTCAGGCCCACCATTGGTAAGTGAATATAACCCGTCACTGGTACAACGTTAGATCAACTTGCCGTAATATGCATGTATTCATATGCCATACATTGGTTACAACTGAACATAATCCGCCATCAATGTATGACATGAATCCATGACACTATACAACGTTAGTTTGTATTACCCGCGCTTCGGACAACGTTATGTTGTATTTTCGCGCCATACATGGAGACTGTCTTTTCAGGCCCACCATTGGTAAATTAATATAACTCGTCACGTGTACAACGTTCAAGGGACATGATCACGTGGTTACAACAACAACAACAATAGCTGAAAGTGTTGAAATCTAGCGGCCACTCCAAAGTAAGTATTATTTGATATTTTCCTTAATATGCAACGGATTTTAATGAAATATGGCGCAGCAAACGCGTCTTCGTGAGCTGCATTTGGTGGTCCCGGGAGTTCGGCACATACTTATGTCGTCTTTGCGACGAATCGATTTCCGTGTCAGTAGACACGGAAATCGATTCTTCGCAAAAACGACATAAGTTTGGGCCACAGTACAGATACCACCAAATGCAGCTTAACAAGACGCGTTTGATGCGCCATATTTCATAAAAATCCGTTGCATAATAAGGAAAAAATAAAAGAATACGTACTTTGAATCGGAGGGCTTCTGGAAGTTTCAGTAGTTGTTGTTGTAACCACGCGATCATACACCTTGACGTTAGACCAACGGACCGCAATGTGCATGGGTACTGCCTGTTCATGCCATATATTGGTTACAACTGAACATAATCCACCACCACTACAACGTTATCATTCCGCAGTTGCTATGACAATTTCGTCAACTTCCAACACCATTTACTGAATATATCAGCATTTCTGTAAAAACTTTCATGAGAAAATCACACATCTATGATCTTCTTAGGTACAAAATCACATGGCTTGTCTCATATTATTTGTGCGTTTTCCAGCTGCCATCCGCCGATCGACTGCCGAAGATCATCTCGCCCGTCTCGGCCAGCCCAATACCGCGGAACCGGCACCGGTTGTCTCCATCGCCGTCCACCACCACTGGGCCGCCCTCATCGAACCCCGCCTCATGATAGAGCGGGCCCGCAGGCTACGGAACTGGGCCCTCAATGTACAGGTGAGTGGCGGGCAGGAAATACTCATACAATCCTACCGACAGTGCCCCGCCGTCGACCATTCATTTTCTGATATTCTTCGCAAATTTCAAACTTACAATTCACCTTATCATAGTCTCAGTACATGTACATACCCCGACAGCAGTCTTTGCAAACATCGTAGATCCAGATGAGCCGGCTCGTTACGAGCCGTCTCATCAGGATCTGCAATTTTTGCAGGAAACTTTCATATATTTTAAAGAAAAAAAACATCCCATTTTTATAACAGCAAAGCCAGAAACAGTTTCACGGTCGTTGTACGATACAGTCAAAGATTTCTTGAATGCTTGAATTGTGCAATGTGGCAAATGTTGATAATTATTTGCAACTTGAGACACGTCATGTGATTATGTGCCTCTCATCTTCTTAAGTACAAAATCACATGGCTTTTCTCAAATGAGAACACGCTGTATTTGCGCCAACTTGGGGGTATCGTAGCTAGTTATTTCCCTTTGCAAATATATTTATAGAGATCCGGTCCTTTGGTTTATTTTAGCGTTTATTTCTTACTGAATAACTTGCAAAAATAAAGACTGCAAACAGGATAGACCCAGATCAGACTGCACATATGACCTGGCTCTACACTGATTGCAATAAAATTAATAAGCAGATAAGTGTGAAAATATGAATCTGGCAAATAATGCAGTTACGGACCAGATTGCGCAGTAATGTTGGATGATCTGGATCAACACTAGTCGAAAACAATATAATGGCTTCTTTACACAACAAATCATGTACAAATCATATACAAGTTTCACCGGATTTCTATAAATAAATTCAAAGGGAAATAACTAGCTACGATCCCCATTATCCGCCATTGTTATCATATACGGTAAATGTTCTACTGCAGTACACCAAGGGCATGCGGCTGGCGTACCAAGCCTACTGGGCGTACCAAACTTACCGAGAGGCGGGCCGGGCGGCCTACAGGGAGGCGCTCAGCGACATCGACTTGACCTAATTATGACGACCACACGTTACTATACTGTACCAGACTTCATATGCACCAACTGTTATTTTGGGAACATAGAATCGTCATTTGGCTCATATACACAACTACATGTAGCTTAGGCCTAAAATCTAGTTGTGGTGCGGGCAACAGTTTCACTAAGCTTCGTACGACTAAAATGTTCGTAAGTGAACATTTAGGATCGTCTGGAAATTTCAATTTCAATTGATGGATTTACATTTATTGAGTATAGGCTCATATAACAAACAGTAAACATGGTTTCGTTTCGACTTATTTGTCTTCTATTTTTTCTGAACCTTCGAAACTTGATAGCGCCAACGGCATATCAATAGAGTCGTGTTGTCCGCACCACAATACGTTTTAGCACTTATTTTCCCCACGGATTTATGTTGTTTTCTTATTGATTTTGTAGTGCTCTTTCGAGGCTTTGGTTGTACCACCTTCTGTGGTTTGGAATGACTTCGTCTCTTCAGATAATCAACACTGTTTGATCCTGTGTTGTTGTACGATATTTCTAAACTCGTCCAACTAGTTATATAACTTTTTTCGTTCTGAGAGTTACAGAACCTGACGTTCTTGTCTTCATAAATCTCACTTTCTTGTTAACCCTTTCACCCCTAAAATAACACTGACAGCGCCATGTTAATATTTGACTATTCCATTCATCGGAAATGTGGAAGTTTATTTTTTTCTCAAAATCTTGTAAATCATGGCAAACACTGTAGATACAGATGAGACGGCTCGTAACGAAACGTCTCAGCTGGAGGTACAGTGTTTGCAAATGTTTGCGTTATAGGTTAAAAACGTTAATATCCAATATGGACGTAGGTGCATTGGAAAGCTGGTATATATAGTGTAATTCGTGTACAAAACTAGGACGGATTGGGCAATAGAAGTGTTAGAACGGTGCAATAATCGCCAGACACTTGATGGGAAAGTGCAATATACAGTGTTTTACGACGTTCTGCTAAACCTGTGGTGACGTATATGAGACAAGCCATGCGCTTTTGTACCTAAGAACATGTGCGATTTTTCATGAAATATATTTACCGAAACTGTGATATCTTCTGTAAATGACGTTGAAAGATGACGACATTTTCATAGCAAATGCGGATTTGCTATGAAACTTTCGTCCACTTTCGACGTCATTTACGGAAGATATCGTACATTTTGTTAATATTTTCCATGCGCTACAATATCACATGGCTTCTCTCATAAATAAGGTGCCCATTCTAAGGGTACGTGCATCCAACACGACCACCATTTTGATCATGACATATTACAACTACATAGATTTACACCACCACTGCTGTGCTTTTATCCTACCATTGGTCAATGATTGTATATCATATGTGACTGGAAAAATGTGGCTTATGGACATTTGTGGCGAGTGTAGTGGCTGATCAAATAGCGCACTTATGAAGCCTGATAACGTATATCGATGGTCTAGTAACATAAGGTCGTAACTGCTATGCTAAAGCATAGCAGTTACGACCTTATGTTACTAGACCATCGATATATTGTGTGTTACATGTAGAAGCATGAGCGGTGTTTCAGCGATTGAATGGCGAACTGTGAAGATCTTGATATACACTGGTGGCAAATCCCATAAGCCCCATTTCTCCAGCCACATATATCCTTTTGTGCATGTCTACTCGATATGTGAACTGGAAACTGGCTCTGCTCACAATCATCCAATCACAATATTTGATTTCGTGTGCTTGTATTAAAGGTACATGTACATGCAAACTAAGTAGGCACAAACTGTTCGTTATAGGAATTAACTAAGTGTATAATTGTGTCACTATTCCACCAGTTCTAAAAATTACGAGTGCCCGCTATACAGATATAATCATTGAGTAATACTTATTTTACTGATAGTGACGCGCGGTGGTATCCGGCTATTTTCATATACAACTGAGGCATGTTTTTTTTTAATTATTTATACTAATTAAATGCGTCACCTGGATTTTTTTGTTTTTCACAGATTATAAAGTATGATCATTGCACATCAAAAACTAAATACAGAGTATAAATAGTAATGTCCGTAAACATTTTAAGGAAACACGGTTATCGCCCCTGGTATCTGTGTGGAAGCTTGCGTCTGATATAAAATGTATAATAATGGCAATCAATACTTGCGGTAATGGTAAATGAATGTTTATTTTGCCAGAAAATGCGACCAGTGTAGCTCCAGATCAGCATGTGCATCCGCACAGTCTGATCTGGAGCTACACTGTTCGCCATTCCATCAAATAAACTCCAGAGCTGTGCTATTCGGTGACCAGTACAAAACCCATAAGCCCCATTTCTCCAGTATATTATAAGAATGAATGGCATTTTTGTGGAATTTATCGGGGTATAAACTTGGAAAAGTCGCGGGAATACTGGACGAAGCGATACAAAATTACAATTTTCGACGATGTCTCGCACTCAGTGTACCTACTGAGTGGGCATGTACCTTTAAGTCAGGCGTATGCGAATAAAACTTCTGAGACGTTCTCTAAACTCTTGAAATCTGGGCCCGGTTGTTCAAAACATCAATTAGCTTAACGGACTGTTAAATCCTTAACTGAATGGTTAAAATCTCCTTAACTGAATGGTTAAAATCTCTGTTAAAACAGAGATTTTAACCATTCAGTTAAGGATTTAACAGTCTGTTAAGCTAACAGATGTTTTGAACAACCGGGCCCAGGCAGTTTGCTGCCTATTTTGATCATGGAAATGGAGAACACTATCAGGAAGTGTTATAAGGACAGACCCTGGCTGGGTACACGCCCTGGCGTGTTATTATGTTACCTGTTAACTGTCATGATAGTCACTCTTCAGATGATAAATAAAACACTGAATACACAATCTGATCATGCTATTCATTTATTAGTCCTGTTGCATTTGCATCCCGTAACAGAGACCGTTAAGACCATCGCAGATGCGGAATTAGTTAAGACCATGCGGAATTATACTCTGAAAATGTTGTATAAACTTTTGATTTTATTTATGAAAAATGTTGTAAACGTATTTAATGAAATTACGCAGATGTCCGAAGGTACAAAATCACATGGCGTATCTCAAATCATTCTGCGCATCCGTGCAGTCTGACCATTTCATAGACAGTTCGCTATTGAGACGGGGATCATTTCTAATGTTGCTAACGAGCCGTGTCTACACTGGTCTACACACCATCTACACTGGGCAAAAAGGAAACACGCCCAGCTTTGGCATATCGTGGGCCAATAATGTTTAATAATATATTTGCCCACTTGCGGCGGGATTTATGGTTTATGCCAGGAAGTAACGCGAGCTAGATTTATGTAGACGTATGCCCCGTTTTTACAATACAGTATCTTTATGCCAAAACAATGGTAATGCTGTTTATCAACTCAATGTCAATGGTACTTGTGTGGTGGTAAAATATATGGGCAGGTATATTAGATTTTATACTTAATAACTTGTATGTAGCTGTATGGATGTCGAGGGACCTATTTTCCAATAACCTGCAGTCGTCCTGCTCTGGATCTACACTAAATAAAATATAGGTTTAGTTACTGGTAAGAAAGATAAATTCACTTTCGTATGGCTGCCATCTTGCTTACAAAATATACTGCATCTGAAACGACTGTTAGAACACGTGACCAACATCTTCATGTTTTGTTTTTTTTACTTAATTATACCACAAATATACCGGATAGCGGTATCAAAATTACCCCCAATATAGTTCTTTAAAATAATAATACACTGAATTGAGCAGATTCTACAAGCAAACAGCATCTAGAGCTTAAACGGTCTTGATTATTTGTTTCGCGTGAATATCTGCCTATTTCGCGTGGTTAAACCTTAAAAAAATGTCATTGTTTCAAGTGAACATGTCGGTGACATGTCGGATGTGTGAAAACAGTAAGTATCGTTCCATTCCCCACCCTCACTCATGCCCTGGGTGGGTGAACAATGCTTTTCGCCCCTCCCGCACCCTCAACCCCGCCCTGGGTGGGTGAAACCAATGAGTTCCGTCCCACCACCCTCGCTCCCACCCCATGCGCATTGAGCATTTTCTAGATAAAAATACAAAGACAACGGGGTCAGTGAAATTTGGTCAGCCTGCTTGAATAGTCACATACGAGTACTAGCACTGACCTACCGAGTAATGCCCCAACAAATCAGAAATTTAAAATAAAATAAACACATTGTTTTTCAAAGCGGAATTCATGAATTTGAAAATATTTATTCACGTTATTTGTTTGGCAAATACTCGTATACACAATTGTAAACGAAACATACACCGCCAATGGTACTAAATAGCCATGTTTATTTGATTTTGGTCAGTTTGCGTGATTGTTCAGAGGACATTCAAACATGCCACCGTTCATGTTTCAAATACTGTTTGAGTTGGTCAACATAGGTGTGTATGTTTTTACATACATCATTATCGTCAAACTCAGGACGTAACTGTAAAAGCGTTAACCCGTATATATATTTACTTTCTTATGTTTACTGCCTGTCAATTAATGGCTAAAGTCATTTTAGGCCGGGTTAACGGGGTCGAATCCTGTATTTCACGTGAACGGATGGGGTTGGGATTCCAAAATTCAGAACTAACTATTTATTAAATAGTCTTAGCCACACCCGCTAAAAGTAATACAATTAGTAAGACTCCTACTACTTTTATAATGGGTATCACTGATTCACATCTCTCGGAGATATGGGTGTCCGCTGTCCGCGTTAGACAGGTGTCCGCTATAATAAGGGTATGTATATAGCAATATTCATCGGAGGGACTTGGGAGTGTCCGATATGAGCAGGTGTCCGTTATATAGAGGCGACCGCTAGACGAGGTTTTACTGTACGTTATACCTAAAATAGTTCCTATCGGGGACCCATTGTCCCATCGTCATTAATGTTCGACTTAAAAAACGGACATCTGACCCATTGTCCCATCGCCATTGATTTTCGACTTAACGAAACAAGCATCTGACCCATTACACCATCGTCATTGATGTTCTACTTAACGAAACAAGCATTTGATCCATTACGCCATCGTCATTGACATTCTACTCAACGAAACAAAGATCTGACCCATTACTCCATCGTCATTGATGTTCCACTTAACGAAACAAGCATCTCACCCATTACACCATCGTCATTGATGTTCTCCTGAACGAAACAAAGATCTGACCCATTACTCCATCGTCATTGATGTTCTACTCAACAAACAAAGATCTGACCCATTACACCATCGTCATTGATGTTCTACTGAACAAACACAGATCTGACCCATTACACCATTACACCATCGTCATTGATGTTCGACTTAGCGAAACAAGCATCTGACCCATTACATCATCGTCATTGATGTTCGACTTAACGAAACAAATATCTGACCCATTACACCATCGTCATTGATGTTCCACTGAATGAAGCAAAGATCTGACCCATTACACCATCGTCATTGATGTTCGACTTAACGAAACAAGCATCTGACCCATTACACCATCATCATTGATGTTCTACTTAACAAACAAAGATCTGACCCATTACACCATCGTCATTGATGTTCTACTGAACAAACGAAGATCTGACCCATTAGACCATCGTCATTGATGTTCTACTGAATAAACAAAGATCTGACCCATTACACCATCGTCATTGATGTTCAACTTAACGAAACAAAGATCTGACCCATTACTCCATCGTCATTGATGTTCTACTGAACGAAACAAAGATCTGACCCTTTACACCATCGTCATTGATGTTCCACTGAACGAAACAAAGATCCGACCCATTACACCATCGCCATTGATGTTCTACTGAACGAAACAAAGATCTGACCGATTACTCGATCGCCATTGATATTCTACTGAACGAAACAAACATCTGACCGATTACACCATCGCCATTGTCGTTCGACAGACCTAGGCACACCAATAAATATGACACAACCAGTCCAACATCCAATACCCTAAGTTTGTACCTAATTAAAGATGTGCGATGTTTCATGAAACAATATTTCCATAAATTGTGATATTTTCTGTAAAAGACGTCGAAAGTTGACGAAATTTTCATAACAATTGCGCATTTGCTATGGAAATTTCCTCAACTTTCGATGTCATTTACGGAAAATATCGTAAATATTGTAAGTATTCATCACGAAATATCGCACATCTTGTTAGGTACACAATCACATGGCTTGTCTCAATCATAAAAGTCGCATGTACTCTTAGAATGTTATTCACATCAGATTGTCCGGCGCATCCGGTTCTCCGATAATGTATCCGGAAGACATAAAACGAGGTACGTGAGAAATGCTTGTCTACAACCGCTTTAGCCACAGGCCAGCATACGCATCGCTACAACTACACTGAAACCTCTCTAAAGCGGACACATTGGAGGTCCCCAGTGTATATCGGTTTCACTGCAAATCAGGCATATAGAGAATGTAGGTTAGTGCCGTGAATGGGAAAAATTATCCGGCAAGGCTCAATAATTTCTTTATTTCTCATCAGAAGTATATGTTGTGACCACTCATTTGAACCGTCTCGCCGAGACGGTTCAAACGAGTGGTCACAACATATACTTTGGTTCAGAAATAAGGAAAATAGATAGAGAATAGTAGGTTAGTGCCGTGAATGGGAAAAAATATCTGACAAGGCTCAGGAAACGGGATGGGCGAGGCTCTGCCGGCATATAGAGAATGTAGGTTAGTGCCGTGAATGGGAAAAAATATCCGGCAAGGCTCAATAATTTCTTTATTTCTCATCAGAAGTATATGTTGTGACCACTCATTTGAACCGTCTCGCCGAGACGGTTCAAACGAGTGGTCACAACATATACTTTGGTTCAGAAATAAGGAAAATAGATAGAGAATAGTAGGTTAGTGCCGTGAATGGGAAAAAATATCTGACAAGGCTCAGGAAACGGGATGGGCGAGGCTCTGCCGAGCACATCCCGTTTCCGTGCCGCGCCAGATATTTTTTTTCCATTCACGGCACTAACCTACTATTCTATTTATCCCGTCAACACCTACAAATGGCTGTAAAATTCAAAAATAGTATTGACTGGATATCACGGCACACACGCACTGTGTTGACGGGATAATTAATAATTCTGAGCCATAGCTGTGTGCTATGCGATCATGAACAGAGATTATCACCGGAGATAAATGATCCAGAAACTGATTAAAAATGTGATCACAGAAGATGTCATGGTGTCCGGTTTAGAAAGGTTCGATACAATTGTAGAACCGTCTATTGTTCATCGACGAGTAGAGACCACGTGTGAAAAGAAGCAGGAAATGCAGGCTTCTTTTCACACGTGGACACTAAGCGTTGATGTCAACCCTATGTGATGTTTTCTAAGTTCTTCGGAGACCAACGGTACTGGTAATAAAACGTCCAGAAATGACCAAGTTATCTGAGCCTGCATTATGAACAATAGGCGGTTCTACATACAATTACATTTGCAAAGCTAGTTATTTGTCTATACAGTGGAACCTCTCTGAACCGGACACCCTGGGAGGTCCCCAGGGTGTCCGGTTCAGAGATGTTTCACTGTAATTCCGATGTAAGAGCACTGAAACACATGCCTGTGTGCATTGCAATCACGAACAGTGATAACTATCAGCGATATTTGACAGTGACATCGGTCATAATTTAACACAGCGATGTCGCAAGGTTGTTCGGTTTACAGAGGTTCCACTTTACAAATTTATTTTATTTAAAATAATTACATGTGTGTCTATAATGGAAACTTCATATCATTTCACAGCAAAATGTGTTTCCTTACTGGTACGTGTACAGCGATAAGTGACAAATACCGCCAAGTCAAATTATCTCCCCTGCTTATCACAGTTTCTGAAAGCATGTGCTTGGATATATCACATGTGTTTGGAATATGATCAAATAAAATAGTGTGATTGATTGAATGATATATGTCATTTACAGTGTATGAATTGAAAACACAACAATAATCGAACAGTGGATGACACGAACAGTCACCGGGACGACCGAGCCCGTAGCCAACTGCGATAAGGTGCCTTTAACCCTCGCTACGCGGGAGACGAAAATGGTCGACTGCTGTTTTTAATTTTTGCCTTAATTCTTAACAAAAAACCTGTTTTGACAGCACATGAGAATCGTCTCCAGTGGAGACGATTCTCATGCGCTGCCAAAACATGTTTTTAACAGCATAGTAAGGGTTAAGCACCATCCATTTCTCACAATATAAACATATTCTTATCTCCCATGACCTAGTCTTGGACTGGAATATGGGTCATATCTGATTCTCAGACTTCTTACATTCTCCGATACAATTCACCCGGAACGTAATTGGGGGTGTGTTTCTGTCAAAAGCTTTCTTATGGCACATGTGCCAATATATGAGACACGCCATGCGATTTTGTACCTTCGGACATCTGCGTAATTTCATGAAATACGTTTACAAAATTTACAATATTTTCCGTAAATGGCGTCAAAAGTACATGCGAAATTTATTCCGCATGTACTCTGAAATTATTGACAACGTTTGACTTTATTTATGAAAAATATTGTAAATGTTGTAAAACTTATTTAATGAAATTTCCGAAGGTACAAAATCGCATGGCGTGTCTCATATAGGTGACAGGTAGAAGACTCCGACCTGGGACTCAGTAATTGATCCATTTGAAAAAAGTTACCCATCTTCGACACCGTATATCGTTACAGAAATTAGTGGATGTGGTAATGTAATAAATACAGTATAATAATTCTGGATACTTTTAAGCATCAAATATAAACAGTTGTTAGTTCTATGCATTTCATTACAACTAAATAATTACTCCTGCAAAGTGTACTTTGCTCGATAAGTGTGCTTAGCAATGTTACGAAATCGGCTAATGATACATTGATCACACACTGTCTTGGTTAGAAAGTATTTGATTTCATTAAAATAATAAAATACTTTATGCATACATGAATATTGAACTCGGGCCGCGATGTCCGCATACGGCAAAATGCTCCTTTTATGAATTGTGTTATCCGTCATTATTTCCAATAGCACCTGCTAGCTAATTCAGCAGATGACAACGGAAATTGTCACATCTTTGAGTAACATCGATTGTTTCAAAAATAGATTCGTCTACGTCCACGTGATAAATGAGTAAAACTGTAAAATAAAACGCGTCATTGATCAGTGTAATTGATTTTCAATTATTAACCGTTTTGTGAGTCGTGTTACGAGCTACGTATAGACACGTGCATTGACCTACAGGAATAGTGGATTTTGTTTCCGGTTGTGGATTTGAAACTCGGTGACACCTGCAACACTCTTCCATCATTGGCGCTTTTGGTGCAGGTTATTTTAGTTGCGGACAAGAACAAGGTGTATGATCACGTGGTACTAACAACAACAACAAGTACCGATTCGAAGTACGTATTCTTTTATAGTGTCCTTATTACGTAACGGATTTTGATGAAATATGGCTCATCAAACGCGTATTGTTAAGCTGCATTTGGTGGTTTCTGTATTTTCGCCCAAACTTCTGTCGTTTTTGTGAAGATTTCTCCAACACGGAAATCGATTCTTCGCAAAAACGACATAAGTCTGTGACAAACTCCCTAGACCACCAAATGCAGCTCATGAAGACGCGTTTGCTGCGTCATATTTCATCAAAATCCGTTGCATATTAAGGAAAATATCAAATAATACTTATTTTGGAGTGGGCGACGTTGTTGTTGTTGTAACCACGTGATCATACACCTTGAAGTAACTTTGCCAAAACGCCAGGGGCCGTTTCACTAAACTGTACGACTAAACTGTTCGTAAGTGCAAACTTATGATAGTCGTTTTCTTGTAAAAGATTATTGGATTTACTTTTATTTAGCATATGCAGCCTATGCTCAATACATGTAAATCCATCAATTGAAATTTCCAGAAGATTATAAATTTGCACTTACGAACAATTTAGTCGTACGATGTTTAGTGAAACGGGCCCCAGTATCGGGAGGTTTGGCAGAGTATCCGCAAATAATTCTATATTTGCAATGGTCGATTATGGGTTACTAATGACTGTTTGTCAACAAACTCGTAATGTGATAATATTCGCAATTGGATCAATGAAGCAAGGCCATGCTTCTAACAGGCAATATATGTCGTTACCTCACTACAGGAGAGTGATATTTGATAAGGAGCTGCAATTCTCCATTCACAACCACAAATGGCACGTTGCTTCGATGACCAATAGTTGCTCATTTATTTCACTGATCCGTCTGTATATGTGGCTGTGACTGGAGAAATGCGGCTTATGGGATGTGTGACTAGTGTAGCTCCTGATCCAATAACACAATCCTGTAGTATGATATATATGTGTCTTGTTAGACTCATGGCGGGCGAATTGATGAATGGCGAACAGTGCAGATCCTGATCAGGCTGTGCGAAAGCACAGGCTGATCTGGAACTACACTGATCGCGAAAGCCATAAGTCCCATTCTCCAGTAACAGCCAGATGTGTCCTTCATGCTGAACCAAGGTGTATGATCACGTGGTACTAACAACAACAACACGTATTGAAACTTCCAGAATCCATCTGATTCAAAGTACGTATTCTTTTATATTGTCATTATTACGTAATGGATATTGATGAAATATGGTGCATCAAACGCGTCTTGTTAAGCTGCATTTCGTGGTCTCTGTATTTTCGCACAAACTGCTGTCGTTTTTGTAAAGAATCGATTTCCGTGTCTACTGACACGGAAATCGATTCCTCGCAAAAACGACATAAGCTTGTGCCGAACTCCATGGACCACCACATGCAGCTCTTGAAGACGCGTTTGCTGCGCCATATTTCATCAAAATCCGTTGCATAGTAAGGAAAATATCAAATAATACTTACTTTGGTGTGGGCGACGTTGTTGTTGTTGTAACCACGTGATCATGCACCTTGTGAACAGACGTAGACTCATTTTCGACCAGTCGGTATTTCACTAGATAAGTAGTTATAACTCGCTAAGTAACCACTGAAACAGGTGTGTACTGTTACGCTGAAAAGAATACAGTATGTCGGTCGGATTTTCTATTTATATTTAATGTAATGCGATAAACATGTATATATTTTTGTCCACATGGTACCTCAAGCGCCCAGCCCCAAAATATAAGTCTTTCCGGGCCTGCGTGCTATTTTTAGTTTCTACCCTGCTAATACTTTCTTTGAGACCAAAATCCAAAATGGCCGCCCACATTTCGAGTGAAATACCATTAGTGCCGCAGGAATTATTTGAAATGGCATAAACATCCATATATTGTGGCTTAGCAATACTTACTCGATTCATATTGCATTAAATAGAAACTATTCATATTAAATTTCGACGTTATAGGACACTCCGGGTTCCTCACACAAACAATCACACATGCAACTCGTATAATGTTTATATGATAGCAATTTTCTATCACACATGGTAACACGTGCATTTGTCGTCTAGTACATAACTGTGTCTAAATGTCTGAAGAGTTACCCAAATAGGTGCTTATTTGATTTAAATAGTCATAGTTTTACACATCAATCGTGTCTATGTTGAGCAGTTTCCCCGCTGTATAGCATGTACATGCTTGTACTATCAGGCGGCACTGTGCCGTTTATTGATCTTTCGCGCCACATTTCCATACAACGCGTGTATCGTCGAATTTCAATTTCAAATATTCAGTCTATTGACAGTTTAGAAACAGAAACTGACGAATTTGAAAATAATATATTGCTTATGTGGAAACTTGGTCGAATTGCCAGAAGTTCGGCTATACTTGGAGCATCATTACACAATGGATTTGGTCTGCCAGGTTTTCCTGCATTATGTGCTAGATTTTCAGAACAGACACTAGCCAATACAATTGGTTACCTGTCCCTCATTCCCGAGTCTCCCACCAATCCAGCGATTCTCAAGGAGGAAATGGTCCGTCTAGTTAACATTTCACAAGCTCTGGATCATGAATGGACCATCATTACTGGAGATCCAGCCACGTATGAACTTGCCACAGTTCTCCGACAATGGCACGATGACCTATTCGGAACGGTTTTCCTCCTCCTTGGTGGGTTTCATCAGACACACAATTTCATTAGGGTCATATACGGGACAGTGGTGCGGAAGAACTCATTGCAACAGCAGGTCTCTGCTCTGAAGGAACAGCCAATAAGATCATGGGCGAGAAAGCGGCTTACTATCAAACACTTCATGCTATTCGAATACTTAAGAAGCATACACTCACTTGCACTGGCGATCATTCGAAAGCTGGGTACATGAGCACCACGAAAACGTTTGCAACACTCGCGTGACTATGGTCATTGATGCCATTGTCGACAATAACATCGCAGCTGATGAACAAATTCAACTAATCCTTGATATTGACCAGGAGCTGACAGATCTACACAGGTCTCTTGCTCAGTTCAATCAGTCATTGCAAACTCACCCCACAGCTTTGTTCTGGTTGACATTCCTGGAAATGACAGATATTCTTCTCGAATTTCTGTACTTCCAGCGCGAAGGAATTTGGTTGGGAAGCCTGAAGCTAACGGCAGACATGTTACCATATACTGTATGGCCGCTGCTGGTCACCGCAGGCACGCTCTGCAGTATTTGCCTCTGTATATTAAAGAAATGAAGGACCTGTATTCTGTTGCTCCAGAGGTACACGGTGTGTTGATAGCTGGGGCATTTGTTGGCAGGCGAGCTGATGGGTGTCGCAATGCTGTATCGCCCGACATGCTTCTAGAACAAACATATAACGCAGAGGCAAAGGAGCGGGGTGGTATAGCTGGAATCACAACAAATCAATCTGCCCGAAACAAATTGCATATACGAAACATCACACAGCTGCTGTTTCATCCCAGTTGAAGCAGATGATTGACGCTGACACGCATAAGGAAGATGGTATCCATCACGAATCTTGTGATACCCAGATTATTCGCAATAGAGAACAAGTGTTAACGATGATCGAGGCTGTAGATGAAAATTCATTTATGTCAGATAGC
The DNA here is from genome assembly GCA_029237695.1 of Conchocele bisecta. Taxonomy (NCBI): domain Eukaryota; kingdom Metazoa; phylum Mollusca; class Bivalvia; order Lucinida; family Thyasiridae; genus Conchocele; species Conchocele bisecta. Next base: position 53,441,713 of record CM055272.1, on the reverse strand, counting down.
GATCATCTCTTTAACATCGTCTCAGAAGAACATGCTCAGCCCGCTGGGCAATCAGACATGACGAATCTGAGAGAGATTGGCCGCTGTGCCTTAAGCAATGTAATCGCTGGAAATGACAAAAAGATTGTGAAGCTAAACACATTCTACACTCAGCACAAACAGTCCAAGAAGTCGACCAAGACCCAAAGTAAAAGTCAGAACAATGAAATAGAGACCATGTTCAGATTGACACAGCTAATCGCATCCGGAAGAAAAGTTGATGTTGTACATTATGAATGTAGCAAAGTGCCGCCATCATTATTTCAGGAAGACGGCACCACGCAGACACAGGGTACAAAGTCAAGTATAGTAAAGGTGATATTGAAAGAAACGAAAGTGGACCCCGTATCCAGTCTTCCGGATGGAGAACTGAACACAACCGTCATTGTTGATGCCATGCATTCTGTGAACAAATGGTCATTAAAGAAAGGTCAAACGTTTAGCACGATTGGCGATCGTTATCTTGAGAAGCTGCTCAATGACGCACCAACTCGGACCAAAAGTATGTTGTGACAGGTATTGATAAGTCAGTCTCAAATCAGCAACGCGTCAGAATCGAAAGCGAGATGCCCATAAAGCCAAGGCATACGAGGTGTGCAAGCACTATCTCGCCCCTGACGCCAGTGACTTCTTCGCACTTGATGAAAACAAAGCTGCACTTGTCAATTACTTGAGTGATGATTGGTCAGCAAGGCCACTACCACGGACAGATATAAACCTGTACATCAGTGGATGATTCAAAGAGACGAACACCATATTAGTTACACATGAACAGGTGCCCCCTATTCCTCATCTTGAATCCACACAAGAGGAAACAGATACACGAATTATTCTGCACACAGTTTACTCCGCTGAACATGGTGCCCAGAGGGTAATCGTGAATGCCAATGACACAAACGTCGTCGTACTTTACATTTACTATGCAAACACAGATATACCAGAGAACTTGAAGGAATTGTGGGTTTCGCACTGATTTTAACACATATCTACCAATCCATGACATTGCATCAGTGCTCAGGCCTTCTGTGTATGACAGACTGCCATTTGTCCACATCATCAGCTACCCATATTTAACTTGGAAGAGGGCATGGTTTGATGCAATGTTGACGGTTGAGACACCTGCCATGGAGATCTTCGGCGACAACTATATCGGGTCAGAGATTACCAATGAGGCAACACAGATCAAGGTATACAACAAGAAGGACGATTCATTTGCTGATATTGCAAGTTTACGAGCACACAAGTTCTTTAATCAGAAATCAGCTGTCCTTCTCAAGTTATTCCCACCGACCAATGTAAAACGGTATGTACTTGTCACTATGATTGACAAACGTGCCCACCTGGCAAAACCGACTTTGCCAGCCTTCAACAACTTCGGCTGGTGTGACGACGACGCTGGAAGATCACCCGGCCCTGGATATTCAACCTCCCATCAATGGTCTAAATTAATGTCATGCAATTGCAAGACTGGTTGTACAAGTAAAAGATGCTCTTGCTCGCGAAGAGGAGTTCGCTGTAACATCGGTTGCAGATGCACAGGAACACAATAAAAGTGCCATCGTATTCAGGACACAAAGTCAGATTCGGATATTTATTGAACTACTAGATTCGACATCAGTATTATATTATTGAGTGTAGACATACTATATTGAAAACGACGCCAAACATTCAAGAAACATGTCCATAATCATTATATTGTGTAACGAACATGGTTAAGATGATAAATACAGCCAGTATGTGGCGGCCATTTTGAATGATGAAACAAAATATGCACTAATTGGAGCGGTCGGGGGACATTTAACTCTATCATATCGTGACGTTTAAGCTGACATTGTTGAATCTCGTTAGACCAAACACGTGTTTCGTGCATATATAACAGCTACGTGTTAGGTATCTGTAGGTTTCACCAAAATTGGCGGCCATCTTGATTCTCGTATATATTAATACACACCGTTTTTGATATGAGGAAGAGAAATATATTTGTCTTCTATCCATTCAATCGTCATATCCAATCCGTATAAAGCGTGTGTACACAACTTTAACCTATAAACTATTTTATTGTCTATTTTCAGCGGCCATCTTGAATATCATTTACTTATTTCGATATTGGTAAGTGTAGAAAGTTTAAAGTTTCGTTATCTGCATAATTGACATGTTTTGGATTATTACTGATGCAGGAAAATAAAAAAAATAGTACGTTTATTTTCGCAACACTTTGGCAACATTATGCATATGGGGTACTGTCTTGGAACGGTCGTTGGAGACATTGAGCAAACATTCCAGAGGTCTATACAGCATTTTTTACTTACTATAACCCTATAGATGACGTACACATGGTCAAACCAAAAATAGCACGCGGGCACGGAAACAAATCATTGGCGCCTTAAGTATGGTGTTAAAAGAACGCGTTCTTTTAACACCGTACTTAAGGCGCCAATGATTTGTTTCTTGTTGTTCATGTTGTTCTTGTTGTTCATGTTGTTCTTGTTGTTCATGTTGTTGTACCACCGGAAATGGCGTGTTGTAAAGAAAGGACAAGTATTATCCCCAGAAACATTTTCCAGAACCAAAATCTCAGAACATAAAAAATCACCTTTTTTTTCAATAAAAAAATACCATCGGGGGTAACCAAAATACGGTCGGTCGGGCAACAGGAAACACACCTTTATTTTGAGGTCTAAGCGCAAATACTGAGGGCGATCTCGTCAGCCAGCGTAACCAGGTTTCGTATAAATCATTTTATTATTATTCTGTTTACAAACGTATGTAGACACACCTGTGATTGTATTACTAATTTATTGACGGTTATTATTACTGTACCAGGAAGTGAACCATCTAGAAGATCGGTTTGTATACTTACCACTCGAAGACAACCGCACCCTGTACGAACAAACTATATAGTTTTAGGAATTAGGTGTGGTGCACTTTTTTTTTCTTCTTTTTTATGAACTTGTATACTGCTAGCTAGTTCTTCATCACAATAATAATGAGACACGCCATGCGATTTTGTATCTTCGGACATCTACGTAATTTCATTCAATAGGTTTACAAAATTTACAACTTTTCATAAATAAAGTTAAAAGTTGACAAAATTTTCAGAGTACATGAGGAATATAAAATTGTGTCAACATTTACGAAAAATATTGTAAATTTTGTAAACGTATTTCATGAAATTACTCTGAGGTCCGAAGGTACAAAATCACATGGCGTGTCTCATACGACAGTCGGTCACAGAGCTACATGCTATAAACTGACAATGGGCGATCGTAGTTAGTTATTTCCCTTTGCAAATCTATTTATAGAGATCCGATGCTTTGGTTTATTTTAGCGTTTATTTCTTACTGAATGACTTGGCCAAAATAGAGACTGCAAACAGGGTAGACCCAGATCAGACGACTGCAGACATTTGCAGTCTGATCTTGGTCTACACTGATTGCAATACATTTAATAAATGTGATCATGTGAATCTGGCAAAACACTAGTCGACACCACTATAATGGCTTCTTTACACAACCAATTATGCGATATTCGGTTTTACTACAAGCAATTAGGCCATAAAATATACAAGTTGGACCGGATTTCTATAAATAAATTCAAAGGGAAATAACTAGCTACGACCCCCATTGTCATTAACCACATTTCTCCACAGTCAATTCAGTCTTTACAGAGTCGGAAAAATTAAATCTTGAACAAGACGGGATAGAAATTAAGGAGCCCCGCAGGGGAAGTAGAATTCTTTTTTTTAGTAATTCGTTCCCATGAAATAACAATTCGTTCCCACGAATTAACAATTCGTTCCCTCAATTTAACAATTCGTTTCCACGAATTGCTATATCGTGGGAACGAATGTTAATTCGAGGGAACGAATTGTTAAATTGAGGGAACGAATTGTCATTTCGTGGGAACAAATTGTTAATTCAAAGTAACGAATTGTGATATCGTGGGAACAAATTGTTAAATTAAGGGAACGAATTGTTATATCGTGGGAACGAATTAATAACAAAAAAATCATGTCTCCTGCGGGGCTCCGTAAGAAATGTCACAATCCCACTTTCGTCATTCACATTTCTCAGGTCACAGTGACATATTCGTTTCATATGGCACTTAATATACGATCTGGTATTCCAACAAGTACATTCCTGCTTTGAAGTTGATCATCTTTATATTTAAAGCATTAATTTATTGGTTTATCACATTAACAATGACACTGTCTTTCTGTTTCAAGTGTTTAACAAGGTAACATACGTGTACGTGTGCAGCTCGAGTCACAGAATACAATTATAATAGTATACATCAAACACGTATTTTACGAAGTTGTATCAAACTTGATTGATCTGCGTGGATTGTGTAGTTTATTTTTTATTGTGGAGGGAAACAAACACTACAGAATACTCCCAGTTAACGTTAAACAAGACGGTCGAAACTTTAGAATGACTAATCTGTTGATTTAATTTCCCGGGCCCGGTTGCTCAAAGCTTCTGTTAGCTTAACAGACTGTTAAATCCTTAGCAATGCTAAGGATTTAACAGTCTGTTAAGCTAACATAGGTTTTGAGCAACCGGGCCCAGGCTACGAATAGGTTGTATACTTAAAGTATATCTTACCACACTATCTCACTAAACCAGACACCCTGAAAACTAGACAGGGTGTCAATGAGCCAGTCGCCATGTGTTACAGACAGAACATTCGGGTTACCTCGAAACATAGTTGCTTTGTGCTATATAGTGCTGACTATATATGAGACACGTCATGTGATTTTGTATCTAAGACGATGTGCGATATCCTATGAAAAAGGTTTACACAATTTACGATATTTTGCGCATATACCTGACTTTTAAAGTTAACGAAACTTTCATAATGTATCCATTCATGAAAATTCCGTCAACTTTCGACGTCATTTACAGAAAATATCACAGTTTCTGTAAATATTTTCGCGAAAAATCGCCGCACATCTTCTCATGTACAAAATCACATGGCGTGTCTCATCTATACAATGGAACCTCTCTATCTCAGGTGATACTGTCTGTTAATGATCGCATAGCACAAAACTATGGCTCCGAATGATCAAATGCCTGATTTACAGTGGAACCTCTCTAAACCGGACACCATTAAAACATCTGTGATCATATTTTTGTGATGAGTTTCCGGGTCATTTATCTCAGGCGATAATGTCCGTTCATGATCGCATAGCACACAGATATGGCTCCGAATGATCAAATGCCTGATTTACAGTGAAACCTATCTAAACCAGACACCCTGGGGACCTCCCAGGATGTCCGGTTTAGAGAGGTTTCACTGTACTATAGGTGGCCTCTCGTGTCATTTGTCTCCAATGGTACACCACCGCCTGCGTGAATCTTATACAAATGTCAACGTTCCTGAACATCTATTGGCAATATCAACTAGCAACCACGTGTCATGCCACCGCCTGCGTGAATCTTGTACAAATGTCAACGTTCCTGAACATCTATTGACACTATCAACTTGCAACCACGTGTCATGCCACCGCCTGCGTGAATCTTGTACAAATGTCAACGTTCCTGAACATCTATAGACACTATCAACTAGCAACCACGTGTCATGTCACCGCTTGCGTGAATCTTGTACAAATGTCAACGTTCCTAAACATCTATTGACACTATCAACTAGCAACCATGTGTCATGCCACCGCCTGCGTGAATCTTGTACAAATGTCAACGTTCCTGAACATCTATTGACACTATCAACTAGCAACCACGTGTCATGCCACCGCCTGCGTGAATCTTGTACAAATGTCAACGTTCCTGAACATCTATTGACACTATCAACTAGCAACCACGTTTCATGACACCGCCTGCGTGAATCTTGTACAAATGTCAACGTTCCTGAACATCAATAGACAATATCAACTAGCAACCACGTGTCATGCCACCGCCTGCGTGAATCTTGTACAAATCTCAACGTTCCTGAACATCTATTGACAATATCAACTAGCAACCACGTGTCATGCCACCGCCTGCGTGAATCTTGTACAAATGTCAACGTTCTGAACATCTATTGACAATATCAACTAGCAACCACGTGTCATGCCACCGCCTGCGTGAATCTTGCCAAACTGTCAACGTTCCTGAACATCTATTGACAACATCAACTCGCAGTTTGATTAGCTGTGCATGAGCTGTAGTACAGCTCAGGCACAGCCAATCAAGCTGCTTACTTTCACACACAATATTCAAGTATTTTTTAATAAACACATTTACAAATAGTGTCAAGATTAGCGCAGGCAGTGGTGTAGGTATCTGTTCGTGATCGCAACGCACATTAGTGTAACCTTAGTCAGGTGTTTGAAGTTGTAACTGTAAACTTTTCAGTGGTATTGAAATACAATTTATGTTTATTCAATACACTTCAAATGATATAATGCAGCTCTATATCACAATGCATTCACTGTCGTATGTGATTAATTATCTCTATAAATCTATACATAGCTGGTATGGCATTGTATACCATGATATATACAATATATCATTAGTGTCAATATTCCAATTCCACTAAACAACAAATCAGTTCAATTCTCAAGTTTTAAAAATAATATTAATGAAAGACTATTGTTTTTGCAATGTTCATGAGCTCTAGATAAGCTTTGTGTCTGAAGACTATTATACCTCCTAAGTTTAAATTCAATGCGTATTTTATATTTGCCATGCGTATTCAGTTCACATACGAAAAATACCTGAATATGTGCCTTATCTGGAATTGGCTGGTAATTAAATTTATTTGTGCAGATGCATATTATATTCAGCTAACATAAAATGCGATATTCCTTTATTCTCTCAGTTCGCAACATAGACGAATACATGAGGAAACAAACGAGTACATTCCCAAGACACATACTGCATGGTTAAGATACACATTGAAACAAGGTTTCATGTAGAATAATTAAGTTTCTAATAGAGTATAATTATCCATGAACTAGTGTATGGGCCCCGGCTGAGACAAGGACATTATGACATGTGCAGCCGGCTTAGTACCCGGTCAGTTCGCGCAACAGCGCTGTCTGGTCAGCGCCTACACCGACTGTCATTGCGGAAAACACCCGAATGTGTGCCTTATCTGCAGTTGGTTGGTAATTAATTTGCAACTTTATTAATATGTTCGTCTCCAATATAGACTGACCATTTATCTGGACCGTAGTGTGGCGGTACATTATTGCATCGATGTCGTATCTTGGATGACCATCGGGTGACAGGGCACAGAGTTCACTTGATCAATTAGTGAAAAATCGTGACAAAACCCGGCTTGCTGATTTTGCGATCAGTATAGCTCCAGGTCAGCCTGCGCGTCCGTGCAGTCTGACATGGGGCTATACTGTTCGCTGATGCGTTATGCAAACTGTTGATCAGCATATGTACATTTGTGTTCCAGCAAATCTAGATGTTCAGTGGGTAAACACTTAGTAACCCTCGTTTTCGTCGTGGTGGGTTAGACTTATTAATTTGGCCACTGTCTGACAGACACCGGTCTTATTTTCATTCCCGACCAGTGTAAGTCCTGTTCGCATGCGCACTGTGGCACAGCCTGATACTAGTACATATTGGATAAAATGAACATTTACATTGTACATTTAATACAATGAAACCCCTCTGGACCTTAATTTAGATGGGATTCAATGTCCTTTATTTCATTGTCCTGTCGTGTTCATGACTGAAAATGACCATCCAGTATTTATAACAGTGGAGCCACTCTAAACCGGACACCCTGGGGACATCCCAGGGTATCCGGTTTAGAGAGGTTTCACTGTACATTTATTTAACACATATTAAAATTCATAATACACTAGTAATCAGTGTAATATATGTTATGATGAGACGAAATGCGAGCATAGTATGGTACGTAGGCTGATTGTACATGTACATGACATATGGTCACTGTTGCTTTGATTAACGAATGACAGATGATGTGAAACTTGTTTTATCCCGTCAACACAGTGCGTATGTGCCGTGAAACACGGTGCCGTGAAACATTTTTGATATCCTGTTAATACAATTTGGAGATGCGGCTGTGGTTATTTGTTTGCATTTTAAAGCTATTTGTAATGTTGACGGGATAAATAGAATAGTAGGTTAGTGCCGTGAATGGGAAAAATATCTGGCGCGGCGCGGAAACGGGATGTACTCGGCAGAGCCTCGCCCATCCCGTTTCCTGAGCCTTGCCAGATATTTTTTCCCATTCACGGCACTAACCTACTATTCTCAATACTCGTGTCTCTATGTCGTCGCTACTATAGTCGCAGAGGTAATTACTGTCGGTTCCACGTTTTGCTGCCGACGCACTTTCTGCTATTAAATATATTAAATCTAAACAATATTTAAATGAAATACTCTTTCATCAATAACAAAAAGGTCACCATCCCCCAAACAATTTATTTGATGAAAATACATAAAATATCGATTTTATTGCTGAAAAACGATTTTCCTATGAGAATTTAACATGGGGCAAAAAGGAGGAGGCTGACCAGGAGGGTCGAAAAACGAAAACATTTTGAAATTCTAGTTCATAGATACAGCTGCGTAATTTGGATTTCAAAAAGTTTACATGACGTTACGTCACACAACGTGACGTAAAAACGCGGAAAACATATCAGTGTGTAACTATTCATACGCACAACACAATTATTTTGCTTAAAATCTAAAACAAGATGCTTATATAGCCGCCGTGGAAGTGTAATAAATAGGATATTCCATCGTGCATGTTTGAACAGCGGAAATAATACACTCGTAATAGTAGGTTAGTGCATGTTTGAATAGCGGAAATAATACATTCGTAATAGTAGTCCGTGCAAGCAACTCGTTCTCGCTACGCTCACTCTTTGCTTACGCGCGTATCACCCTCCATAATACTATGGTGGCTCGTTAGGGACATTTCGTCTCTTCGTGGCGACGGAACGACGATTAGCGTGGCGAAGAAACGAGGAAACGAAGTTTAATTATTTAACTTCGTCTTTAAGCCAAGCTAATTATCGTCACTTCGCCCGAAGGATCGATACTTATCACCATATTAGGTCGCGTAAATTTACGCCTCGCAAATTAGCGCCTCTTAATCTTCGTTTCTTCGTTTCGTCGCCACGCTTTTTAAGCCTACATGACGCTAAGTATTGTTCCTTCGCCACGAAGGAACGAAGAGATGAAGTTTAGTGTTCTTAATATTTGTTTCTTCGTTTCTTCATGTCTTCGCACCGAAGAAACGATACTTATCGCCTCTTAATCTTCATCTCTTCGTTTCTTCGCCGCGAAGAAACGATGATTATCGTCAATTCGAAGGAGACGAGACAAAGATTAGCGCGTCCCGGTCACACATGCGCAGATGCGTGCTAACAAGTAGACTGCCATTGTATGAATAATTAATAATATATAAACACATTTTTGTTTATGTCTACCGTTTTAAATATGTATTGTATAAGTTAGATTACAAGAATCAGATTGGATATCAAATTGCATGCGCATGAAATTAATTTCTACTTTCGGTTTGGGGTTTCCGATTTAATTCCTAAACATGGTAAATCGAAACCGAAATTAGAAACTAATACAATTAATTTAATCGACATGCACTTTGATAACCAATTCAATTCTCTCATCTTACCTATACAGTACATATTTAAAACGGCATACATAAACAAACGGAGAAAAATACGGAAATACTATTAATTAATTATAAAATGGCAGACAGCTTGTCAGTACGGATCTGCGCATGTGCGACCGGAACGAGCTATACTTCGTCACTTCTTCGTGGCGAAGACGCGAAGGGACGTATAAACGAAAAACAGCGTGGCTACGGAACGAAGAGACGATAATTATCGTTTCTTCGTGACGAAGAAACGAATAAACGAAGGAACGAAGATTAAGAATACTAAACTTCGTCTCTTGAATTCGTTCCTTTGTGGCGAAGAGAAGGAACGATAATTACATGTAGCGTCATGTAGTGTAAAACAGCGTGGCGACGAAAAGAAGAAATGAAGATTAAGGGGCGTTAATTTGCGAGGCGTAAATTACGCGGCGAAAATTATCGACATTATTTGGCGGTAATTATCGTCCCTTCGGGGCGAAGTGACGATAATTAGCGTGACGAAAAGACGAAGTTTAATTATAAACTTCGTTTCTTCGCCACGCTAATCTTCGCTTCGTCGCCACGAAGAAACAAAGAGACGAAATGTTCCTAACAATCCACCACATAAAACAGAGCCGCCTATTACTGGACTAGTCATTGATCAGATACGATACATATACTGATTTTATAACGAACTATTTTTGCAATAAAAACAACTAACAGACACCGATAATCCTTCTCGCACGATTTCCACCCACCCCTCTGGTATACGCATTCTCTCAACGAAATGACGTGACTGCTTTGATACCGTAGTTCAGTCCGTGATTTCTGTGACATACACACCCCTTTGATCTCATATATTATTACCAGAATGCTTAATAACTGTGATGCCATGATAAACTGGTTAGATGTGGTCGCGATCTGCGCAGACCCAACATTAACGTGTGCATATATTTGACAATGTCACATCGTTTTCTATTTAGTGTCGTCCATCGTTTATTCTTTCAAAATTTTTAAACTGTGACTCCGGCGCCAGGTTCTGACTGCAAGACTGAGAAAATTGACAGGAACTGCAATTGCTAATGTATTACTAAGGTCATATTTACCATGATGGTGTTGCGTACGTCTAAATGCAAATATTTAACTTCTATTATTCGCCCATTTCATGTCAGATACAATTTCACCTGTATCAAAAGTTTTCTATTTTCGTTATTTGTAAATTAAAATATATGCTGTTACCACTCAGTTGAACCGTCTCGGCGAGACGGTTCATCTGAGTGGTGACAACATATATTTTAGTGGAAAATACGAAAAATAAATTCAATGAAAAATATGTGAATAGTCATCATGAAATTGGTTAAAGGCATTCTGTCTCAGCTCACGTCTGAGATATTAATTCAAGCAAACTCGCCAATTTATTTGATCATAGTGTTTGATTGTGTGTTTTATTCGACTACATACCACACAGACTGTGATAAACAGGGGAGATAATTTGGTAAAGCAATTCCGCTGTTATTGTACGAGGACAATAGTTTGTGAAATATGAAACGTTGTCGTTGTGAAATTATACTTATTTACCACTGTAAAACTATTGTTCTATTCTAGACACTAGTTGAACATGTAACATTAAAGATGCATGCCCACTTAGTAGGCACATACTGTTCTTTATATGAATTAAATAAGTGTCACTCATGATTCCACCAGTTCTAAAAATTACGAGTGGCCGCAATACAGATATAATCATTTAGGAATATTTATTTTATTGATAGTGACGCGCCTTGGTATCAGGCTATTTTCATATGCAAATGAGGCACGGTATTTTTTAATTATTTATACTAATTCATAGCGTCACCTGAACAAAAAACATATTTTCGACAGATTATAAAGTATGATAATTGCACATCAAAAACTTAATACAGAGTATAAATAGTAATGTCCGTTAACATTTTTAAGGAAACACGGTTATCGCCCCTGATATCAGTGTGAAAAGTTACGTTTGATATAAAATGTATGATAATGCTAATCAATACGTGGTGTGTGAATGAATGATTATTTTGTCAGAAAATGTCTCAGATGATGTCTCTGATATAAAGAACATGTTGTGCCTACTGAGTGGGCATGTACCTTTAACATTATTAAATACATAATAAGTCAATACAAGATATTATTCATTCCCATAAAATTAAATTAGTAACCATTGAATGCATAAAAGACTAACGTTCGCAGCTCCTCTATTTGTTGCTCAGTACATTATAGGAATGAATGGCCTTTCTGTGGAGTTTATCGGGGTATAAACTTGGAAAAGTCGCGGGAATACTGGACGAAGCGATACAAAATTTTGTTAAGGCCTCGTCCAGTATTCCCGCGACTTTTCCAAGTTTATATCCCCGATAAATTAACAAAAAGGCCATTCATTCCTTATAATTCCAGCATTTGAAATAAATTAATTAAGAAAATGTGTTTATTTTCCGTTTTCTTAAGAATTATTTTAACTGCGCCTCACGGTTACGGAAAGTAGTTCGGCGTGGGAGTTTACTGGGATATAAATTTTGGACAGAGACTTGCTACGGGCCAATCAAATGTTAGGGAATTGTGTAAATATTTTTGTGCTGGAATTATTGTATTATAACGACTTTCTTTTCCAAATCCCATTAATAGGCTACGCAATTGGATTCACAAATTTGATGCACATCTACAATTAAAACAATGTTTTATTAACATGTATCATCACAGTCTGTGCTTATCTGAGATACCGTGCCTTTAATCAGGAACCTAACCTACAGAAAGCCCATTTCTCCAGGCGTGACATGTTTATGCGAGCGCTAGCGAAGAATTATACAACCAACATCCAAATTTGAGGTCTGACCGATTTTATGCAAATGAGCATATGTCGGTCGCAGCACATATTTTGGGTTGAACGTTTTAAAAACACGGCCATAAACTAGTTCCAACAGCTTGATCGCATTTTAACCGCCATATTCGATTATTCGCGATTCGTAACTCCATGGTTCGGAGCACGAATAGAATATTCGGTTTCAGTTACCATTCTGTTGTTGTTGTTTTTGTCGTTGGTGTGAGATTCCCGCGCTTATTTTTCGCGAAACGCTTTCCACTCTATATTAATTATTAGTATATTTGTAATCCATAAACACATCCTGTGATGCATTTCAGGACATTCACTCCTATGATTAAGAATAGGCGTGACGATATCTTTGATTTCACAACTTTGTTAATATATAAAGTAAATGCCTATATTGTTTGTCCACGATCAGTGAGGTCACGAAGTATGTGAGAACTATCTAAGGCTTTATGTGTCAACAGACGAACTAGGTCTTAGTCTGACTTGATTCCAACCACTTGAGCTTATCACGTAAATAACGCCCGAACTATTTTTACAGTGTGTCTGTTATATCATATGTGGCTGAGACTGGAGATATGGGGCTTATGGAGTATGCGACCAGTGTAGACCCTGATCGGCCTATGCATACGCACAGTCTGGTCAGGATCTTCACTGTTCACCATTATATCAATGAAAACACCCGTCATGCATTATAGATCGCTATCAGGCTACACTGGTCACACATGCCATAAGCCCCATTTCACCAGTTACAGCCACAAATGTGTTTGCTGATGTGTCTGTACGGGACAGAGCCCCGCAGGGGACGTATAATTCTTTTTTTATTAATTCGTTCCCACGAAATAACAATTCGTTCCCTCGATTTAACAATTCGTTCCCACAAAATAGCAATTCGTTCCCATGGGAACGAATTGTTGTATCGTGGGAACGAATTGTTAATTCGAGGGAACGAATTGTTAAATGGAGGGAACGAATTGTTATTTTGTAGGAACGAATAATAAAAAAATCCATGTTGCCTGCGGGGCTCCTTAGTACTGTCGTACTTAAATACAAATACAGAATTGTTCAAAATTAAGGCATGCTGTTATAAAATAGACGATAATGCTTTTTTTATGAATTACATGTATAACAAATATCATAATACAATATATTTATTCTACCAGTTTTCGGAAAATATGTTCAGACTTTTATATTTGTGAAGAAAGTGTAATTAAGGCAGTAATTTGAGAAATTGGGCTTATGGGGTTTGCGACCAATGTAGACGCAGATCAGCCTGCGAATCCGCGCCGTCTGATAAGGTCATTCGCCGTTTGCCGTTCAATAAATCACATGTCCTGCTACTAGCAAATAGTGTATATCCATATCACAGTGAAGGAATCTGCTAGACGATCAGGATCTAGACTGACCAGAAATGCCATAAGTCCCATTTCTCCAGTCAGGGCCTCGCTTGAGTTTGCCAGTGCAGCCTCAGGTCAAATAATACTAGATACACAACCGCCTGCGCTAATCTTGCCAATGTTTCTTTATTTCAAATTAAAATACTTGAATATTGCGCTTGAAGTCAAGCAGCTTGATTAGCTGAGCCTGAGCTGTGCTAATCAAGCACCTTGATTGATTGAACCTGAGCTGTGTTACAGTTCAGGTTCAGCCAATCAAAGTGCTTGATTGCGAGTTAACATTGTCATTACATGTTCAGAAACGTTGATAATCTGGGCAAGATTAACTCAGGCGGTGGTGTATGCCGTCAGGACGACACGTGGTGGGGATGTTATAATTAAATTGTGTAGACGTATGTCCGTCTGTCCGCTTTATTGTTACATATTCCATGTCCGGTGAACTGCTTCGATGTAGTTGCAGCAGTTCCTCTCTACACTTGGTATACTCAGGTACATAGCTACTGCATGGGGACCGTTTCACTAAACTTCGTACGACTAAAATATTCGTAATTGCAAAACTGTGATAGTCTGTAAAGTTCACATTAACAATGTTTTCTTGTAAACAATTATTGGATTTACATGTATTGAGTATATGCAGCCTATGCTCAATAAATGTAAATCCATCAATTGAAATATACAGACGATCATAAATTTGCACTTACGAACATTTTAGTCGCAGGAAGTTTAGTGAAACGGGCCCCTGAACTATATTTACATCTCTGGTATACCGGCCAACCAACCAAACAGTAAATCTTGCAATCTACTCCCGTACCGACCGTAGCAATCTGCTACGGACGGTACGGTAGTACATTGCAAAAGTTACTGTTCGCAACTATTCGCTCCCGGAGTTAAAGCACAGAAGAACCTTGATTGTCCAGGGAACTACATCTGCATTTCATTTTCAGCCGATCATCATCAACTGTCGAGTGGCGGAATTCGTAGCACAAAATGAGTATACTGCGTCCGGAGTTACGTCCCTTTTGAAACTCCAATAAAACACTAGAGAACTACTCAACAGATTCTCTTCATAATTGGTATCATTGACAGCAACCAAATGGGAAAATGCATAACGTAAAAGAAAATTTGCTCTGTATTTAATCTATAAGAAATTGGCCCTATTTTACATATAGCTACAGTTTAAATCCCATCCTTTCGACACGTTGCGTTATTTCCAGGCAGCATTAATTTAACCACTGTCGCTTCTATGATTTAATTTGCGTAGTTACAATAATTACTGTATGCATAGGCACATAGGCTATGCATATAATTGAGCATTAACGTAGAATGTTGTGCAATTCTAATGAATATGTCAATTGTATTAGGTATGCATGTGTTGTTCATTTTCGTCAATAGTGAAGTAATAACCGCTGTCGACATATGACCTCATTACGTTAAACTTGATTTACTACCACTTTCACAGCTATTGAGCAATAGACTTACAAGCATTAGAGCATGTGCTCTAATGCTTGTAAGTCTATTGATCAATAGCTGTATTTTCGATAAAAATGAACTTGTGTTCTGTAAATACCATCGAATTTATTTTAGTTACGGTCTGTTGCAATTCAACCTTTGTAAACATGTACATGCACATTGTAGTTGGGACATTTTTCTTAAACAGGTTGATGTAGGCTGACTATTTTATACAGAACCAATCAATTTCGTTAAAGCATATTTTGTCATCAATACATATGAGATGTGACTTTCGTGACAACACGGTTGTTTTTACACGGTTGTCACCAGCATAGCTCCTGCTCCACTAGCTCACTCTTGAAGCCTGGTAAGTGTATACACTTGATTGTTTATTGGACATAATGGTGACAGTACAGAGCATGATCAGACTGCGTCGATACTCGGTCTGATCAATGCCGAGTATATGGGCCATTCGAAACAACTTACCACACCCACCTATTTTTGTAGACTATGTGAATGGGTTGTTTTTGAAAAAAACAACACATTTACTGGATACCATGTCTAAATTGTCCACTATGTGCCTACACTGGTTGCAATATTGAACACCTAGTCCCCCATGTGTTTTCACTTTGTTGTAGGAGTACCATAAAAGAACATATTACCTATTGAAACCCTGAAACGTCAATATCGTTTAAAATTAACAAGTTTAATAATTGGTAGCAATTATCGAATTGTAATGGTTCTCAAATGTGGCTAAGACTTGAGAACTTGAGATCATGGGTTTTGCGAACAGGGTAGATCCAGATCAGCCAGATCTTGCATCCGCACAGTCTGATCAGGATCTGCACTGTCCGCCATTCCGTCAATGAAGCACGCGCCATGCTTCGAACATGCAGTATAGTTCGTGTTCAGACTGCATGAGAGTGCTATTTGATCAGGAGCTACACTGGTCACAAATCCCATAAGCCTATTTTCTCCAGTCACAGCCACAAATAATCAGCACAGTGGTACGTTTATTTTTGGAATAATTAAACAGGGCGAGTGTACAAATTTCCGAAGTAATGCAAGACGAATCAGTAGGTTTCGGCCGTATCAAATTATGATCGTACTTATTCGTTCGGCGTAGCATACATTCGTAACTAAATGTGCCAGTGATTTTTAACCTTTTCGGAGCTGTGGTAAACATTTATGCGAAATTCCAGCAGTTTGATTGGCTAGGTCTGCATTCCAAAACTCCATGGCGACCAACTACTCCAGTTGCCATATGTTGTTTGTTTCAATATTACCTTGTCATGTCTGTCGCCAGATCGGACAGGTGGGATTCCTCCAACTGATCCGGTTTCCTCCTACATTGCTGTCAAATCATGTTGTAAATTATTATAAAGTGCTGTCAAAGCATGTTTTTGATGATAAAAATGGAAAATAAAAAACAGCAGACGATAAACAATAAGATAGCGGTCTAAGGGTAAATTGAGGGAAATATAAAACAAAGCAGCGGATGTTAACATTTAGTCAATGTAGCATTTAGTCAATGTAGCATAATTGTATTTGTGTTAAGTATTGTAATGGTAGTCGGATACTGATTGGATAAAATCATATCCAACTTTCGCGGCCATCGTACCTGGACAAAATCCGTAGTGACCACATGGTCAATTTCAGCTGACCAATACGTGATGGTCAGTCGGAAATTTCCGTGATATCGGCTTTTTCCGTAATCTCTCGGAAATCTACAGGTGTCACGTGATGTACGTAATTTTATCGATATGTAAATCGATAATCCATGTACATGTAGTGTGGCGATTCCACCATTGACCACTGTGATATTATTTCTAACCATATCAAATAAAGATGAAATTATATTAAGTATTGCAAGTTGCAATTATGTCAAAGTTAATCAAATAAGACAAAGTCTATGCTGAAATTACAAATTCTGTTTAGTCTGTAGAAAATAATTCTACCCTGGTTGTACAAATAAAGTTCAAGGAAGTTTAGTTTGCAGTAATAATCGTTAAATCGCCTAAATAATTACAGATGACCGATGTACTCATTATATATATTCTCAGACTGGCGAACTTTTTTTAACTTAATATTTCGGGCAATATACATGTAGCCTAATGCAAAACATCGATTGAAACCAGTGTATACCTAGATCAAGCTGCGCATCCGCACATTCTGAACGGGGTCTACCCTGGTTGTACAAATATAATTCAATGAGGTTTAGTTTAGTTTGCCGTTTATAATTCCCGTGTATGTAAAAAGGGAACGTTAATTATTTCTAACCATATCAAATAAAGATGAAATTATATTAAGTATTGCAAGTTGCAATTGTGTCAAAGATAATCAAATGAGACAAAAGTATATGCTGAACTTACAAATCAGTAGAATATGTTTGCCGTACTTCAAATTTAAGAGAAACACTTTTTATTAGGGTCTCATAATTTAACGCCCAAATCTGGTAATAAAACAGAGCAATATAGGCCAGCTCAGCTTTATCAACCAGCGTTAGTACATTTGTAAACTAACGTAGTCTGACCAAGATTTATAATTCCCGTGGACGTAAAAAGGGAATTACGTTAATTATTTCTAACCATATCAAATAAAGATGAACTTATATTAAGTACAGTAGAAAATTGATCTCTCGAACAGGTCTCAAATCTCGACTGAGAATATATATTTGTATTTTAATTTTGTGCTCACAATTTTATAATGTTTTAATATCAAAATAGCTATCAACTGATAGACACTTTATACCAACAATAAAACTGTGCGTATTTTTTATAATACATGTATATACTGGAAAAACGGGACTTCTAACAAGCGTTATTAGACTACAGGATCGTGCTATTTGATCAGGATCTACTATGGTCACAAATACCATAGGCCCCATTTTCCCAGTAACATGACACATAAGTATACCAAGCAAGTCAATTTGACTTCCAAAACTTGTAAGTTCTCTTTTGTTTACCAGTGGCCAACATAGCCAGTCCAAACAACAAGTAGCGCATGCACATGCAAACCAACATGGTTGGCATATTGACTTCCTCACCCATCAGTTAACTAATACTGGTCGGCGTTTGAAATGTTTCAATTTAATCAACATATATATGGATAAATCACTAACAACATCGATGGTATCCCAAGGATTTTAATTTTAACGTTGAAATAAAACATTATTAGGCAAACATATTTTATGTGGGATTTGCAAACAGGGCACGTTTTCTCGTGCACCTGTCCCCATTTGGAGAAGCGTAATATTGATTTTTTAGCTGACAATATACAAGGTTTTTCACAGGCCAACAATTGGACGCTGATGTGTAAGTGTGATTTATCTTGAGGTTTATCTTGAGGTATAACATTTAAAATATACAAATATTATTTAAGGAGTACCGATATGATATATTTAAATCCCGTTAATATTGCCCTGAATTTAACGTAATAAAACAATATAGGATAGTTTATCAAGAGAAACGAGCGATATACAGATTTTCAACCAGGTTATAATTCCAGCCCAAAAATATTTACACAATTCCCTAACATTTGATTGGTCCGTAGCAAGTCCCTGTCCAAAATTTATATCCCAGTAAACTCCCACGCCGAACTACTTTCCGTAACCGTCAGGCGCAGTTAAAATAATTCTTAAGAAAACGGAAAATAAACACATTTTCTTGATGAATTTATTTCAAATGCTGGAATTATAAGATAGTTTACCTTCCGGCCTTCGTCCAGTATTTTCCGTAACCGTCAGGCGCAGTTAAAATAATTCTTAAGAAAACGGAAAATAAACACATTTTCTTGATGAATTTATTTCAAATGCTGGAATTATAAGATAGTTTACCTTCCGGCCTTCGTCCAGTATTCCCGCGACTTTTCCAAGTTTATACCCCGATAAATTCCACAAAAAGGCCATTCATTCCTATAGAAAATCTGTATATCGCTCGTTTCTCTCGATAAACTATCCTATAATTTCATAATGCATAGTTTATAATGTAGACAAAAAAAGTAAATTATGATTATCATGTTACCGATACTTATTTATAGCTGTATGCTGAACACAGAATAACAAGTGCAAATTATATAAATTACTTCTAGCTGCAATATTGACAATTACATAATTGCGAAAAATATTGTATTATGCTCCATAAAGGTACACAATGAGCTGTAATAAATCAACAAAAAATGTATGCTGTTTTGTAATCACTGTAATGTACATGAACACGAGTCTGATCAGGGTTTGCGTTGTTCGCATAATATCCATACCGACCTTCATTGGACCTAAGGTGAATAACGCTTGACAGGGACGGTAAAGTGCTTACAAAAAGAACATAATTATGTTTAGAAACCAGCAAAAAGTTAGAGAAATAAAATTTCCAAGAAGATAATAAATGCCTCGAAAGGCCTATTATTCCTCCAACAGGAGGAACGTTTGTGTTGTCATGGCAATTTTAGTTCTCTAACTTTATGCTGGTTTCTAAACATAATTAATATTTTTAACCACTTTACCATCCCGGCTACGCGTTATTTACATGTATATAATTCCAGCACAAAAATATTTACACAATTCCCTAACATTTGATTGGCTCGTAGCAAGTCTCTGTCCAAAATTTATATCCCAGTAAACTCCACGCCGAACTACTTTCCGTAACCGTCAGGCGCAGTTAAAATAATTCTTAAGAAAACGGAAAATAAACACATTTTATTGATGAATTTATTTCAAATGCTGGAATTATAAGGAATGAATGGCCTTTTTGTGGAATTTATCGGGGATGTAAACTTGGAAAAGTCACGGGAATACTGGACGAGGCCTTCCGGCCTTCGTCCAGTATTCCCGCGACTTTTCCAAGTTTATACCCCGATAAATTCCACAAAAAGGCCATTCATTCCTATAATGTGTATTTGACTGGCTATTTGCATCGTCTCTGTAGGACAATTCAAATCATTAGATTTACATACAATGTACGTATGGGTAATTCTATTATACATGTTGAAAATAAGAAACTAATTGAAGGGGTCAGTGGAAGGCCTCTTCAACTATATTAATACGTCAGCATAAATGCCCCAGATATGTGGTTCCCTTGTTCTGTTTCCCGCTCCATTCATGATTTTCTCATAATGGGATTGAACATCAAAACAAAACTACACAACTATAGAGTATTCAGCTGTTTATGTTTAAAGGTACATGCCCACTCAGTAGCTACAAAATGTTCTTTACGTCAGAGACATCATCTGGGACATTTCCTGGCAAAATAAACATTCATGCACTATTATCCCACGTATTGATTGGCATTATTATACATTTTATATCAGATGTAAATTTACACACTGATATCAGGGGCGATAACCGTGTTTCATTAAAATGTTAACGAACATTACTATTTAATCTCTGTATTTATTTTATGATGTGCAATGATCATACTGTCGAAAATATTATTTTTTCAGGTGACGCATTTAATTAGTATAAATAATTAAAAAATATCATGCCTCATTTGCATATGAAAATAGCCTGATACCACCAAGCGTCACTATCTATTACTCAATGATTATATCTGTATAGCGGGCACTTGTAATGTTTAAAACTGGTGGAATAGTCACACAGTTATACACTTATTTAATTCATATAAAGAACATTTTGGGCTTACTGAGTGGGCATGTACCTTTAATATAGTATTGCAATCGTGATTTGATTAATATGCCCGGTATTTACTTTTCCAGATAGGTCAAATAACCAAAAAGCAGATGCACTGTAACTAACTACATGTATATGAAAATCGTATAATTCTGACAATGACTGACACAAATAATAAAACTATTCTACGATCAGGACTTGGTGTTCAACAAAAATAAACGGAAACAATGTTTCCAAACTCGATACATGTTTTGTTCTTGTTTTGTTTTGGCATTCGCAAAGCCAGACTGAACACGGGAAATACAAATGATAGGTTCCTTTACACAACATTTTGAATTAAATGTTGACAAAAAAGCATTACTTTCCGAACAAATATCTTAATTGTTTCGTCAACAAAATCCGGATCTGTGTCAGAAGAGGGGTGTTTTATTTTGGGCTGACGGTATTTATGGTGACATCGGGGTTTTTATGTCGCTATCAGCATTAGTCATATGTCAACCTGTTTTATCCATCAAGAGTGTTGTAATTTGGTGACATTTGAACACGTTGAATCCGTGTGGGGTATGTATGCATACCGAAACAAAACGTCCCTATGATGATGCTGAATATTTGTATGGGAAAAGGCATCTTGCGGTATATGCGACGAACGTATGCAGTCAGCCGCGCAGTCTGATCTGGGCATACGTTCGTCGATATTCAGCAAATCTAGCGATGCTTATTGTCGTTGAATGGTAATTTTTGTTCAGTCTGTTGACTGTGTTATTGTCGTTGAATGGTGATTTTTGTTCAGTCTGTGGACTGTGTTATGAGTATAGTGATGGGCGGTATTTACAACGGTGGTATCCGTGGCTGCGACTAGAGAAATGGGGCTGTACGATCTTGTACGATCTAACCTAATGGCCGTGGGATTTGTGACCAGTGTAGCTTATGATCAAATATCACACCCCTATAGTCTGATAACGACCCGCATTGCTTGTTAGAAGTATGGCAGGTGTTTCAATGATGGAATGACGAACAGTGCAGATCCTGATCGGACTGTGTGGATGCACAGGCTGATCGGTATCTACACTGGTCGTAAAACACACATACCCCATTTCTCAAGTCACAGCCATTTTTGGACCATTTTCTCATATGACGGCACATTTGTGGTCTATATCAGCATTGTGCAAATTAGGATGTTGGATTGGTGTACTATATACAGTGGGGTCAGCGTGTAAGTGCACACACGAACGAACACGACTGGTTGGAACCAACCTGTCGTGTTCGTTCGTGTGTGCACTTACACGCCGACCCCACTGTAGTCACTGTCTTTCAGATATGCGCAGAAAGTGATGAAACAATAAACTGCATGTAATTTAATTTTAGATTTATATCGTATTTCTGAACCTAATTGTACATATCATGAGTCGCCAAAACAAATTCGGGGTATATGCGTTGTTGTACACCTCTGTGATTCATACCTGTCTCCTTCATGTCAATTATGGAGCTACTGAGTATGTGATCACTGTAGTCCCAGCTCAGCCTGAAATTTAGCACATTCTGATTACAGGTGGATAACGATGGTGTGAAACATTCATAATTATGCTTAGAAACGATCAGAAAGTCATTTACACATCCCGGCGTTGAGCCCACATAAATTGTCAAGGCCAATGGCTGTTGTCCGTTCTCTTTCCAACGTTGGTTGGCTGTTGCTTTGCAGTCAGAATGGATGCATTACATCTAGGAGGTTGTGGGGCGGTTAATATAACTTAGTAATTTACTTAACTTCCTAGCTCATATTGTTCGTGATTTACTAATATATAGCTTATATTTACGGTGGAAATTGGCTCAAATAATCTTCCATACCCGGCTCTTCGGGTGAAGTTATGTCGCTATATATAGCCAGAACCACGCCCTAGAATAGCAGCATTATCGGGGTATTAACACCCTGGTGACGACAATGTTTGGGATGACCGCACAAATCCGTCCTATGTGAAGTTTATCACTTCAACTCCACATGTCATACCATCAAATTTGGTATCGAGCCGTCTCATCAGGATCTGCAGTATTTGTACACATTATTATGCAAAAATAAAATAGTGAGATGTTCCTTTTCTATCATGGAATCTTCCAACATAACGTTTGAACGGTCTATTTACGATATTAAGGTTGAAATGGTTAATATTTAGCACAAACATTCCAACATTATCTCCCAAATCCGCTTATAAACCATGGCACTTACTAGTTGACCCACACTAATGATGTGTCATCCCATAGCAATAACACAATTATTAAACATCATGAAAATACGCTCGTACATTGCATACCAGTTGTTATTTATCAGGTAACCTGCCCTATTTTGGCCGAATACGTACTGAGTGACTGATAACATACTGTTGTATCAGGCATTAACCTGATACAAACATCCAGGTTACAACGAAGTGAAAACTGACGTTTCATTGGACGGATTACGTCACGTGACGTTACCGAATGACGTCATTGTAATGACTCGACGTAAACAAGTCAGCGTTCTGTCCATAGATGACGACGTCATCTGTGGTCATTTTCGAGCATTAACGTTAGCCGATAAATAGAATACCAGGCTACTTACTGTCTTTTGATATCAAGTTTATCAGGCTAGGCTCGGAAACGGTAGGAATTCCTCGGCGAGTCTCGGAATTCCTATGTGTTGCCTAGCTTGATAAACTTGATATCAAGACACCAGCTTCGTATTCTCCATTTATGCAACACATTGAATCTTGATTTCCAGATCATAACGTAACGACAGCCATTTTTGTCGTCATCATGTGTTATACATAGGACTGTAAGGAAACGTTGGTACATGACGAATTGACACTAACAAGGTGCATGATCACGTGGTTACAACAACAACAACGTCGCCCACTCCAAAGTAAGTATTATTTTCTTTAATATGCAACGAATTTTGATGAAATGTGGCGCAGCAAACGCGTCTTCATGAGCTGCATTTGGTGGTCCAAGGAGTTCGGCACAGACTTATGTCGTTTTAGCGAAAACGCGATTTCCGTGTCGGTAGACACGGAAATTGATTCTTCGCAAAAACGACAAAATCCGTTACGTAATAAGGACAATATAAAAGAATGCTTACTTTGAATCAGATGGATTCTGGAAGTTTCATTGCTTGTTGTTGTTGTTGTTAGTACCACGTGATCATACACCTTGACTAAGGAAGTGATGAAATCAGTATCAGGCTGTTTGGTTACGCTGGATGCTCAGGAACTACAATTGTTAAAACACAATGAGCCCCAGTTTGAAAATGAATAGGACGTATGCTATTTTCCGTCAATAATATGGGGCGTCGACGTAATTTGCATAATTGACGTAAAACGCTATTGTCAACAATATTTCATGTGAAATAACGCATGGTCCACAATACTTAAATCTTAAAGCTGAAGCACTAATGACTACAGTGGAACCTCTCTAAACCGGACACCCTGGAAGCTCACCAGGGTGTCCGGTTTAGAGAGGTTTCACTGCATATCAGACATATAGCTACTCCAAGACATGCATGGGTGATTTGCGATCACGAACAGACATACTCAGCGGAGATGAATGTCAATGAACCTGATTACAATTAAGTAGAACTAACCTTTACGTGTTTCAGTTTTAGAGAGGTTCGACTGTACAAGCTTGACTATTATTTTTTACAAAGTCTTGGATTAAAACTCGGAGAAAATATACAAAACTGGATGGAAGTACATGCTCGTAGGAGTTCCGTTTTTGCCGAAGCTACATGTATCCAAATGTCATAAAAAGGTATTTGTTTATTTTAATGGGGGTATGCCCTATCAACCCGGTGAGAATTGCCATGTAATTCCGCATTCAGTTATATATAGGTAATAAACGGTTCACTTTGATGTTAAATTTAAATTAGGTCGCGGTCCTGTCAAAATTATATTGGCCGTTGTGTTATCTGTGACGGGAGAATTGGGTATTATCGTATTTGCGAACAATGTAGACCCTGATCAGACTGCGCATCCGCAGGGTCTGCACTGCTCGCCATTGTTCTTCTAACAAATACATTATTATATATCCATACCAGGTTAGAGTGTGTTAGAAGCAGGAATTGCTAAGCATTAAATGTGGCTCTGACTGGAGAAATGAGGCTTATGAAATTTGTGACCAGTGTAGCTCCTGATCAAACTCACACTCGTGTAACCTGGTAACGATCTAGATTGATTGTTAGAAGCATGACACGTGTTGCATGTGCCTCACAACGATCTAGTTTGTTTATTAGAAGCATGACAGACGAGCAGTGCAGATCCCGATCAGACTGTGCGGATGCACAGGCTGATCCGGATCTACACTGGTCGTAAAACCCATAATACCCATTTATCCAAATTACAGCCACACATAAGACCCCTTTCTCCTGCCACAGTCAGAATTATATTAATTTATTGACAGTAGAGGGAACCGTCTTGTTCTATTTTCTCGCGATGGTCACGTGATCATTGTAAATACACGAATATTTATATGTTATCTCCCTTGAGATAGCATTTTATGTCACGCAAATTTCTATGGGGGCAGCCATATTGTCGTGCTACGCCTAAACGTACGACCAAGAAAATAGTGCATGTGCCAACTTATCCTACGGCGTTTTGGTCTGTCTTGCTTTGTATCTAAAACTCTACATATACTATTCTCTATAGTTTTGGGATCAGTTTATCAATTAAATTCTGGAAAATACGAATCAAGACATTTCGTGCGTATGAATACAGCAGCTATTATCTTTAGTTCTCATAGTTAGGTAGCAGTGATCAGTTAGCCGCCAGTTTCGTACACTTACTTCTGGGAGTTTCAAACAGTAATTTATTCTAGAGAAAACGTATGGATGGGAATGGGTTTGCACCATCACAGTACATTTGCCTCTGGATGATGATTGAGAAAATATGCAACTTTCATACTATAGTTCGCAAGTGATCAGTTTTTGTGGAGATAACATAGTTCAGTATGTTCAGTACTTTGATTTATACGTGGATATAATACTTAGACTGAACGAAATAGACAATTCAATTTAAGAGTCGCATTTAAATTCGAATAGGGAAAAGGAAATAGCCCGGTAACATAACTACAAAAAAAACTCTTTAATTTTAAAAGAGTCACGGACGCTACCAATGACGTTTAAAACATGCTGGCGTCAACGTCAAAACATAATTGCTTTGTCGCGCCATTATGGACATCATTTGCAACGTCTCTATTTCATTTATTTGACACAATGTTGGCGTATAATACGAATACGTAATTAGGGTGATGCGGCCAGCCAATCAAATGCGCTCCAGGTGTTATTACACTTGTGTCCGGCATAACATATTTATGAAATGGGTTAAAACACGGCATAACAAGGATTTCATGTGATAAAGATTTGTTATCAGGCTACAGGATTGTGCTATTTAATCGGGAGCTATACAGTAGCCTATTTCACCAACATTCCAAAGTATACTTTTCTAGCAAAGTATACTTTGAGGGAGTAATCATTTATTTTTCCTGAAATACATTATTTCATATAGAACTAACAACTGCATATATTTGATGATCAAAAGCATGCAGAATTATTATACTGAATGTATTACATTATCACAGCCAAATTGGCTGTGATAATGTAATAAAGTCAGTATAATAAACATTAATAAATTTATCCTAAAATTTAAAATTTCTCCCTCAAAGTATACTTTGCTAGAAAAGTATACTTTGCAATTTTGATGAAATCGGCTACTGGTCACAAACCACATACGCCCATTTTGTTCAGTCACAGCCACAAGTAAATAAAGTTATAAAGTATTAAAACGCTAGCTGTCCACACCGTCCGTAGCTATGGACATATTTGAGGGGTTACGTTTCCGCAAGTAGTTAAGCTGGCGATATAAACTTATGGCATCTACTATAAAAGTAGTTATCTCGTGACTAAGCCGTAAATTGAACTCTCAATTATTTTCATTTTAATAAGCCAACCTGTATGTTCATGTAAGCAACTTCATACAAATACAAACAATAGTGTATTGTTTTGTTCCACATAGAGACTGGTGTTATCAACACTGATGTACTAGATATCCCCAAAAATAAATCCATGTTTGTTCGCATTAAAGGAACCCCACGGAGAATTATATGTATAGGACATCCCTTAACATAATAGGCTTTATCCGGGTATGTATGGTCTTCAAGCCAATCCCCAATTAACCCTTTGAACCCGAAAGCCATCTATAGCGGTTTATGCTAACAGTGCAGATCCAGATGAGCCGGCTCGTAACGAGCCGTCTCATCAGGATCTGCACTTTTTGAAAGTAATTTTCATATTTCTAAGAACAAAAACATCCCCCTTTTCATAAATGGACGAATCTGAAAATCATTTTGTGACCATTGGATTGGTCGGAACATTATCATATCACAGTCCATTCCAGTTCCTTAGGGTTGAAAGGGTTAAATATCAGCTGGGTGACAAATACTCTCTAAACCGGACACCCTGGGGTTTTCCCCAGGGTGTCCGGCTTAGAGAGGTTTCACTGTAAATCAGGAATTTGATCATTCTGAGTCATAGCTGTGTGCTATGCGATCACGAACAGGCATTATCACCTGAGATAAATTACCAAGAAACTCATCAAACATAATATTAAATGTTTTTTCTTGGCGTCCGGTTTAGAGGGATTTCACTGTATGTTTCGAGTTTGCGGTCAGTGTAGCTCATGAACAGCCAGCAGATTGATTAATATGTTCGTTTGGATACAGACATCAAGGAAGCCCCAAATCCCATTGCAATAGCGAATATTACATACCCTGATCAGCATGGAGTAGCTGATATGTGAAACTAAACTGGTCCCCTAAATTAATAATCGATGTTTGTCATATCGCCTCATATGTCACAAGGGACGTGAAAAACATTTGGGTCCAAAGTATCTGCGATCAATGTTGCCCCATATCAGAATACTACACTATTCGCTATTTACTTAATAAATTAGAATTACGGTTGAACCTCTATAAACTCTCATTTATCTCAGGTGACAATGTCTGTTCATGATCGCATAGCACACAGCTATGGCTCAGAACGATTGAATGCCTAATTTACAGCGAAACCTCTCTAAACCGGACGCTCTGGGGACCTCCCCAGGGTGTCCTGTTTAGAGAGGTTTCACTAGTAACTAGTTAGACCAGAAATTAAATTAGAGTCTATAATTATTAATTCCTCTAATCAAATATTAGATTTGTGTTCGGGGGAGGAGTGTGGTAGCTGATGAAATGGTAAGCTGTAGTAACTTTAATAAGTCCCATTTCGCTTGTCGACTTACGTTTTAGCTATTTCAATGAACGACATAACATGCCATTGTACACCTAAAATGCGTAATGGTGAGTAGTCATTAATTTCAGTTGTCGTACAATAGAAACGTAAAACCTGATATTTTCTCCATACGTGTACAAGTATTTTTATGTCTGTGTGTCAGGTACATTGTAGATTATTTAACTACCTTACACAATGTTGCATTCATATAAATATATAACGATATTTTATGAAAATTATTTTCAAATTCAAAGACACACGGACTGTTTAGCAAAATATATATATTCTCAAGAGAGACGGGGTGCGTGTGTTAGTGTGTGTCAGGGGTGGGTGGGGAAAGGGAATTCGGGTGGTGTCATGTGGTAAAATTGTGTTATAAAACTTGCCGTTGCCTATTTGTGCTAACTGTTATTTTGACAACATATTACTGTTTATATTTGTTGGTGTCATTTTGGTCTCATTATGTCTACACTGCTCATTTTCTTTTCGAATCCCCTGCCTAACCCACAGTCAAGATTTTGACATACTGTTTTATGTGTAAGAACTATACTTACATTAAAAAGTCTAGAAGCATAATATAACTTAACTAAATGGACTATTAACATGACTCATAATTATATCGTGATGCTAGACGTAAGGTGGAAAGGTACATCTCTGTGTACTTTGTATTTTAAATTTTATTTGCCGGTATTCAAGACATTTATACTTATGCAATTATTTAGCATCGTTTGATATGCTCGCGCAATTTGGTAGGTTTAAGCATGTATCTAAAAAACAATTAAATTTAACAATATTATAATATTTACAATACATGTCCTCTTATTGCTAATTTTTATTTTGCTTTTACAAATTACTTTAAGGTTTAGTTATCAACATATGTTTTGCTAAACGTTGTAAGGCTGAATTTGCTTCGATTATTTTTTAAACTCCATTAAGTTGGCCGTGAATTCCGTGAAGTACACCCCGTCTAGGTAAATATTGAACTTGTAATATTTCAATGGAAATACAAACACGTTATTAAATTAACTGTACCGTGCGACAGTGCATACATGCATGTTATATATGATACCACCGCGTGCAGCACAATAATAGAAACACGAATACACTCAGTTCTTGTATCGGGTCGCATAGGGTTAGCCATGCGGTGTTTCGGTCACTTATTATCCTCCCGCCGATAGGCAAGGGATATAGCGTTAGTCCATATGCGTGCGCGCGTACATGCGTACGTTAGAAACTTTTCAATAACTTCACCGATTTTGATAATATTTGGCCAGACTGTGTGTCTATGGATGATACTTTGTTTTGCATACGACCCACGTCCGACCTCTCAAGGTCAAGGTCACTGAGGACTTATGTTCGCCTTGTTTGTAAGGCAAATGCGTTAACGTTTTGTATGTTTTGTTTTGTTAATTACCAAGGCTGCCAGCGAGGAGATTAGCTTCGTAATAACGATGGCATTGTTGGTTGAGCAACAGTCCGATATCAAAGACACGAATATAGAGAATAGTAGGTTAGTGCCGTGAATGGGAAAAAATATCTGGCAAGGCTTAGGAAACGGGATGGGCGAGTGCTCATCTGCTTGAAGTACAGTGGGACGTCTCTAAGCCGGACACGTGTCCGGTTTAGAGAGGTTCCGCTGTACATGTATATCATCACCTCCCAATATTGTATGTCTAATTCCCTCACATGTGGAGTTACTTGCTGTCTAATTCCTCGTGTATCCCACCCCGTCCACAAAGGTCCTCTGTGTCTACACGATATATATATACGGCGATATAGAGAATAGTAGGTTAGTGCCGTGAATGGGAAAACAATATCTGGCAAGGCTCAGGAAACGGGATGGGCGAGGCTCTGCCGAGCACATCCCGTTTGCGTGCCGCGCCAGATATTTTTCCCATTCACGGCACTAACCTACTATTCTATTTATCCCGTTAACACCTACAAATGGCTTTCAAATGCACCGCACATATTCATCCGCAGTGATTAGGTCGTATTGACAGGATATAAACAATGTTTCACGGCACCGTGTTTCACGGCACATACGCACTGTGCTGACGGGATAAATTCTTATTGTTAGCCACGTGGTTTTCGGTCACTTATTGTTTGAGCAACAGTCCGATGCGGCTAGAAACATTTATGTTTAGAGTATCAGAGAGAATATGGAAAGCAAAATAGTGATTGTATTTAGATCTCCCAGGGTGTCCAGTTTAGAGGTGTTTCACTGAACATCACGATTCAATTCCAACAATATTGACAATATTATATTTACGAAAAGTGTAGACCCATATTAAGCCTCCGCATCCGCGCAGTCTGACCATGGTAGACAATGGTTGTAAATAAGCGAAACAAGTACTTCATATAAAACCGTCTTGCTGGAAGTAACTACACTAAATTTACTAATATTATTATTATAGGAATGAATGGCCTTTTTGTGGAATTTATTGGGGTATAAACTTGGAAAAGTCGCGGGAATACTGAACGAAGGCCGGAAGACCTTCGTCCAGTATTCCCGCGACTTTTCCAAGTTTATATCCCCGATAAATTCAACAAAAAGGCCATTCATTCCTTATAATTCCAGCATTTGAAATAAATTCATCAAGAAAATGTGTTTATTTTCCGTTTTCTTAAGAATTATTTTAACTGCGCCTCATGGTTACGGAAAGTAGTTAGGCGTGGGAGTTTACTGGGATATACATTTTGGACAGAGACTTGCTAAGGGTCAATCAAATGTTAGGGATTTGTGTAAATATTTTTGTGCTGGAATTATTAGGCCATACAAAAGTACTTTGGTTCTCAGACACGGGGTTCTCGGAATGTGACGCGGGAGGGCGGGTTTAAAAAAAAAAATATATTGTTTTTTTTTTAGATGTTCGATTCTGATTTTTTCATATATGCACATATGTTTCATAAAGTTACGATAACCTCACCAGACTTTCGTCAGACATGATTGGATTTAACATACTTTTGCATGGTAGTGTTTTTTTTATTGATCATGAGACGAATTTACAGCACGATTTTATTTCTCCATGGCGATAACATGCTCGACGGGCAGGGATTGTTCTGACGCGGCTATATATATCCGAGAACCAAAATGCATATTTTATGGCCTTATAAATGTGGCCATGACCTGATTTGTTTTTATCAACTCGTGTCAGAATGACCCGTTGAAAGTACATTCACTATCAATATATTAAGCGCCCATCATTGATAAAAGCTTAAGTATCATGTCACGATGGGCATGGTACGTCACGGGCACCTATCTGGATGGGGTGCACTAATTTACTCATGTTTTTTTCTCTCGATATAACTAACAAAGGGCTAAATTTACGAGTACGGCGACATCGGCAGGAGTTGTTATTCCATTCCCCGGGGTATCTGCGCTATGCCTCATCTGAATCGCCACAATAGTTGCCGATCTATTAAATAAAGTATGGCTGGAAGTGGAGTATTGTTCTTACCTGATTCAGTACACCCCATCCAAATAGCAGGTGCCCGTGACGTACTATATCCAATGTGAATATTGTATTGTATCAGACATATGGAAACGTACGTACACGGACCGCAGGCATTATACTGTATACGCTAATTAATGCAATCAATAACTACAGCTGAAATTGCGGATGTGACAGGAAAAATGGAGCTTATGGGATTTGTGACCAGTATAGCTCCTGATCAAATAGCACATTCCTGTAGCCAGATAACAATCTATATTCCTTGTTAGAAGCATGACGGGTGTTTCATTGATGAAATCACGAACAGTGCAGATCCTGATCAGACTGTGTGGATGCACAGGCTGATATGGATCTACACTGGTCGCAAAACCCATAAGCCCCATTTATCCAGTCAGAGCCAGTATTATGTAGTGTAATATGAAAGGATTTCTATGAATTTCTCTTGATAAATGCAGCCACCTGTTATTTGATACAATCGCAAATAGCAAATGCATAAATGGTCCATAACTGCCGCATTGTGCCATTGATAAAAGCAAGCCATTCCCTGACAACCAGGGCCCAGTTGCTCAAAACCTCTGTTAGCTTAACATACTGTTAAATCCTTAGCAATGATAAGGATTTAACAGTCTGTTAAGCTAACAGAAGCTTTGAGCAACCGGGCCCTGAATGTATTGGCAAAGAATAAATGCCTGTAAACGGAATTAACACTATATCGAGTCTGTAATGTATACTCAACCAAAATAGAAACGTATTCTATATTATACTGGACATTTGAAACCTGTATTTAACAAAATACTACTACTTTATTGCATTAAATGGGCAGAGTATTAACACGATGTATTACAATTAAATACACTAGTAATACATTTATAAATGAGACCACTACAGGAAACAGTTTGGTAATCAGTACATCTTCAATGTATGATGTTGTACTTATGTAATGAATACAATCTAACATTTGTGTTTCATTAATATGATAATGACATGTATTAAACGATTTCATAAGAAACGAGACTATATGTGAACAACTTACTAAATGTTTGTTTTTCACTGATATATTTCACTATCCATTATCTCCAAATAATACGTATGTTCATGATTGCAAAACACAATCCCCACCTCTGGTCTTTCAGTTGTTTCCTGTCTAATTCCTGGAAAGCTGGAAGACAATTCCAGTCAAGTACCATGCCACCTGGATGAACTTAGCCGGGGTAGTTTACCTAAATTACAGCGGAACCTCTCTAAACCGGGCACCCTGGGGATCCACCAGGGTGCCCGGTTTCGCGAGGTTTCACTGTATTTTCACCAATACATATGATTCAGGGGCGCGTTTCACTAAACTTCGTACGACTAAAATGTTCGTAAGTGCAACATTATGTTTTCACATTAACAATATTTTCTTGAAAACAATTATTGGATTTACATTTATTGAGCATAGGCTGCATATGCTCAATAAATGAACATTTTAGTCGTACGAAGTTTAGTGAAACGGCCCCCTGTTGTCTGACGGCCCCCTGAATCTGGCGATTCAAAGGAAAGTTTGACTGACTCTTGGATAACAATCAACAACAATGGAAACTAAAGGCTATACATGATAATATAATTATAATATGCAAACCATGATATACATACAGGTAACACACAATATGAAGAAGCGTCATGACAAAACGGGCTGTATTTCACGTTTTTTTTACTGATGTCGCTCTATTTCAGCTACGCATACTCGTGTAAGATGACGGGTGTTCATTAGAAACATCCGAAATAATTACATGTGCATGTAAATGTTTAAGCAGAGTAGATAGCGATAACATATCGATGCGCAGGCTGACCCAGGATGACATTGAGCACGCTTATTCACACATTTTTGCCCATTTTCGCATTATGACTGATATATTCAGTTAGCCACGATATATCTGACAAAACGGGGCTTATTTCTTTTCTGATCAATGTAGATCCTGATCATCATGTGCAATCATGCAGTCTTATATCTAGTATATGGTACAGTGGCGGATCCAGGATTTCGCCAAGTCGAAATTCGAATGACGAATTTTCAGTATAATTATACTCCTTCATTTGATAAGGTACGTTGTGGCAATATCTTCTGAATTTGCTCTTTATAATATTTGGACTGATAAATCACCCTTATTTGACAGTGCTTGCTGTTCTTTTTTTTGTTTACGGAATCAGACAGCTTCTCAATTGCAAAACAAATTCTGGAATCCTGAAAGGTGGGCCCGGGCCCTGAATCCGCCACTGTGGTAATCATCAGTAGTCATTAGATGCGCAATGGATATTTAGCTGACCGAATTTGGACCAATGAAGATGGTGACCAGACCAGCCTGAATGTTCTGTCTGTAACGCAGGGCGACTTGTAAGTCGCCCTGCGTTACAGACAGAACATTTGGGTGAATACTCCGATCACACGTGCTTCGTATTCATAACACCATAACAGTAATACCAGTGAATTATTTATATAAATGTACCTTGTCGTATCATTATACATAACCGCTGTTGGCAAGATCACAACAATCACAGTAATGACAGACAACGCTTTGAATCAACCCACAAACGGCGCCATTGAAACGTCAACTATGTGAGCTGACGTCTGTCCACACCTCCCACTATGTGTAACACGCAGGGATATTTGTTTGTGACTGAAGAAATGGGCTTTATGCCGTCAGCGTGATGAAGGTATTACCCATATACTCACTGGTTTGCCATGCGCGTAACACTGCAATAACACGAATTTTCCGAGCTGCGTTACAGACAGAATAGTTGGGATAGCACCATTCCTGAACGGATTGGAATTCTCAACTAATGACGTATATTGTATAAGTTAATCGATCCCGACGTTTTAGACATTTTTATGGACGATGTGAAAACATAAAGAGATGTACGTACATGCAGCCTATGCTCAATAAATGTAAATCCATCAATTGAAATTTGCAGACGATTCTAAATTTGTGCTTACGAACATTTTAGTCGTAAGAAGTTTAGTGAAACGGCCCCAGGTTGCTGGAACGTACTAGCAGGTCAAAAACTGGACTTGCCTCACATGTCACAAGCCATATTTTCCCAGTCACAGCCACGTAATATAGTTGCTAGATGTGAACATATATACATGTACATGCAGTTCCATTCGAAAATATACATGCAGATTGAATTATTTTAAATGCTTTACAACAAACATCACAAACGGTAAAGCTCTGGGGGCCGTTTCACTATATTTCGTTCGTACTACTAAAATGTTCGTAAGTGCAAACTTAGGATCGTCTGGATATTACAATGGATGAATTTACATTTATTGCAGCAGCTTATGCTCAATAAATTTAGATCCAATAATTGTTTACAAGAAAACAGTGTTTAATGGGAAATTTACAGACTATCATAAGTTGGCACTTACGAACATTTTAGTCGTACGACGTTTGGTGAAACGGCCCCCGATCGCTCAGTGTTTTGTTCAGTTTATTGTGTATGTGAAATTCTCTTTGACATTACAATGCGTTGAAGTAATGCATTGTAGAATGGATTTGCTCAGAACCATCCGAAACCCACGGCCATTGAATTTCGTAAAAGTGACGTCACATTCGTCAATGATCGGAATATGAGCAAATGCAACGAAAAGACAACGGATATGAACGAACTTATTTCAGCAAATGCATGCATTGAAATTTTAATATAATACAAGTTCGGTTGTGTAGTGATATCACAACTCTCTTAGCACTCCTTAAGCCGGTTAGTATACTCAGGTGTGAGTCCCCAATTGCATAGTCATACCCGGTAGCCAATCAGGGCCCGGTTGCTCAAAACCTCTGTTAGCTTAACAGGCTGTTAAATCCTTAGCAATGCTAAGGATTTAACAGTCTGTTAAGCTAACAGAAGCTTTGAGCAACCGGGCACAGGCGTCTTCGGGGCGTATCAGTTATATACAAACTATTTCGTTGATTAGAAAAATCCATCGCGACGAGTCAATGTTTCTCTTCCACTTTGCTTTCACTTAACGTATTTCAACGTGTATTACTACTTGCTCTTTCA
Organism: Conchocele bisecta; assembly: GCA_029237695.1. Classification (NCBI taxonomy): domain Eukaryota; kingdom Metazoa; phylum Mollusca; class Bivalvia; order Lucinida; family Thyasiridae; genus Conchocele; species Conchocele bisecta. The sequence goes on along the minus strand of CM055272.1, from coordinate 53,405,994 downwards.
CATTTAGTACGCCTACAACGACGTGGCAATGTTTCCCTCTCTCTTTACTTTCGCTTTGCGTATTTAAAACGTATATAATAACGCCCCAATGATTCTCTTCTACTTTACTGTCGCTTTATGTTACGTATTTAAGACGTCTAAAACGAAGCCTTGCTATACGGATTGTCTTCCACTTTACTTGCACGTCTCTTCCAATAATTATTTGCACTTTACGTATTTAAGACGATCACGTACAACTTGTCCACTTTAATACGCATTTTGGACGGATGCCTGATCTGTCTATTGCATCACTCGATTGTCCGTCAGTCTGTACGGTTCTATCACAGCACGAGCTTTATTAATGTCCGGGTTTTTCCGGTATTTCTTCAGGGCGGGCCGGAGATATCGACAGTCATGCAGGTCCTCCCATTGTTCTTCGGTGACTGGCGGTGGGATATAGGGAGGGCCTGAAATAAGGCGAGAAATGGATATTGTCGTCAGCTGTTTTTTGGGTTTTAACGTATTTCTAAACAAAAACATGTTTTGGCAGCGCATGAGTATCGCGAGACGATACTCATGCGCTGTCAAAGCATAATTTTAGTTAGAAAAATGAAAAGTAAAAAAAAAGAAAAAAAAAGTAGACGACAACATTGATTCGACCCTAAGGCCTTAGAATGTTGGGAACGAAAATTGTCGCCTGTTGTTGCTTTTTTTATAGTTTGCATTATTTCTTAAAAACATGATTTGACAGCACATTGGACTCATTTCCAGTGGAAATGATTCAAACGTACTGTCAAACAAATGTTTTGATGAGAAAATGGAAAACAAAATTGCCAGAAGTCCATTTTCTTCACTGGCGGACTTGACACAATGTATTAGTTTTGATATTTATCACAAACTAGTCATGTGTGTATCTTACATACAATGTACGGCTTAATTCGCAGTTCAAATGTAGTGAATTAGTGTTAACAATAACGGTAATAATTGTATTTGTCATAATATCCAAGTTTGACAATACGCATAAATATAGTCTACTAGTATGATGACATATTTACAAAAAGACAAATGGATTAGAAAAACATCGAAATTCTTCAGCGATTACTCAAAATATGCAGAGAATCCTGTCGCCACAATGATCCCCCCAAACTCACTTTTGGTACGTGTATCTCTAAACTTAAGATGATCTTGATCACGTTACTTTTTACAGAGAAAACGGAAGTTCTCAGTGTAAAATGTAATAATTCCAGCACAAAAATATTTACACAATTCCCTAACATTTTATTGGTCCGTAGCAAGTCTCTGTCCAAAAGTTATATCCCAGTAAACTCCAACGCCGAACTACTTTCCGTAACCGTGAGGCGCAGTTAAAATAATTCTTAAGAAAACGGAAAATAAACACATTTTCTTGATGAATTTATTTCAAATGCTGGAATTATAAGGAATGAATGGCCTTTTTGTGGAATTTATCGGGGCCTCGTCCAGTATTCCCGCGACTTTTCCAAGTTTGTATCCCCGATAAATTCCACAAAAAGGCCATTCATTCCTATAATGACACAGTGTAGTCAAATAAACATGACCCTAAACCGCTATATATATATACGATGTTACTTCGCTAAAGGGTGAAGGGAGCGACACTGTAAGCGGACTGAAACTGTGGATTGCATTGCTCTATAACACAGTGTATTAAATCATAATAGTATATGATAGCATAAATCGTAATAATAGTATTATCAATGGTCTAGTTTAATATTTGTGTAGGTAAGACAACTACAGAAAACACGTTAAGTGGTATGTGCAGGTTCAGTATATGAGGATGTGCTTATGTAATGAACATAATTTAAAATGTGTGCTGATGATTTTGATATTTATCAAACTATTTGATGATTTCATAAGAAACAAGGATTATGCGGAAACTCATTTAATAAAATTAATATAATATTAAATCATCACGGATGTTATATATTAGTTGCGGGCAGTAACTCTGCAAATATAAAATGCTACAGACGGTACGGGAGTTTTGCAGGGTTACTGCCCTCAACCACACGGATGTAAGATCCCCTATATAATTAATCAGTTACCTGAAAAATCCCTGACCATCAGCGGTCTCGGAGATATGGAATATATTGGCGGCAGCATCACTGGCGGCAACTTCAGCCGTCGTTGTCTCGGCCTGTCTCCCTTTGCCGTCAGCTCACGCTCCACTTCCTGTTTCTCTGAATTCAACGTCGGAAGATGTGACGTCACTTCCGGCGTCTCAACACCGGAGTCCGGTCGATCCCGGAATAACGCATTGTCCGGCATTTGTTGGAAAGATATCAGCGTGCCTACATCTCCGTTTTGAAACAGAATATTCGCTTGTAAAGTTCTATCACTTGAGTGAGTTTGTAGTCTCTGTAACGCTTTATTGTCTATCGTCCCGTCCACTGAGAGAATTCGTTTCAACAACTTCATCCTGAATTCGTTTGGTTGCATGAAAACCGGCGACATTTGCCGTTTTGACGCCCGATACTGGTCCGCACCATTGGTGCCTGTCTCTCCACTGTTACTCATCTGGGCCATCTGTGATAGCGGCCCCGCGGTCGCCATGAACACCTGTGTTGGTTATCTCGACGTCTAGAAGTTATCAAGGATGACACTCAACTCGCGTACAATGTTACACCACCTCATGAACTGATAAACGCGACACGGACAACACGAATGCAATCCGGATTATGAAATCCTGCCACGACCGAGTGAAATGACACGAAACTACCGTTGATGACTCCAATCTCTAAGTTCTTGACTCTCCAAGGCGAGCTAAATCTATTTCACAATACGTCATATAATTTATTATCCTGACAACTATAGTATGTAATAAAACATTTCAATCAGCTATGTGTGTACATTGATGTCTATATTTAATGTAAGCATATCCACCACTGTGTTAGAAACAAAACTATGCGCAACACTTTGAGTAGTCTTAGACGATTCAATTAAAGTTACTCGACCAAGTAATAAATAACTAATTGCAGTTTACAATTTCACTTTCATCAGTTAATGTGTTTCAACTTTTCAACTTGACAGTACGACAATATTTCCTTGTTTCCATATAACAACACTCTCACTCCACTATATACCGTTGTAATACCGAGCTGTTAGTTCGTCAATATTTCTATCAATACTGAGCGACTCGGCTCGACTGGCGACTTATATAGCATTAGTGTGTTCGGTACACCCCTGTTAAATTTTGTCGTCTGCTGTTTATTTGTATGTGCCATTTTTCTCAAGAAAAACATGTTTTGATATCACATGAGAATCGTCTCATTGGAGACGATTCTCATATGATGTTAAAACATGTTTTCAGAAACATAGACTATATATATATACCTATATTAAAAAGACGCAGACGACAAGATTATTCCCGCCTTTTCAAGTAATATCTCGAATATCACCTTACAATAAACCACAAGACATTGATCGAAAACTGGTAACATCTTTCGAAATAATCGACATAGTTTATGATAGAGAAAGCTGATTTTACACGAGTGGTGGTGCTTTAATACAAAATATGATATTTATTAAACGAGTTTACTGATTTCATAAGTAACTCAGCATAGCCTCGTTTCTTATAAAATCAGTCAACAAGCATAGCATCATACATTGAAAGTGTACGTATCATCTAAATCATTGTATGTAGCGTCTCATTTACATATGTATTACACTGGTGTACAGGGATTCCGCTGGGGAAAATAAAAAAATCGCCACTTCAAAACAAATAAAACAATTAGTGTATTTTTTTATCGCCAATTGTTTATTTTTATCGCCAATTGCGAAAGTGGTGATCGCCAGAGCAATCCCTGGGTGTATTATGATTAGTAACACACTATGTTATTACATTGAGAAAGTAAAGTTTATGCAATGAATACAATTAAAATCGAGGCGGACGATGCGATCATCGGTTTGCCTTGATAGGTGGCTGTGACTGGATAAATGGGGCTTATGAGATGAGTATCTCCTGATCAAATTGGCGCTCGCAGTGTATTAATACAGTGTAATCAAAATCATAATACACTACTGTCTGTTTCACGAAAGCTGCCCAAATTGTACGGCTATATAAACAATTCAAAAACAATATTTTTTTCGATAATATTAAATTAAAGGAACATTTAAGAATGAGCCTTCTCCTTTTATTTCGTGGAATTCGGTCAAATATTGATTTTATTGCGAAAAAAAATTTCACCATGTTAAATCCCCATAGGCATAGACATATTCACGGAGTGAAGATGTCTATGGGGATTTAACATGGGGAAATTTCTTTTCGCAATAAAATCAATATTTGACCGAATTTACATTATAGTGTTTCATTTACGGAATGGCGAACAGTGCAGATCCTGATCAGGCGGTGCGATTGCACCGCCTGATCAGGATATACACTGTTCGCCATTGCTACATTGATCTACACTGCTAGCAATATCCATATACCATATTTCTCAAGTCACAGCCACATATTTGGTCCGAATTTGAAGTAATCATTTGTGTTCTCCGGACCAAATGGCATATGTAATGAAAATATGGATTTACAGAACGTTATTGACAAATAGGTGGGACAACATGTGGAAGACTCGGACCTAGGACCCAATAAATGGCTCATTTGAAAAACGTTACCCCGCCCACCCATTTCCTTACAATATACAGTATAGCCTTTAAAACGCTATAGTGTCTATTGTACGGAAATTGGTGGGTGGGGTAACGGTTTTCAAATGAGCCATTTTTCAGGTCGTAGGTCCGAGTCTTCCACCTGTTGTTGGTGGGACGTGGGACATGGTGATGAAACTTTCTTTTTATAATCATAAATATAATATGAAGTGAATATGCCTGGGCCCGGTTGCTCAAAGCTTCAGTTAGCTTAACAGACTGTTAAATCCTTAGCAATGCTAAGGATTTAACAGTCTGTTAAGCTAACTGAAGCTTTGAGCAACCGGGCCCTGGTTAATTAAAAACGTTGATGTGTATAAATAGGTGAATCACTTACATATACATTGGAACGTCTCCAAACCGGACACCCTGGCAGGTCCCCAGGGTGTCCGGTTTGGAGAAGTTCCACTGTAAATCAGACATGTGAGCACTTCATGACACATTCTAGTGTTTTGCAATCATGAAACGTCATTGTATTCAGAGATACATCACAGTGAAACACATCTAAGGTAAACATCTATATCTTTCCGAGTGTCCGGGTTAGAGAGGTTCCACTGTACGTACTTTTTAATTAAAAATTGCGACATTCGCAGCCTCGACTCGTTTTAGCCTGTCCTCAGTCGATATTGCGTTAGTGTGTGTATCACTGTGCCAGGTGGACATATCCTCACTATTTTACCTATGTGCGTGTTCGCTGGTTTAGTTTCCTTTACGGACTGAAATTAACATGTAAATACATTGTATCAATCAAATTCACATTTTGTTTGGCTTGTTTGATCAAATTATAAAGAGTGCATAGTGTATTAAATTATACACTATTACAGATTGTGATAAACAGGCACTACAACTGTACCATTAAGCAAACGGCAGAACATTGGAGTTACTGCGCAAATACCGCTCAATTCAAGTTAGCTGCAGTATTGGGGACATCCTTATTGAGTAGCCTATATAAATACTTATCTAGCAAAGTATACTTTGAGGGAGACATTTTCAATTTTAGGATAATTGCATCAATTTTTATTATACTGAATGTATTACATTATCACAGCCAATTTGGCTGTGATAATGTAATAAATTCAGTATAATAATTCTGCATACTTTTCATCATCAAATGTATGCAGTGTTAGTTCTATATGCCATAATGCATTTCGGGAAAAATAAATGATTGCTCCCTCAAAGTATACTTTGCTAGAAAAGTATACTTTGCAATGTTGGTGAAATAGGCTACTGAAATGAAATTAACCCCGTTTTCTCAAATTGTGAATCATAACATATTATACGGTCCTTATAAACAAATTTTGCATTTTATCATGCGTTGTTTACAATATAATAAAGGTTTATTTAGTACATAAAATATACGGGATTGTGAACCGAGCTCCATAAAATGCGCATTGTCTGTGTCTACGAACAGATAATTCATACAATAAGGGACATGGAACGGCGAGCAAGGTATGCTATTAATAATTTACCCTGGGGGAAATCCCGTGTCTATTCATTGATCGCTAGGTTATTATTAATGTTTAAGACATTGTCTGGCATACAAATATAGCAAAATTATCTCACTGATAATCATATATCATATTTTGGCATCTACATAAATAACAATGGTTATGATGTCACTAAACTTCCCCAAAATCAATCGAGCGATTAACCAACCTTGTTGACGCACCCTCCATATTCATCAAATATATGTTGCTCAAATGTCCAAAATCAGGATCGTTTTATATTCGTTCATATAGTTTTCTGTTTCTTTGAAAAATTGAGTTGAAAGATTAAAGACACACTGACATCGTTTTTATGGAGTTCTCACACATTCAAACATTCATCAAGCATGAATACGTGCTCCAACAAGTTTGTAGGCACGGCTCGTACGGCTGTGATTATCGCTCACCTGGTCAGGTGCCTTTTCTCAGCCCGAGAGCTGGATGGGTGGATAAATGCACCAAGCTTCACATTTACACAAAGACCCAGATTTATGATTGTGACTCGAGAAACGGGGCTTATGGGTTTTGCGACCAGTGTAGATCCAGATCAGACTGTGCATCCGCACAGTCTGATCAGGATCTGCACTGTTCGCCATTCCATCAATACAAAACGCGGTATACTTCTAACAAGCAATTTAGATCGTTATCAGCCTACAGGAGTGTGCAATTTGATCAGGAGCTACACTGGTCACAAATCCATTAAATAACATTTCTCCAGTCAAAGACACATTACAGTAAGCCGATATGCTGACAGTTGTGCAGGGTGACTTACCGCCAGACAGCAGTCCTATTCTACTGCTGTCAACGTTCCCCGACCTGTTTATGGCAGCTGGTCAGACACCCTGTATGCATAGTCAATCAAATCATTCTACTACTGGAAGTTCATTCATGCTTCATGACCGCATTAGTGCTGCATTTAGGTGCACTAGAAACAAACGTCTCTAAATATAACGTAATACATATCTCCAAACAGCATATACAATAGAATCACATTTTGTTTATATCGCCATCATGTACATACATTTACCTGTAAATAGTATCAATATAAAGTTCTGTTTACATGATTAGTGGACATTGTAAGCAACACATCAGTAACATATTTCACCAACACTGCAAAGCATACTTATCTAGCAAAGTATTCTTTGAGGGAGTAATCATTTATTTTTCCCGAAATGCATTATTTCATATAGAACTACCGACTGCATATATTTGATGATTACAATTATGCAGAATTATTATACTGATTTTATTACATTATCACAGCCAAAATGGCTGTGATAATGTAATAAATTCAGTATAATAAAAATTAATAAATTTATCCTTAAATTGAAAATTTCTCCCTCAAAGTATACTTTGCTAGATAAGTACACTTTACAATGTTGGTGAAATAGCATAATGATTTTATAAAACGGGGTCTATTTCTTTTCTTACTAGAGTTAATTGATTGATTGAATGTAGTCTTAAAAATGCTATACAGATTACTATACAGAATATAAGACAGGTGGATGAACGTCCCGCGCACATGTACTGTGCACACATTCGCTAACTTATATTACAGTCTGAGTTGCATGACCGTTTAAGTCTACGTGACCGTTCAGCGGTTATGTCAACACATGGTACGGTCATTGTAAATATATATATGTTGACACCATGAGCATCCTGTAACTAGCTTCTTCAATTAGCCGATGTAAGGTCACGATAAGGGTAACATATCAAAGTTTTAAATACATTCCTATGGAGCCCCGCATGGGACATGGATTTTATTTTATTAATTCGTTCCCACGAAATAACAATTCGTTCCCTCAATTTAACAATTCGTTCCCTCGAATTAACAATTAGTTCCCACGATATAACAATTCGTTTCCTCGAATTAACAATTCGTTCCCACGAAATGACATTTCGTTCCCTCAGTTTAACAATTCGTGCCCTCGAATTAACAATTCGTTCCTACGATATAACAATTCGTTCCCACGAATTAACAAGTTATTCCGCTGGGAACGAATTGTTATTTCGTGGGAACGAATTGTTAAATTGAGGGAACGAATTGTTAATTCGTGGGAACGAATTGTTAATTCGTGGGAATTGGGACGAATTGTTAATTCGTGGGAACGAATTGTTAATTCATGGGAGCGTATTGTTAAATTGAGGGAACGAATTGTTATTTCGTGGGAACGAATTAATAAAAAATAATAACTCTATGTCCCCTGCGGGACTCCGTACATACCAAATTGTCGATGGTCTCTCCGGGTACCGCGACAATCGTTTATGATGGAATACGGACATTCCTATCATATTGTGAACAGTGAAGACCCTGATCAGACTGCGCGAACGCGCAGGCTGATCTGGGTCTACACTGGTCCCAAATGCAATAACTCAAATTTAGTCAGAAAGTGTTGTAAGTATTTCAGATCACGTTGTATGTTTCTTTATCTTAAGGTTTACATATATGTATAAATTGTTTAGCTTAAACATTAACATTTGCCACTTGAAGCATTTTATTACAAAGTGTTAACCGTAAACGTTTCTCTCACACGAAGTTCGCTCTCCAGATAATTGAAGGGGTCAGTGGAAGAAGGAGGCTAGGTCCTTTATGGACTTAGCCTGCTTCTTCACTGTGCTTCTTCCACTGATCCCTGAACTTGAATTCCGGTTACCTCTCGACCCGAAAAGATAGATACAACAATATGGACCACACAGTCCCGTTATGTTTCCTCAGTCTGTTGCACAATAACAGAAACATTTCAGATCATTAACAAAATTGAACAGCTATATAGATATATCGCATGATAGTCTACAAAAATAGTTCATGCACTTGGTTTCAGACATGCGCAGAATGTGATTTAACAGATTAGTTAAACATACGTGTAAGTTAGTGTTCACATATTGATTATATTTTTAAGGAATTAAATGCGAGGGAGCTCTAGCGACCTCGGCATTTAGTTCCTGAAAAATATAATATGTGAACAATAACATACTTATAGTTACGCCAAGTCTATAATATAATTTCCCATCCGAGTATTTATTTTCCATTTCCTGTTGAATTAAATCTGGTAATATGCAACTTACTGGATGTTAAATCTTGAAATATGTGAAATAAGTAGAGCGCGATACTGGCTAGTGATTGGCTCAGAAATTAGGGCGAACTATAAATGCAATTTAATTGAAGAATTATATTTCTGAACACCATTGTACCTATGAGCCTCGTGAAAAAAATCGGGGTTTGGAAAAACAATTCTAACACTGAAAAATAACTCGTTGGACACATTAGTTTTCACATGAATAAACGAGACACATCGTGTGATTTTGTCCATTCGGACATCTGCGTAATTGCATTAATTATGTCTACAAAATTAACGATATTTGTCATAAATAAAGTCAAAAATTGACAAAAATCTCAGAGTACATGCGGAATACAATTTTGTAAACTTATGACGCCACTTGGGGAAAATATTGTAAATTTTTTAATTGTATTTCTTGAAATTGCGTAGATGTCCGAAGGTACAAAATCACATGGCGTGTCTCAAATTATTTTCCCTGTGTACCACATTCTATGATACAGTGGGGTCAACGTGTAAGTGCACACACGAACGAACACGACAGGTTGGTTCTAACATGTCGTGTTCGTTCGTGTGTGTACTTACACGCTGCGCCACTGTACGTCGTGAATTTGGATGCGCATGTTGGTCTGCCCTTAGAACATGAAGGGGCTACATATGGTGGCTGATTGACGGTGACTCGGGGTATTCAATCATGACTGTTTTGGGCATTTGCAGTGGCCCTTGAAACTTGCAGCACCAGGGCCAAATTTGCTATCTAAAACATGCTAAATTTGTATTTCAAATTTAGGCCATAATAAATAGAGGATATTCATATTTTTGCAACGAATATGATATATGTAATATTCGTTGCAAAAATATGAATATTCTATTTATTATATACCGCTCCATGGAAATAAGAAGTTTGTTAGACTGTATACGGTAATGAATGTGTATTTGCAGCCTATCTGCGCTGTTTTCTTTCAGCTGCGCGTTATGAATATAGATAGCGGAAGTAGTCGTATTTTCACCGGAAGTTGTTTATTTCATCGATAAGAACATATGACTTTTATTTACATCGTATAACTATGTATTTTATGGGTAGGTATATAATGAATAAGTATTTGGTTCGGGGAATGTGAATTGGGATGGCAGATTTTTTAAATATAGTTCATATTTTTTTGTTTGAGATGCTCGTCTCTGCAATATATGCATCTGGCAATTAGAAAAAAAATCAGAGACGAACATTTCAAACAAAAAATGTGTTCCATGAAGTTACTATAATCTCTTTAGACGTGAAAAATCACAAGATTTTCGTCAGACATTATTTGATTTAACTATTTTTGCATGGTAGTCTTTGTTATTGATCATGTGGCGAATTTATTATAGGAATGAATGGCCTTTTTTGTGGAATGTATCGGGGTATAAACTTGGAAAAGTCGCGGAAATACTGGACGAAGCGATAAAAAATTACAATTTTCGAAAAAAAAACAACAACAAAGATTTTTTTATTTTTTTTTTTCGAAAATTGTAATTTTTTTAAGGCCTCGTCCAGTATTTCCGCGACTTTTCCAAGTTTATATCCCCGATAAATTCCACAAAAAGGCCATTCATTCCTTATAATTCCAGCATTTGAAATAAATTAATCAAGAAAATGTGTTTATTTTCCGTTTTCTTAAGAATTATTTTAACTGCGCCTCACGGTTACGGAAAGTAGTTCGGCATATGGGAGTTTACTGGGATATACATTTTGGACAGAGACTTGCTACGGGCCAATCAAATGTTAGGGAATTGTGCAAATATGTTTGTGCTGGAATTATCATGTGGTGAATTTATAGTACAGTTTGACGCTGGACACTCAGGGATTATTCAGACGCGGCCATATCTGAGAACCGAAGTACTTTGGTATGGCCTTAAATTCATTATTGGTCGGCCATTTGACCCCTGAGGCTAATGAAAACCCGGCCTTAAATTCATTATTGGTCGGCCATTTGGCCCCTGAGGCTAATGAAAACCCTGGTGACTGATTGCGACCATCGCATTTTCATGTTGTACACAGTTGACGTGATGTCACCATTCGCTCGTCGATCTTTCCAATGTTTGCATTTTGCATATTCGGGTTTTCACTGTTTCGCTAATTTGAAAATAAACGCGTTCTGTGTAAAAGCGACAAGTCGTAACACGAAAACACGCAAAGTGCATTTTTTTGTGTTGCGACTTTTCGACTTTGTGCAATACAAATAAAAGTGAAAACGCAATGGACCCAATGGGCGTTTTTCATTGTAACTCGCGGGTAGCAACTCGAGTCATTAACACGAGTATACCAATGGAAAATCAGAGTTCCAACTCGAGTTCAAGAATTTGACCTTTCAACGTTACTCGAGTAACTCGATTAGAAGTCTGCCATGTGGTGGGTAACTAGAGTTTTAACTCGAGTTGTGCTCGAACAGCGACTGCTTGTTCCAGTGTTACTCGGGTTACCCGAGTTTAACACGGGAGTTGCAACGAAAAACGGCCAATGTGTCGTCATAAAACGAATATGTGAACAACGCGGCTCATTATTCGGCTGTATGAACGAACATACATGACCAGGATAGAGCACAAGCTGATATGCATAGAGTGTGCTTCACGTTCTTCAATTGTCGAATTAGTAAGTGTATACAAATTCTCGACCAACATTCACAAACAAAACCCGGTATGCGCATTCTTATTATAAGAAAATTAAATATACAGAAATTTGTAATTTAAAAACTATTTTCCGCAATTATATGACGATCCCCTAGGCGAATTCCATACGATATAAATATAAGGATGTTATAAACAAAACTGACGAATCAATGTATTTCGTCTTGTGGTTTCTTCTTTTCAAGTATATCTATTGAGTATATATAAAGAAAGCAACGTTTTATCTGTGGTTTTACAATCGATATTGATTGACTTTGCATGGTAGGCATACAGTGCAATTTTTTATTTGATTAAATTAAGCTTCATGTGTTCGTGATTCATAGCATTTGTTCTATCTTCCTAGAAGGACAATATAACGAGTCGATTTATAATTGAGGATGATATATATATATAAATGATATATTACTGTGCGGATGATGTGGCTCCATACTGTCAGCGCATAATTTAGAGCATGGTTCGTCCGCCTGTACGAGGCGATAATGAGCGAGCGTTAGCTCCTCGTACAGGCGAGTAATTAGTGTATGCCCCCGCCCCCATGTCCATACCATGTCTAGTTCTGCTAATAATACGGGTACACTTTTTGGAATAGGGTTTATAAAATACTAGTTGCGAACAGTAGATTGCGAGAGTTACTGTTCGCAACTAATAAAATACATGGTAGTACGAATGTACCTGAATAAATGTAATTGAAATCGAAATACAAACAGTGTAATAGGTATTTAATTGTGCAATGAACTGTTCCTGACCCTGTTAATGAAACGTGCAATAAAACAAAGAGTCATTATTCATATCACGATTCAGATCTAGATAAAACGGGCGATCACTTATAAATGGGAATGTGCTACAATACAAGACGGCGGTTATTCCGGCGACCACCCCCCCCCCCCCCCAACCCCTTCCACCAGTAGCCGATTTCATCAAAATTGCAAAGTATACTTATCTAGCAAAGTATACTTTGAGGGAGTAATCATTTATTTTTCCCGAAATGCATTATGTCATATAGAACTAAAGACTGCATATATGTGATGATTAAAAGTATACAGAATTATTATACTGAATTTATTACATTATCACAGCCAAAATGGCTGTGATAATGTAATACATTCAGTATAATAAACATTAATAAATTTATCTTTAAATTGAAAATGTCTCCTTCAAAGTATACTTTGCTAGATAAGTACACTTTACAATGTTGGTGAAATAGCATAATGATTTTATAAAACGGGGTCTATTTCTTTTCTTACTAGAGTTAATTGATTGATTGAATGTAGTATTAAAAATGCTAAGCGCAGTGTCTCATATTACAGATGACGGGGAAAATCTCACGAGAGTCTCTATAGTAGATACAATTATATTATCATGCATATTTATTCGAGCGCTAGCGAAGAATTATGCTACCAACATCCTAATTGAGGTCTTCCAGCTTTTATGCAAATGAGCTAATGTCGGTTGAAGCACATATTTTGCAGGTTGAACTATTTAAAAACACGGGTCTTACGCCATAAAAAAAGAATTCTAACAAATTAGCGTGATCGCCTTTTCAGCGTGATAAATGTTTTGTTTGCTTTTTCTGTGCTAAATTTAGATGATTGCAAATGTTTCAGTAGTCTAAGGGTGCGATGAATAACCTCCATACTCGATTATTCGCGATTAGTAACTCTATGGTTCGGTGCACGAATACAATCTTGCGATTTTCCAAAAAATAATTTTAACTCGTTATTGTTGTTGTTTATTATTATTGCTGTTGCTGCTGTGCAATTTCAGCGCTTATTTGTCACGAACTGGTTTCCACTCTAGATTAATTATTAGTCTATGCGTCATCCACAAACACATACTGCGAAGAATTTCAGGACGTCCTGTGTCTCATATGATGTCTCAGATGTCCAGTATGTGGTTTTTCCCCAATGAAGCCAAACACATATTTTTATTTGATAAATTTCCATGGAGTATTGGTGCTATTCTAGACTACTGTGCACTATCATAGACTGCGATAAACAGGGGAGATAATTTGGTAATACATTTCCACTGTTATTGTACAAGGAAGCACACATTTTGAAACATAACGTTTATTTGTTGAGACATTATAAAACTCTACCACCTATTGTTACATGACTGCCGTTGTTCGACACCGCTCACAGCCGTGTTCGAACGTACAGCGCGTGCTGTTTGACCATGGCTGTAGACAATTCGGGGCCAGGCCAACACGTACTCTATGTGTCTCATGACGTTATATACTGGAACGCGCCATTACGTCGCCAGACCAGTTCACAACGGTCGCACTGACTTGAATCACGTGACGTGTACTGCGGCACCGGAACCTGTACGTGTAAATAAGTTGTTTGAATGGAGCAGATTATCAAAGTACCGAAAGTTCTGCACATATGCTCAAATTACAAGATATTTCCGACGGAAATGTAACAATAACGTTCGACCATGTCCAGCCGTGGCACTCGGAAACTGTTTGAACCCGCACGACCGCGGGTTCAAACAGTTCCCGAGTGCCACGGCAAACGTTTACGCAGGGCTGGACATGGTCGAACCTTATATAGACCAGCGTTTCACATCGACGTGTACTTATTGAACTATATAGAGATACACGTCGCATAATGATATGCATGATTTCTGGCCCTATTATAATATCAATATTTAGGTCATGTTTGTGTGGGGTATCTATTTATCATCCGTAAACACAACATCCATTGATAATTGGCCGCATGATGTCTCCTTTGTTTACTTAACCAATAATGACATTAGATATGGCAAACAGGGGGTATCCGTCGACACTTTTGTAATACCCGTTCATGTATTCTATCTCTGTTGGAAGCCTATCAGAAACATTACATTTTGCATCATCTGCCGAATACAACTTCTATTTATTTAATTAATTGAATTAATTATTTATCCATCCACCCATCCATCCTAATATTCATTCATTCATTCATTCAGTTGGGTCAATGCAATAAACTTCTTCTTCATTCATTCATTAATTCATTCATTTATTTTTCTATAATTCAAGCACAAAAATATTTACACAATTCCCTAACATTTGATTGGCTCGTAGCAAGTCTCTGTCCAAAATTTATATCCCAGTAAACTCCCACGCCGAACTACTTTCCGTAACCATGAGGCGCAGTTAAAATACTTCTTAAGCAAACGGAAAATAAACACATTTTCTGGATGCATTTATTTCAAATGCTGGAATTATAAGGAATGAATGGCCTTTTTGTGGAAGTGGAATTTATCGGGGTATAAACTTGGAAAAGTCGCGGGAATACTGGACGAAGGCCGGAACCTTCGTCCAGTATTCCCGCGACTTTTCCAAGTTTATACCCCGATAAATTCCACAAAAAGGCCATTCATTCCAAAAATATTACATTTTTTATCAGGCGACTCATGGATACAATACAAAACCGATACAAATCAACATTATGTCTTACTAAAACACGTACATTGTATATTCATAACTTTCTGCGCATATATAAAATGGAGTATATATACTGAGCAAAACTAGAAACGTCCCTCCATGTTTAAGGAAAGATTCATCAAAAACCAAAAGGGTTACTTTTAAAAATCAAAATGGAAAAACAAGTTCATTCATTTCTGTATCAAAGCCAATAAATTGCATTTGGATATCTTGTTAAATATTCGAGAGATAACCGGCCAAGGGCGGTAGGGGTCAAAATCAAAAATCACAAAAACTCAGAAATGTTTACTAATGTTTAGAGATGGAATTTCAATAAGTAATGTGGCAAATTCAGTAAATCTCGTTAGTACCGAGTGTGGCCACCATTTGCATGAATGCATGCAATGATCCTATGCCGCATCGACGTGACGTAACGCAATACCAGTGCGTTGGGCAAATTCCTCCATTCCCGTTTGTAACGCCCGTGTAAGATCGCGAACATTGTCAATCTGATGGTTTAGCTCGTGCTTTGCGGCCCAGCTCATCCCATATGTGCTCAATGGGATTGAGATCGGGAGACCGCGGGCCATGGCATGACGTCGACGTTGTTTTGCTGTAAGTATTGTTAGTGGTGACCCTGGCTACGTGAGGGCGGGCATTGTCGTGCATCAATGTCACACCAGGACCATGCTGACGGATAAATGGTAAGGCATGTGCATTTAGCACATCTGCAACATAACGTTGTGCATTGATGTTGCCCTGTACAACAACCAAAATCTGTCTTCCGGTTTCCCATGATCCACCCCAGACCATTACGTCCCTCCCCCAAACCTGTTCTTCTCAACAATGCAACAATCGGTGAATCTTTCATTTTTACGCCTGTATACCCGTAATCTTCCGTCAGCATGACTAACTGTGAACCGAGATTCATCGGTGAACAAAACTCGGTTCCAGTCAGCCCTTCTCCAGTTCAGATGACGACTCGCGCCCATAACAGTCTGGCAGCACGGTGACGTTGGGTCATTATCTGACCAGTGTACGGGCGGCGTGCCCGGATTGGTTGGGCGTTACGACGTAACCGGTTGCGAATGGTCTGCCCTGAGGCACCGTATCGCCTAGCAGTGACTGTGGCTGCCAATCGACGTTGACGTAAGTGCGTCAACGTAATGTAACGATCGGCTCTAGCCGTCGTTACACGAGGCCTACCAGGTCGCTGCCGGTCGTGAACAGCCCCAGCCTGCTGGTATCGGGCTGCAAGACGATCAATCGTCTTCCGACAACAACCAAACCGAGGCGCGACCGCCTGGCGGCCATCCCACCCGCAAGCATCCCAATTGCTGATTTCGCTCGTTTTCGGAAAGCGTGGCATATCGAAAACAGTGAAAAATTAAAAAAGTTTTTTAATTTTCCGAATAGCCCCTATCGCATGAATGTACGACATGAACTGAATCACCTTATCGATGACAAGTATAGCGTGCACGTGCAAAAAGTGGAAATCAACGTTCCGGTCACTGGCCGCTATGTAAACCGTGTGTATCGGCTAAACTCTACACGATCGTATTCTGAACATCGCCACGGTTTAAAATACATGTACTTTGAACATGTGGTACATACATAGACAGAGCTACACCGGCTATAAAACAGGGACGTTTCTAGTTTTGTTGAGTATAGATGTTTGAAATGCATCTCAATTTCAAGCATATACCTGCATTGTTCTGTGTTATATTTGTTTCTTTCTTATTTACAATCAGAGCAGTAAGTTCGCCTTTTTTTTCAACGACCGCACTTCTACTTTCTATGTGTGGTCGTGACAGGACAAATGGGGCTTATGGGATTTGTGACCAGTGTAACTCCTGATCAAATAGCACACTCACGTAGCCTGGAAACTATTTATATTGGTTGTTAGACGCATGGTGAATATAACGTTTCGTTGATGAAATAGTGAACAATGCAGATACTGATCAGACTGTGCGGATGCACAGGCTGATCTGGATCTACACTGGTCACAAAACCGATATGCCCATTTTTCCCCCAGTCACAGCCATATTTAAGTCCATTAATTAATGAAATAGGGTGACGAATACCCGTGCGGACAGTGAGAGGAAATTACGCATGGACCGCCGGCTGAAAAAAATGTACATTTCGACATGTTCAACATTGGTAGATCATGACCAATTCGCTGACACCATTGGAATACAATAGGATTGATCTGCTGAGGACAGTACTGCTACTTTTGTGACTAAATGGCGAACAATGTAGGCCAAGATCAGACTGCGCGGATGCGCAGGCTGATCTTGGGCTACAGTGGTCGCAAACGTCGTCAGGTACAACTTCTCATCAGACAGTCCCCATATGAAAACATGGAATTATTACGTAATAAATTCAATTACCACAGTTATTGTTTTGGAACTTTCAATTACCGGTGTAGCCGCATTAATGCTGTGGTCGTCTCGCCGTGACGCCGGATGCTTGACGGTCTTCCTTGATCATGGTACCGTATATCCGAGGTGACTCTGCGACTGGGTTCAGTCAATCGATGCCGTTAAATATATGGTGATTCGTTACGGACATTAACCACGTAGAGACGAACAGTAACCACTAAGCTCGTTCGTTCGTTTCTACGTCCTTTTTAGGCAACACTTGAGAACCGAGTCGCAGCGGCGAAACAATGAAATTTAAAGTTCGTATTTTTTTTCTCTACTGGATGTACAGACGATTTAACGAAGGAAAGAAGTTAAATGATCTTAAGTAATGTTCATCTCTTTTTATCATGTATAGTCACATATTTACCACATTCAGGGCTATATATTGCCTTAGTCATAGCGAAAAGAAAGGAGCAACAAGTGGTGTATTGAGTTGTACACTAGTGTAGCACCTGATGAGCCAGCACACTAAATCAGTCTCGAGTAGTCCAGTTAGTTTAAACATATTTTATTTGCATATTGTTTACAAGTTCATTGTCAATGTCAATGTTACTATAATATACAGTACTATACAAATGGGATTGGATTGAAAGCAAGCTTATTTAAATCCTCTCCGAGTAGTCCAGTTCGGATGGTGTATGACATCATGTTTTCGTTAGAGTGGCCAAAAATGTCACAGATTGATCAGTACCTACACTGTTCGACATTAAGTCACTCAGGCATGATTACTGTAGTCGATAATACCGTAACAAAGCATGTGGTGAGATCATGTCCTAGGTTCGCGAGTGTTTTGAGTTACATTTTATATTAACTTTGCATTATTATTATTTTTTTTTTTTTTTATTTTTTTTTTTTTTGCATAGCACTTCAATAATAATAATAATAATAATAATAATAATAATATAAAAATTATTAATAATAATAATAATAAAGTAGTATATAGGGAGTCAAAATGATACCACCAAAGCTGGAAGCGTTATTGACTCTCGTTAACAGCTCCCAACACACACGAAAAAAAATCAAAAAAAAATCGGAACAGATTTCAGAAAAAAACAAATACATCGAACTACACCGAACTACAGGCACTACAACCAACATAGACGAACGCCATATAGAACTTTTCTCCCAAGAGGCAAACAGAAAGGATACCACCCATTTGTGTATTTGGACACAGAAACGATACCACCCATTTGTGTATTGTTTACAATACTATAAAAAAACCCAACGAACACAAGTACTCGCCAGCACCCTCGAA
This sequence comes from Conchocele bisecta, assembly GCA_029237695.1. Lineage (NCBI taxonomy): Eukaryota > Metazoa > Mollusca > Bivalvia > Lucinida > Thyasiridae > Conchocele > Conchocele bisecta. The sequence goes on along the minus strand of CM055272.1, from coordinate 53,387,056 downwards.
AAACCAGGGTTTTGAGCTCCTATAATACACCAGAGTGGCACCGTTTCCACCACCATACAACACTCCCAACACCCACGAAAAATCGGGAAAAATGTCAGAAAAACCCAAATACATCGAACTACAACGAACTACAGACACTACAACCAACTACAACCAAACTACAGTATGTATCCACATTTGGGACAAAACATCCACAATCGGACTACCATACCACCTCCCAATTGTGGATACGAATCGCCACACACATCTCTTTTTGTGAAAGGTTGCCACATCCACAATCGAACGCCCAATTGAAGATATGTTTCCCATTGGAATAGACAAACAATTTTTGCCAAATCGATCCAAAATGCCATCAAGGAATGCGAAACATGCGGCAAGGGTTTTCGACAAAACCCGCAAATCTTCGAAGGCACAGTGACCCGCAAGAACCCGTGCAGGCCTCCCACGAGAGAGTGTCCCGGATGTGGAGGGAAGTTTGCCACCTACAAGACTCTCTGGCAACATCGCTCGAACAGGTGTCCCGAGGGGCCAGAAGATAGAACCACGGAGGGTAGCAAGAAGAAGGCTGCGACCAGGAAGAGGATCCTGGTACTGGAGAGGAGGGTGGTAGAGTTGGAGGAGGAGGTGGCTAGACTGCGGGAGGGAAAACCTCGCGAGGGAGCGAACATCGACAGCGACGACGACGAGACCGATTGGACAGATATGTAGAGAGAGGGGGATTCCCCCCACCCAATTGTGGATACGAATTGCACACATCTCGACTCCCAACGGGAAACAAAACTTCTTCCCAAAGTAGCCGCCCAATTGTCCACATTTGGGAAAGTCGAACAAAATCGTCTCCCAAGAGCAAAACAAAATCTAGACCACATCGAAGTTCCCCCAATCGCGATTGGAAGGGAGGGTTCGAATATTTTCCAAAATGGCTACTGCATGTGGAAAGGGTCGCGCCCTCCATAGGGAGGGTGTACGGAGTCGCTAGTTTCGTTTTTCCCATTCGGCGTACCGGACTGTTTTGCGGAGTGCACGAACTGGGCGTGGGGATCTGGTTTGTTCTTCCAGAGTCTACAAGCCTCTAGAGACACGAATGGAAACAATGGTTTGCAAACTGCATACACAGCGAAAGCAATCCCAAGACACCACTTCGCATTCTCCATCGTTTGCCAAATGTCGTGCACCTCCAAGTCTTTTTCGCATTTCGCCTCTGTTGTCTCGGATGCACTAGTCTCGGAACCAGTGTCCGAAAACGCGCTAGTTCCAACCTCCACCAAACGGTCTTCTAGAAACCCCAGACACGACTCCAAATTCGCCAGCAAACGCTCCAAACGAAGTTCCACATCCAGTAGCTTGCGATCCAAAGAAACGGTTTTCCCGAAATGCAAACGCGTAGATTCGCCGGCTGGGCGGGCACCTTCTAGAGGGGTATTCGCAAGGGGAGGTTCTTCTAGAGGACCAACATTCGCAATGGGAGGTTCTTCTAGGGGTGTTGTACTGCTAGTTTCGGGAGTTGCGCTACTAGCTTCGTCCAGAATTTTTTGGAGTCTTGCGCTACCAATTCCGTACTTCTTTTTGATGTTGCGGGCTGTGGTCGTTCCACGGGTGGAAACAATTTCTCTCATGTTTTTCGGAGACAAGTAGGTTTTCGGCATTGCTACAAAAGCGTCTTTCTAGACACACGGGAACATGTGTCCAACAGGGAATCTCAAAGTGCTTGGAATGTGCGAGACGCCTGGGGGCGTCCCAGGAGAAACATATTTTCTACGATTGTCCACCACCACTCAGCAATACTCAGCAATACGCAGCAATACGCAGCAATACACAGCAATACGCAGCAATACTCAGCAATACGCAGCAATACTCAGCAAAACACGACAATCGTAGAAAACAAACCAGATCCCCACGCCCAGTTCGTGCACTCCGCAAAACAGTCCGGTACGCCGAATGGGAAAAACGAAACTAGCGACTCCGTACACCCTCCCTATGGAGGGCGCGACCCTTTCCACATGCAGTAGCCATTTTGGAAAATATTCGAACCCTCCCTTCCAATCGCGATTGGGGGAACTTCGATGTGGTCTAGATTTTGTTTTGCTCTTGGGAGACGATTTTGTTCGACTTTCCCAAATGTGGACAATTGGGCGGCTACTTTGGGAAGAAGTTTTGTTTCCCGTTGGGAGTCGAGATGTGTGCAATTCGTATCCACAATTGGGTGGGGGGAATCCCCCTCTCTCTATATATCTGTCCAATCGGTCTCGTCGCCGTCGCTGTCGATGTTCGCTCCCTCGCGAGGTTTTCCCTCCCGCAGTCTAGCCACCTCCTCCTCCAACTCTACCACCCTTCCTCTCCAGTTACCAGGATCCTCTTCCTGATCGCAGCCTTCTTCTTGCTACCCTCCGTGGTTCTATCTTCTGGCCCCTCGGGACACCTGTTCGAGCGATGTTGCCAGAGAGTCTTGTAGGTGGCAAACTTCCCTCCACATCCGGGACACTCTCTCGTGGGAAGTCTGCACGGGTTCTTGCGGTCCCTGTGCCTTCGAAGATTTGCGGGTTTGTCGAAACCCTTGCCACATGTTTCGCATTCCTTGTATGGCATTTTGGATCGATTTGGCAAAATTGTTTGTCTATTCCAATGGGAAACAAATATCTTCAATGGGCGTTCGATTGTGGATGTGGCAACCTTTCCAAAAAAGGGATGTGTGTGGCGATTCGTATCCACAATTGGGAGGTGGTATGGTAGTCCGATTGTGGATGTTTTGTCCCAAATGTGGATACATACTGTAGTTTGGTTGTAGTTGGTTGTAGTGTCTGTAGTTCGTTGTAGTTCGATGTATTTGGGTTTTTCTGACATTTTCCCCCGATTTTTCGTGGGTGTTGGGAGTGTTGTATGGTGGTGGAAACGGTGCCACCTCTGGTGTATTATAGGAGCTCAAAACCCTGGTTTTTCGAGGGTGCTGGCGAGTACTTGTGTTCGTTGGTTTTTTTTATAGTATTGTAAACAATACACAAATGGGTGGTATCGTTTCTGTGTCCAAATACACAAATGGGTGGTATCCTTTCTGTTTGCCTCTTGGGAGAAAAGTTCTATATGGCGTTCGTCTATGTTTGGTTGTAGTGCCTGTAAGTTCGGTGTAGTTCGATGTATTTGTTTTTTTCTGAAATCTGTTCCGATTTTTTTTCGTGTGTGTTGGGAGCTGTTAACGAGAGTCAATAACGCTTCCAGCTTTGGTGGTATCATTTTGACTCCCTATATACTAACTACTAACTAATAATAATAATAATAATAATGAACTATGTATTCTATATTTTCTTAAATCCGCTAGTAGGCTGAGTTATTAGCTTGCCATGGGAGATAACCCAAATCCAAAATGGCTGACTGCTCGACTCCTGTAGACGAAAACAATGCAATTCCTACTCATATTCTCGTACAGAGACAAATGCAAGATCTGATTCATCGCCAGAAGTCAAGAGTAACGCGATTACAACAAGATGTAATTAACACCACCTGCGTTCGAACATGTGACAGTCATATATGCACCGTGCTTTCATGTTCAGACTTGTTTTTACATTGTAAATTAGTGGGTGGGGTAATAATAACATTCTTGCTGTCATTTGGCATACCTGTACGGAATAAGCTAAACAAAGGGCTTCGATCACAAAATAAAGAAGGGCATCATACTATACTAGCATTATATTCTTGAAAAGTGTTAAATTCAAATTAACATAATCACAATCTCAGTGGCATATCCGCAGGCACTTTGTGGTATGAGTAAGAAAAGCCTTTTTAAATCATACCCATTTTACTCTGATATTAAATATGTAGAAGGTAGGACACTCGCCATCTTTTCAACCAATGAAAGTCAATTTACTTTGGGCCTGGCTCGCTAATTCAGTAATTGTTAAAGGCCGGGACCCTTTGTGCGCATTACAATTACTGGATTAGAGAGCCGGGCCCAAGGTACACTAGTACCACTTCCGTTGGTTGAAAAAATAGCGAGTCTCTTACCTTCTAGATATGTAATATTGGAGTAAAATTGTGTATAATTTAAATAGCATTTTGTCAAAGTGCCTATGGCCGTATGGGCATATTTCTAACAGTATATGAGACACGCCATGTGATTTTGTACCTACGGACATCTGCGATATTTCATGAAATATATTTACAGAGAATGGGATATTTTCCGAAAATGACTTCAGAAGTTGACACACTGTCAGAGTACATGCGGAATATGTACTCTGAAATTATAGTTAACTTTTGACTTCATTTATGGAAAATTTGTTAAATTTAGTAAATGTATTTCAGCACATGGCGTGTCTCGTATAAGAAATAGTACTCATTTAACTCAGTAAGATAGCATACCACCAACTCATTCATTAAATTATTTACAAGCATTATACATGTTTAGAGCTCTGCTGTGACTACATACCCAAAGGTATTACATGGGAACTAGTTCAGCAAAATGACAGACGAGGTGACCGCCTCATCCTGGTTACGGCACTGCTTACCGGTATATTACACAGTGGGTATGCCAGTCACTATCGGTAGTAAGTCATTATAACATATACGCAACCGAGTTTGCTTGTGGGTATTTACTGAGTCCAGCTGTCCGTAAATCCCAAACCCGTCCGTCCGTCCGTCCGTGTTTCCGTCCGTCACAAAACTTAACAATTGTAAAGTAAATTTCCTTTTACAATCTTCTCTTTCCCTTTGCGGAAATCTTTCATATTTTACCCGCCCCTTCTCTGACACTCAATACATCATTCTGCAACAAACCTACGACCCCCATTTATGCCAGGGGTCAAGGTCACGGACTTAGAAACTTAGAAAAAAACGAAAACTTAACAATTGTAAATTTCCTTTTTAACACTTCTCTTTCCCTTTGCGGAAATCTTTCATATTTTACCCGCCCCTTCTCTGACACTCTACATCATTCTGCAACAAACCTACGACCCCCATTTATGCAGGGGTCAAGGTCACGGACTTAGAATGTCTAGTTTGCTTTTTTCAACTGGAAACACCATCGCACTCTCCATATGTGCTGACATAGTCTTTTATCTGAAAATGATAGTATGCGAGCTGGAATGTATGTTTACCTTCGTTATACCAGATTTCTATTAATTACTAATTAATATACTATGCATATTAAACATACAGCCATGCCAGGGTATCTTTAAGATGAAAGTCACTGTCTCATAAAACATAATTTCATCATCACCTTGTATTATTAAAAACTATAAATTTGTAGAACATGTTACCTACATGTACTAGCTAAGTGTTATTTTCTTACCCCAGAATGAACCTATCACTAGAATGAACCAAGCCTAATTCATTCTAGGTCAGGGCTGACGCGGGGGGGGGGGGGTATTCCGTAAGCCCCCGCTTACTGACAAATCTAGTTTAGTGTGTATCAGTGCCCAGTTAATTCAGTCAGCAGGTTTTGCCCCATTCTTTTTTATGTAATTTTCTCCCAATGTGGCATGGCATTTAGCGCTGAACGCTGTGTCTTGACAAATAGTTTGAGATTGTTCCATATATGATCTTAAATTTTTGTCACAAAATAATATGGAATTGCGGCACAAATTTCAATTTGGCAATGTGGAGATACATGTACATCACCGTCACTTAGTGGAGGAAGTGTATATCCCGGTTAGCTCAGAAGACATAGTACAGCACTAGTAAAAACAAAACTTTATGCTATAAACCTGTGGTGGCCGGGTGTGCATTTTTCTTATTTACATTTGGCACCAAATTAAGTCGGCTAGCTATAGCTGCATGGCAACCCATAGATTGACAGTGACACACGGTACTGAAAATAAATTCATTAGTATCAAGTAACTATAAGATAACGGGCATTTGTAGTAATTTTTAAACTTGTGGAATGTTTTACAAAGTCATATACCGTTTATTAAACCAGACAAGCTGATTATAATGCATTATATTTCATGATAATCAGCTCGCCTGGTTGTAATAAACATTTTTTTTTCATTTCACACATGGTATTTTATAAAAAGTCAAAGCGAATCAAGTGTAAATATGGCCAAGAGTTGTGTGAATTAATTTCTGGAGGCGTGCTATATGGTAATAATTCCAGCACAAAAATATTTACACAATTCCCTAACATTTGATTGGCCCGTATCAAGTCTCTGTCCAAAATTTATATCCCAGTAAACTTCCACGCCAAACTACTTTCCGTAACCGTGATGCGCAGTTAAAATAATTCTTAAGAAAACGGAAAATAAACACAGTTTCTGGATGAATTTATTTCAAATGCTGGAATTATAAGGAATGAATGGCCTTTTTGTTGAATTTATCGGGGATATAAACTTGGAAAAGTCGCAGGAATACTGGACGAGGCCTTAAACAAATTACAAATTTTGATAAATTCCACAAAAAAGGCCATTCATTCCTATAGTGAAGGTGACTGACTGGATTCAGAGGGTGTACGTGTCTTTAGCTTTTATATAATCTTTACATTATGTTTATTAATTGCAGATATCATCACAGAATGACACAATAAGAGAGAACTATGTTGCAAAAGAACAGTATGATGCTGATTTAGATAGTTTACAGGTAAGTCAATGGAGGAGAAAATACTTTGCTACCGCATGTCCTGATTACAAAAATAACAGTTGAGACATGTGTACATGTATACTGCAGACTGTAGTATAAGATATACAATTCAACAAGCACCTTGCAAATGTATAAACTATTTTTTTTTTTTTCTTTTTTTATCATAAAATATTTAATATTGATTATTTGAGGTTGTTCTGTGAAATTATCAGTTTTGGTATTTGAAATTGAAATAAGTTTGCAAGGAACAATTTTTCTACTGACACTAAATTTATTTATTTATTGACAATTATGAGGGACAGGTTAACTGTAGCCGGCTGAAAAAAAAAAAAAAATAATAATTTTGTCTTGCTGCTGATTACTATGCAGGAGAGCCTGAGAAGTGACTTTGTGCCAAAGGATCAGTACGATAAAGCCATATCACAGCTGGAGGTAGGACAACTCTTCATTACACCCTTCTGACTCTATTTAGCAGTTAACTCCCTTAGTGTGCATGTGTTTGCCACATGCTTGATGTTTGTATTCTGTACTGTGTACTATACCCATGACTGTAGCAACATTGAGGCGCACTGAGGCATTTTGGAATTTTGGCATTTTGCTACTTTCGTCTATTTTTTTGTTCTCTGGTTATGGCATTTCATGCTCATTTGGCTGTATGACAGTTAACAATATAAGTTTACCAGCTTGGCACCGATTGGTACATTTGGTAAAGGACTATGTCATCCACAATCATGAAAAGTCATTGTAATTACTAATTAGAGATACATAACAGCGAAACGCATCTACGGTAAACATCTATATTTCCCCCAGTATCCGGTTTAGAGGTGTTCCACTGTAGTTCTCCATGTCTTATGCAATATGAGAGTGAATTGATAACCCTTGTTACTCAGCACCGAATCAACGGCTCTTTTCCGCTGGATTAAAAACTGCGATACAACACTGCAATTAATTATTTTTTTCCTAATTTCTTTAACAAGTTTCTGTGCACAAGCTAGACCCAATACACTGAAGAATATGTTGCCCACAGGAAGAAATGATAAATAAATAAATATACATTGTATAGTGTTCTGATAATAATATCAAAGTAAATTAGTGCTTCGGTTTTATATAATACAGTGGAACCTCTCTAAACCGGACACAAGAAAGCATCTGTGATCTGATTTTTGATGACTTTCTTGGTCATTTATCTCGGGGGATAATGTCTGTTCGTGGTCGCATAGCACACAACTAGGACCCAGAATGATCAAATGCATGATATACAGTGAAGGCTCTCTAAACCGGACACCCTGGGGACCTCCCAGGGTGTCCGGTTTAGAGAGGTTTCACTGTATATTCAAACACGGCTTTAATGTTGATTTTTCCTACACACTATGCATTTATTCTTTCTATATTATTTAGTAATAATTAATCTATGTATTCACTGCAGGAAGAAAGGATTGAGCATGAGGAGACGAGAATCCGACTGCAGGAGGTCACAGACAAACTACACGTGGCTGTGGGCGAGGTAGAACTGCTCACCCGACAGCTGGAACAGGAGAAAGCTGCATATACCAAGGCGTAAGTTGTCACATGATTAACCTCATCACCCCTAAGTATCTGGAATGGATTTTGATACATTAACTTTGCAAACAATCGAATCGTCACAAATGATTTTCAGTCTAGTCCATTTATGAAAAGGGGTGTGTTTACAAGTGTGTTTGCAGATCCTGATGAGACGGCTCGTCACGAGCCGGTTCTTCTGGATCTACACTTTTTGCCAATACCACTATACAGGTCTGTGGTGTTGAAAGGGTTAATAATGTGTCTGTGATTGGCGGTCACATACAAACTACAGTGGCTATAGGTGAGGTGGAACTTCTTACCGGACAGCTCGAACAGAAGAAAGCTCATTATACCAAGCCGTAAGTTGTCACATGTGACTGTGATTGGGGTCACAGACAAACTACAGTGACAATGAGACAGATAGAACTTCTTACAAGACAACTTGAACAAGAGAAAGTTGCTTATACAAAGGCATTAGATGTTACATGATTTACATGATTAATAATGTGGTTGTGATTGGAGGTCGCAGACAAACTGCATGTGGCCGCATGTACATTACCATTCATATATGAGACACGCCATGTGATTGTGTACCTTCCGACGTCTGCGTAATTTCATTAAATACGTTTACAAAGTTTACAATATTTTTTATAAATAAAGTCAAAAGTTGACAAAATTTTCAGAGTACATGCAGAATATAATTCAACAAATTGTGTGAACTTTTGACGCCATTTCCGGAAAATGTTGTAAATTTTTGTAAACGTATTTCATGAAATTACGCAAATGTCCGAAGGTACAAAATCACATGGCGTGTCTCGATTATGACATTGATGTTGCTGATGTAAAACACTAATCAATTACTCAATTTGTGGCTGATTCATAAATCGCCATATCCACATAGATTTACTTGGGAAAAACCTGATACCTGCATCAAACATACTACCGGTACGTATCAGATTGTATGACGTATGAATGTCCTAGATGAATTGATTAAGTGCCACGCTGGTCAAACTCTACTTTTATTGTATATAGCTCATATATCATGTTAATGTATTGCAGGTTTGGCAGCATGAGAAACAAATCAATGCAAGAGACATCAAAATCCATAAAGCTACAGTCAAAATGTTCGGGTAAGGACTGTATTTGGCAGTGACTGGAGAAACAATGCTTCTGTGATTTGTAACCAGTAGCCTATTTCATCAACATTGCAAAGTATACTTAGCTAGCAAAGTAAACTTTGAGGGAGAAATTTTCAATTTGATAAATTTATTTATTTTTATTATACTGAATTTATTACATTATCACAGCCATTTTGGCTGTGATAATATAATAAACTCAGTATAATAATTCTGCATACTTTTAATCATTAAATATATGCAGCCATTAGTTCTATATGAAATAATGCATTTCGGGAAAATAAATGATTAGTCCCTCAAAGTACACTTTGCTAGAAAAGTATACTTTGCAATGTTGCTGAAATAGGCTACTGAGTAGCTCCTGGAGAAACGATGCTTATGTGATTTGTAACCAGAGTAGCTCCTGACCAAATAACAACTCCCATAGTGGCTAGCCTGATAACGATTTATATTTATGTTGCTTGTTAGAAGCATGACAGGTGTTTCATTGATGGATAGGCGAACAGTGCAGATCCTGATCAGACTGCGGATGCACAGGCTGATCTGGATGTACACTGATCGCAAAATCCATAAGCTCCATTTCTCCAGTCACAGTCAAACGAACTACGTGGACAGTTTTCAGCCATACTTGGTTGATTTACAACCATCATGTGCACTGCTGCATTACTGATAGGTTTTGCTCTGCATCCTTACAGCTACAGTGTAGTCTGACCAGCCCTATACTATTGAGTTTGGGTAACAAACGTGAATATGTACGCATTTGCCCAATTCTGTTCTAGGATGTCAACACGTGCTACGTTATTCAAATGATTATCTTTTTTCATTTTCTTTAGCATGTCATTGATACGTGTACCGTAATACCGCTAACTATTCGGACACAATTTGTTTTGGGAAACCCTATTGTTTTCCCAAACCATTGTATATTTAGCTAAATCCTTGCTGTGATAAACCATATATTAATGAGAGTTTCCCAGAATAATATATAATTTTTGTCGAGCCCTCTTGCGGAAAGCGAGACATAGTGATCACAATGACGTCTGGGTGTCCGTCGTCCGTCTGTCCATCCGAAATCTGCGTTAAAGTTTTTAAATACATTATATCTCTGCAGTCCTATGTCACATTAACTTGAAACTTCATATGCTTATTATTCATGATCCATATATACATGCTGTATCCCACTCATGCGGCCCCTGTGCCCAAGGTCAAGATCAAATGACTTAGAAGTTTGCGTTCCGAAATCTGCCTTAAAGTTTTTAAATACCTTATATCTCTGCAGTTGTAAGTCACATTGACTTGAAACTTCATATGCTTATTAGTCATCATCCATATATTCATGCTGTATCCCACTCATGCGGCCGCCCATATGCCCAAGATCAAGGTCAAATGACTGTCAAAATTTGCGTTAAAGTTTTCACATACCTACTATCTCTGTAACCGTAAGTCACATTTTCTTGAAACTTTGTATGCTTATTGGGCATCAAACTTAAAATAAATACACTCTAGACCATCAAATGCATCGGCGGGCTCGACATGCGGCCATCTGGTTTACAGCAATTAATTGTTTTATTCAACAGAAATATCAAGACAGTGTGAAAAACAGGAAGAAATACTGAACACAAAGGCAGATGAAATACAAACCTTAGAGCGGAAGTTAAAACAACAGGAGACCTTATACAAAAAGGAAGTCACGGAAGCAGAGATAGAGAAGAAACAGCAGAGATATATAGCCCAGATGATGGCCGATCAAGATCGAAAGAAAAACAGAAGTTCCCATCTGGCAGTGCCTAAAACGAAGTCCCAACGAAGATAACTGAATATGTGACTCGCCATGATGAAAATGGGCCTACCGTAATAACCCTAAATATTCGGACACAATTTGTTATGGGAAACACTTATAGGTTATTTGATTTGTGTGTGGATATATGCACGAGTTCCAGAGCGTGCGATATTGCGCGACTTTAGGATCGCAATATCATTGCGCAGCGGAACGAGTGGCATATATCCACATACACATCAAATAACCTTTTTATTATATACGTACATCATTCGCAATTTATATGTGCTTCAAAAAATATACAAAATGTAAAAAAATAATAAACAAATTAGTGGTGATTAGAAGGAACTACTTTGCGATGTGAAGCGTAGTTCCGGCACTGACCAATATGAACTTACGAGACGTCAATATGGAAACATATTGCCGGCTTGCATTGCATTGTGTTGCAATCGGAAACTTAAAGGCCCTGAACGGCTCAGTATTACAATTTTACAATTTTTTCAAACACAAAAACATGTTTGGCAACTGATTTAGTACACAAAACTAACATATACTGCCTAATAGATACATCTCAATTCTTGAGATTTACATCTTAATCGCAATGTGAAGACAACAAAAACTTGTTTTGTGTACCACTCAGTGCAAAATGTCAATATTGACAATTTCATTTCCGTAACCCAACGGCTTCGGCTCGGAAGTGAGTCGATAAACTCCAGCTATCGGAATTCATCGGCCGCGAATCGGGTATTTGAGGAGTTGACCCGAGGGTCTATCGGAAAATCGATCGGGCTTTGAAACACGCACCTGCTGTTTGTTTATCAACAAATATTGATATTTTCATCGACTACAAACTCATTTTTGTACCAAAATGAATGCAAACAGTTTCAAAGTGTGTGTAAATAGAAACCTGTTGGATTTATGTGTGGGAAAACCCAATAGGAGGCCAAATTCGGCAACTTGAGCCGTATAGGGGCTTTAAGTACGTATATAATAAATATAAATATGCGAGTTCCAACAACAAAATGTGTCGCAATATTTAGGATTAGTATGGTTGTACTGGTTTATCACAATAACAATGCATTTGTATACAACTTGTTTTGGGAATTTTATAGGTGTTTCCCAAAACAAATCGTGTCCAGATATTTATTACAGTATTTGGTTTCATTTTTACCAGTGATCCTTCTGATGCCACACTCGTGTATGATTAGGGTATACAGATAAGGTTCAGGGGCCCATTTCACTAAACTTCGTACGACTAAAATGTTCGTATATGCAAACTCGTGATGGTCTATAATTTCACATTAACAACGTTTTCTTGTAAACAATTATTGGATTTACATTTATTGAGCATAGGCTGCATATGCAGCCTATGCTTCATAAATGTAAATCCATCAATTGAAATTTCCAGATGATCCTAAATTTGCACTTACGAACATTTTCGTCGTACGAAGTTTAATGAAACGGGCCCCTGGTAGCTGCATCAGAAATGTTTACTAAGCTCTATAGCCAACGGTGCAGGCCCTGATCAGACTGCACAGATCCGCAGTCTGATTATGGACTACACTGATCGCACAGTTCCCGTTTTGTCATGTCGAGTCACATGAGGCATAAATTATTAGCAAGTATTAGTATGTACTGTATTTTACATGGAGGATTTTTGGAATACATGATATGTGGCTGTGACTGGAGAAATAGGGCTTATGGGTTTTGCGACCAGTGTAGATCCAGATCAGCCTGTGCGGATCTGCACTGTTCGCCATTCCATCAATGAAATACCTGTCGTGCTTTGAACAAGCAACATAAATCTTCACCAGGCTACAATAGTGTTCTGTTGATCAGGCGATACACTGGCCATAAATTCCATAAGCCCAATTTCTCCTGTCACAGCAAAATATATGTCACCAACATTGCAAAGCATACTTTTCTAGCAAAGTATACTTTGAGGGAGAAATTTTCAATTTTAGGATAAATTTATTAATTTTTATTATACTGAATTTATTACATTATCACAGCCATTATGGCTGTGATAATGTAATAAATTCAGTATAATAATTCTGCATACTTTTAATCATGAAATACATGCATTTGTTAGTTCTATTTGAAATAATGCATTTCAGGAAAAATAAATGATTACTCCCTCAAAGTATACTTTGCTAAAAAAGTATACTTTGCAAATTTTGATGAAATCGGCTACTGATCTAACTATTTTGGTTTGATGTACCTTTGACTACTTTGCGTAGTCAATAACGACCAATATATACAGTGGACTCTCTCTGAACCGGACACCAAGAAAACACATGTGATCTTATTTTTGATGAGTTCTTGGTCATTTATCTCGGGTGATAATGCCTGTTCACCATCTAATGCCTGATTTACAGTGAAACTCTCTAAGCCGGGAACCTCCCAGGGTATCCGGTTTAGAGAGGTTTCACTGTATTTCACTGTAATTTTTTCAAACCGCATGGATGCTAAAGTTGATCATGGGTTTACACTGGGTGAAATTCAACACACCAGTTTTTGTGTGGTGAATTGCTTTATGACTTATTGCCTTGACCTATTCTTTAATAATGAAGACACAGAGCAGATGTGTATTAAATGGAATTCTGCATCTGCTGGGAAATTTGTGCCAACTTTATAATTTTCGTATCTCAGGGCTGTTCCAGTAAAATATATATATGGGGGTGGGGGGTGGGGGGGGGGAGGAAGGCACTTTAGAATTTGTGTAGCCTACCATATGCAAATCGTCATAAATATACTATTCGCCAACATTTGACATCATTTACATTAAACATTTTTGTTTCCATATGATGTCCTACAAAAGTTGTCTATATGATATCATAATGGCAACTGAAGGGTGTCAGTGGAAAAAGGGGGCTAACTCCCTTATGCCACAGATATATCCACTGCAACAAATTGTGAGAAGGTATACTGAGTTGGCTGTCTGTTCGTAGGTTCATTTGTCACAAAACTTTACATTGCAGGTACATTTCTTTTGATTTCTGTTTCCTTTCTGACACAGAACTTCTTGATAGTTCATACATGCATTCCTCTGATAGTCATTTATCATTCTGTGAGAAATCCATTTTACAACACATACAGGCCTCTCGTGGTGGCCAGTGAATTTTGGATCTGGACGAATGCTAATTGTGCAGGAATAATGTATTATTAACATTAAAAACTATAGGATTGAATTAGGTGAAAACCAATATGGATGAGTGAAGCATTAGAACTTTTCGAGGCCTGACATAATAATTAACAAGAAGTGGCATCGTTAAACGAAGCTAATCCCATGCTGGCAGCTTTAATAAACCTTGACCTTGGGCGGTTGGACGTGGTTCGTAGGCCAAACAAAGCAGCATCCCTATGCACACTGTGTGGCCAAATAATTTCAAAATCTGTGAAGCAGTTAAAGAGTTATTGAAAAATTAAATATGTTACTAACGTACGTACGTACGTACATGGACTAACGATATATCCCCTCATTATTCCAGCACAAAAATATTTACACAATTCCCTAACATTTGATTGGTCCGTAGCAAGTCTCTGTCAAAAATTTATATCCCAATAAACTCCCACGCCGAACTACTTTCCGTAACCGTGAGGCGCAGTTAAAATAATTCTTAAGAAAACGGAAAATAAACACATTTTCTTGATGAATTTATTTCAAATGCTGTAATTATAAGGAATGAATGGCATTTTTATGGAATTTATCGGGGATATAAACTTGGAAAAGTCGCGGGAATACTGGACGAGGCCTTAAAAAAATTACAATTTTCGAAAAAAAATCCAAAAAAAGAATATTTTTTTTTTTTTTTTTTTTTTTTTTTTTTCGAAAATTGTATTTTTTTATCGCTTCGTCCAGTATTCCCGCGAATTTTCCAAGTTTATGCCCCGATAAATTCCACAAAAAGGCCATTCATTCCTATATTGCCTATCGGAGAGGGGATAAATAATACATGTACCGTATTTACCGTATATTTCCGGACACTTTTAATTAATTACTTTTGTCAGTGTCCGAATAATTAGGAATATTAATTAATTCTTAAAAAGTGGTGTCCGAAAATTTAGGTTTTATTTTGCCAAAATGGACGATTTTTTTTTTTTTTTATGGACCCATAGCCTCCTTTTATCTCACCGATGTGATTGTGCAGCTGATCACGTTTGCACATTTCGTAAATTAATCCGAGCAAACTGGGAATAACATCAATTATTGGTCCCAGTAACAAAGCAGTGCTAATTGTTATGTGCTCGATTTAATTGTTCCGGCATGCGTTCGCGCTCACCATTGGTGGAATATTAATTAGGTGTAAAGGCTGACCAATCGGAGATCGCATATCAGTGGCGCAGATTAACTCAACCCAGATTAACTAAATTGTTACAGCACTGCCCACGCCCCCAGCGCATGACACAAATGGCCTTGTTTCGCAAAGTCATAATTGAGCCAGTGCATGAGATAATCAACTTTATTATATAACTGATATTTTCGCCGAGAATGATTTGACTTTTTTCTGCAAATATATCGGAAAGTTGATAACATTTTCAGAGCAAATGCGTAATAATTACTAATTTTAATATTCGTCAACATTCGATATCGTTTACTGAAAATGTACACTATTATCAGATTCATCTTCGTCGAAAATCTCACGTGATAAGCCTGATTACCTCATGAACTGGCGCAATTATAACACGTCGGGCAAAACATGTCTATACAGGTCTGTGGTGTTGAAAGGGTTAAAACTCTGTGCGTACTCAAACCCACAGGTGAAATAGTCGGACGTGTGACACAAAGAAAATGACCATTACAAAAATATCCACTTGATCTCGTTCTATTATTAACGTCATGTACAGTACGATACCAGGTGGGTGGGATAATGGGATTTTTTTTAAATAGGAATTTATTTTGGTGTCATGGGTCCGAGTCTTCCACCTGTGCTCACCATATGAGTAAACACAGTTTGCAACGCACGAGCTTGTCACGTGCTGATGGAACAGTATATCGGTCATTGCGTCATCGAATGATGATGGGGCTACACGTCAGGGCTGTACAAATTGATTTTTTAGCCACTTGTCCCGGACGGACAAGTGACTTGACAAAAGTGACTTGTCCTGGGAAATTATAATTTACGTAACCGGTATACATATTCGGGGAGTCCACTCATTTGACCGTCTCGAAAATGAAATCACGTCTATATTTACAATATTTAATTGTCTATCAGTATGTTCGCGGAACGGTAAATAATAAACTTTTTGAAATTTCAGGTTTTTTTTGTTGGCAACAGCTTTTAATTCGCTAATTACACTGCAGCTCCATTATAACGCGATCGCGTATAGCGCGATCTCCTTTATATAACGCGGGTCTCTCGTGGATCCCAAACAAATATTTAAAAAATAGAGAAGAAAAAGGAAAACAAAGAAAAAAAATCGTTCGGACGTCGTAGTCATCGTGTAATTAGTTGATTTGTGATTTCTGAAGTAAGTTTATTCAAACAACGACATTCAAAGTACATGAAATAATTATTATTAGTAATGTTAGCAAATGTAATACCTTTAATCAGGTAATCATGTTAATATGCATACAGTGCAGTATCCGTGCCAGGGGATATATGAATTCCAAATCCAGATGCGATACACCCGACACATATTACACAGACGAGATTTGTGTAGTAACTTTCTTTGTGTCTGTTTCACAGATCTTGATATTTTACACATTCATTAATTTGATTGCCCTCTGTCATGATGTGCCCAGTCCGTAGTTGACCTTGCTGTTGAACGGACATAAAACTCCAATTAATCAATATATGTGGCTGTGAGAAATGGAGGCTTATGTGATTGGTGACCAGTGTAGCTCCTGATCAAATAACACACTCCTGTATATATCCTGATAACGCTCTTTATTATATACCTACCCATGAAATACATAGTTATACGATGTAAATAAAAGTCATATGTTCTCATCTCGATGAAGTAAACGACTTCCGGTGAAAATACGACTACTTCCGCTATCATAAAATCTATGTTCGGGAAAACAGCTCAAATAGGCTGCAAATACACATTCATTACCGTATACAGTCTAAAAAACTGCTAATTTCCATGGAGCGGTATATAATAAATAGAATATTCATATTTTTGCAACGAATATGACATATATGTTCATCTCGTGGTGTGAAATGTCCATATTTCACACCACTCGATGAACATATATGTCATATTCGTTGCAAAAATATGAATATCCATTGTTTGTTAGATGCATGACAGGCTTTTCATTGATGGAATGACAAATATTGCAGATCCTGATCTGACTGTGCGGATGCACAGGCTGATGTTGATCTACACTGGTCACGAAACCTATAAGTCTCATTTCTCCAGTCACAGCCACATAAGTTTACCTACCAGCCAGTGTAGATGCATACCAGCTTTCACTTGCACACAGACTGCCCATGGCCTACACTGTTTGCCTTTGTTATCCGATAGACAAGAGGTGATATAGCATTGGTCCATGTACGTACATACACCTTTCATTTTCCAATAACTTATGAACCGCTTCACCCATTTTGATAATGTTTGGCCACACTGTGTTTCTAGGGATGGTGCTTTGTTTTTCATATATATATGCCCCGTGCAGGCACCGGGGCGGGATCAACTGATCCTGAGAATAGTGCTGCAGTAGCCATTGCTTGTCGTAAAAGGCGACTAAACTGGCTTAACGATTGGGTTCATACTTTCCGGAACCCACTATACCGGATTTGGCCCTCATGTACATTTTTGGCTTTCTTGTATGTGAGAGTTGAGTCGGGCTATGCCCCATATATAAAAGTAAGATTAGCACTAATCCTATTACTTTTAGGGATGGGATAAATGATGCTGGTGTGGCGAGGGCCTGGCACCAGATCAGGTTGTTCTAATTTCAGGACTGAATATATATTTTGATTGTAAATATTGAGTTCTGAAGTTGGGATTTACCCCCCTTGGACAGGTGGATACGGGACTCGACCCCGTTGACCCGTCTGCGTGTAGACTCCCTGAGGCTTGTACCTCTATGTCAGAAAAGCGGACGTTAAACCCTATTCACTCACTCACTCACTTGTTTTTCATATGATCCACGCCGACCGCCCAAACTCAAGGTCACTGAGGACTTATGTTCACCTTGTGTGTAAGGCAAAAATGTTATTTTCGTGTTGTTTTTTTATCACGGCTGCCAAGAGGGGATTAGCTTAGTGATACTGATGCCATTGTTTCTAGTTCAATGGGCTATATATGCTTTAAATCATATGAAACCTCGTACATCAGTAGCCTATTTCACCAACATTGCAAAGTATACTTTTCTAGCAAAGTATACTTTGAGGGAGAAATTTTCAATTTTAGGATAAATTTATTAATTTGTATTATACTGAATGTTTTACATTATCACAGCCATTTTGGCTGTGATAATGTAATAAATTCAGTATAATAATTCTGCATACTTTTAATCATCAAATATATGCAGTCGTTAGTTCTATATTAAATAATGCATTTCAGGAAAAATAAATGATTACTTCCTCAAAGTATACTTTGCTAGAAAAGTATACTTTGCAATGTTGGTGAAATAGGCTACTGAAGTATGCTGGTAGAGTATGACTTACAAGCCAGATAATAAACCTCGTTTCATCTAAACCTTGATTTATATGACCTTGTTGAACGGACGTAAACCCCCAGTAAATCAATCAATGAATCGTCCTGCCTTCACCCATATGAATTTGTTTAACCCTTAAAAGGTTGAACTATTTTTTAGTGTCTTTTTTGTTTTGTTCATTTATTGTGTACCGCCCTGTTGCCAATTTCATCAAAATTGCAAAGCATACTTATCTAGCAAAGTATACTTTGAGGGAGTAATCATTTATTTTTCACGAAATGCATTATTTGATATAGAACTAACGACTGAATATATTTGATGATTAAAAGTATGCAGAATTATTATACTGAATTTATTACATTATCACAGCCAAAATGTCTGTGATAATGTAATAAACTCTTGTCTATTGGCGAAAGCCGGGCGGGCGGGTGGCGGCGGGCGGCGTCCACAATCAATGTTAAGTTTTCGTGTTTGAGTCCATTTCTTTGTTACTGTACCACCTAGGACCACCAAACTTACACAGCTTCATATTCAAGGGGTGCCCACCACATATCACTATCCAACATGTTACTTTTTTTTTAACTTCACCCATTTTTTCCGCGTAGTCGACTTAGCCATTTTCAATGTTAAGTTTTTCGCGTTTACAATGTTAAGTTTTCGTGTTTAAGTCCATTTCTTTGGTACTGTACCACCTAGGACCACCAAACTTTCACAGCTTCATAATCAAGGGGTACCCACCATATCACTATCCAACATGTTACTTTTTTTTTTAACTTCACCCATTTTTTCCGCGCAGTCGACTTAGCCATTTTCAATGTTAAGTTTTCGCGTTTACAATGTTAAGTTTTCGTGTTTAAGTCCATTTCTTTGGTACTGTACCACCTAGGACCACCAAACTTTCACAGCTTCATAACCAAGGGGTGCCTACCACATACAACTATCCAACATGTGACCATTTTTTTACCTTCACCTATTATTTCTACGTAATTGACTTAGCCATTTTCAACGTTAACTTTTTAATTAACGAACGTAACGTCTGGTTAAAGTTTTTTGGTTTTAAAACTTTTTCATTATACTATATCTCTGCAACTGCTTCACCCATTACCTTGAAACTTCACATGGGTGTTTATCATCATCCATATTTTCATTCTAACCCCCAACCGTGCGGCCCCTGTGCCCAATGTCAAGGTCAAATTACTTTGAATTTTTTTGTTAAAGTTTTTTTGTGTACTATATCTCTGCAACTGCTTCACCCAATACCTTGATACTTCACATGGGTGTTTATCATCATTGTTGCACCTGCTTGCGGAAAGCGCGATCCTGTGCCCAATGTGAAGGTCAAATTACTTTGAATTTTTTTGTTAAAGTTTTTTCGTGTACTATATCTCTGCAACTGCTTCACCCAATACCTTGATACTTCACATGGGTGTTTATCATCATTGTCGCACCTGCTTGCGGAAAGTGCGATCCTGTGCCCAATGTCAAGGTCAAATTACTTTGAATTTTTTTGTTAATGTTTTTTTCGTGTACATATCTCTGCAACAGCTTCACCCAATACCTTGATACTTCACATGGGTGTTTATCATCATTGTCGCACCTGCTAGCGGAAAGCGCGATCCTGTGCCAATTGTCAGGTCAAATTACTTTGAATTTTTTTGTTAAAGTTTTTTTCGTGTACTATATCTCTGCAACTGCTTCACCCAATACCTTGATACTTCACATGGGTGTTTATCATCATTGTCGCACCTGCTTGCGGAAAGCGCGATCCTGTGCCCAATGTCAAGGTCAAATTACTTTGAATTTTTTTGTTGTTAAAGTGTACTATATCTCTGCAACTGCTTCACCCATCACTTGATACTTCACATGGGTGTTTATCATCATTGTCGCACCTGCTTGCGGAAAGCGCGATCCTGTGCCCAATGTGAAGGTCAAATTACTTTGAATTTTTTTGTTAAAGTTTTTTTTGTGTACTATATCTCTGCAACTGCTTCACCCAATACCTTGATACTTCACATGGGTGTTTATCATAATTGTCGCACCTGCTTGCGGAAAGCGCGATCCTGTGCCCAATGTCAAGGTCAAATTACTTTGAATTTTTTTGTTAAAGTTTTTTCGTGTACTATATCTCTGCAACTGCTTCACCCAATACCTTGATACTTCACATGGGTGTTTATCATCAGTGTTGCACTGCTTGCGGAGGAAAGCGCGATCCTGTGCCCAATGTCAAGGTCAAATTACTTTGAATGTTTTTGTTAAAGTTTTTTCGTGTACTATATCTCTGCAACTGCTTCACCCAATATCCTTGATACTTCACATGGGTGTTTATCATAATTGTCGCACCTGCTTGCGGAAAGCGCGGATCCTGTGCCCAATGTCAAGGTCAAATTACTTTGAATTTTTTTGTTAAAGTTTTTTCGGTGTACTATATCTCTGCAACTGCTTCACCCAATACTTGATACTTCACTGGGATGTTTATCATCATTGTCGCACCTGCTTGCGGAAAGCGCGATCCTGTGCCCAATGTCAAGGTCAAATTACTTTGAATTTTTTGTTAAAGTTTTTTCGTGTACTATATCTCTGCAACTGCTCACCCAATTACCTTGATACTTCATATGGGTGTTTATCATCATTGTCGCACCTGCTTGCGGAAAGCACGATCCTGTGCCCAATGTCAAGTTCAAATTACTTTGAATTTTTTTGTTAAAGTTTTTTCGTGTACTATGTCTCTACAACTGCTTCACCCAATACCTTGATACTTCACATGGGTGTTTATCATCATTGTCACACCTGCTTGCGGAAAGCGCGATATCATCGGCATTTTGGCATACGTCCGTCCGTTCGTCCGTGTTTCCGGTTAAAGTTTTTTGGTTAAAGTTTTTCCATCTACTATACCTATTTTTTTAGTGTCCATGCCTCGCCCCAAGGCGCGACATGCAGGCCACGGCCATCTAGTCTACAAAAAGTGGGTATAATTATGTTATCCAAGTGTCTATGCTTGGAAAAAACCTGGCCTTCGTGGCTTTGCCTCGTTTCTTGTTATTATACTGAATTTATTACATTATCACAGCCACTTTGGCTGTGATAATGTAATATATTCAGTATAATAATTCTGCATACTTTTAATCATCAAATATATGCAACGGTTAGTTCTATATGAAATAATGCATTTCGGGAAAAATAAATGATTACTCCCTCAAAGTATACTTTGCTAGATAAGTATACTTTACAATTTTGATGAAATTGGCTACAGATCTCATATGTAGAGGGGAGCATCCATGGACAGTCGCCTCTCATATCCAATCTGGATTATTGCCCATATATGTATTAACCTGTGTATGTTTGTGTTTTATACGGCAACTTTCAAAGATAACTTACATTTGTATGTTGAAATCAGTGAAGTCTGTTTCAATGTGGTGCCTGTAAGTCTTCATATGTGCTCTTCATGTGATAATTGTGTATTGGCTACATTTACTCATCATCATTATTGTAATCATCATCATCATCATCATCAGCAGCAGTTTTGCTTAGTGTACACAGCCTTGCCTTAATAATACTAGAGGACACTAGCCTGATATCCTCTATTTACCCATAACTTATCCTACTGTCTGTTTCACGAAACCTGCCCAAATTTTACGGCCATATACACAATTCAAAAACAATATTTGTTTCGATAATATTAAATAAAATCAATATTTGACCAAATTTCACGAAATAAAAAGAAGGCTCTTTCTTAAATTTTCCTTTAATTTAATATTATCAAAAGAAATCTTGTTTTTGAATTGTTTATATAGCCGTAAAATTTGGGCATCTTTCGTGAAACAGACAGTAGGTGGATAAGTTTACCCATAACTTATCCTAGGTTGACCATGTGGTCAATTTCGGTGTTTGAACGGGAGACTGTTAAATTCTTAGGGACATTGTTTTGAGGTGTGGGGCTATGTGACTGGTGTGGTGAGTAACCTATCAACACTTGATCAATCAGGACCTGTAGCCTATTTCACCAACATTGCAAAGATTACTTTTCTAGCAAAGTATACTTTGAGGGAGAAATTTTCAATTTTAGGATAAATTTATTAATTTTTATTATACTGAATTTATTACATTATCACAGCCATTTTGGCTGTGATATTGTAATAAATTCAGTATAATAACTCTGCATACTTTTAATCATCAAATATATGCAGTCGTTAGTTCTATATGAAATAATGCATTTCAGGAAAAATAAATGATTACTCCCTCAAAGTATACTTTGCTAGAAAAGTATACTTTGCAATGTTGATGAAATAGGCTACTGGTCGGGTAATTTCAGGACTAAGTATAAATGTATATTTTTTTCTGTAAACATTACGTCACAACATGTGAAATATGGGTTCGACACGGATAACCCGGCCTAAGATGACTTTAGCTGTTGATAGGCAGTTAAACACCATTAAATCAAATTAAATGCAGGGCTTGCCCGCGATCATTGTAGCATCTCTGTTATAATATGTGGGTCAACATGCATGTATTGTATTGTAATGTATTTGTATAGAACTATGTGGACACGATCCAAGTAAATCTGTGATGATCAAACATAATTACTGTGTTATGTTCTATGTTTATAATGTTGTCAGCCCCATAGTATACACCATAATATAAATGAGAATGTTTATAATAGTTGTAACTCATTCATCTGAATGTTATATTAATGATGCATAGGTGATACTCCATGAAAAGGGGTTTCATCCAGTTTGTGACAACTAGCTTATTATTCCAGAAATGTGTTGTTGTTTCAAATTTTGTATTTATTCTCAATCAAAACAAGGTTCGGCAGAACTTTCGAACAATTTCAATTGGAAATTTAAGGATAAGGAGCTGCCACACTTTGTTTTGTTGATATTGAAATTAAAAAATAAAGAGTAGACGACAAAATTTAATTCAGCATTGGAAGGAATGGTTAACGATCAAAACGTATTAGCATAGGACATGCTTCTTAAATACTTTACTTCTTATCATTGAAGGCCCTGATCAGATTGCACAATTTGGTATTCTAGCTAGGGTTAGACAATATTAGGTGATTAATACGTTTTCCATTGCTTAACCCATTTCAGTCTAAGGGTATGATACTTTTTGCTGAAAAAAAATCATTATTTTGTTTATTTCTCAATAAAGGTATATGTTGTTACCACTCCGTGTCGGCGAGATGGTTCAAATGAGTGGTAACAACATATACATTTATAAAGTATAAAGAAAATATAGAAAATAGGATTCCATCGTCCCCCCCCCCCCCTGTCACGTCACCAAGGCAAGAAACATTAATGAGAATTTGAAACTCAATAGCATTATTTCTTCATCTTGTTGTACTAAAATAGTTCTTAAGAAAACGGAAAATAAACACATTTTCTTGATGAATTTATTTCAAATGCTGGACTTATAAGGAATGAATGGCCTTTTTGTTGAATTTATCGGGGATATAAACTTGGAAAAGTCGCGGGAAGGGAATACTGGACGAGGCCTTCCGGCCTTCGTCCAGTATTCCCGCGACTTTTCCAAGTTTCTTTGCCCATTACCTTGAAACTTCACATGGGTGTTTATCATCATCTATATTTTCATTCTACCCCCTCCCCCATCCCGTGCGGCCCCTGTGCCCAATGTTCAAGGTCAAATACTTTGAAGTGGTTTTGGTTAAGTGTTTTGGGTAAAGTTTTTGGTTAAGTTTTTTGGTTAAATTTTTTGGTTAAAGTTTTTCGTTATACTATATCTCTGCCACTGCTTTGCCCATTACCTTGAAACTTCATATGGGTGTTTATCATCATCTATATTTTCATTCTACCCCCTCCTGTGCGGCCCCTGTGCCCAATGTCAAGGTCAAATTACTTTGAAATTTTTGGTTAAGTTCTTTGGTTAAAGTTTTGGGTTAAGTTTTTTGGTTAAAGTTTTTGGTTAAGTTTTTTGGTTAAGTTTTTTGGTTAAGTTTTTCGTTATACTATATCTCTGCAACTGCTTTGCCCATTACCTTGAAACTTCACATGGGTGTTTATCATCATCTATATTTTCATTCTACCCATCTCCCGTGCGGCCCCTGTGCCCAATGTCAAGGTCAAATTACTTTGAAGTTTTTGGTTAAGTTTTTTGGTTAAAGTTTTTGGTTAAGTTTTTTGGTTAAGTTTTTTGGTTAAAGTTTTTCGTTATACTATATCTCTGAAACTGCTTTGCCCATTACCTTGAAACTTCATATGGGTGTTTATCATCATCTATATTTTCATTCTACCCCCTCCCGTGCGGCCCCTGTGCCCAATGTCAAGGTCAAATTACTTTGAAGTTTTTGGTTAATGTTTTTGTCGCGCCCGCTTGCGGAAAGCGTGATATAGTCGGCACTTTGGCGTACGTACGTGTGTCCGGTTAAACTTTTTGGTTAAGTTTTTTGGTTAAGTATATTTGGTGAAAGTTTTTCGTTATACTATATCTCTTTTGTTAGTGTCCATGCCTCGCCACAAGGCGCGACATGCAGGTCGCGGCCATCTAGTTCATCCTTGAAGCCACGTAGAATGTTGGAAATCGCTCCATGTACGTATGTGTCTATTCCAACGTGATCATCATTTATACCGTCATTAGTGTCTGTCCCAACGTGAACAACGTTTACACCGTCATTAGTGTCTATCCCAACTCCACCGCGTGTCTCCCACTGAGCGTCACCATCAACTAGTGTTGCAGTAACAAATTGATTTTCAAACTGCGTTTCATTTAATTTCTTGATCGCTTGAGCCACATCGTCAAACTTTAGTTTCGTATTCACCGCCTGAGATATCGTCTTCGTCTCCAGGTTAGTCAGACGCTGGTCCAGCTGTCTTATCTTCTGATTAGCGATTGTTACATGTATAAGCGTATGCGCGACTAAACAGCAGACAACAATCACTCTTGGTAATATAAATGTATCCATTTTCTTGCGGTAAGTTTGCCTCCGTAATGTATATCCTGTTTGAAAGAAAGTCTCCAAATATTGTGTGACGAGTGGGTTTCCGCTACTTGAAAATACAAATTAACTCCTGACAAAATGAGGCAGATATTCTCCATGCTTATTGTCGGAATTTCAATAGTATGTGTTTGTTATTTTATTATATTGGAAAACAAACATAAATTTCTAAAAATAATACTACGTCGCCGAGTACAGTTGCATGTTTGTTTTAATAAACATGATAAAATACGGGGTTGGGGATGGAGACATTTAAAACGTGTGTAACTATTCCAAGACTCGCCAAGGAAGCCTTACGATTTCCTACTCCAAGGTGCATGATCACGTGGTTACAACAGCAACAACAAGTACTGAAATTTTCAGAAGCCCTCCGATTCAAAGTACGTATTTTATTTTGTCCTTATTATGTAACGGATTTTGATGAAATATGGCGCATCAAACGCGTCTTGTTAAGTTGCATTTGGTGGTCTCTGTACTTTGGCCCAAACTTCTGTCGTTGTTGCGAATAATCGATTTCCGTGTCTACTGATACGGAAATCGATTCTTCGCAAAAACGACACATGTCTGTGCCGAGCGCCATGGACCACCATTCAAATGCAGCTCATGAAGACGCGTTTGCTGCGCCATATTTCATCAAAATCCGTTGCATATTAAGAACAATATCAAATAATACTTAGTTTGGAGTGGGCAAGCTTTCAACACTTTCAGCCATTGCTGTTGTTGTTGTTGTTGTAACCACGTGATCATGCACCTTGTACTTGTACATGTGTATGATACATTTGATATAAAACCCACTAGCCTGTTAATGTAAGGGGCAGTGGTCGTGGGTGGACTGACACTAGTGATATTCCACAACTCAACGCGTCGTATTTGTGACGAGAACAAAAAAGGCGGGAAACGATTATTGTGACATCGTCTGGTGTTTTTAGCTCACCTGAGCGAAGCTCATGTGAGCTATTGTTACCGCAATGTGTCCGTCTGTCCGTCTGTCCGTCGTCGTCCGTCCGTGAACATTTTCAAACGTCTTCTCCTCGATAAACATTGGGCCTATAGTCACCAAACTTCATGGTCATGGTCCTTAGGTAGGGGGATTACAAAATTGTTAAAATGACGTCATTACGTAATCCAAAATGGCCACCGTCTAAAAATAGCACAAATTCTTCAAAAATCTTCTTCTCAAGAACCGCAAACCGGATTTCGACAAAACTTGGTAGGAATGATCGTTGTACAATGCTCTTTCAAAGTTGTTAAAATCGTGACCCCGGGGTCAAAAATGGGCGTGGCCCGTGGGGTCAAATTGGGGTCAAATTTGGTTATGTCATCCAAGATGGTCGCCGAAAGGTCAAAAGGTCGTTCTTTTATTAGAGATTTCAAAATTCTTCTTCACATGAACCGCTTGGCCCATGGTAGCCAAACTTAAAAGTTATGGTCCATGGGTAAAGCCTTTTCCGATTTGTTAAATGGAGGTCATCACTAATCCAAGATGGCCGCCGTCTAAAAATAGCATAAATTCTTAAAAAATCTTCTTCTCATGAACCGCTAGCCGGATTTCGACGAAACTTGGTAGGAATGATCGATGCACAATGCTCTTTAAATTTTGTTAAAATGGTGACCCTGGGATCAAAAATTGGCGTGGCCCGTGGGGTCAAATTGGGGTCAAATATTTGTTTTGACCGAATATGGTCATGTCTATATCAAATCGAAGGTATCAAAGAGGCGATCGCTCTGGTACATTTTTTGTCGAAATTGGATGGTCATGTCATCCAAGATGGCCGCCGAAAGGTCAAATGGTTGTTCTTTTAATAAATATTCCAAACGTCTTGTTCTCGTGAACTGCTTGGCCGATATTTGCCAAACTTCACGATAATGGTTATTGGGTCAAGCCTTTTCGTTTTTAGCGCACCTTCCGAAGGAAGCCGTGCTTATGGCATACCCTCGGCGTCGTAGGCGTCCGTCTGTCTGTCCGTCCGTCCGTCTGTCCGTCCGTCGGTCAGAAGGTCCGTCCGTCTTCAAAAATTATAATGGCCTATATTTTCTGTTTCCTTTCTTGGATTTGCTTCATATTGCACATACGCATTGCTCCAATGGTTCTCTACTGCGCTGTGGCAAATCCACGTCCGTGCCGCCCCTTCTAAGCCCACGGTCAATGTCACATACTTTGTGCTTCTCGAAACCTTAACGCTCGGACGCTCGGGTAAATGGCCTATATTTTCTATTTATTTGCTTGGATTTGCTTCATATTTCATACACGCATTGCTCCAAGGGTCCTCTACTGCGCTGTGGCAAATCCACGTCCGTGCCGCCCTTTCTAAGCTCAGGGTCAAGATCACATAATTTGTGCATCTCGAAACCTTAACGCTCGGACGCTCGGGTAAATGACCTATGTTTTCTGTTTCCTTGCTTGGATTTGCTTCATATTGCACATACGCATTGCTCCAAGGGTCCTCTACTGCGCTGTGGCAAATCCACGTCCGTGCCGTCCCTTCTAAGCTCAGGGTCAAGGTCACATACTTTGTGCATCTCGAAACCTTAACTCTCGGACGCTCGGGTAAATGACCTATATTTTCTGTTCCCTTGCTTGGATTTGCTTCATATTTCACACACACATTGCTCCAAGGGTCCTCTACCTCTGCTAAGCCCAGGGTCAAGGTCAAATACTTTGTATGCTTGAAACATTAACACGCTCTGGTAAATGGCTTATACATGTCCTTTCCCGTATCCAGCACGTTGTGTTTTCAAATGTGCCCTCGGTTCCTTTGCTGCCACCGGGCGCGCTTCGTTGTCCTCTGACAACTCTTGTTGTTTAAATGGTGGTCATCGCGAAATGAAAGATGGCCGCTGTTGAAAAGTAGTTCAAATTCTTAAAAACATCTTCTTCTCGCGAACTGCCAGGCCGATTTTTACGAAATTTGGTATGAATGATCGATAGTTAATGCTCGTTCAGATTCCTTTAAATGGTGGACCCTGGGTCAAAAATGGGCGGGGCAAGAGGGGTCAAGTAGGGGTCAAATGTCACATTTGACCGAATATGGTCATGTCATATATCAAACTGAAGGTATCGACGAGACGGTCACTCTGGAGCTTTTTTTTTTTTTTTATCGAAATCCGGTAATTACGTCATCCGAGATGGCCGCCAAAAGGTCAAGAGGTCGTTCTTTCAATATAGATTACAAACGTCTTCTTCTAGTGAACCACCTGGCCAATATTGGCCAAACTTCACAGTAATGGTCAGTGGGTCAAGCCTTTTCATTTTTGTTAAAATGATGGTTATCGCGAAATCCAAAGGCCGAAGGCCGATTTCGATGAAGCATGATATGAATGATCGATAGTTAGAAGCATTTTTTGTCGAAATCAGATGATTACATCATCCAAGATGGCTGCCAAAAGGTCAAAAGTTCGTTCTTTTATTAGAGATTGTAAACGTCTTCTTCATACAAACCGCTTGGCCATTGGTAGCAAACTTCACAGTTATGGTCCATTGGAAAAGCCTTTTCAGTTTTGTTAAAATGGCGGTCATCGTTAATCCAAGATGGCGGCCGTCTAAAAATAGTACAACCTTTTAAAAAAAATTCACACCGATTTCTACGAAACTTGGCAGAAATGATCGATGTACAATGCTTTTTAAAATGTGTTCAAATGGTGACACCTGGGTCAAAACTGGGGTCAAATAGGGGTTACATTTCATTTTTGACGGAATACGGTCTTATAATATATCAAATCAAAGGTATTGATGAGGCGATCACTGTGGCGCTGTTTTCTTTTTTATTTGTTTTTTATTTAATATTTTTTATTATTTTTAAATACAACATGTACATACAATACAACACATGTATTATTAACTAACACACTGTGACTAAAGTCGCTATGAAATGATTGCACATGCACTCATTGTACTTGAAAATAAGTTTTTAGAGAAAGAGAAGACAAAAGAATATAGAAAAAGCATAGATGGTAAAGTACAATCAGGAAGAAGGAAGAGTATCGAAAAGTAATAAAATATGTCCCCTTTTGTTCACATCCGTTTGAATTGAGTTTTTTTTTTTATATATATATTCGTTTACTTTTGTGTGGTTAGTGTGATTGAACCTTCACTACTATGCCAATAAAAACATACCTATGTTTGAAAAACATCCCATTTAATGTTGTGTTGCTCAAGTTTGACTTTTTTAGTAGCTATTAACTCTTCTAAATTTATCCTATATTTTAAGTAGTTTATAAAACGGTTCGAAAGCAATTTCCCGGTTTTCATATTTACATTTAACAATAAAGTATTTGGCTAATATGAGTGTATAAAATTAAATTGTTGTGCCCCTTGTGTGTACTTTCATCTATTCCTAAAGAAATACTTTGGACATTTACAGCGTAAGTAAAACCTTATTTTTCATTCAAATAGGTACGTAACTGTGACCACATATGTTGTACATGAGTACATTCCCAAAACAAATGTTTTATAGTTTCTACATACATAGAGCAAAAATCGCATAAACTACTATTAATTAGGTTACATCGAAAGAGTAATTTATTTGTTCCATTCATTCGCATAAGGTATTTATATTGGAAAATTCCGCAATGTGGAATCTATAGTACAATTAAAGGTTGACATGTAAATATGTTTCCAGTTT
The DNA here is from genome assembly GCA_029237695.1 of Conchocele bisecta. Lineage (NCBI taxonomy): Eukaryota > Metazoa > Mollusca > Bivalvia > Lucinida > Thyasiridae > Conchocele > Conchocele bisecta. Next base: position 53,356,860 of record CM055272.1, on the reverse strand, counting down.
AAGTTGGCTTCCGGAAATTCAGCTATCCATTTTTTTTCAGACTTTTTTTCTTCAGTGATTTTTTTTCTGTTTGTATTGTATAAAGTAATTTATTAACGTATTTGCTTTTTTGTACCCTTGATTTCAGTGTTTCAGACAGTTGTATTATGTTTATTTGTTCTGTTTTTATTGTTTCTTTCCATATTGGATTTATACTATTTAATATACATTGATATTTCATAAAATCATCATTTCTTATGCTGAATAACTCTACAATATCATCGAATGTCAGAAAAGTTTTTGTTCTATAATCGTATAATTGTTCGATGTACTTGATACCCTTATCAAACCAGTGTCTATGAAACAAAGTTTTATTTTGATGTTTTATATTAGAGTTGTTCCAAATTATTTCTTTTGATACTGTATCTGTTTGAGAAGAATAGTTTATACTTGCCCAAGATTTCAAAACATTGTTCAGGAATTTATTTTTCACTATGTTTTGTATGTCTTCCGGTTTCAAGTTACATTCGAAAATAAAAGTCCCGCCATATTTTTCAAGTATTTTTTCGTAAATTGCTTTCCATTTCCCTATGTTAGTAGTATCGCATATTCTTTTTACCCATGAAGCTCTTATTGAAGTAATAAAACTATCGATGTCTAACATTTTTAGTCCCCCTTTTTCGTAAGCTTGAATAATTGTATTTCTTTTTACTTTATCAGGCTTGTTATCCCATAAAAATTGAAATAACTTGGTTCTTACACGTTTTATCATATGTTCTGGTGGATCATGTAAAACTGTCAATGGGTATATTAATTTTGGGGCAGCAAATGTTTTTATTACCGTGATTTTTCCGAGTAAGCTGAGCTTTCTGTGTTTCCATTTGTCTAGGCACTGTTCAAATTCTAAGATTTTTGTAAAAAAATTATGGTCATGGGTATTAATATTATCATTTAGGAATGTGATGCCTAATGTTTTCGCGCTGTGTGAGGTCCAAGTAAATTGTTTGTTGGGGCAAAATGTGGTTTCTGTATGTTTAAGAGCACCTATTCTCATTACTGTTGATTTTTTAATGTTAAGTTTTAGGCCAGAAATCATACTGAATTCGTCTATTATGTATATTAACTTTTCGAAGGATTTTTGAGAGCCGTCTGTCATAAAGGTTGCATCGTCAGCAAACATTGTGTTCTTTAGTTCTACATCATACATTTTGACTCCGGTTATATCTGCTTCATTTATGATAGATTGTGATAATATTTCAATGGCCATAATAAAAAGATACGGTGATAACGGACAGCCCTGACGCACACCTCTTTGTATTGAAAATAATTCTGATAAGTATCCGTTATTTGTTACACAACTTTTTGCATCAGAGTAAAATAGTTTGATCCAATTAAGTATATCATTACCAAAATTAAAATAGTCCAATGTTTTCAAAAGGTATGTATGTTCAACAGTATTAAATGCTTTTTCGAAGTCTGCGAAAAAAAAGAGACCTGGGGCATCATTTTCGTTAAGATGATCAATTGCTTCGTAAAGAGTTCTAATGTTAATCTCCAATATATCTTCCCTTAAGAAATCCAGTTTGTGAATAATCTATTATTGATGGTAGAACTTTTTTAATTCTATTTGCAATCGTCTTAGATGCTATTTTATAATCTACATTAAGCAATGATATGGGTCTCCAATTTGTTAATATTGATAAGTCGCCATTTTTCGGTAGTAATGTTATTATTCCTTGTTTTTGCATTTCGCTTAGCGACCCGTTTGTTAATGAATAGTTGAAAGATTCTATATAATACTTTTTTATATCATTCCAGAACATTTAAAAAAATTCTACTGTTAGTCCATCGGAGCCTGGGCTTTTATTATTATTCATTTCTTTTAGAGCAGTGCTACATTCATATTCGGAAAGATTACCTTCGCATAGCTGTTTGTTTTCTTCAGATAATTTATTCTGATCGTTGTTTGTAAAAAAATTGTGATTACTATTCTGAACATCTTTTTTGCTATATAGCTTTTTATAGTATTCGTTTTGCTCGTGTAATATATCTTCATTTTTCGTGACATTTTTTCCATTTACATTTAATCGGACTATAGTTTTGTTCTCTGCTCGTTTCCTTTCTAAATTTGCAAAATATTTTGTATTTTTTTCATTACCCTCTATATATTCTGCTTTTGATCGTATGATACTTCCTCTTACTTTCTTTTCATGGATGTCCTCTAGACTTTGTTTTTTAGATTGTAATTCTAATAAAGTGGTGTCCGATATATTGTTTGCGTATTCTGTTTCCAGTTGATCTATTTCTTCTATGAGTTTTCTTTCTAACTTTAAATTTATTTTATTTTCTTTCGATGCAAATTTTATTGTTTCATTTCTTATCGTTCCTTTTATAATTTTCCCACAATGTGTTAGGATTTGCGTCATTGTTAATATCGGCAATAGCTGTTATATTATCTCTAATTAGTTGTTGGTAATCCGGTTTTAATAGCAGACTATTATTTATGTTAAAGTAGCCAGGTCCCCGTTCATTACAATGCGTTAGTAATATATATATAATCGAATGGTCTGATTTAATTCCTGTAGTGATTTTGCTTTTTGTTATTCTATTTATTATATTCTCCGATATTAGAATAAAGTCCAATCGACAGAATATTGGTGGTTTAGTATTAGAGTGCCATGTGAATTTTTTAATATTAGGGTTAAGGATTCTCCAGATATCATGTAGATTAAATTTGTTCATAATCGACACTATTTTTTCTCTTGTTTTTTTGTTAGCATTATGTCTACCATTTTTCTTATCAAGGTCGGGATCTAAAATAATATTGAAGTCCCCTCCTATTATTAGCGTATCCTGTTCTACAGATTCTAAATATGTCTCGAAATTTTGATAAAATTGAAAACTATTTTCATTTGGCCCATATATGTTAATTAATGTGTATTCTTTGTCGGATATGCTGATTTTAAGAGTTTGAATTCTACCAGTTTCATAATATACAGTTTCATGGTCCAAACCTGGTTTTATTAGAATACATATACCTTCCTTATTACTGAATTCCCCACTAAAAAAAGCGTCTCCACCCCATTCACTTTCCCACTGTGTTTTGTCATGTATAGTGAAGTGTGCCTCTTGGATGAAGCATATGTCATAATCATTTTCTTTTATCCATTCGAAAAGTTGTAGTCGCTTGACTTTTGACCCCATACCCTTTACATTGAAGCTTCCTATTTTTAAGTCCATATTATTCTATCAATATTAACGTGTATTTAATCAATCACACTACTCACTGACATATAGTTCATCAACGATTCAACAGCCGTGAACAGAAGGAGACAGATAAGATGGGAATGTGAGAGTTGCATCAGTGGAAAATTTTGAACAAGAGTCACCGAATCATCAACTATGAATTATACGTGGCCCTGCCGTTGTGAAAGGAAACCCTATTTTATTTGCCGTCATAAAGATTACATTTGCATTCACATTATTATGTAGATACATGAATAATTATATTTTGCTATTAATTTTAGGTTGTGTTCGATTAGCGCAGAGCTCGACCAACCAGCGCGAGTACGCCGGCTAATCTGGAGCTACTCTCGTCGTTCATGCATAACATGCGAGTTTCCTTCCAAAACAAAAACAAAACCGACATACTATGTTAAACAATTATGTAGAAACAATGCTAGTTTACATGTTATAACACATATGGCACAACTCTTGATAATTTTCACGACCTGTACAATAGCCATAATAGTGTATACATTGTACATAGTAATATTGTAAACGTTGATGAATTGCATATGTTGTTTTTTTTTCATATTTCAATTATTTTCCGTTAGAGATTATAACTTTTTTCTGAATAGTCGGGAGCGCCCCCGAATCACATCACTGAGACGATTCTGAGGCGCTTCCAGCTCGCCACCCACAACAGAACAACGAAAATCCACTCAAATTACGCACTTTATCTGGAGCTCCGGTATAGAAAACACTGTATATATGTTGCGTGTGGATATTCGTCAAAAAACAACAAAAAACAACATAATATTCCGATTTACAAATTTCATGATGCACAATCCACATACAATAGTTTTGGAGCTAAACATTCAACGGGTATGTGTAAGTCCATGTTAGATGTGAAGATGTATATTACACATTATTGCATATTGTGCTTTCAAGTAAATGCAGCTAAATACCCGTAATTTGTTGGCATGCTATTGTTTATCACTATTATGCATTACTAGTTTACAAAATATACATGTATACACACCAACATATATTTAGCATACCAACGTGCAGTTCCCACGTCAGATTGTATCAATCTCAGCCTCATTTAGACTGAGAAAGATACCATGGAATGGGTTGCGAAGAGTGTAATATGTCAACACCCAGCGTAAGTCCCACCCTCACACTCGAAAGAGATAGCGAAATCGTGTGAGAATTCATTTTCAAATAAACATTGATTTGTATATTATAAATATTGTTTATAATCGTACTATTTGTTGACATATCTGCTGTAAGTGGATACGAGATGTGTATACAGTGTATGTTGTATTGGTCACACTCGCCGTGGTCAAACCTATATATATTCTGTTTTCATATTATAAACATTGGGAGTGTATAGAGACGGTTAATATTTTTGATCATAACACACTAGTGTACTAACTATGCAAATTAGGTAAATAAAACAACAAATGAGGTCACAATAATATTCATATTTTGAAAGGAAAGACAATGATACCAGCTATTGTAAAACAAAAATCATTAAATCTGAATTTTGGGAGTTGCGATTGAAATAAAAGGACAAGAAAAAATTATCATGGATAATCATATTTACCACAAAAAAATAAAAAATGAAACTAATTGAAAATTTGATGAAAATATATATTTTCCCATTTAAACATTAACCCTTTCACCCAAATGAATGGAATGAACTGAAAACAGTTACCGTTGCAGCCAATCCCCTTTTCGCAAGAAAAAAAGCTTCCTGACCAGTCTATTTATAAAAAGAGGGAGTTTCCGCCATACAAACACGAAAAACCACTCGCATAAAGTGCAGATCCTGATGATATTGAGAAATGGCAATAATGTATTGATCACTTTAGTTAGGTGTGTTGCGGAAGTATATTTGCTGTTTTCATCGAATCGGCTGATTACATCATCCAAGATGGCCGCCGAAAGGTCAAAAGGTCGTTCTTTTATTACAGATTTCAAATGTCTTCTTCATACAAACCGCTTGGCCATTGGTGTCCAAACTTCGCAGTTATGATTCATTGGTAAAGCCTTTTCAGTTTTGTTAAAATGGCGGTCGTCGTTAATCCAAGATGGACGCCGTCTAAAAATAGCATAAATTCTTAAAACATCTTCTCACGAACCACCAGACCGATTTCTACGAAACTTGAAAGGAATGATCGATGTACAATGCTTTTTCAAAGCTGTTAAACTGGTTTCCTCTGGGTCAAAAGTGGGCATGGCCCAGGGGGTCAAATAGGGGTCAACTTTTTTACGGAATATATAATACGTAAAATCTAACGATTGCAATACAAAGTAGGCTGGAAGCATCCTGTTGTGGTCTCTAGACCTCTCAAAGTTGTGTAAGATATATCTGTACATATCGCGAGACAACTCCTACCCTGGTGACTTCTCAAGTTTGTCGCATTGACATTTTGTGCCTGTCATGTGCTTATTTTGATGTATATGTAGTGACAACTTTACATACCAGTATTTGCTTGATTTTTGTGACATTACACAGGTGATCGATATAGGGCCATCATGGCCATCTTGTTATTGTTGCCGGTTGTCGCCGTTGTCGTCGTCCGTCAACTTTGTACACATCTCGCGAATTGCTCAATCAATATCATGGGCGTCACCAAATTTTTTAAACGGGTGTTCGACTTTCAGCTTAGAAGCAACCGGACTATGCAAGTGGCCCAGGGTTTACAGATTTATGTTGCTTCACAGAAATATTTTGGATCTTTTTCTAGAAGCCAAATGCTGCATTCGGATTGTTAGACCACAACTAGCTCCTGGGAAACGAGCTTTGGGTCAATTTAAGAAGCGTATTCCTGCAAATTGACATATTGTAACCCATCGAACCTCCACTAACGACGCCAGTGGGTTGTTGGTCGGGAGCAGGCGACGGATAATTCAATGATCGGGGTTCATCATTAGCGGAATGCCAACTTACATGGCTTGGTCTCTTGTAAATTGTTGGCCTTTCGATACTTGAGAGCCAAATCCTGTTATGCCCCATTAAAAAGTAATACGATTAGTGCTGATCATATTACTCTTGGGGTTGGAGCTAAGTGACTGGTGTTGAATGGACCTGGCACCAGGTCAGGATATTCTAATTTCAGGGCTGAATATATATTTCTCTGTAAATATTCAATTCTGATTTGGGGAATTTCTCTCATTATGGACAGGATAAATACAGGATATTCCAACCCGTTGGCCCGGTCTTAAATGACCTTAGCTGTTAATAGCCCGTTAAACAATCAATGCCATAACGACGCCCCTCAATAGTCTCCAAATAGACATGGTCCATAGGTGAAGCCGTTCCGAATTTATTAGAATGGAGATGCGAAATCCAAGATGGCTGCCGTTGAAAAATATGTAAATTCCTTCAAAAACATCCCCATACATTCCGAAGAGCGGATTTCGATGGTTGCATTGTGTACTTTCATGATTGTTAAAACGGTGATGATGGCCATGGGTGATGAATGATGTTATGAGCATGATGTTATTAGCCGATCAAATCAGGGTTCAATATATGTCCACATTTTAGTAGTTACAGAATCTCAGGGAAAAATGAGAGAAGTGTTGATTTCCTCCCCAACCAAATTCTCCCAGTTATATTTAGTAAATTACTATGGATCTGTCATTTACTAGGAGGCCATTTTGAGTTTTTTGACAATGGAGTATATTAACTGCAATATTATTCCAGTTGAAAGAATTAACCTTTGAATATAGGTGAAGGCGCTTAGCATTACACAAATATGTAGCAAGTCAACCGAAATATGATAATAATATACTGAATATTAGTGTAGTTTACGTAAATTCTTTAATATATCCATCTGAAATGTTGTTGAACAACTTACACCAATTTCCAAGTTAAGGACCATGACCTACCTATTGGCTCATATATTGGCAATTTTCGACTTCCGTCAAGCATAAAGTTCAATGACCTTGAAATGACCTTGAACTTGGTTTAAAAAAATGGCACCCGGAATTTTTGGAAACCTTATACATTCAAGTTTATAACACCGGGTGCCGTAAATTAACACGAGGTGCCGGAATCTTATATATATACCTATTGCCCAGACTTTAGAAAGATGCCAGAATTTAAGAAAAACAAGCGTGTGAAAAGGTGATTAATTTGGTGTGCAAGTACTGTATGTGAACTTCAATGTATATATTGCCAATGCAGATATACTGTCTGTATAATCGAGACGCACCATGTGATTTTGTACCTACAAACAGGTGCGCAATTTCATAAATATGCTGAAAGTTGATGAAATTCTCAAAGCAAATGCGGAATAGAATTCCGCATTTCCTCTGAAAATGTCGACAACCTTCGGTGTCATTCCAGGAAAATATCGTAAATTTTGTTATTTTTTTATGAAATTACGCCCATTTTTGTAGGTACAAAACACATGGCACATCTTAATTATCATTATTACACTGGTGCTGCACTCCGCGCCGGTGGAAAATGTAAGACAATCCACTTGAAAAATACAATATGCACCATTATAAAATGTTTCTAGATGAGTGTTAAAAAATCAATAAAATTACTACTCGTCTTGAAACATTTGTTTACAATTAATGTCGCCTATTGTATCTTTCAAGTGGATTGTCTTGAAACATTTCCATCGGCACGGAATGCAGCACCAGTGAAGTAAGTGGACTGTTTCTCTAACGGTGCATCACAAATATAGAAAAGTATATGTGACCGTGGCTTGAGAAAAAGGCCTTATGGGGTTTGATCAATCTGTATATTAATCTGCTAGCACACTCCTGTATGTGAATGTGCAGGCTGATCTGTGCCTACACTGGTCATATTACCATTGAAAGGAAGTAATATCATGCTTAATATGAGTGTTTATACTTTATTATTACATGCTTTATGTGATAATCATGATAATGGAATAAATGATAAAGTATACATGTTTAGCTTCTATTAAAAATGGTTTTGAATTGGGATATGTATATGATTTTAATTTCAAACGGTGCCAGCAAATCTGATGAAGAAATTCCACACCCCTGGCCCAGGAATACCAATTCAGCGATTTCGGTCGGCTGCTGGCATGGTACAGATAAACAGGTCGGCTGTCGGTCGGTATAGTCGACTATACAGACCGACAGACAACCTGTTTACCGGTAGCATGCTGGCAGCCGACCGAAATCGCAGAATCGCTATTTCCTTGCAATCAATAGAAAAGTAAATGTTTGATGGCGAAATAAGTGAATCTTCACTTCTGCAGCTACCGAGCCAACACTGTCCTTGACATCAAATCCTCTGTCCGCCAACACCGATATGAAGGACACACTGCCCTGAGGAGTAATTTTAATTAGAAATTTCACAGTGTGGTGGTTTTTGTATGAAGACCAGGTTTCTGCTCTGGCTTTCAAACCACTTGGTTTCTCAATAAATACCTCAAAACAATCAATTATCACTGCACACCTGTGGCCGAAGTACTTCCTAAATTCCATTGGCATGATTTTTCTCAGTGTCTCGCGCTCTGGCCATCTTATGAGTTTCTTTAGCCGCTTGTACATACAGTCAATTGTCCGTGTAAAAAAGTCTAGATATTGTTGATTGAGTAGTGTCAAATTCATACGTAAGAAAGAGATTTGACAAATTTAGTCGCAATTTCACTAATGTCAATATCATTACCCTGAATTTGGGCATGACCAGACTGGATGGCAGGTGAGGCTCCAGAAAATTAAACAATATAGATAGAACTGTGAATGATGGTAATCCTGTTAAATGTTTCACCTTCTCGTCACTACCCTTAAAATAACTTGCAGTGAATTTAGTTTCCAAATGGGCCACTTTTTCCTTAAGCTCCCCATTTTCTGTACGCAGTTCCTGCAGCTCCAGCGACATAGCCTCCATGAGTGGACCATCAACATCAGTCTGTGACTGAACGCCGTCTTCATCAACGCTGTCACCAATATCCATACCCGTCTCAGTGTGATCAGGTCCAACAATAGTTGTGGATTCAGCTGGCTTCCTTCTCTTCTTTTCCTGCTGCCGATCATATCTTGATGTAGATGGTGCTCGCTTTTGTCCGCCCAGATTAACTAATGGTGCCCAGTTTGGGTCAATATGGTCATACAACTCTGCCTTCTTTCCTGAAACATATACATGATATATATTAAAAACAAATAAATACATGTGTACTTGTCAGATATTGTAACTTTGTACATTTAGTTACGATATAATAACTTATTTTTATTATTTCTTCTCGGAAGTATATGTTGCATACACCATCTGAACATTCTTGTGGAGACGGTTCAGATGAGTGGTCACAACATTTACATGCACTTTTGAGGAGAAATAAAAAAGAAAAGGTGTACTCTAAGTCATATGAAATATCACTATATCACTGAAATATTGACAATTTATGACAAATTTTATACATATGACATGCGCCATGTGATTTTGCATGTACAAACATGTGCGCACTTTGATGAAAAATATTTACAAAATTTACAATATCTTTCATAAATAACATTGAATGGTGACAACATGGTGACATCCTGCATTTGCTCTGAGAATTTCATCAACGTTTGGCATGATTTACCATTTTACAGAAAATATCGCAAAATATGTAAACATTTTTCATGAAATTCCACACAAACTGCAATTTTTTATTGTCTGAGGTCCATCAAAATGCACCATCTCGCACTCTTAAGCATGTTAATTCATGTTAAACATTATAATTCAGTGGGTGGCCGCAGGGCTCCAGATAAGGAATTAGTAATTGAGTATTGTTACTCCATCAGTTCTGAAGCAAGTGGGTATTTGACAATTTTAATTGGGTAAAATTAAATCACACTACTGTTTACACATCAACAGACAGAAATGATTGAATAGTTTGTTCCGAAATGAAAACATATCTTGGCATTTCATTAGAATTGTCTCCTTGGATGTGTTTTCATGGAAAAATATGCTATATTGTGGTCTGTTTATTGTTTTTTGCAGCATGATAAAGGTACCACAATTGTGCTCATTGCTTTTTGATACCCACTACTTCTGATATCAATTGGGTTTTTGGCAATTTTAATTGGGTATTTACGCAAATACGCAGCTTATATACAAATACGCAGCAAATACGTTCTGATTTTGGTATCCCCCCCCCCCCCCCTCCCCCCCCCCCCCCCCCAATGCAGTAGGTTTAAATAGGATCGAACCAGCTTGGCCGGCCTTACATGACCTTAGCTGTTGATAGGCTGCAAATAAATAAACAAACAAACACTATGGTATTAAATGTGATAAATCGCGGGTTTCCAGAGACGAAACCGATGAAACAGGAAATGCTGCTCATTTGAACCATCACATTGAGACTGGCCAGGATTACTGTAATAACCCGAACTATTGGGACAATACTAGGGGCTTCCCAACACAATTTGTATCCTAACAGAGCTCCAGATAATGAATTAGTAATTTAATATTTTCAGGGCTCCAGATAAGGAATTAGTAATTGAGTATTGTTACTCCATCAGTTCTGAAACAATTGGGTATTTCAAAATTTTAATTGAGTAAAATTAAATCACACTACTGTTTACACATCAACAGACAGCAATTATTAAATAGTGTGTTTCGAAATGAAAACATATCTTGGCATTTCATTAGAATTGTCTCCTTGGATGTGTTTTCATGGAAAAATATGCTATATTGTGGTCTGTTTATTGTTTTCTGCAGCATGATAAAGGTACCACAATTGTTCTCATTGCTTTTTGATACTCACTACTTCTGATTTCAATTGGGTTTTTGGCAATTTTAATTGGGTATTTACGCAGCTTATCTGGAGATCTGGGTGGGGTTCACACACAATATAATGATTACACCAGCTTACATTGTCTCACCAGCTGACAAGTAGAACTATCAGATTATTTATAATATCAAGGACTTACCATTGACACCCGAACATTTTGGATATTCTTGTGCCCAAATTCTTGTCCAATATTTCTAGCCAGAAATTCACGTGTCCGATCCGCTCAGTTTCTCGCATTCCACACCTTGATTTGTGATTACTGCAGGCAATCTATACTATTCCACTGTCCTTTCGCGATCTTTACGATGACTATATCCGTATATAGAACACTTCACAACCATTAACTAACTGAATTTAGGTCAAATTTCGACGTGTTTTTATTTGTGTATCAGATATTGGAACATGGCGGAGCTTCCGATTTGTGACGTCAAAACTTTATTCAGAGCCAATTTGCAAACCGCCGAACTCTTGTAGTTATTTACGTTAATTTATTCCCAAATTGTGTTATTTCGCTTATTTAAAGTTTGATATAGTTTGGAAGTGATACAACAAATTTCGCGTTTGTAGATTACCGAATATAGGAGAAAAGGATGGTTATAAACTTTTTCACAAACCGATGGATAACCAACATATAGCCGATCTATAAATAGATCCCTCGCAACTTTCGTGGGGATCGACCCCAGGGTCGAGAGCAAGAGCCTGAATTTCAATACAGTCGAACCTGTACTAAAGTCCACCTCCGAATAGCAAGTACCTGTCTATAGCAGCCACGCATTTATTTTCCAAACTGGCTGTTGTAGAGAGGTGGCTGTTGTAGGGAGGTTAATGCTGAATTAAATTTTGTCATCCGCTGTTTATTTATTTTCTTCGACAATTCTCATCAAAACATGCTTTGGCAACATTGTCAAAACATGTTTTTATTTTGAAAGTTGGCAAAAACAACAGCAGACGACAATGTTCGTGCTCAGCAGTCGAAGAGTTAGATACAGAGGATATCATCCATTTGGGATATAAAATAGCGTCTGTTATAGAGAGGGTGTTGTTGTAGAGAGGTGGCCGTTTGGGGAGGTTCGACTGTACTTCCTATTTGTTAGAAAATGTGCTCTTTTTTATCAACAGAATCAAGGTGCGTGATCACGTGTGTACAACAACAACAACAACAATGGCTGAAAGTGTTGAAAGCTCGTCCACTCCAAAGTAAGTATTATTTGTTATTTTCCTTAATATGCAACGGATTTTGATGAAATATGACGCAGCAAACGCGTCTTCATTGGTGGTCCCTGTAGTTCGGCACATACTTGTGTTGTTTTTGCGAAGAATCTATTTCCGTGTCGGTAGGAACGGAAATCAAATCTTCGTAAAAACGACAAAAGTTTGGTCCAAATGCAGCTTAAAAAGACGCGTTTGGTGCACCAAAATCAAAATCCGTTGCATAATAAGGACAAAATAAAAGAATACGTACTTTGAATCGGAGGTATTCTGGAAGTTTCAGTACTTGTTGTTGTTGTTGTTGTTGTAACCACGTGATCATACACCTTGAAAATGGTGTTCAAGCATGCAGTTAATGAGATAATTCTCCCTGGCACTTGGCGGGCTCGTTTTTGTTGGCCGCTCGTGCATGCGTAACCCCTTTCATCTTTCAGTAACTCGTGTACAGCTTGCGGGCGGGCGGCGGACAGAAAAAGTGCATAATTTGTGTACACAACTATTCCGAAACTGTTTAGTCGATCGATCTGAAACTATACACACGTCTTCTACACATATTAAAGATGTGCACCTTGGTGTTATTATGCCAATAAATATTCCCCCCCTCCCCCCCCCCCCCAATATTGAGTGGGGGGCCAGAGTATGTTTTGGCCCCTCCAATAATTGCACGAAATTGTGTGTCTGTATCGTCATTTATACTGTTCATTTCATATATATATATATATATATATATATGAGACAATGTCTTAGTTGCAGCCAAATTTGTAGTAAGTAATTACTTAGACTATTTGCATGCAAGATAACATAAGACAAGGATTATCTGTCAGGTTTATAACAATAATAGTAAACTTGAAAATGTGTTCATAGAACACGGATGCGACATCATGTGGGGCTAATGTAATGAACTGGGATATAAACGCAATACGTTGAATGGGCGTTTCCATTATGAATTTAAGGACAGTGTAAATATTATGAATTTGACGTGGTCAAGCAGTCACGTCTAGAGACATTTTCTTGTATGGACCATCTTAACCCTTAGACCGCTACGCACAACAATTGTCGTCTGCTGTTACTTTATATCTTGCCCTATTTGTCATTAAAAACATGTTTTGACAGCACTTTTCATTATGTTGTAAATTATTCTAAATTGCTGTTAAAGCATGGTGATAAAACTGGAAAATAAACAACAGACGACAAAAAATTAATATAGCGGTGTAAGGGTTAAGTTGAATAGCGTGTGCACTATTTTAATAAAACTTCACACACGCATACAAGATATTGAGTCATAGGTGTGTCGTACGCAACAATGACTATTCTAGCATCGCTAATTTGGATAATTTCATCGTTATTGCTCTCTTTTTTTCTTTTTTTTTTTTTTTTATTTCTTGTCTAGAGCATAAGTTGAATATCGTATAGAATATTTAAAAAAAACTTCACACATTCATAGATATCGTGTCAAAGATGTGAGATTTCTCTTTTGGAGTTATGTCCATTTGTTTCTTTTTACATAGGATGTTTACAGCCTGTGTTATAGTTTCGTTCGTGTGAACCAGATCGAAGGACTACTTTTTGTGGTGATTCGGATGAATATTTTCAACGACCTGTTTTTAGCTCGCCTGCACGAAGTGCGGAAGAGCTTATGGCATACCCCCGGCGTCGTCGGCGTCCACAAACTTAACGTAGGGGTAAATGTCTTATAACTTCTGTTTCCTTTCATGAAGCATTTTGCTATTTCATACATGCATTCCTCAGATGGCCCTCCATCGTGCTGTAGCAAATGCATGTCCCAGCACTCAACCCTTACCCCAAGGTCAAGGTCACAAACAAAGTCTCAGGTACGTTTTTAACTTTGGCTCTTTTGTTACCTGGGAGTTGAATTGGGTTATTGCCCATTATAAAAGTAGTAAAATTATTACTGATCCTACTGCTTTTTGGTGTGATTCTGGTGTGGCGAGGACCTGACACCAGATCAGGATTATTCTGATTTCAGGGTTGAATATATAGTTTTTTATTGTTATGCCCCCGCCACCGAATGGTGGGGCGGGCATATAGTGTTACCGGCGTCCTTACGTCCAGCACATGAAAGGAATACAAATAGTCTTGATATTTTATCAGAGAATAAAACATATATGTTTATTATATATGTACATTTGTTTGACATTGAAACACAATGGAAAGTAAATTGTCAATATTTTACCATATTGATCATTGCCAGAATTACTTTTCACATTGTATAATAGTTCCTACTGAATCATCAGTAATTTGTTTACTTCATTGATAGTTTGTATATTTTTAAGCGCATCTTAGTTGTCAGTGATTTACATATATTATAAAAATGTTATTTGATTTGTATGTGGATATAATTGCCACTCGTTCCGACTAAAGTCGCACGATATCGCATGCTACGTAGCACGTGCATATATCCACATATAGAAAACATAATAACCTATAAGTACTATAATTATATCTATAAACGAACCCCGTCCTTGTGATAATCATTTTACATGTATGAGGCTTTAGATTGTATGAAGATTTTCAAAGGAAATTATTTCCAATATCTGCAATACGCGACCTTAAATTATGTCAACACAATTATTCTAATTTTAAATCATCAATTATGAATACAGTTGAATATCGTTTTTGACGGCCGTTGCATGCACATGTATCAACTTTCTTAAAGAGGGGTCGTCACGTGTAACACAGCAGTACTATCTGTTTGTCAGAAGTTGAAAACATGCCAAACACGCGTAAATCGCTTGTATTGTTTCGGTACCGGTGTGCCCTTCGTTCGTGGCTGGCAGCATGCTCAATACACGGTCTACATTTGGATGTATTCAATACTGAGACTTAGAGAACAAAGCTAGCCAACATATAAAGAAACGCATGTAGGACATGTTTTATCCAACGGAGTTATACACACGTTTAACAATTACAGTTTCGTATAATTTTGAATCAACGGTCGATGTAAACGGGACAATAAACTATGTGACATTTAAATGTGTTTTCCCAAACCTGGGTTGTCATGTCCGCATGATTGCAATACACATACACCTTTATGAGGTAGGGTCGATCATACAAGGAGAATTAGACTAAATAGAGAGGTGGGATTATTTAGCTTTTATCTAATTACCCGTAAGTTTTCCGCCGCCGTAGTCCAATTCTATCCTACCGCCCAGATGGGCACACCTGCATGTTGTTTTATGTACGAATTGTCTTGAGAACGACGTGAGCAGTTGTACAAGGGAGATAACGTGACCAGTGGTAAAAAAAAAAGGTAAAAAAAAGGAAACTACGTTCTTTGTTGCCGATTTATTAAACACAGGTAGATTTTCATACATCGTGAGGTATTTTTTTATTGTCAGAAACATTGACTGTAGTACCCGCTTTCTTCGAAATAAAATAAAAGAACAAAGTAAGTAGGCGTATTTATGGAAATAAATAAAAAATATACATAGACGCGACAATGACGCTAAATGTGACGTTTTTATTTATCAAAACCGCACGGAAATTACTCCATCCGATAAGGGAGGTTTTCGCTTGGCGCGTCACATATGTGAATAGTGCCTTGTTACTGTATCCTATACGGCACATGGAATGAATGGCCAAATCGGCCGGCCATCTTTGTGTGTTCTAGCCATCAGCCAGTTTCACCTGTTCTGCCATTTGACAAAGAACTCAAACTGTGAAGTAGAACATATGGTATAATGTAGCTAATCACATGTAGAAAAGCCATGAGAACAGACTCCTATCAATTATATTACACCAAACTGTAAAATATGTCAGTTTTCTGGACAGGTTTGAGCCTGTGTTTTTTAAAAACATGAACCACCATTATAAATACCCTGATACACAGAAAATCGCACAGTGTATCACTTTTACCTGGCTGGTCAACCACACAACACATACCATATATAACCACAAAACACACACCATATATACATGTACATACTACTGTACTCTGTTATTAGCTATCAAATCCAGTGATATGTAAGCAGTTACCCGAGTGTTTAGTCCCTGGTGTCTATTCACCTACTATGCGAGTAGATATGGCTTTACCTATGTATAATGCGTACACTAACAATAGGCTGTGCATCAGATTGAAAAGTTTACGCATCAAAATATATTTTGAGATTGATGAGAGAAATGCTCAGATATCTCGTCTTTTGTACAGGCATTATATTTATAGCTTGGCGTTGTCACATCTGTCTATTATGTATTGCACCAGATTTTATTTGGTTTACTGTCATATTATTTGCTGCATGTGACAAACGCAGAAAGTGGTGAAACTTTACGATGGCTTGTACATACAAAGATGGCGGAGATGGCAACTCAATGCTCCATATAGTATACAGTAACAAGACAATATTCACATATGTTATGTTCATATTGGTGCAATACATAATATACACATATGACAACGGCAAGCTATAAATATTATGCCAGAAAATTATACAAAAGTCGATATATCTGAGCATTTCTCCCATCAATATCAAAATAAATTTCTCAATCTGATGCGCAGTCTATGTTATTGTACATGCTACCATAGGTAAAGCCATATTTACTTGCATAGTAGGTGAGTAGACACCAGGGACAATACACTCAGGTAACTGCCTACATGTCATTGGATTTGACAGCTAATAACAGAGTACAGTAGTGGGTATATATGATATGTGTTGTGTGGTTCGCCAGGTAAAAGTGATACACTGTGCGATTTTCTGTGTATGAGTTATTTATAATGGTGGTTTATGCTGTACAAAAACACAGGCACAAACCTGTCCAGATAACTGACATATTTTACAGTTTGGTATACTATAATTGATAGGAGTCCGTTCTCCTGGCTTTTCTACATGTGAGTATCTACTTTATATCATATGTTCTACTTCACATTTTGAGTTATTTGTCAAACGGCAGAACAGCTAGATGAAACCGGCTGATGGCTGGAACACACAAAGATGGCGGATTTGGCCACTGCATGTGCCGTATAGGATACAGTAACGAGGCAGTATTCACATATATTCTATCATATTTACGAAGCAATTATCTTTGAATCAAACGATGATCAGGTATAGAACGGGTCCTTAAGGTTTTGTACCTATCCATTTGGCCGGTTTTTCTAGCAGGATTGCTGCTCAAACGCTAATCAAAATAGAATAACGTATCATTGTCACAAAAAAAACATCTCACTCGTCGGGCACCAATTCATTACAACGTACCCTCTCGGTATGTCATACATTGACCAATGTCACAGCCTGCAAACGTTTATTCATCCAATAATGTATCGTTAGAGGGAATTACAATCAGTTTATGTATGTAACTGATAATGTGTATAACATCATCGGTATTTTACAAAATAAAAAAGCTTACATTCTATGTATTTTTTGGAGTGTAAGTGTAAGCTGACCATTTTTACGCCTTACGTGTAATGGGTTATGTAAAATTTTACTCTGTATTCTGGTTACATGTTACGCTATTATAAGGGCATAACATAAAACTAACACAATCATGTGGTATATTTAATTGCATCACTACAGCATGTATATCTTTCCTATATATACATACATGTAGTACAGGACAGTGTACTGTAGCATATTAAGCAAAGACATACCGAACATATATAATTTACATGTAGCAAAATAGTTTGACCCCCCCCCCCAATAATTGAAACGCTCCTACGCCTATGAAACCGTTCAGTCAATCGATCTGAAACTATACACACATCTTCTACACATATTGAAGATGTGCACCTTGGTATTGTTATGCTGAACAAAATATTTTTTAACAAAAATATCACCTTTTTTAACTTAGCCATTTTTTCTACATTTTTGTATCCAATTCTATATCATTTGTACTTTACACATCTCTGCCTAAATTAGTATATATGTTTAGCACAACGAGATGAAGAAATAATGCTATAGAGTTTCAAATTCTCATTAATGTTTCTTGCCTTGGTGACAGCTTCACATGTTTTGCATCTTCGCTGTCTGGCCCATATTTGACGGGCGTATTTTGTGACTTACGACACTCTTGTTCCGCTATACAATCAACATTTGATGGAATTTCATCAAACAATTGTTTTTGGGGAGGGTGACTTTTTTGTTATTGGTGAAAAAGTACTTACATTCAAATAGTTTTTAGATTTAATGTCTTATTGAGTCAAAAGTTCGTCGGCAGAAAAACGTGGAACAGACAGTAGATACAGTGGAACAGACAGTAGATACAGTGGAACAGACAGTAGATACAGTGGAACAGACAGTAGATACAGTGGAACGTCTCTAAACCGGAGACAGATAAATGTTAGTTGTGCTTAATTTTGATAGGTTGCATTGCGCTATATCTAAATGATAATGTATGTTCATGATCACAAAGTAGGCACGGGTGTCTTGAAGTAGTCATCTGCCTGTTTTACAGTGGATCATATCTAAATCAGACACCCTGGGAACCTCCCATGGTTACCGTTTTGGAGAGGTCCCATTGTGCCTTATTTATCAATGAATGTACGATCTCTGTAACCACACATAAACTTTACGATTATTCGTAATCCTATTACGTTTAGGGGTTTAGGGGAAGGGGTCAAGTGACTGGTGTGGTATGGACCTGGCACCAGGTCAGGTTATTCTAATTTCAGGGCTGAATATATATTTTTTCTATGTAAATATTTCGTTCTGATTTTGGGATCCCCCCACCCCAATACAGCAGGTTTAATACGAGATCGAACCCGTTGGCTCGGCCTTAAATGACATTAGCTGTTGATAGGCCGTTAAACACCAATCAATCATTAAATCACACATAAACCATGAGACCATCCAATACATCTTAGTGATGGTAGCATGGCAACCTAAATCCAGCTACGAGGTCATTTATTGCTAGAGAATGAACTAGCTTGATAGATATTTTTTAACAGAATAGTTTATGTGTGAAGGTACGTGTTTATGGCAAGCCAAATGCACAATAATTCCTTAAACCATGGTTTGGAGCTTAAACCCTAGTTTAAGCTCCAAAGCCATGGTTTAAGGAATTATTGTGCATCTTAAACCATGGTTTGGAGCTTAATCCCTAGTAACTAGGGTTTAAGCTCCAAACCATGGTTTAAGGAATTATTGTGCATTCGGCTTGCCATACGTGTTCGTTTTCATTCGTTAAGAATGCCGATAAATTAAATCGAAGATTACTGCTACTGAGCCTTACAAGGGTACCGACCCATTTGTCAGCGGCGGTAGCAGTATTTTCGTTTTTATTTTTGCACATTCTTAACTAATGAAAACAAACACATACTTTCACAGAGAAAGTAATCTGTCAAACAGATTTTCACCAGAGATATTTAATTAATTTACTCCCAGTGAAATGTCTTCTATCTACGGCATTGACTACCTTCCCGAAGTGTTGAGCTGCCATGCTAGCTACTCCGACCTTCTTCTTAAGATTTGACCTTTGTTTTTGTTTTGGTGTTAGTTGGGATGATGAACCTGTGCTGTCGCAGGACTTCGATTTCTTCGAATTTACCATGTAACTGTACCTGTTCACCACCCAACAATGTGTATAATCACGTGGCACTAACAACAACAACAAGTACTGAAACTTCCAGAATCCATCTGATTCAAAGTACGTATTCTTTTATATTGTCCTTATTACGTAACGGATTTTACATCATCAAACGCGTCTTGTTAAGCTGCATTTGGTGGTCTCTGTACGTTGGCCCAAACTTCTGTCGTTTTTGCGAAGAATCGATTTCCGTGTCGGTAGACATGGAAATCTATTCTTCGCAAAAACGACAGAAATCTGTGCCGAACTCCCTGGAGGACCAAATGCAGTTCACGAAGACGCGTTTGCTGCGCCATATTTCATCAAAATCCGTTTCATATTAAGGAAAATATCAAATATTACTTACTTTGGAGTGGGCAAGATTTCAACACGTTCAGCCACTGTTGTCGTTGTTATAACCACCTTGAATACCAACCAAAAAAATAAGTTTTTAATTAAAGGTAAAGTGAATTGAAATGTAAAAGGCATTCACTGTTACAGTGAAATACGAGTTCGCATCTTCTCACAATTAATTGTATTCCACGGCTGTATTTGTGTTTAATATCCACGCCACGTAAGTTTTAATAATATTATGTATATCACTGCTGTGTGTATTAACCCTTAGAACGCGGGAAACGAACATTTTCGTCTGCTGTTGTTTCTTATTTTGTCGTCATTCTCATACAAACATGATTTGACAGAACATTAGTATCACTTCCATTGGAAATAATTCTAAAGTTCAGCCAAACCATGTTTTAATTGTATTCCACGGCTGTATTCGTGTTTAATATCCACGCCACGTAAGTTTTAATAATATTATGTATATCACTGCTGTGTGTATTAACCCTTAGAACGCGGGAAACGAACATTTTCGTCTGCTATTGTTTCTTATTTTGTCGTCATTCTCATACAAACATGATTTGACAGAACATTAGTATCATTTCCATTGGAAATAATTCTAAAGTTCAGCCAAACCATGTTTTATTTGTTTCTAAAATTGGAAAATAATCAGTAGACAACCAAATTCAATTCAACGTAATAGTTAAAGGTACATGCCCACTCAGTAGGCACAAACTGTTCTTTATATCAGAGACATCAAAACATGTCCGGCAAAATAAACATTCATTCACCATTACCCCACGTATTGATTGATATTATTTTACATTTTATTTCAGACGTAAATTTCCACACTGATATCAGGGGCGATAACCGTGTTTCCTGAAAATGTTAACGGACATTACTATGTATTCTCTGTATTTTTGTATGTGCAATGATCATACTTTATAATCTGTCGAAAAAATTATTTTTTCATGGTGACGTATTTAATTAGTATAAATAATTAAAAACATATCATGCCTCATTTGCATATGAAAATAGCCTGATACCACCGCGAGTCACTATCAGTAAAATAAATGTTACTAACTTATTATATCTGTATAGTGGCCACGGGTGGAATAGTGTCACAATTATAAACTTATTTAATTCATATATAGAACAGTTTGTGCCTACTGAGTGGGCATGTACCTTTAATGGTTATATATACGTGGCTATTCCACACTCGGTTTCAACATCCTGGTTACCAAGCTACTTTTGTAAGAAAAATGGAAAATAAAAAATAAACAGCAGACGATAGTATTTAATTCGGCATAAAAAGGGTTAATACTATTATGTGGCGATTCCACAAGCGGTTTCCACGTCCCGCAGCCACGTATCGATACGGATGAACAGTTCCTCGCGGGTCATCGGCATCATGACGACACTAGCGTTGTCATCGTCGTCGTCCAACCCTTCCCGGTGGATGTGCTCGCGCATTTCCTCCTCCACGAACTGGAGATCTCGATTCCCCATGTGATCAGAAGCAGTCCGAAACACCTTAGGCGCTTGCTGCTCGCAGAATGCAATCGCCTTCATGTTTGCTATTTCCTGATCAAGTCTTGCTTGACCTTTTATTTTCTCTCGCGCAGACGGGTTTTTGGGAAGTGGTCTAATTTTCATGCCTTTCGGCAGCATTTGTGACAGTCGTCTGATTCTTTGATTTGATTTAGTCACTGACGGAACGCCGTAGCCGTTATCTTTTAAATGATCGCACAACGTTACAGGATCCATTCTTGTCCGTTTTCGACCTCGGCCACTTTCATCGTAATCACAAGACGAGCTGTCACTTTGAAAATCGACAACTTCCGGTTGCACCTCTTGTGACAATTCCTGCTCCTTTTGTTGATTTTGCAAGTCACTGAACACAAACGCGGGAGCAGACCGGATGGAGTAAGGTCGCAGGGCTGCTGTCCTACTCGCGTTTTGTCGTTGTGTGTACGTTAACGGCCGAGGCTGTCCGATTATCGACCGCTGCTGCACCCTGGGAAATGTTGTACTAGGCTCTCTTCCGGGTACATCCATTGTCAGTGATCGGTCCAGATGTAGACGGGAATACATCTCCTGGCATTTCTGGATCTGAAACAAAGATTCACAAATGTTGCACATATTACATATGAGACAAGCCATGCATAATACATTTACTAAAATTTACAATATTTTCCGTATTTTAAAATGGCGTCAAAAGTTGACACAATGAGTACATGCGGATTAAATTTGTAAGCGTATTTCGTGAAATTACGCATATGTCCGAAACAAAATCACAGGACGTGTCTCATTTATGAATACGTAGTGATATGTTGGTGTTCTATGTGTTTGTTGGTGTCACATGGGTATTTTGGTGGGTAATTTACATAGTTCGGTGCAACTACTAATGCTCACTCATTACACACGACAGAAACTCACTTATCTACACATTCACCGTTCCAAACTTTCAGACCCCCTTATACTGTCAAAATAACCACTTCTGTACTTCTAGTTAAACGTGTAACTCGCATGAGGTGACGTAAATTGTATGTTGGTAACAATGCACCCAAACCGACAGATATACCGAAATAATCGATAAAACACCGAAATATGAACCGTTTTGCAAGAACGTGGCCACCGCCACATTTGGTGAATGATACGAAGGTAGGTTGGCAATTATCGACAGTTAACAATGGTTACTTTGACAATTACAAAACAAATGCGACAATTTGTTGTATGTGCATTTTTGTCATACAGCACGCTACTGATCATGAACAATTCAGCTTGAATACAGCAACAGTTTCATGGTTATTTAATTTTAGCCGTTACAATACTAAATTAAATTTTGCTGCCTGGTTATTATTTTGTATTTTCCTTTTTTATAAATAACACATAGTTTGGCAGCACTTGAGAATCATTTCCAATGGAAATAATTCTCAAGTGCTACCAAACCATGTGTTATATACATGTACCAATAGCAGGTTGTTACTTCACCCATGACATGTAGATGCATAGACGACATGCAATTGTTATATTTCACATGCTGATTTTTTAATAAATTAACTTTGGGCGAGGGCCAGCAAGCGAGACATTTAGTTTATCAAAAATTAAATATGTGAACTACAACTGTCTTATTGTTTGGCCCGTCCCGTGGCGTGTACATGTTCGTTTGAACGTAGCGCCGCATATAATGTAAACGCGCTTTCAAATGACGATACTAGTACGTGATTGGCGGTTTTTTTTTTGCACCGAATCATTCGTGCACACGCGGTGACATGGTGCACGTCACGGGAAATTACGCGCCAGATAGTTTTCCCATTCACGGCACTTACCTACTATTCTATTTATCCCGTCAACATTACAAATAGCTTTGAAATGCAAAAAATAACCCCAGCCGCATCTCCAAATCGTATTGACAGGATATCAAAAATGTTTCACGGCACCGTGTTTCACGGCACATACGCACTGTGTTGACGGGATAAAATCCAATATGTGAACAATAACTGATACTTAATGGGCACTGAAGCTGCATTCAGTCGATGCCCCGCATCCATTATCCATTATCCATTATCCATTATCCATTATCCATTATCCATTATCCATTATCCATTATCCATTATTGTACTCGTTGCACAACGGACATCTATAATAGTACATGTTATTAAATTTTATCAAAATTTTAGAATGAGCCTTCTTTTTATTTTGTGAAAATTTGTCAAATATTGATTTTATTACTAAACATGAGTTCTCTATATGGGAATTTAACATCAGGAAAACAAGAGATGGAGAACCTGGAAGAGGAGTCGAAAAAAGACAAACAAAGTAAATTGATTCTGAAATCTTGCTAGATAGATTGGGAATGATCTACGAAAACAAAAGTTACATTTTAAAAATCGGTCCACTATTTCTGGAATTAGAAAATCCCCCCCCCCCCCCCCCCCCCCCCCCCCCCCACCCCTAGCCCCCTATGTTAAATCCCATAGACATCTTCACTCTATTCTTCATCTTCATTCTTAAATTTTGCTACAATTTAATATCATACCCGTAACATTTGGGCAGGTTTCGTGAAACAGACAGTAGATTCTCTCAGTTTATCAGTCAGTCGAATGTCCGTTGTGTCATATACATCCATGTTTACATATCACGGTAATACCAAATCCAAGTAGGTCGCGTACCCGTATAATTATACATTTACACTCAATGGAATTTGTATCAATATTTGTTCAAATGATATTAACTAGGTTTCATTTCTATTTCGGATTATCGCTGAAACCTTGAGGAATGGTCGAATGTCCGGCAAATTACATTTTACTCATACCTTTCTATAATATCACCCCTTAGGCTACAACAAAATTAATGTTTAGATTCTCATCCCCGCCCGCCCCTAATAAAATGACCCGCCCAAGGTTTTTTTATTTAAATTAAAAAGATTTGGTAAAATTTACGAGAATGATGCGGCCCGCGTATTATACCACTCCCACAGCTTTTTATCTGGGTGCTTTACGTAGCACAATACAGCAACCCCGGAACCCGCCCCTCCAGATTAGCAATACTTCAATATGAACATGTTATTACAAAACACTATTGCACGCATCTGTGCTGTGCCTTGCCGTTCAACACCTCGTTTTAGTATGGCCTGAAAATAAAAAATAAAAGTGTCCCACCCGACCCATTTTCCCCCAAAATTTGGATGAGAATCTAAACATTAATTTTTTGTCGCCTTAGCGATCACTAGATATGTATCTCCTTTCATCCCGTCAACACAGTGCGTATGTGCCGTGAAACACGGTGCCGTGAAATATTTTTGATCTCCTGTAAATACGACCTAATCACTGCGTATGAATATGTGCGGTTGTTATACTAGTCGATTCTCCGATTTTGACATGCGGCTGGTGTTAGTTTTGCATTTTAAAGCTTTCTGTAGGTGTTGACGGGATAAATAGAATAGTAGGTTAGTGCCGTGAATAGGAAAACAATATCGGGCGCGGCACGGAAACAGGATGGGCTCGGCAGAGCCTCGCACATCCCGTTTCATACGCATTGCTAGATATTTTTCCCATTCACGGCACTAACCTACTATTCTCTATTTAACTTTCATTTGCCAACGTTCGCTGCGAAACTCAAAATGCGTTTTAGCCGTACTATGTATTATATATAACAGGCATGTATAACATATAACACATAGGGCGACACAATGAAGCGGCCATAATGGGAAGTTAATATTATTTATCTATTAGTCAATAAATATACCTTCATATAAAGCATTATACTATGAATATTTTAGAAAAAACATCAAAACATATTTCCTTCCGAGACTTTAGACGCCATTTGTAGAGGTTATATGCAAGAACAAAATTTGAATTAATATTTATTTATTTAAACTAATTATTTATTATTAATACACACAATTCTATGCGATATTATAGAATAATTCCAGCACTAAAATATTTACACAATTCCCTAGCATTTGATTGGCCCGTATCAAGTCTCTGTCCAAAATGTATATCCCAGTAAACTCCCATGCCGAACTACTTTCCGTAACCGTGAGGCGCAGTTAAAATAATTATTAAGAAAACGGAAAATAAACACATTTTCTTGATGAATTTATTTCATATGCTGGAATTATAAGGAATGAATGGCCTTTTTGTGGAATTTATCGGGGATATAAACTTGGAAAAGTCGCGGGAATACTGGACGAGGCCTTAAAAAATTACAATTTTCGAAAAAAAACAAAGAAAAACAATATTTTTTTTTTTTTTTCGAAAATTGTAATTTATTATCGCTTCGTCCAGTATTCACGCGACTTTTCCAAGTTTATACCCCGATAAATTCCACAAAAAGGCCATTCATTCCTATATTGATTTCGTTTTTACAATTGACTCGCCCAAATGTAATGTATACACATGCGCACTTCATTTTCCTTGCCATTCAGAAAAGTTAAATATTGAAACGATTTTATGAGCTAAAAATGATGATCAAATACCATGCAGTTGCTGATGAAATACTGTCAAACATGTCTTGGCATTTCATTAGAATTATTCTAATGAAATACCAAGATGTGTTTTCTCAATGTCAGCATTATTTACAAATATAATCATTACTATGTATATAAAACCGAACACGAATAATGTACTAGTACTACGGAGTTTTGTTAAGATATATAAATCGTTTATTTACGTCTCGCCAATTGTAGACATTACAACAATAACATGTAACATATCTACACTGAATACACTACAATTGTCATTCTAAATATAATTATGAGAGACGATTGTTACTGTAATTGACATAGGGATTTAACATGTGGAAAATACTGGACCGATTTTTAAAATTTAACTTTTCATAGTTAGATCATTTCCAAGCTATCTAGCTAGGTTTCGGAGTCAATTTCCATTTTTTTCGTTGTTTTACTCCTCCCACAACTCCTCTACCTTTTTCCCCCATGTTAAATTCCCATAGAGAAATCAATTTTTCGTAATAAAACCAATATTTGACCAAATTTAACGAAATAAAAAAAATGAAGGACCATTCTTAAATTTTCCTTTAATTTAATATTATCGAAAACAATATTGTTTTTTTGCATTGTTTATGTAGCCGTAAAAATTGGGCAGGTTTCGTGAAACAGACAGTAGGCTCATGTCGTTAGTGTGCACGAACAACCAGACTCTACAATGCAAGTGTATACATCACAGTACATGTTTGACCTCGTGTGTCAGTCATTTCAATCAGTATCATCGGCGATAAATTCACCCACATTACATTGATTAAAAGTATAATATAATGAATATGAACCACGCGATGTTGTATGGTACCGTCATATCGTGGGTAGGTACATATACACGTAGTTCATACAATTGTTGACTTTAGCTACATATTGACTGAGAAGCTATTAACTATTTAATTTCCCACCTCTTTCGTTATAATTGAAAAATTTAATCGCTTGAACTTTTAAATACAATACTAGCATTAGAACATTAGTTATCGCCTTTTTAAATTTGATTTTCCCAGGTCATTAAGTTTTGGACAGGTAAAAGTTTAAGTAAATACATGCGTAGTATCATTAGTGCATGTATGCCCTTATGAGACGCTCCATGTGAGTTTCAAGGTGCATGCTCACGTGGTACTAACAACAACAACAAGTACTGAAACTTCCAGAATCCATCTGATTCAAAGTACGTATTCGTTTATTTTGTCCTTATTACGTAACGGATTTTTATGAAATATGGCGCATCAAACGCGTCTTGTTAAGCTGCAGTTGGTGGTCTCTGTATTTTCGCCCAAACTTCTGTCGTTTTTGCGAAG